>OX467303.1:24714200-25964200 GCA_950108535.1 Agriphila straminella | reverse complement strand
TTCCTAACATTATCTGAATCAATTTGAGCAGGTTTTCCACGACGTGCAATAAATCCTTTTAGCGCGAGAAGATACGCTTCCGAAGAAAGGTCACTGACTAGCTCTAAATGTACAGCGCGAGTAAAGAAGCAAATAAATAGGCAAATGTAGCTCTTCACTAACTTCTCTCCTCTTCCTTTACGATTCAATGTGAATACTGGTCCCGCGCTTAGCAGCGCCCCGCACAATTCTAAATTTGGAACGCTAATAGTCTTAAGCGGCGCTACTTTTCCTTTAGAATAATAAAGTCTGACAGTTACTGATGAATCATGGTTAATCGTGCGTATATAAATACATGTGCCGTACGCAGACTCCGAAGCATCACAAAAGATGTGAAGTTCGCGGCTAACGGGTTCGATTCCCAGGACATACCGCGGTACACGTATTTCACTGAGGATGAGCAACGAATTTGAAAATATTTCCCAAGTTTCTGCGACGTCCTTCTCGTCATCCCAGTCCAATTTTAATAACCATAATTTTTGCAGTAGAATTTTAGCTAACATTATAAATGGACTTAACAATCCTAACGGATCAAAAATTTGCGATATTCTAGACATTATAAAGCGTTTTGTAATTATTTGATTTAAATCATTCAATTGCGTACTAAAATGGAATTGATCAGTTGTATGATACCAGCCCAAACCTAAAGTTTTCGAATGAACATTTTCACCTAGTGACAGCTCCTTCGACAAACTAGAATCACTATGTTGCGTATCATTTAAGTTAAAGTTAAACTTCCATTTGCGCAGTGGAAAGCAACCAGAACTTAAAGTTTTTTCGACAGACTGACATATGTTTAACAGCCTTTCTTTATCATTATCACCAGTGATCATATCATCAACAAAAAAGTCCTCGTTGATGACTCTTGTGACGTCACTATCTGTGCTATCAACAGCTAACTGTTTGAGACACCTACAACATAAAAACGGCGCAGAAGCGAATCCGTAGGCCACGGAATTTAATTTATAAATATCTAAGGGCTGCGAAGGGTCGTCACGCCACAATATTAGTTGAAAGTCACGTTGATCGTTGTGAACTAGACACTGGCGATACATTTTTTCTATGTCTGCGCAAGCCGTATATTTATGATATCTAAATCTTAACAAAATAGCCATAAGATCACCTTGTATTGGTGGCCCGACCATTTGTAAGTCGTTTAATGAAATACCATTGCTAGTGCGTGCGCTAGCATCGAATACCACACGCAGCTTGGTCGTAGTACTGTGCTCTCTGAAAACACCATGGTGTGGTAAAAAATAGTGGTTAATTGAATACTGGTCGACTTTATTCATGTGACCTAAGCGTATGTATTCATGGATAAAATCAGTATAAAGATTTTTATAATTTTCATTGCGCTGTAACCGATTTTCAAGCGATAAAAACCGACGTTCAGCTTGCGCGTAACTTTCACCTAATATTGCAGGACTTTTCTTAAAAGGTATTTGTACACAAAACCTTCCGTCACCTAGGCGCGTAGTAGTGGTGACGAAATGATTTTCACAAGCACGTTCCTCATCAGTTCGCATATCCCGAGTCGTATTTACCTCCTCGAGCTCCCAGAATTGACGTAACTGGGAGTCAACTGACTGAGTTAGATTGCAGTGAATGTACCGGCCCTGACGTAAAGTAGGTGAAATCGGTCCCGAAATAATCCAACCTAACTTAGATTCTAACAAGAACGGACCGTTAGACAATCGTATTTTATTATTAGTGTTGATTAAATCCCAAAATTTGTCGGCGCCTATTAAAATATCTATATTTTGCGAATTATAGAATTGCGGATCGGCTAACCGAATGTTATCGGGAATATCAAACTTAGCGCTTTGTAGTGTCGTCGCGGGCAGCGATGACGTAATAATTGGTAAGACGAAACATTGTAAGTGCGTAACATAAGGGTTGGTGCGCGATTTTATCTCGATGTCACACATTTGCGTTGAATTAGTGACCGAGTTCCCAACACCGCGAATTTCGTGTGTGGACTGTATTACTGGCGCTTTAAGTAAATCGCATAATGATTGTGTTATAAAACACCTTTGGCTACCGCTGTCCAAGAGAGCGCGCGCCAAATGATAGTTATTATGACGATCGGCTATTTCTACTAACGCGGTTGAAAGTAAAACTAGACTCGGTTCGTTTGTTTGCGAGTCATCGAAGTGCATGTTTGCTGATAAGGACGCAGACGGCGGCGGCGCCGAGCGCGCAGGGGGAGAGGGTCGCTTGACCGGTTCCGCGGCTGCGAGCGGCGGGCTACCAGTGCCTTGCGGAGAACTAGTTAAAGTAGAACTGTCACACGTTATTGCGTTATGCGGATGAACAAGCGAATTATGTTTTTGGTTGCACATTCGGCAAGGACCGAATCTGCAGTTATCTAACGTATGACCGGCGCGTAAACAGTTAATGCAAAGGTTCATGTCTTTAATGAATTTAAGTTTCGTGTCTAAGTCGTAATTAAGGAATGTGTTACAAGAATACAGTGGATGATACGTTTTACATATCAAGCAATTCTTTTTAGTGACATCGCGTGAATAGCGTTCGGGCGGCTTGTTTGTGGAAACGTTACAGTGAACTTTAGAATTAATTTGTTGCGGGTAGGGTTTTTTATTTTCTAAATTCGTTTTATTGTGCGATAATTGTAACGTTTCTAACATATCAGACCGGCCTTTAAGGAAATTGATTAGATTTTCGACTTTAATTTGCGTTTTAGTGTCACCGTTAGCGGAATATAAGTTACCTTTGTACTGTTCCCATTCGCGTTCAGTAATTGGGTCCAGTTTTGAAACCATAATGTAAATAACTAAAGTATCCCAATGTTCTGTCGGTTCCCCAAGAATTTTCAACGCGCGCAAATTCTTTAGTACAGTATCGATCAATTTCCTTAGTAACGCTGGCGATTCTTTACTTACACTTTGCATAGTGAACAATGACTTGACATGATTCTGCACTAATAGCCTGCTATTATTGTAGCGATTGAGAAGTAACTCCCAAGCAACGTTATAATTGTCACTACAGAATTCAACTGAATTAATTACTAGCTCCGCGCTTCCCTTAAGTGAAGACTTAAGGTAGTGAAACTTTTGAATATTAGAAAGTTCATTAGAATTGTGCACTAAAGAAAGAAAAGTATCTCTAAACTCCAACCATTGCTCACATGAACCGTTAAAGGTGGGCATAGAAATAGTGGGTAACTTTATTGATTGGTTGCTGTGATTACACTTATTAGAACTGTCAGCAACCTGACTCGGATTTAAAAGATATTCGGCTTGCGAAAGTATGCTGTAATAACTATCTTCGAACAACTCTCTTTGTGTTAATTGCTCATCTAAGTCAATGGACAACTCCTCAAGCTTGCTCTGGATATCATTAAAATCGGAAAATAAATTAGAAGCTCCTTGAATGCGCAACTTCAGATCAATACGAGTTTGACTAGTAATAGATATTGCTTTGAAATTCGATACATAATTTGCAAATTTAGTTAATCTCCCCTTTATAATCCCTCGTTTTTTCACTAAATCTTTAATTATGCTATCGTTAGTGGCTTTATAAGGAGATTTATCACGACTTAAAGTAGGCGCTTGTTGAGTGTCTGTCATTTCGATGGAAAGTAGTGAAATGGAGTACTCACGTTTAAACTGTGTCCGTTACTGCTGTGACACGAAACGATTCGTTGGCTCGCACTGAATAAAACACCGATTTTCACACTGAAATTAGGCAAAAAACACAGTATTACACAGTGGAAATGGAGAAGAAAAAGGAAAAGATAGGATTGGCCGGCCGTGGCTCTTATGCGCGTTTCTAAGGCTGGCTGGCTGCTCCCACAATTTGCGGCTCAGTTTCTTTGCTCCTTGGCTTCCTGACTGCTTAAACTGCTGCCTCGCTTTACTCAGAGTGACTTGTATGAAGATTCAGTACGTAACTTTGGCGTAGGTTTACCAACGACGATCAGATTCCTTGCTATGAGGCTCGCAGGTCCTGATGATCCGGCTCGAAGGTCCAATGTGGGGGGTGATGCGTAGATTTCTTCAATAAAAACTCAGTTGTTGCGTAGTAAATTAATATAATGAGAAAATTGCGAATTTGAACATGAATTATGAAAATAGCGAAAAATTAGTGTATGACGAAAGAGAAATTGTATGCGAATTCAAAATTGTACAGCGTTGAAGAGGGAATGAAAATGATTGGCGCTCCTTTTCTTCACTAGGGTCACCGCGCGCGTGATTGGTAGACGCGCAGCCAATGAACGCTCGATGCTGTCGCGTACGTTCCGGTAGACGCAGATTCTTATGAACGTTGTTGCCCGAACAATCTATAACAAATATACCCTACTTATCCGATTTTAAGAGGATAGTAGAAAAAATGTTTTATTATTGAGGATTATTTTATTAAATGACTTGGTTGCAGGAGTCCGGAGAGCGGGCCGAGACGATGTCCAATAAGGATGCACTGATGTTCCCGTTGATTGCGTCGTGTGCACTTTTTGCTCTGTACATCTTCTTCCAGTTCTTCTCAAAAGAATACATTAATCTTCTCCTCACTGGTTATTTCTTCTTCCTGGGAGTCCTGGCACTGAGTCATCTGCTCAGGTAATTCACATTTTATTTTGTCTGCAATTTTGCACGTATAAAACAATCATAATATGCATAAACTATAACACCAGAGGTGGCCACTAATCCTCCACAAATGAAAGTGTATGTCAATGTCTTGAGATAGGGCTGAATATTGTCGAATGACTAGCTATTTTGGTAGGGTTGAATGCTCAGATAATTTTGGCGCTGACTGTACATAGATATTAGGTCACCACCTATGAAATCGGCGTTTTGTATGGAGAATTTTAAAGAAGTTGCATTTTCCATACTAACATTTTCTTAATTTATTTAACAGCCAAGAATGCTAATGTTTTAAAACTTTTATGCACTAATGTTTAAACACTAAGATAACATAATGCCACTTAGCTAAAGTGAGAAAAGTTTTAGCTAAGTTAAAACAAATAAAGTGGTCATTACTGCTAACAAAAAGGAGGAGTAATTTTTAAAATATTTTTTTTGTTAAGAAACAGTATTTTTTTACTATTGATAGTTGTCTATGATCTACGATGGTCATTATCCTACTAACTAATAATATTATAAATGTGAAAGTTTGTATGTTATGTTTTTTCCTTAATCTCGCAAAAACGGCTGGACATAGATGGATGACACACAGATAGTTTAGAGCCTGGATTAAAACATAGGATACTTTTTATCCCGGTCAAAGGTTCCCTAAGGATTTTCCGAATGTCCACGCTTAAGAAGTCGCGGGCGGAAGCTAGTTCCATATAATATCAAGCAATTGATGAATATTTTAAATCATAGAAGAGACGAGGTTCTCTATTTATGAGAAAATAATGAAAATTTAATAGGTGGGAAACCAATATTAAAAGTTGTTGACATCCCGCAGCCCCATAATCTCTTTCATGGTGCCGGCGTCGGTGCCCAACGTGCCGTACCACATCCACTTCACGCGCGGCGAGCGCGACGGCCGCCAGGACATCATCAACTACAAGTTCACCTCCTATGACGTCATCTGCGTCCTCATCTCGCTCTGCCTTGGTGGCTGGTACTTGGTCAAGAAGGTGAGTGATATAATAATCCTTCAGACTTTTTGCGTCATATTAAAAGCAAGCCGAAACCGACGGCTTATCGTGCCTTCTGAAGCACGGATGAGCTCGAGATAATATATTTTTGGTCACCCATCCCATGACCGACCCTTATGAAAGTTGCTTAACCTTAACCCCTTAGTCTACGAGCACGAGAATGGCGGCGGCCGAGCGATGGCGCGGCGACGCGACGGCGGCGGAGCGGCGGCGATGCATACAACAAAATGGACAGTATAGGTGACGCGCACGAAACGGGCGGTGGCGGGGGGTATATTTAATCTCCTCGTCGCCGTCGCTCGGCCGTCGCCGTCTTCGTGCCCGCAGACTTAGCCCTAACCGCAATCGCTGGGCCAGGCCTATACCACTGCGTCGCCGAGCTCCAACAGTTATTGATTGCCTATTGTCCTACAGCACTGGATCGCGAACAACCTGTTCGGCATCGCGTTCGCCATCAACGGCGTGGAGCTGCTGCACCTCAACAACGTGGTGACCGGCTGCATCCTGCTGTGCGGCCTCTTCCTCTACGACATCTTCTGGGTGTTCGGCACCAACGTCATGGTCACCGTCGCCAAGTCCTTCGAGGCGCCCATCAAATGTAACATTATTATATTATTTAATTAACTATAGCACAGAATATGCAACGTGCATAACGTCACAAAATCAATGGCTCAACCTGAATAAGGTAGATAGGGACAATCAAACTGAACAACTTTTACTATTGGACCAACTCTAAAATCGCAAAAAATATATATGTTACAGTCAAAACTCATATTCGGTCAAAACCACTTTTGACTGTAAAATCAGGCAAAAGTGGTTTTGACTGAGGCTCTTGGTCAAAAACAGTTTAGACTGATTTTGGCAGTCAAAAGTGGTTTTGACCAACGTTCTTAGTCAGAAGTGGTTTTACCTGATTTCAAGTTTAGACTATCGGACATTAATGTACTTATGAATAATTATTTATTTTATACTTCACCTAGGTATTCTATACAAAACCGAATGCGCAGCCGGTAATATGTGTAAATGACGATAGCAGGGAAGTTTCATGATAATTTTACTTTAGTTATAGAAGGTAAGTGTCTATTTATCAGTGCACAATGACGAATATTTTTTTTCTATTAAGCAGTGCGGTAGGTATAATATTATCATAAAACCACTATTAATAGTAAATAAATAAAAAAAACTTCCTTAGTCAAAACCACTTTTGCCTGATTTTTGCAGTCAAAACTGGTTTTGACTGGTTATGAGTTTTGACTGTAACATATACATTTTCATATTTTCGTTATTTATTGTATTGTATAAAACAGCTGATTATTTTTCGCGATTTAAGAGTTGGTCCCATAATAAAAGTTGTTCAGTTTGATGGTCCCTAACTATCCACCTTATTCTGGTGTAGCCATTAATTCTGTCACACGTTGTATAGCAGTCAACGTACAGAAGCCCATACGCGCGAAGACAATCAAATAATAAGCTATTCTCGCTGCACGGCAATAAAGTACAATTTCAAATTGCACGGCGCTGCGTGCCTGTTATTATAAGTATCCGAAGCGCTTCAAAGCGGATCCAGACGCCCCCCACAAAGCAGATTACCTTTGCGGATTACATTGAACTTGCATTGAAAATGACAATAAAAAAAAACATTTTTTTTCATTTTTTTATGTAGGTAGTGGCAAAGCCTCGCCTCATAACTTCATTTATTTTTGCCCAAGTTTCCAAGCCCCCCCCCCCCCCCAATTTTAATCCTGGACCTGCCCCTGACCAATACCCTTATAATAGAAATTAAATTCTGTTTCCAGTGGTGTTCCCTCAAGACTTATTGGTGAACGGCCTGAACGCGAGTAACTTCGCGATGCTCGGCCTCGGCGACATCGTCGTGCCCGGCATCTTCATCGCGCTCCTGCTCCGCTTCGACAAGAGTCTGAAGCGCAACTCGGAGTTCTACTTCCGCGCCACATTCTCGGCGTATATCGTGGGCCTGCTGGCCACAATACTGATCATGCACATGTTCAAACATGCCCAGCCCGCGCTGTTGTACTTGGTCCCGGCCTGCTTGGGCACGCCGCTGTCACTCGCTCTGTTGAAGGGGGATATCAACGCTCTTTTCAAGTGAGTATACAACTGTAACAGAAATAATAGCTAAACCAGAATATCGTCCAGGTCCGTATCTACCATATACGGCTTTATATGGCTATTTCCCAACATCCTGTATAAGACATCCAATTTCCATTTATTAATCTTGTGTGAAGAAAATAGTTTGGTGTTTCATAGGTTTTGGATTATGCACTCTGTTATTCTGGGGGACTCCGAACTGGTGACTAGATGGAATATTATCGTATTTCTGTCTGTCTATCGAGACCAAAGTCACACATTCTTGTCTATTATTTTGTATAGTATTAACTTATGTCCATATTGTGATATTTTTTTATTGGAAACTAAAATATTTACTTTAAATAACCTCCTCCTTTTTTGAAGTCGGTTAAAAAATGAGACAATATCATACAGTACAGTACGTTAATATAAAGAATGGGCATCGTATTTTTGCTTTTCTTATGCTACGACTCCGCCTGCGTTAACGTTAATGGTAATGTCCAACTACGCGTTAGCTAAGGCATTATATATTTTTAGTACTGTCGTTTGTAAATTAACACGTTAAAGTATTGGCCACATCTGCGTAACGCCTAGATTAACGTGTTACGCTACGAGTCATCAAGACGCAGGTGGAGCAGTAGCCTTAGAAATGACGTTGACAATTTGACATTTATTTCATTCAATACTGAATTATTTATTTATTTATCATAATTAAACGGGCTAAAACTAAATAATATACTAGAAAAAATACGACTCGCACCAGCGAACCCGCGAGTATATTATTTAGTATTGTATAAAAATAGCATTGTGAATGCAAAAATCTCAAATTAAAAAAAAAAAATAAGTATGTACTTTAATATACTGTATAATTTAAAACCACAGACATTGTGACTTATAAATTGTTCACGCACTTGCACGCATTACGTCGATTCTTACAATTTCCGTATCGATTCCAAACTATGAGAAATTGTTATTATAGGATTTTTTTTCTTGAATCCAGTTTTCCTCTGATCTAGGGTCTAAAACGAATGTATTGCATAATAATCTTACTACTTCTTAATATTATTTTATTTTTTAGTTACGAAGATCAACCTGCTCTAGTAGAGGGCGCTGTCGACGCAAAGACGAAGAAGTCGGAATGAGCACAAACAGCGCACATCGAGACAAGTACATTGGTTACAGGAAATAAATCCTTTATTTTTTTATCTTACGACAATGGTAAGGGACCATGGCACGCAGCTTTTGGCATCCGCTACGTCGCAATACTTTTATTTGCCATTTTGCATTTCATTAAAACAAAAAAAAAGTGATTAAAATTTGTTATCGATATTGGTAACCACTTCCATAATATCTTCCATATGTTTTATTTCAATTTCAATCAAACCGTATTTTGTATAAGGGGTTTTAGTATGAAATTGCCGTTTGTTTGGAGAATTTAAAGAATTTGCATTTTCCATACTAACATTTTCTTAATTTATTTAACAACCATGAACGCAATGTTTTAAAACTTTTATGCACAAATGTTTGAACACTCAGCTAACTAATGCCACATGTGTTAAGTGAAAAAAATAATTATCGGCTAAGCTATAACGATTTATGTGTTCATTTCTGCTAACGAAAAAAGGAGTCACTTTTAAGATAGGTACTTTTTTAACGTTCAGGAAAAAAACCAGAAATATTTTTATTGCTGAAGGTGGGCCGTCATGATCATAATTCGAAATAATAACAAGTAACTGAAGCATCTTTATCATCATAGAAGATATGAGATCCTCTGTGTGTGAGAAAAGTGCGGCAATTTCATACTTTAATTAACCCCTATTATTAAGCATGATGGATGACATTTGCGCATAACTATTATAGGTTGTATGTTGAAAAATCTTTAGATTAGTAAAGATATAAAATGTTAATAACATTTGGCTGAACGTTTCCATTCCTTTGTCAGGTTAATTAGGGATTTATAAATAAAAATGTTTTTTTAAGATATTTTTGTGCAAGTTAGAAATCATTGTATATACTTTTGTTTTCTTAGAAAGATTGTGAACATATTAGTCGATTAAGTTTATTTTTGTTATGAGAATTCCAAAAATATTTACAACTTATCTTGTATTTTTTTACAAGTTACCATTTTCTCATTCTAAGTACAGTTTTGCTGTTGTCAAATAAACTTTTCTTTAAATATTCTACTGTACCTAGTTTACTTATGAGTAGTTAATTTTTTATAGATAAGCATGTTCTAAAAAATAGTCCAAATAAAACGTCTATAATATTATACAATCATGTAGATTTTGAGATTTTGTATAGATTTATCAAAATACTATTAATATTAAACAGGCGAGGAAGAGAAAGTTAGTTTGTCAACTCTGAAAGAGATGTGAATAGTGGTTTTTGCTTGACCTGTGACCTTAAAGGCGAGGTTTACGAAAACTTCTGTAGAAAATCTTTATTATATGTACTTATGACGTGTTAGGATAATAAACTTAATGTTATGACAATTAAGGTAATTTTTATTTGGCGACAGCTCCAATTGGTGTAACAGGCAAAAGAGCTCTAATAAATGAACTCAGCTTAATATGTACTGTCTTTTATTTTGTTATGCACCATAATTTCATTATGTAATTATAATCCGCGTGCGATGAGAATGGGATGGAACCTTGTCAAACCGAGACGGACGCGCACGGTACGCGCGCCCGCGCCGGCCACAGGGATATCTAAAACCATGGTGTCACGCATCCGAGGCGAGGGGTTGCTACAGCAATTTCAAGTAAGATGACAAGTAATCAAGTTGATTAATTAAATTAAAATTACTAATTTGTCAATTTTCGATTTACTTTGACAAGGTACCATCCCATTCTCATCGCGCGCGGATTATACACGTATCGGAGGATTCGCCTTCTTCCCCGCGACATGCGACACTACCGAGGCGCTACTACTACTAACAAAGAATATAGGGTTGCGTTCCAAACCTACGCTCCGAGTGGCCATATGGTTTAAAACCATCAAAATCAAGGGTCTGACATATACTATATCTATGATCAAAATGGATGGTTGTAAAACGCTCTGACGTTTGTCTATAGAAGACATTATTTTGTATTTTGATGTTTTTGAGTCTAATTCTTAAAATAATCATGGTAAATCCTCAAAAAACGGATTTTATTTGATTTAGAATAAAAAAAAAATTAAGTTTAAATTATTCGTATTCCAAATGGAAAAAGAAGACTTTGTATTGACATTTAAAGTGCTTGGTCGTTCCAAACCTTAGAGTGAGATAAAACAACCAAACAACCGCGCTCGAACGCTCTGAACGCAACCTAGAACTCTAGAAAGTGCGAGAGATCGAATAGTGTGCGCCGTAATAATATGGAATGGAAATATAAAAGACTCTTTGTCTTTTGGACAATAAATATAATAATCTCTTAAGCGAAAACTTATTATATATCTATTTACTGCATAAGTTCATGCTGGTATGGTGAGCATTACACACACATAGCATTAAGTACTTTTATATTGTTTAGATGGGTACATAACATTATTGTTTTGTAGAATTGTTACTATAAGCGAAAACCTATAATTAGCTTATTGTTTCTTACGCTTTTTCTACACCTATTTGTACAGCTGCTGGTTTTCCATGAAATTAATAAAATAAAAATAAAATAAATAATTTATTCTTAATAATTCTGTACATAAATAATAAGACTAGTCATTGGAAATTAGTTATTCGAGCGGCAAGTTCCTATTAGTGAAACCAAGTCCAGTGCATTCTATTATGTTTTGATCTCCTTCAGCATTAATCTCAAATTGTATCTGCAACAAACAACACGATATTTTAACAAAATATTTCGCTAAATGGCGACTCACTTTATACTTTTTATTCATTGAAAATGTTATTTCTTCTATAGGATAGCAATAAGCACTAAGAATTTAGAAAGTGCACACGTAATAAATAGGATTCAATAAGGTTGAAAATGATGTTCACTGACAGTTTAGACTGCTCCGTCCAAACATGTAGGTAACAGATGATTTAAAAAAAATCAATCAAACTCGAATAAAAAAAATTGGGACAACTCACAACAATTATTTAGTCCCAAACTAAGCAAAACTTGTAAGATGGGTACTAAATTACGTATAAAAAAGTACATAGGTAAATAAGTATATAAATAAACAAATGCTTGTGCTCATCAGTGGCCCTACCATGAGTTGATGCAAACTGTTTTCGTTACCGTAAACTATCGTTTTGTCTCTTTCACTCGCACTGACTGTGAGCAGTGTATCCGATACTTTACGGTAACGTAAATAGTTGCATCAACTCATGGTAGGGCCACAGGGCTCTGTCACTCCGCGCGTGAGTATGAAGCACTCGGCATCCTCTGTGAGGACAAAATTCATACGTCATAAAAGATAAAACCTACGCCATAGAAAGAGAGGCCACTATTAATTATGTGAATGTCAGAACCGCGGGATCCAGTTATAATTTTGAAAATTCTTTATGTATGTAGTTAATTCTCAACCAGCACGCGTAGCATGAGCAAACGGGACTCTTGTCTACGAAGACTTGCTTGTCGTGTCGTCTTAATTTGCGAGCACAGTTTGACAGACAGGTGGGACTCGCTCTCAGATTTTTACAATCTTTTAATGTCTTTTTATTACAAATATGAATTTTAAAAGATAACATTTTTTAAGTTCTAAGATAAAGAGACACTCAAGAGAGCGTTCACTTCCGTAGACAAAGCTCTCTCGAGCTCGAGAAGAAATAATGTTGCCAATAGTAAATAATTACCATAATTGCCATCGTTTCTCATAAAGTGCTGTTCCTTTCTATACATTTCACGACGCAAAACATAAAACTGAGTAAAATTTAGCTGTATGGATATTGGATATAGATTCGCTTGCCTTTCGATTGCCTTTAGAGAATTTTGAACACACTTGTTTATTTAGTAGTCTGTGGAAACTGACGAGAAAATTACAAAATATTGAAATCAACGTATGAAAATAAAATGTTAATTTACGTTTTAAAATATTAAAAAATTAAAGTTAAATAATCTATATTTGGGTAAAAAGGGTGGTAATATTAGGAAACAATATTATTATATTAAGCAATAAATTATTTAGAATTATTTATTGTTTTAATTTTTTTTATTAATATAAGTTACAAAAAAATAAAAAAATAAATTTTAATACTTAGTTACTTACACTTAATATTTTTTTATTTAAATTTTTATTTTTTATAAATTTTATAAATAAAAAAATTAAATCAACACATCATTTATTATTTTTCCATATTAAAATATAAGCACGGGTAACTTTCATTTGTTTTTTTGCTAAATTTAGATAAAAAACTCTTTCTCGACCTTCTCGACTACCCAAAGGGTAGTAGACAAGTTTCTCCGGTTCATCTGTCAAATTAATGTCAAAGTGGTCGTTTGTCGACTTTTGACATTAGGCCACGACAAAGAACAATACGAGTCTACTAGTGTAAAAGTGCGAGCATGAGTATCTCGATCTCAACCCGACAAAAGTGACATTTGGGTGTAGACAAGCCATTGTTCTGTGAGTCGAGTCTTTTCTCGAGAGTGGTCATGCTACGCGTGCTGGTGTTCTATTTTTGAATCGCTCGTATGACATAGTTTTGCCTGTATTAGAAGAGGCCCCTCTCTTTAGTTTACAATAATTTATTTGTATTACATAACTAGGAGCTTATACTATATTTTTAAATATAATTTATTTACTTAGTATACAAATTTACTTTAATAGTGCAAAGTGAAATATTATTCATGCTATCCCTATTCAAATAATATAATTATTGCTTATATATTACTTTCTTATAGGTATACTTATTGATACTTAAATAAAACTATTACTTTTATTTTGATACAAGATTTTCTACACTTTCATAACATTGCAATTTTAACCATGATAATACTTTCTTTTTACATGAAAGGTAAGGTAATGAAAAAATATTAAATATTCTATTTATTTTATTATAAATTGACACAACGCTAACCACTGTATTTGCTTTACGTTTACTTAATAATTTAGGGTCAAAAGAGTAATTCTTATGTATAAGAATGCACTGCTGTACATATAATTTCCTAACAGACATAACATTAGCTTCTTCATAAAACAAACTTGTGCCAAACAGTCTCTTCTTACTTAACATTACTTTTAAAATCATTCTTTGTGCACGTTCAATATTAATAAATTTTGTTTTATAGGTACCATAGGGTTTGCAAATATTCGGTGAAATTCAATATTCGAATATTCGATTTTTTTTTAGGAGGTATTCGAATATTATTCGAATATTTCTCAAAAGTAAAACAGATGGTCGTAATTACTAGATATTGTTTATTTTCCAAGTTAAACTAAAGTGAAATGCTTCGTTTTATGTAAGTAAGCTTTATCATCAACTTACTTTTGCATTCACCCCACGTTTTTATGTTTAAAACTTCTGTATAGGGTCATACCATACATATCATAAATCTTTACGGGGGAAATTATTATTTATTACCTATAAAAACGGACTAATAAGTATACCTTACATATTAAAATGGACTAATAAGTATAAAATAATTTTTCCCCAAAGATTTATGACCTTATACATACAAAAGTTTAACTTTTGCATTCGCCCCACGTTTTAGGTTTAAACCTAAAAAGGTGGGGCAAATGCAAAAGTTAATTGATGATAAATTTTACAAAATGCGCGTCATTAAACGAAGCATTTAAGTTTAGTTTAACTTGAAAAAGTTTGGAGTCCTATTTTTATACGTGTTAGTTCGTTTTTAAAACGTGTTTTTTTGGTTTTTTTGTCAGTAAATATTTAAATTCTGCTTTTTAGTCTTGACTGTGTTTTTAACGTGTTTTTTTTCCGGCGTAATCATCATACCAGGAGGGTCTAACACTATCTCCTATCAGAATACTTGTCAAAACGAATCAAAACTCGATGGATTTGTAAAGTTTTATTACAAAGTTCCTGCCGACTCCATCATCAGACTCTGAAAACCCCTCCCATCAGAGTACTAGTCAAGACGAATCAAACGAGCCCAAATTAAATGGAGTTGCATGGTTTTATTACAGAGTTTTGTGGCTTTCTTCCGGCTTCATCATCAGACTCCGGACACTATTTATTTTCACAACAGAGTACTTGTCAAGACGAATTAAATGAGCCCAAACTCGATAGATTTGTATGGTTTTATTGAGCTCCTGAGATTTTCTTCTGGCTCCATCATCAGACCTTGGACATTCTTTTCCATCAGAGTCTTGTCAAGACGAATCAAACGAGCCCAAACTCGATGGATTTGTAAAGTTTTATTACAGAGTTCCTGTGGCTTCTTACGACTCCATCATCAGACCATGAAAACCTTTCCCATCAGAGTACTAGTCAAGACGAATCAAACGAGCACAAATTAAATGGTGTTGCATGGTTTTATTACAGAGTTTTGTGGCCTTCTTCCGGCTTCATCATCAGACCCCAGACACTATTTATTTTCACAACAGAGTACTTGTCAAGACGAATGAAACGAGCCCAAACTCGATAGATTTGTATGGTTTTATTGAGCTCCTGAGATTTTCTTCTGGCTCCATCATCAGACCTTGGACACTCTTTTCCATCAGAGTCTTTTCAAGACGAATAAAAGAAGCCCAAACTCGATGGATTTGTAAAGTTTCATTACATCATCAAACCCTGGACACTATTTCCCAACAGAGTACTTGGCAAGACGAATTAAACGAGCTCAAACTCGATGGATTTGTATGGTTTTATTTCAGAGTTTCTGTGGTCTTCTTCCGGCTCCATCATCAGACCTTGGAAACCATCTCTATTAGAGTACTAGTCAAGACAAATCAAACGAGCCCAAACTAGATGGGGTGGCATGGTTTTATTACAGAGTTCTTGTGGCCTTCTTTCGGTTTCATGATCAGATCCTGGACACTATTTCACAACAGAATACTTGTCAAGACGAATGAAACGAGCCCAAACTCGATTAGTTTGCATGGTTTTATTACAGATTTCTTGTGACCTTCTCCCCTTTTCATCATCAAATCAGCTCAATGACACTATGATATTTCATTGACTTCCAGCTCTGACCTATTATGTTTTAAGTTTCAAGTCTTTTACTCATCGGGAAGCTAGATTAAAATGACGTAACAAATAAATAGACGAGAAAGTGAACGTTACACGCTTCATTCTATGCGCACAGAAGCTATTTGGGGTGTTTAATAAACGACTTTTGCTTAAATCTGACAAAGCAGAAAATATTCGAATATCACCGACTTGAGTATTCGAATAGCAAAATAAGGCGAATATTCGAAGTATTCGAATATTCGATTTGCAAGCCCTAGTACCACCCCATATAATTATACAATATAGCAATAAAGACTGCACAAGACTTTTATAGATATATATAATAAGTTCTTTATCTGCAATATCACGTAAGTGTTTAAAAAGCCAAATAAGCTTTTGTAAACATAAACGAAATGTTGGATTTTATCCGTTCCACGCAGAACTTATAGAAAACCGTTTTAACTACTGCAACGAAAACGGTACGTAATATCCATGTTTCTATTGGCTGTTAGAAAAAAATCTTAGCTTTTTAGTAGAAAAGAATATCGCTCGCCGTACCGTATCGCTCGACTGCAAACGTAGGCACTCGTTGCGGTCGAGCGATTCAAAAATATGGAAAGTCAAATGTCGAACGAAAATCAGTAGAAACCAACCGCTCGACGCCAGGCGAAGGATTCATAAATAGGGGCCCAGTACGTTTCAGACTACATTCACTTAAAACGTTAGTACCTAAGCGTGAAAGGGGTTGGTAAACTTTTCCAAAACTGTTGTGAATTATATATTTTCTGGTAGCTTTTGGCTTTGGAGTCAGGAATAACAAATTGCGGAATTATATAATGCTTCATTTTAATTTTAATAAAAAATTAATTTTTTCATTTACAGCATAGTACAATAAATTACTATTACGGCTGTATGCGTAGGTTATGCCTTTGCTCCAAAGACTTTCTATGTTGTTGCTCAAAACAAAAAAAACAAAGGTATGATTACTCTTTGTCACTGTCTGTCAAATCTATCAATCAGATTTTTAAATCAGTAAATGCAAAGGAACTTCGTGTTCAGCCGTATGTTTGATATTTTATCGCGATAATAATATAAAAAATATATTTAGTTAACAAGGTAAAATAAAAAAATCATAATATTATTTTCTTTATTCTTCAAACTTGTGCTATCAAAAAAAAATATAAAACAATAGGCTTGTTTCCATTAAGAATAAATATAATGGATAGGGGTTTATAATGATTAATTATATTATGGAGTAAATAACAAACAATTTTAATTATTAAAAGCGTTAAAGATTAATAATATTTTTAAAAAATAAATTTCGTAAAATGCAACCTTTAGTCACGTGACAGTGAACACCAATCAGAAAGCGTTACGTCACGCCGTGCGAAACTCCAATCTTGTCTTTGACGTTTCGAGTATCACTACCGGAGGCGCGTTCCAAACCTACACTCCGAGTGCAACCTAACCACAACCGAACGCAAGTTTTAGCCACTTTTTCCGTATTTCTCCATTGTTTGGAACATATATAAATAACTGGTTTGGCGTTTTATAGTCGTGCTATCACACTGGGGCACTATACAGTACTTATAATATGAGAAATTCATTTTTAAACGATAAAAACTAGCTATAACGTACGAAGACACGATCGCTCTTTTGTTTGTTTTGCACGGCGTGACGTCAATCAAGACGCCATGACAGTCTTGTGCGTTTTGGAACCAAATTAAAATTGGTTTTTTAAAACGCGAAATTTATAATGTAAACGCTCGATTAAAAATAAATAAACCTTTTTTTTCGATAAAATGCCTAATAAGCTAAAATATTAAGCAGTTATTGAAATTTTGTCAACTAGCCTATTATTTTCGAAAAAGTTTACCAACCCCATTAACTTATTCCTATTTTAAAGTGTGCCGCCATTCTGACGTCAGAACCGCGGAGACGTTCCCGATTGAACAAAATCCAAAAACGTTTTGATGATTAGAATTTAACAATCATTAGTACTCTATTAGTTCCTTTAAATTTATAAACGTTTTAAGTAAAACTACTGATTGAGAATTAACTACATAGAAAAAGAATACCTACTTAAAATAATATGACTTGATCCCGCGGATCTGCCATTCACGAAGGGAGCGCTGTGCGACCTGAATTGCACTTTATTGTGTCGGAGCAAGAGTCGCTATTTATTTAAACGATTTTGTGGAGTTCGACTTCTGTACGCGAGTTAGTACTATTATCTATTCTGTGCTACAAGTTACAACTACCCAAATAATAATAGAATGTCACCTTAGCAATAAGTTCAGCTATATGTATGGCTGTCTTGGTGTGCAGCGTGACCTCCCCCGCCCTCACGGACGACTTGCCCTCCGCTAGCGCCATGTACAAGATTATCTGGTCCTGTATAAAAATAGATTTGCATTAAGGGCACACGGAGCCTCCACTAGCGCCGCCACTCAAGAAAAAATCATTACAACGAAACAAAACAACTATGTTTAATGGAATTCTGAAAAATATAAAAATTAGTCTTAGATGTAAACCATTTTTGTATGTGTTTTTTTTCTGGTTTAAATGTGTTCGTGTAGTTAATCCAGATTTTAACTACGCGAACACATTTAAACTAAGAATTACCGCATACAAAAATAGTTAATGGCTAATACTAGTTTTTATATTTTTCAGATTTTTATTTAACATAGTTATTTTGTTGTAATGATTATTTCTTGATTGACGGCGCTAGTGGACGCACGATGCACCCTTAAGGTTAAACATTAGCACTAGACTCGAAACTATAGGCCAAATAGATGGCGCTCATTTTATCCTAACGTGCTTTTCCAGGATTTTAGCTTTAACACAATACATTTTAGCGTGTCTGACATCTAACGTCAATTCCTCACTATGAACTATTTTATCAAAACAAAACTTCTCATTAAATGCAATATGTTAATAGCATTTGCCAAATACAACTGATTTTCGGATTGAGCGCCATCTATGCCTACAGCATTGTATAGCTGAGCTTTCCCAGTATTTTAGCATAGATGGCATCCAGATTGAGTGGAACCTGCGAGTGCGCGTCGAGGCAGGCGGGCTCGCGGCGCAGGCGCGCGGCCGCGGCGGCGCCCAGCGAGCGAGGCTCCCGCCCACGTCGCCCCAACTCGTCTGCGCCTATTATGCACCCAGTGCTTGTGTCTGCTAATACACTGAAAAGCGATAGGGTCAACGGTTAATTTTGTCACATTAAGCGACTAACGGCCCGGCCACAGCCAGCACGGCAGGCGGCGAGGCAGGAAGCGCGGCAAGCGAATTTGCTAATAATCACTGCGCAGTCGTGACGACGAGCTGAGCGGCCACCATTTTGCAGTGTTACCTAACACCGTTACTTTAAGAATTACATTCACAACTTATGGACTTCCTAAACGATCAAAATAGCTTGTCAATCATTTACATTGCATTGCTTGTCAATCACATTTTGATCGTCTAGGAGCGATGATTGACAAGCACCACAGAATAGATAGATTACCGTGGCCAATCAAAAGTAGGCCACGCCCCCAAATGGTAAATGCAATGTAAATGATTGACAAGAAATGCTTGATAGTCTAGGGACCCCATAAGATGATGAAGAAAGTGTTACTAGATGAGAAACGAGTAACAGGTGTGATTTTTTTCCGAATGTCACACCTGTGTTACATACACGAACCAGTGTTACTAGATGAGAATAAAAATTAGCATCGAGTCACACTGTTACCTGATGCGAATCTTTTTTCCGAACGTGTCACACCATACATGAGCCAGTTTTACTAGATGAGAATAAAAATTCGCATCGAGCTACACGTGTTACTCGTTGTGAATGTTTTCACAATAAGTCACAGTGTGACAAGATTCAGTGTGACTCGTTGAGATTAAAGGACGACTTGTCTGTGCAGCTTGCACAGTTTTATCGAACGTGTGGATGACAAATCGTTGCAGATTATTTCGTGTACATAGTCAATCGGCGGGAATAGCGGCATATACACATTTGATTATCTAATACCTACTTACTAGCCGCTAGCCGATCAAAAGCTCATAATCATAGATAATATTAGTACATTACAGCCGAGAAAGGGAAGTTAGCATTTACATTGGCGACGATGGTTTGATGCCCGAGCCGTAGGCGAGGGCTTTAATCATCCGAGGCAATGTAAATATTCCAGTACAAGGCTTGTATAACGCTTTTCTCAAGAAATACGAGGAAATAATAGACAAAGGTGAGGTAACAGGATTTTTCAGAACGATGATGGATACGGTTAGATTTATTTTCATGGGTTGAAGAGTGGTCCCTTAATGTGAATGGTGTCGGTCTGCCTGCTCTCAGATTGCAACTTCGAGTTATAGCGCTTACAAGAGGCTTCATTGTTGCGAAAAAATCGATCAGAGAAATGATCAGTTTTAGAATATATTCGAAGTAACGATGCGGTCTGCCGGTTCTCAGTGGTTGCATTTGAGAGCTATAATGCGCGTGTCAGAAATCCGTCACGCGTAAGTTGCGACTAACATTTTTTCTTCATACATACATATACGCCACATCACGCCTGTTTCCCATGGGGGTAGGCAGAGACTATAATTGTACTTTTTAAATACTAATAGAGCTCTTTATTCTAGTGAAAAAATGTTACGCCATATTTGATTAGTTTGGTTGGAAAAAATATTTTGTTTTTTTGTATGGAGCGAGACAATTTAATGAGCTCTTACGGCTAAGTCCTAATTTTTCCCGCCTAGAAACTACTTCTGCGTCAATATTTCACATGTTAACAATAATCCTACACAATCAAAACGCGCCCAAAATGGGGAATGTCTGAAAAAAAAAACAAATTAGCTGAATATTTTTATAAGATCCCTTAGTAATTGAAAAAAGAATCAGAATTTTCTGTTGCGAGAAAAAAAATTACAGGAGCAACAGCAAAATGGAGTTGATTCCTTTGTCCAATGGCAGCGCTAGTGTGCATGTGCAGTTTAACCCTTGTAGCGGCGCGATCATACTGCTACATAAGCAATCGTTGAATGATGAAGAAATGCAGGATCAGCGAAAAGTACAAATAAAAACATTACGCAGACGTGACGTCGCACTACGTCAAGCTAATATCGAAACAAAAATATATGGAGACCTGATTCACGATATCGAAGTTTTCTAAGCACTTCGCATAAATAAAAATTACAACATCAAGAGTTAGACCGCGGTCCCCGAGCACAGAAACCTAGCTCGGTGGAAGTACCTACTTCCCTTTTCGTTGAAATGGTGAAGAGATCCTACTTACCGCAGTGCTAAAAAGAAATAAACATGAAAGAAACATTGTGAATAATAAAAAATACGTTTTCATTATTCGGCACCAGATAACACACTAGATTGTGTTTTAATAAGCAATTTCATGGGTACGTATCAGAATGTCTAAAGTTAGAATGTCTAAACTTAAAATAGCAAAGTTTAAAATGTCAAAAATTTTAATTCAAATGGTTTAAAATGTCAAAAATCAATATGTATAACTTCAAAATAGCAAAATTCAAAGTATCAAACGTATCAAATACTTGACGAGTTGAAATATCAATGGCCATTAAGTCTAAGTTCACAATGATTTATTTGAATTGGGTTGGATCTTAAAACGAATCGCCTTCTTTGAGGTTAATTGAGTCTGTGGAGGTCTTTGGGCTGCCTGAAATGCTTTATAGCAAATTTAGCTGCCGGAAATGGCCTAAACTAGTTTACTGGGACTTAGAAACCGTAGACCGTAGGTCACGAGATAGGTGCGAGGAGCGTAGCGACGAGCATGTTATGTTGACATGAACCCAGCGCGCGAGCCGAGCGAGCGAAGCGAGCGTGCCGCGGCAGCGGCCGGCGAAGCGCCAGAAAAAAATCTATTTCAAACTTAATTGGTGGATTTTGTTCGGCGGCTACTGAATCAGTGACTGGCACCGGCTACCGAATCAGGGAGCGGCGTGGCTATGGTGATGTGTGGCGGAGACACAGGCACGCAATTATTTTACCTAATTAATTAGGTACCTAAATGAAAGAAAGGCATAAGTAAATTCTATACGTCATTATATGTATTTGGACTATTAGACATTTTAAGTTTTGATCATTTGAACTTAGACATTTTTAGTTTGGACTATCTGACCGTTTGTCATTTTCGTTTTTGACATTTTGAACTTTCGACATTTTAATCGTTAAGACATCAAAAATTTTGACATTTTGAACTTTGCCATTTTAAGTTTAGACATTCGAACTTTAGACATTCTGATACGTACCCCAATTTTATACCTTTAACAACCATGAAAAATTGATTTTCATTTCATTTGAAAATAGAATTAAGGTGAAGGTTAAACTATTATTCTTATGGATAAACATCACTACTGGACTCGGAAACTATATTGCCAAATAGATGGCCCTCATTTTATCATCATAGCGTGCTTTTCCAGGATTTTAGCTTTTACACAATATATTTTAGCGTGTCCGACAACTACCGTCAATTCTTCACAGTACCTACCACGTAGCACTAATGTACCAAATACAACTGATTTTCGGATGGAGCGCCATCTATGCTGTCCCAGGATTTTATTATCAGCCGCACGACACTCGCGAAACAAAATATTTCACATATTTTTTATAATAAGTACGAACATAGGTACCTACCGAAATTAAAATCGTTCCCATCATATTTAGAATAAAAAGTAGGAAATAAATTAGTAATACCTATTCATAATGTAAATCATCATCCCCCTACCCTTATCCCAATTTATTTGGGCTAATGTAAATCAGCGTTGGTAATAATTATTTAGGCAGATTCCAGAGGGACATAGACAGAAAACTGAGAATGTGATGAACCAGCCACCACGTAAATGTGGAACACCCCACATTCTTTTTCAAATGGAATGATATTGTCCATCAGCCATTTTTGATGTCCCCACTGCTGGGGCACAGGCCTTCCTTATGGGTGGGTGGTAAGGAGGATGGGCCATAAGTCACCACGCGGGCCCAATGCGGATTGGTGGGTGTTAACGACTGCAAATGCAGCCGGGACCAACGGCTTAACGTGCCTTCCGAAGCACGGAGGAGCTCGAGATAATACATTTTTGGTCACCCATCCCATGACCGACCCTTGCGATCGTTGCTTAACTTCCGCAATCGCTGGGCCAGGCGCTAAACCACTGCGCCACTGAGCTCCACTGAATGATATTAAGGCTCATATTTTAGAATCAAACACAAATCTCTGCTCGAGTACATTTAGAAAGGGATGGCGCTAGACAGCACCATTCCTTTCTAAATAGGCGTAGCCAAGCCAGTTTTTCGGTGGAGGGGTCAAGGCCAGTTATGGAAGGGGTCGGTCCGTCAGTATGTTAAAAAACGCCTGACAAAAAACAAAGTACGTCTTCATTCCGGGGGGGTTTAAACCACCAAATCCCCTCCCCCCACCCCTCGCTACGCCCATGCCTTTCTAACTGTACTCAAGCAGAAATTTGAAGTTGAGTTTAATTCTATAATACGAGCCTTAGAGCATAAATGAGAAAAATACTATACTAGCTCTTATCAAGAACAAACTATTTATTATTTTTTAAAACACTATTTAGTAAAAAAATGATATTTTTCACTCACATAATACCGCTACAGTTGTCTGGCGCCACTGTCCTGTCCTCCTTGTAGCAGCGGATGTCGACATCGCGATGCAGCTCACGCAGCTCCGGCTTAGCGCCTTCCGCCATCTCTTCAGCGAGCTGAACATATTACAAGTACTTTTCAATTATATTAAGTAACTTAATATATAAAAATAGCATTGTGAATGCTAAAATCTAAAAATTCAATATAACAAGAGTTAATAAAAATCTATAAGGGTTCCGTTTTTTGCCATTTTGGCTACGGAACCCTAAAAACCGGGTTAGTAAACTCAAATTATGGCCCGCTTAATGGAGTTTCAGGCCCAAAGCATAGACTAGATGGCGCTAGCGGCGATCCAAACGCTATCAAGCAATGGTGTTTAGTACGTCAAGAATTTTAACAATGTCCAATGTCTGAAATTTTTAAATGGGTAGGAATACGCCAGGGACCGGAAAACCCCTTTTTTTGGTTAACCCAATTGATAGGGAAACCCTATTAAAAAACTTACCAAATGATAGGGTTTCCCTTTCGATAGGGTTAGTCGACGTTATGCTTACCGTATTGATAGGGTTTTTGAAAACAAGTCTATGAAATACCCAATCAAAAACCCCTTTAACGGTAAGCGGTTCCGGTCCTTGGAATAGGCTCCCTTATTAATAGCAAAAAGTTTCATAATTTTCGGTTACGTGAAAACTTGTTTTTATACGTTGACTTGTGCTGTGGTTGGGCCGGTGGAAGGTACAATCTCCATTCTGCTGTTACTTCTGCATTTATACATGTGTGAAGACGAAGTGACTTTAATTTTTTTAAATTTTTCACCCAACTGAAAATTCTGAAAGTATTTGCTTAAGGGAGCTTATTCCTACCTTTAGCCAATTTGGACCTGCTCACTATTTCACGAGCATCGTTTGAGAAAGGCGTGTAGCCTGTAGAGAACAAACGGATAGCCTGACAGACATACAGAAGCATTTTAGTCCAAGGTAAAACAGAGACTCTTCGCGCTCGCTCGGTCAATTATTAACCTTGAGAGGTAGTATCCCCGCCACGAAGCTGAGGCCGCGTACAGCCGTAATCTCGCCGCGGTCCAGTAGTGTGATGCCCCTGAAGGAGCGTACTGGGTTCACTTCTACTGTCACATGCCCCCCACCCTTCGGGAAATACCTAGAACAAGTACAATAATTACTGTCATAAGAGTCATAAAATAACTGTCACACAACAATATTGTTGACAATAGACTTAGACATAATTATATTTAAGTTTATAACAAGGAAATTATAAGTACATCGTGCAACACTTATAATTTCCATGGTTTATAATTTCTGGATATGTTATTCTTTTGGAATTTTAATGTAAAAATGCTTATAAATAATAATAAAAAATGTGTTGAAGGGCAGTGATAACATAATACATTTGGACAGTGTCATGTAACGGGACACGGGCACACGTTAATCAAACACCGGCGTTAGGCTTAGACTGATTTATTTTCATCCACACACCTACCCACATTACACAATAAATAATAATTGAATAATACCTACAATTCCCCTTTTTTTAAAAAAAAAGAAGAAAGAAACATTAGTTACATGACATTCATTTTTAAATTATTAGCTGTTTCTATATAAGTATACATAGGTAATTAATTAATTATCCTAGTGAGGACATGACCTAATGAGGACATGACTTAGTGGGATTAGATGTAATTATTTAGGTGCTTACTTACTATTATTAATATATCTCAATTTATAAATGATAAACAAAACTGTGATACTGTTAAGTTACTTAATATAACTGAAAAATTTTGATACTGTTACTTTTTTTATTTTTTTTTATTTTTTTTTTTTTTTATTTTTTTTTTTTTTTTATATTTATATTTTTAACAATCATTGATAAAATTATTATCTTATACAATTCATATCATACCTATCAGTTTTGTACATGCTTTATCTTTAGTTTTTTTTTTTTTTTTTTTTTATTACATATTGTTATATTAATTTTTAAATAAGTAGGTAGGTATAAGTATTATGTACGTATGTATGCATACCGACTCCATTTCATTTGACTTAGGTCGTTGCCGGATATCCCCAGCGATCAGGCGGCCTCACTATCCTGCCATAACGAGTGCTATAATTAGAACTATTATAATTCAATGACTGCCCAGGAGATGGCACACTGGAGCTGGATGTTGTACCATGATAGCTTTCACATGCGTTTTCTACATCGATTTGATCATATTTATATCTGTCATCATTTACTGCTTTAAAAATTCGTGTAGTCGAATCAAATATAATGTGCCGTCTATTGCGCCTCAGGATGTTACCATTTTCCATTTTTACCGCATACGAGCGTGGGCTAAGTACCTTCACGACCAGACCAGCCTTCCACACATCATCTATTCTGACTTTAACTTTGTCACCTATTTTTAAAGGTTTTAAGATTCTCGAGCCCCTATCATAATAATGTTTTTGTAAATTTTTTCGCTTCTCTAATTTATCTGGTATTTTATTATATTTGTACATTTTAGGAAATAGTAAGTTAGGATCACAAGGTAGTACACTACGTAACTTTCTATTGAACATTAACTCGGCTGGCGACGGTATTTCACAGCTAATTGGAGTATTCAAATATTCCAAAAATGCAATTTGAAAATCAGAGCCGTCGTAAGACGTCTTTTTCAAAATGTTTTTAATTGTTTGAATTACACGCTCAGTTTGTCCATTCGACTGTGGATACCGAGGCGATGAAGTTACGTGTTTAAAGTTCCAAGTTTGCGAAAAAATTTTAAAATTTGAAGATGAATATTCAGGGCCATTGTCTGACATAACAATTTCCGGAATTCCTAACCTACTAAAAATATTCTTTAAATTTTTAATTATCGTATTGGATGTTAAAGAATTTAATTTAAATAATTCCAAGTATTTACTATAATAGTCAATGATAATCAAAAAAGATTCGCCTCGAAACTTGAATATATCTGTACCCACCTTTTGCCATGGTCTCTGAGGTACCTCATGAGGCATCAAAGGTTCTTTTATATTTTTATTTCTATAAGTAAGGCATGCCTGGCATCGTGATAAATAGTCTTGAATCTGTGTATTCATATTAGGCCAGAACATGATTTCGCGTGCTCTAAGTTTACATTTTTCCAATCCTAAATGGCTTGTATGTAGTTTCTTTAACATATTATAGCGCATACATTGCGGTATAACAATCTTATTACCTTTCCATATTAAGCCGAAATTATTAACCAATTCATGTCGATAATCCCAATAAGGTTTTAATACAAGTTCAACTTTATTTTTATCATCGGGCCAACCCTTCTTTATTATTTTGCATAATTGTTGCAAAGTAGAATCCTCTTTAGTACATTTTTGCAATTCTAAAAAATGTGAATCCGTAAGTGAATTACTATTTGTTATAAAACAGACTTGCGCTTGAGCATCTAAGTAGTCGCGAGGCGGCGGAGGGGGGCTGTGCTCCCGCTGCCGCTGCTCAGTGTCGACCGGCGCGCGCGACAATGCATCAGCGATAAATAAATATTTGCCGGGTTTGTAAACCAGTTTGAATGAATACGGCTGCAATCGCAACAACATTCGTTGTAGTCGCGCCGGCGCGTCTGCCAATGGCTTATTGATAATACTTACCAACGGTTTGTGATCCGTTTCAATCGTTACGTCTGCCCGGCCATAAATATATGTATAGAACTTTTCACACGCAAAAACACACGCGTACAATTCTTTCTCTATTTGAGCGTATGATTGCTCAGTTTTCGTTAAAGATTTCGAAGCATAACACACAGGTAAATTATCTTGAAGCAAGCATGCCCCCAAACCATAGTTGCTTGCATCTACTGATATTACTACTGACTTTTCTAAGCTATAATATCTAAGTACAGGCGGATTAACCAAACATTCTTTTATATTTTCGAAACACTCCTGATGCCGATGATCCCAATGCCATTCAGTATCTTTTTTTAACAATTCTCTCAAACTATGAGTTTTTTCTGAAAATTGAGGAATAAATTTACTTACATAGGTCGCTAATCCCAAAAACCTTTCTACCTCTTTCACATTTTTAGGAGTGCACATATTTTTGACTGCCAGCACATGTGAACTATCCGGCTGCACACCGTCACCTGATATTTTGTGGCCTAAATATGTGATTTCAGTTAACCCTAATTTACATTTATCTTTGTTCAGCTTTATGTTTATTTCTTGGCATCTTTTTAAAACGGCTCGTAAGCGCTGATCATGGAGTTCCTTAGAACTTGCATGAACAAGCAAGTCATCAACAAATAAAATAACTCCTTCAAGGTCATCAAAGTGTTCGTATAACTTTTTATGAAATACTTCCGATGCCGACGAAATGCCAAAAGGCATACGCAAAAATTTATACCTACCAAATGCTGTATTAAATGTACACAGATCTGTACTGCTTTCATGTAATTTTATGTTCCAAAAGCCATGTTTTGCATCTAATGTGCTGAAAAATTTTGAGCCAGATAATCTCGCGGTTATTTCTTCTAAAGTAGGTAACTTAAAATGCTCTCGTTTAATAGCCCTGTTTAAATCCTTTGGGTCTAAACAAATCCTTAAATCTCCACTAGGTTTTTTTACAACTGTCATACTGTTTACCCAGTCCGTAGGCCCCTCCACCTTGGAAATTATACCGTCTTTTTCCATTTCTTGTAATTTTTCTTTAATTTTATCTCTAAGGGTAATTGGTAATTTCCTAGGTGCATGGACCACCGGCTGAATATTTTCATTCAATCTTATTTTGTAACATCCTGGTAAACAACCTATACCTTTGAAAATATCTGGAAACTCATCTAATATAAACTGGCTATCTTTGTCCACATTCTTAACCGACATAATTCTCTTAATAAGCTGTAATTCCTCACATGAATTCAAACCTAAAATCGGGGGGGACGTAACATCTACAATAATAAATGGCAATATGTATGTGTTTTCTTTGTAAAATACTTTTAAGAAACATTTGCCCAACACCAAAATATTATCTCCCGTATAACTGTGTAATATTATAGAAGTTCTAACTAAATCCTTTTCCAATATTTGCAATTGTTTTAAAAAAAATTTAGGCAAAATATTAACATCAGCCCCAGTGTCCAACTTGAAATCTATAAAAACATTACAAATTTTTATTTTTATTGACCATTGATTATCAGTTTTATGTTTCAAATGACACGCTACCTGATCACTGGAGTCTCCCTGCACTGCATACACTCTGCACATCCTAGAGTAGTGATCCATCCTATTGCACTTGTAACAACGATATCCATAAGCTGGACACTCTCGTATTTTATGCACACGACCACATTTACCACAACCACCACTTGACTTATTCGATGAGACACGGTGCTGGAGCTGACCAGATGTGGAGGGTTGTTGTGGCTTGTTATCCGTAAAACGACCACGCTCTTGGCCACGCAGGTCTCGCGTCACACGCGTTTGATCGTAACTGCCTACACGATTTCGCCAGTTATTGTTTGCTGGAGAACGTCGATATCCCTTATTCACCCAACATACTTCCTTCTTCATCGTCTCATCATCGGCATTTTTTATCTCATGCACATTGTACTCCGTATTTTCTACTTTGATATGCGTTGCCTGCGCTCGCGACATTTCTGCCAACTTGCATATGTCGACAGCTTTCGACAAGGTCAGATCTGGTTCTCGTAACAACCGTTCCCTCATTGTCCCGTCTCTTATACCACAAATTAATCGATCGCGCACAAGATCACTGCATAGATCTCTAAATTCACATTTAGCCGCCATCTTGTTTAGTTCAAATACATATTGCTCAATAGACTCAAATTCTTTCTGTTCTCTTGTGAAAAATATGTGTCTTTCGACAGTTAAATTCTTTTTTGGAAGGAAAAAGTCATCAAATTTTTTTAGCACTACCAGAACTGTACTGCATTCTTCCGAAAACTGGTCATATATTTCTCGACATTTTTCTCCAATAATATGTAACAAAATGTTAACTTGCACTTTTTTATCCTTTTTATTTAATTCACAGGCTTCATAATATACCAAAAATGACTTTTTCCACCTTTCCCAATCTTTGCTTAGGTTTCCCGACGTTACATTTAGCAAGTTATTTTCAAACCGGAACGGCTCCGGCGGTTGAAGTACGGCTTCCATAGTACGCGATGATTTCACCAATATATTCTTTTTATCCACTTCTTGAGAATCTGTCATGGTCCGGTATCACTATCAAGTAAACGATCAATATTTTACGTAATGATAATTGGAATGCGAACCGGCTGCGCCATGTCATGTAACGGGACACGGGCACACGTTAATCAAACACCGGCGTTAGGCTTAGACTGATTTATTTTCATCCACACACCTACCCACATTACACAATAAATAATAATTGAATAATACCTACAGACAGCAATTACGAATTATGGTGGTTTAACAACCAGTCGGTACCCGTCGGATGCGTGAGAACAAAAATATTACCATTAGCTCCTCCAGGCGTTTGGTGTCGTTTAGACCCACCAATCTGCATTGTGTGGGTATAGTGGGTTATGGGCTATGGCCCATGCTCCTTTTCCATCCATAGGACCTGTGCCCCATCAGTGGGGAAGCTGGGTATAGACCATGGACGATTAATTCGTCAAAGTTAATTGAAAATGACTGTAAAGCAGTAGTGTAAAGCGCGCCGCTACCGCGTTAGCAGTACCGTGCGCGTCTCAGTTCCAAAAGGTATTATACCATTCTCATCGCGCGCGGATTATACGGATTATGTACAAGTGTGCAATACAACTTGTGATACAACATCTTCCAAACATTTTATTGTATTCGCAAGTGCGCACAAATCTTTTGTAGTTGTGTTGCATTGCATATAATCTGTACCGGGCTTATGTTCGCTTCGTAAAACTAGAACTATTGCAAGTACATGTGGTGGATACCATAATGAAATGATTGTATAATTTTATTACTCTCATGATCTTTAATAATGTTGTAGGGTAAAAGAATTGACGATTTAAAAATGCTTATTATGTGAGCTTATTTAAATAAAGTTTTTTTTTTCAATTTCAATTTTCAATTAAGTGAAGCTTACCCTCTCCTACGTATTTTGAGCTGGAAGTCAGCATGAAACCGCTTAAGCAGTGGCCTGAACACCATATTCATGTAATCTATCTGCGGAGCCATGTCAGCGTTGGTGCCGCCTTTGAGATGCAGGGTCACCAGTCCGTCGGCTAGCAGGGCGCACGGTAATGCCACTTGCAGGAGTAGGCTGATTGACCTGTAACAAACTGTATTTTAACAGCAACTGGCATATGGTCAAAAATCATCTGATGATTCCTCCGGACCAGTAGTACCATTGAGTTGTACCATTGTCCCAGAATTAGACATAGACAAGCTTTGCGATCAAGTGAGTATCACACTGGGGTGTTGGTATGGCTGTCAAAGCCAACTATCAGCTGCTTAATTAACAGTCTAGACTTTTCATTTAACCGCGTTGTTCAATCACCAGCTTAATGATATGCAGCCATCTAATTGAATGGTTAGGTAAATGACTTGGTTCAATGACGTTAAATGACTTGCCTAGCCAAGACATTGAAATATTGGTAGTTCTGTTTTCTGTAAGCAGAACTGTCAATATGGCGTCGACCAGCTGTGATATTTTTGGTATTTCTCAAGATTTAAAGAGATTTTTATATATTTACACAAGATAATAGTTCAGTTGAAGTGCATGGTGATAAAAATTGTACTTATTATTAAAATTTTAAATAAAATGTTATCCACTCGAGTGCCGCTACTTACTTGTAGGTGCTTCTTTTATATAAATATCGTAAAATAAGGTGTCCTCATTGAAATTAAACAATTAAAATAATGAAAAGGAGTTTTATTTAGAAATAATATGTTTTTGCTCCACCACCCATCGCAGCCTTGTTCCGATTTTCTCACCTTTTTTTGTCAGTGGTTATTTTTAGACTATATTAATTAGTTATTTTTTCTCGTACAATAAAAATAAGTTTAGGCCATTAATTGAGCACCTGATTAAACAGTTGGCTGCGATATAGCCATTTCAGAGGTTTAAGTTTCATACCTATTTTGGTCAATGTAGAAGTTAATTTTATTTCTATTGAGCATTGTGCCTTTTAAGTATAAACAATCCCATATTATTATACTGGACTACTGTCCAGTATAATAATATGGGATGTATGTAATAGCACTTCAAATTTGATGAAACCAGCTATAAAATTGTATATCATCACTTTAAATAATGAGAGATCTATAATTTAATACTATCACTACAAAAATAATGGTTTGCACTTTAACAATTTTGTCAGCACTTTAAAATAATAATATATATATATATATAAAATTCAAAGTCCTGACTGACTGAGTGAGATATCAACGCACAGCCCAAACCCCTGGACCTAGAGTCTTGAAATTTTGCACACAGATACCTTATACAGTGTAGGCATCCACTAAGAAAGGATTTTTGAAAATTCCATCCCTAAGGGGATGAAATAAGGGATGAAAGTTTGTATGAAAGTCCCTCAGTTTTAAAGCTAGGATCTTCAAATTTTGTGTTTAGACTGACCATTGAAAATAAATAAATACGGGTCTCAGCGTTTTTCAAAATTCTACCCCCGAAGGGGTCAAAGGGGGGATGTAGTTGTGTATTGAAGAAAATCCTTTATTTTCGAAGTAAAAATCGCTAAATTAATAATTAAAGCTTATGGATGGAAATCTAACGCAACGTATATTGTTATTGTTAGTATTTCAACCCCTTTGGGGATGAAAAGGGGTAAAAACCCAAAAATAGATATGGATGTCGTTATTGGGGTTTTCCGGAATGACGATTGCAAAAATTACATTTATTTTGAAGTCCAACACGGTGGACATGATTTGAAAGGGATGAAAATGGTGTTCAAATTTTGTATGGAAAAATAATATAAAATAGACATTACAACTTTAAACTTCGTAGGAGCACATCTAAAAATAAATAGGTAAACATATATTTTGTAATTTTGAAAATCAACCACTTAGGGGTAAATGGGATAAGTAAACATGAAAATCGATGTGGATGTCGTTCTTGAGGTTTCATGGGATGGTGATTGCGAAAATGACATTTATTTTGAAGTCCAACACGGTGGACATGATTGGACCTGGACATGCACATCCAGGGGACGGGGACAGGGACGGGAACGGGAACGGGATACTAATATCTCTGGATACAATTCTGAATATTATAAACTAGCTTCCGCCCGCGACTTCGTCCGCGTGGACATTCGATAAAATCCTCATTTTTTAATTTCATTAAATTCTGATCAGCCATTTTTACGTGAGTAGGCGGGTCCCCACCAAGCGAGCAGCCTCGTGCGAGGCACGTGCGGCAAACGTCCTGCTTCGCAGCGCAGCGCGCTTGGTGGGAACCCGCCTAATCACGTAAAAACGGCTGATCAGAATTTAATGAAATTAAAACATGAGGATTTTATCGAATGTCCACGCGGACGAAGTCGCGGGCGGAAGCTATAGATCTATAATTTAATATTATCACTACAAAAATAATGGTTTGCACTATAGTGGAAGAAACTAAATGGTACTTGCACGCTACTAAAGCACTCTACTAAAAATAATCTAATGTAAACCAGCCTTTAGGCATTGGCAAAGGGTCCATACAAGCTGGTTCTCATCTCCTTATCTTTTAAAAATTCCACCTCACTGATCCACTATGCTCATCAAAATACTTATTACATCTGTTATGATGCGAAATAAAACAAGTGGACTGTAGGTATTATGATGATGGATGTAATAAAGTTCAATAGCAAATAAAGGGGACAGTAATTAAACAGACGTGTGCGTGGCCGTTCGATTGCGAAGAGTGAAGCTCGTTGGCGGACCCGCCGCCGCCCCCGCTAGGGTTGGGATGCCTGTTCTTGCGTTTGCGCGTGAACAACATCAAAATACTGTAATTGTTTTTAATAAGTTTTATTATTGCTTAAACTCTTAACCTAATCTCATTGAAATTTTTAGTAATTACCTATTTTTTATTTCAGATAAGTATATCACATAAGACTTCTGACTGCCAAAAAAAAGACCGCAGCACGCCAGCAACATGTGCACTCTGTAACGGACCTCACCCTGCAAATTATAAGGGATGCGATGTCTACAAAGAGATCTTAGACCGTAGAACTAGAAATCCAGCACTGAGAGAAGCCAAAGCTAAGCCAGGGACAACGATAAACACAAAAAACAGCGATGTCACTAGTAAATCTGAAAAGACGACGAACAACCCTAAGACCTATGCAACTGCTTGTAAAGAAAACTATCAACAAACGGACCATCCACAAGAAAAAGACCAACCTCGCGAAACAATAACCATAGAAGACATTCTGAAAAGACAAACAGATAAGTTTGATATGATATTACAACAAATGAGTACCATGATGGGGCTCTTACTCAAGCTCGTCGAACGTCTTACAAAATGACTATGTTCAAAGTGGCCGCTTGGAACATAAATGGCTTAGCACCGAACAAAGAAGAAGTGGAACTACTCCTAGCAGAGCACAAAATCGATATTCTTCTAATATCAGAAGCACACGGTACAGAAAGCACCCACGTTAAATTTAAAAATCACCAGTGCCATTTAACAAACCATCCAGATGGCACTGCTCATGGCGGATCAGCGGTAATAATCAGAAAAGGGTTGAAATATCACATACTGCCAGAATATAGGTCAGCCCATATTCAAGCCACAACAGTGGCTGTAGAAGATAGCACAGGTTACATTAATTTCTCAGCAATCTACTGTCCCCCGAAACACAAAGTGAACGATGGCATGTTTACGGATTACTTTAACCAGCTTGGAAACCGTTTTGTGGCCGGAGGGGACTGGAACGCGAAACATAAGAGTTGGGGCTCTCGCCTTAATACTACTAGAGGCAGACAACTAAAATGTAGCGTAGACAAAAATAAACTTTTTGCATTATCCACAGGCGAACCTACATACTGGCCAACAGATCCCAACAAAACCCCAGACCTGTTGGACTTCTTTATACTCAAGGGACTCCCAAAACATTACCTCAAATGTGAGTCATGCTTTGATAGCTCTTCCGACCACAGCTCTGTGATATTAACCATCAGCACACTGCTAATTCAATCTGAGACTAAAGAAACGCTCACTACAAAGCATACAGATTGGGATTCATTCAGGGAGTATATCGAAAACAACATAGAGTTAAAAGTGCCTCTCAAAAGTTCAAACGACATAGAGGAAGCAACTATATATATAACACAACTGATACAAAAAGCTTGCTGGATCCATACACCCCCGTCCGAACCGAATAATAGGCACCTAAATCATCCTCTGAGGATTAAAAATGCATTACTGGGTAAACGCAGACTACGTAGAATCTGGCAACAGAGCAGACTACCGGCGGATAAGACTGAATTCAACAAGGCTGCCAACGATCTTAAAGAGCTATTACACGATTGGCACAATAAGACATTAGAAGATCAGTTGCAGTCCTTAACAGCAAATGCGAAAACGGATTACTCTCTTTGGAAATTCACAAAGAACATGGATAGACCCCAAAATGCGAAGCCTCCACTTAGAACACCAAGAGGTTGGGCTCGAACACCACAAGAAAAAGTGGATACATTCGCCGAACATTTAAGGAAAGTATTCACTCCAAATATGCCCACTAACCCGCATAGCGAGGAATTTATTGACAAAACCCTTGATCAAGTCTTTCAAATGTCGCTGCCCCCCATGCCCCGTTACTGTGAGAGAGGTATGGCGAACCATCCAAAACTTAAAAGACAAAAAAGCCCCTGGTTATGATCTTCTTACCAAGGAAATATTAAAACAGCTACCAAAAAAGGCCATTGTATTCCTCACGTCACTCTTCAATAGCATACTGAGGGTGCAGTACTTTCCACTCGTATGGAAAGTGTCACAAATTGTTATGATACACAAGGCAGGCAAACCACCAAATGAAGTGACCTCATACAGACCTATAAGCCTTCTTCCAATATTATCAAAAGTGTTTGAGAAGCTACTTAAATACCGTATACTACCTATTCTGAATAGTGCTAAAGTAATTCCAGATCATCAGTTCGGTTTCAGACAAGAGCATTCCACCACTGAACAGGTCCATAGAGTCTATGAGAAGATTAGAAAAAGCTTGGAAGAGAAGCAATATTGCTCATCGGTGTTTTTAGATATCCAACAGGCGTTCGACAAGGTCTGGCACAAAGGGCTCCTGTATAAATTGAAAATCAACCTTCCTCATCAGTACTACTCCCTTCTAAAGTCATATCTTACTGAAAGAATATTTCAAGTCAAAGATGGAGATAATAAATCTAAATTTCACGATATTTTGGCTGGAGTTCCCCAGGGGTCTGTCTTAGGTCCAATCTTGTACACAGTATACACTGCAGACTTACCGCAGATTGATGGTGTCACCACAGCGACTTTTGCTGATGATACTGCGATACTCGCAAGCAACAGCGACCCAGAATTGGCAACAAAAGTGCTTCAGAAGGGTCTGGATAAAATAACATCATGGCTTCAACAATGGCGTATAAAAGCAAGTACGAGCAAATCAGTTCATGTCACCTTTACGCTTCGGAAAGGCAACTGCCCACCTGTTACTCTTGAAAATGCCACTTTACCACACCAAGACCATGTAAGATACCTAGGGCTTCATCTTGATCGCCGCCTGACTTGGTCTCACCATATTAAAACCAAGAGACAAGAGCTTAATATACGATACAAAAACCTTCATTGGATTATGGGACGCAACAGCAAATTAAGTATCGACAACAAACTCCTGATCTATAAGGCTATTCTGAAACCAATATGGCTCTACGGCATTCAACTCTGGGGTAGCGCCTGCAAGACCAGTGTAATTAAAATACAAAGAATGCAAAATTCTATCTTACGAACAATAAGTGGTGTTCCTTGGTTCGTCACTAACGCTGAAATTCACAAAGAGTTGATGATCAGTACCATCCAGGAGGAAATCCAGAAGCACAAAAACAAATACCAGGAGAGACTGGAAAAGCATCCTAATGATCTGGCCGCAGCACTGAAGACGAGATCTTACTCCAAACGCCTAAAAAGAAAAGACATACTATAGTCGAATTGGCTCCAATAGTAATATTTAACTTCGAGTAGATGGCTCGCTGGAGTCACGCTCTGAATGACAATGATCAAACACCAAATCTGATTAAAGTAGAATACTGATTGCAGATAGGATCACAAAAAAAAAAAAAAAAAAAAAAAAAAGATAAGTATATTATGTGTAATGACATTGCAGAATATAATAAGCAAGTACCTTTTGGAAAAGTTATTACCAAAACCATTTAGTTTCTGTACAACCATGTCAGACTGACCACTGTTAAAATGAGAAGGCAAGATGAATGATAACAACTTGTGGCATAATGGCATAATGCATACACGCCAGCAGGTCGGTTCTGTCTCCAATGAGGTGACTCCCAAAGAGGACCCTCAGGGCCAACCGGCGGCGTGAGGGCAAGTGCCGTAGTTTTTTAGTGGGTATTCCCTCCTCCCGAGATCCCACCGAACCTTCTGGTTGGGTGGGATCTCGGGAGGCAGTCGTGGAGGGGGCCGCAACGTTGAATGTTGCAGCCCCCTCCTGGCGAGTCCCACATACCCCCTTCCCGATCACCAGCTGGAGGGGAAGCGCGTAAATGCGTTTTTCTACGGCATATAAAAAAAAAAGGTCGGTTCTGTCTGGCGTTGTTGGTCACAATGGAACCTAACCTCCTATACTATTATGTATTCTGTGCCTCCTCCTCGGCTCCTCTCTCGCTGCGCCTGCTCGTACCTAGTCGTTGTCTGTTACCAGCACTAAAGTTATAAAATTAATTTGTATGGTGCAAAGTATTAATTTTAAAGCTAAGCAATTAAATTGTATAGTGCAAAGTATAAATTTTAAAGCTTAGCATATTTATAGTGGCATCCATTATTTTTAAAGTGCATTTATATATTCCCCTAATAATATGTAGCTTGCTTCAATAAGCTTAGGACTTATTTTATGAAAACAGTTATCTGGCAAAACATTGTATTTGAATGTTCAGTTAAGGCTGGCTTCTAAGGCTGACCAGGGCCCTATTCAATAAAACTTACAATCCTACAAATTTGTCAATAAGTGACATATTTTGTCAAGTTGTATGACAAGTGCTGTTCAATAAACCTTACAATAATGTAAGAATTTTACAAGTAAAAATCTTACAAATATTACAATTATAAATGCTGTAAACTTTTACATAATATGTAACTGTAACTACATTGTTGATTCTGATATTCATATTAACACAAGATGGTATTGGTAATCTTACCCAGCTGTATGAGTGTCTGCAATATAGTGGCCTCCTCTAAGTTTTCCAGGTGCAAAGTGAATTTCAGTAGAGCCAATACTAGCTCCTTTCAGTTTTGCCTGACACATTTCAGCAACCAACAGTATGCCTGTTGATAAATATTGATTTAATTCATTACCTAACAATTTTATAGAAGTGTCTATCTGGTAAATATTGTTGATTAAAGACTCTCCAATACAATTTTTTTCTGCTCTATATTACAAGAGTTCAAAAGAACTACTTAGGCCAAAATTATAAGTACCTATTTACCTTTCAAATGTTGTGCTGCAAGTCCTGGTTTACTCCGGCCGGCTCTTATATTGAAAACACGTACCGGCACACCAAGAATTGCACTTAGGGATATAGAAATTCGTAGAATTTGACCACCCTTCAACATAAACACAAAAGATATAAATAAAAATGACTAATTAATTTCTCAAATACTTTTGCGAAATATGGTAAATTATAACAGCTCACTTACCCCTTCTAAAACACTTCCATCGATATCCATATACTCAGACATCATAAGAGAAAATTTGTATTGATTTCAATAAATTCCTTGATTTGGTTCTTGTTTCCTTCAATAACTTCAAAAAAACGAAAATTCACGTTTTCTAACTAGGTAGTAGGTACTATTTTATTTACCGGATCGCACAGATAAATATACTAACTAGTTAAAAATACCGGCCGGCATGAGTTGAAGTTGAGTTGTTACTTGTCAAGTTTTTTGACTTTTTGTATTTTAATTTATTTTCTGTCTTGTCTGTGGAAAAGGGTTGCGTTCCAAACCTACGCTCCGTGTGCAACCAAACGCTCTAATCAACCCCACTAAACGATCAAAATTGCTCGTCAATCATTTACATTGCATATTTGCATCGGCTTGTCGATCACATTTTGATCGTCTAGGAGCGATGCTTGACAAGCACCACAGAAAAGATAGATTGCCGTGGCCAATCAAAAGTAGGCCACGCCCCCAAATGGTAAATGCAATGTTAATGATTGACAAGAAATGCTTGATCGTCTGGGCATGAGTGGGTCTCCAGCTTCCTCATAGGCTATAGAGAAATTCTAAGCATGCCATATTTTAAAGCATAATAGCAGCAATCAAACTTCCAGACATAATAATAGCAGCCACCATAAGCTCGTTACCATGAGTTGTTTTATGTGTGCGAGCTGGCGACACGTGTCTACAGCTTACACATGCCGTTAAGGCAAACCAGTGAGGTAAGGGTTTTAGACTATAGTCAGAAATTTAGAGCCTAATTGCAGCAATAAGATCCAAAAAAACCAACCATCACACTCAAATACTATTGAAACTACGAGCATAAAACTGTGTGCGAGCTGGGGACCCGTGTCACTGGCTTGCACAGCTGTATTTTCGTAATTATTTAAGCTACGATTATGTACTATACCTCAAAATTTTCAGCCGAATTGCAGCATTAGGCTCCAAATTTTTCAAAACTTTAACTCGAAAGGTTTTTGAGCTACGAGCCGATATCTATGTGTAAGCTGGGGACCCGTGTCACCGGCTGACACATGGTGAATTGCTGTAACTGTATATGTTAGAGTTTCGTTTTAAAGATCAAATGATATGTTATAATTGCAGCACACACGAGGCAAAATTTCAAATCTCTGGGCCTCTTAGTTTCGAAATTATAAACCAAAAACCGTTTTCCCCGCCAAAAAATTCAAAAAAATGGCTCGGAAGCGGCTAATCGCGCCGTTGCCGTTCCGTGCGCTACACTATTGCAATCGAATTTGAACCTAAGAGCTAGTATTATTTTGAGTCATTTTAATTTGCGCTCTCGATCGTTTTAATTTATGTACTGAGAATTTTAGTCTAAGAGGTAGGAGCTGATATAACTGGTTACCTAATTTAATATAAAAGCAAAGTCTATTTATATAGGAATGTTTATATCGCTAAGGTATAGGTACTTTATTTTAAGAAGCTTAAAATAATTAATGCAACCATGTAAAAGTAATCATTTCGCACCAATGAAACTTAGTATTGAATAATTCCGATTATCATGTATGGTCTTCATCATCAGTTCCATTTCACCAAAATGGTACTTTCCGAAAGCAAATGCATAGGTTACTTAAGAAAATACCAAAATCGCTATAGGTGTGCCTATAACATTTGAAGAGTTCCCTTGATTTGTCCAGGAACCCATCATTAGATCCTGACTTCATGATAATGGGACCAACTTGGAAGTATATACTTTCAAACAAAAAATCAATTTTTCAAATCGGTCCAGCAGTCTTCGAGTAATCGAGTAACATACATAACTCCTCCTCTTTTGAAGTCGGTTAAAAAGTTTTAGTTATGTTGATTATTTGCTCCAAATGTGCCTAGGTATACCTATTATAGTCGACTAGTGACCGCCCGCGACTTCATCTGCGTGAAAAGTTTATTTGTTCTTTTTTAATCTCTTTTTATCCAGTTAATTAATAAAAAATCCTGTGGTTTTATAGTCTTTTTTTTAATGGTAACGATGTTTTTGTATAATCGCTACATCCCTATTTGAACTGATCGAGTGATCAAAATTTATAACCTAATAAAAACGTGTTAATAAAATAAAGTACCTATACCTTAGCGATATAAACATTCCTATATAAATAGACTTTGCTTTTATATTAAATTAGGTAACCAGTTATATCAGCTCCTACCTCTTAGACTAAAATTCTCAGTACATAAATTAAAACGATCGAGAGCGCAAATTAAAATGACTCAAAATAATACTAGCTCTTAGGTTCAAATTCGATTGCAATAGTGTAGCGCACGGAACGGCAACGGCGCGATTAGCCGCTTCCGAGCCATTTTTTTGAATTTTTTGGCGGGAAAACGGTTTTTGGTTTATAATTTCGAAACTAAGAGGCCCAGAGATTTGAAATTTTGCCTCGTGTGTGCTGCAATTATAACATATCATTTGATCTTTAAAACGAAACTCTAACATATACAGTTACAGCAATTCACCATGTGTCAGCCGGTGACACGGGTCCCCAGCTTACACATAGATATCGGCTCGTAGCTCAAAAACCTTTCGAGTTAAAGTTTTGAAAAATTTGGAGCCTAATGCTGCAATTCGGCTGAAAATTTTGAGGTATAGTACATAATCGTAGCTTAAATAATTACGAAAATACAGCTGTGCAAGCCAGTGACACGGGTCCCCAGCTCGCACACAGTTTTATGCTCGTAGTTTCAAGAGTATTTGAGTGTGATGGTTGGTTTTTTTGGATCTTATTGCTGCAATTAGGCTCTAATTTTCTGACTATAGTCTAAAACCCTAACCTCACTGGTTTGCCTTAACGGCATGTGTAAGCTGTAGACACGTGTCGCCAGCTCGCACACATAAAACAACTCATGGTAACGAGCTTATGGTGGCTGCTATTATTATGTCTGGAAGTTTGATTGCTGCTATTATGCTTTAAAATATGGCATGCTTAGAATTTCTCTATAGCCTATGAGGAAGCTGAAGACCCACTCATCGTCTGGGCTGTCTATTCACAGATAAATATACTAGTTAAAAGCTCCATTAGAGCAATAATATTATTGGTTGCACTCGGAGCGTAGGTTTGAAACATAGATATAGTATATTAAAGTTTGAAACGCATCCCTGCTGTCATCTGTCAGATGTGATGTGTGTGATCATAATCATAGACTAATATGTATATATCTGTGGATAGGCTGGATTTGGAATCATTTGGATTGGTTATTTTTCCTTTGCTTTTCCACATGAATTCCTTCTTTCCAATCCAAAGCGAAAGGATAGGTAGGATAATAAAATAATGTTGGATTTGTTTTTTAATGAGGTTACCTAATATCTACGGTGAAAATAGCGTGATAAGTGATTGGACTATTATAAGCAATGATTTGATATTACATGAAATGTTTGTGTGCTTTTAAAAGTTCTGCTAAAAGCTCTCAAAGATGCAGCGGAAACCAGGCTTTCCCATTACGAACTGTGCCATCAAAATGGTAAATAACAAATACTAGAAAACATTAATCACGGTCACGATTATCAATATAAATATTAGACTACACCCTGACACTTGAATGTTTTGAATTTCAGCCAGAGAATGGCAACCCGCCGCCCGCCGAATTAACACACTGTGAGGACGAGCTAGACCAGCAGCAAAGAAGACAGCAACTCATCAACTTTGGCCATTCACAATGGGGCTTTAACAACTGGAGCTGGACTGTCACCAAGCAAGAACTGGGTAAGCACCCTTCAATAAATCAAAATACTTATTAGAAGAAACAACTTTTCTCCAACCACTTGGTGGGAATTCCTTGTTTCTCTAGTATCATTGAAATGTATTACTACGTATAGAATCGTCCTCTCGGCCCTGATTTTTGCTCCACGCGTTGAGGTCAATTGACCTCAACTCATTTAGTCACTCGCCAACGCTCACCGCGAACGCACGGTGTAATTGTGCCGATAAAAATGCCGACCTGTGTGTTAAAGACGTGCAAAAATCGCTCCACTACGAAGCAAAAAAATTGTGGAGTGAATTATCATCGGTAAGTAATCAAAACATCAACATAAACCAACCAAAACTAATTTTTATACATTATTTCTACTGACCCGACATTTTGAATGAAAATCATAGATTATGAAAAGTGAACCATATACAGATTGTATACGTAGGTACTAAATTAGGACAGGTGAACTAATAACACAGTTTTACAATATAAGTATATTGTTCTATAGCAGTAGTTCCTAACCTGCCTGCGTAGCATGACCGATTTATATCGCGTGATATAGCGTTCTATCACGTTTAACTGTCAAAAAGACAAAGGAGTTTGACAGTAGATTGTCGATAAAATGCTATATCACGCGATATAAATCGGTCATGCTAGGCAGGCTGGGGGTAATTACCCCCGCACGGGTAAATCAGCTATTTCACGGGGGTAACAAAGAGCCTAATTATAAGGATTAAGCTAGCACTTTGAGAGTTTACCGCTGTTTCCGGACAAGGATCTGGGTTAGTAAATATTTTTCCAAGTTGCCATAGTAATATTTACCTACCTAATAAAAAATCTATTCAACAACACCAAATGATTAGGTAGGTACTATTAGTGCGGGTACTAAATGTCCATCCTCCTTTTTTATTTTTTGAATAAGTATCAGAATACACCTAATTTTTCTTTGACAATTCTGCGCATGCGTAGCCGCCATCTTTGCGATCGCTGCGACAATAATGTACCGTAGACTGTCCTTTCTATACGTAGTAATATATTTCAATGATTATTATTAGTACATTACAGCCGTGAACGGGAAGCTAGCAATTGCATTGTCGAGGATGGTTTGAATCATTCGAGGCAATGCAAGTAGCTTCCAGAACAAGGCTTGTATAGTGCTTTTCTCAAGAAATGCGAGGAAATAAAAAACTTTTCAATTGAAACTTAATTAAATTTAATTCCCGCCAGTTTTTTTTTGGGTGCATTCCAGCAGTTTAATCGCTCGAAGCGCCGAAAAGCAAAATGAGATTTATCATAGACAAATCCTCTGAGTAATCTTGAATTACGTGCAGCGCCATCTACCGCCGAGAAGCAAAAAACCATCTCATTTTGCTTCTCGGCGGTAGATGGCGCTGTACATAATTCAAGATTACTTAGAGGATTTGTCTCTGATAAATCTGGTACAATACAATGTAATATTTATTTATTCTTATAGTAATATACTCTGTGCGCACCATTTTTTTTATTGTATCGTTATTATAGTACCTATTAAATAATTTTACCTTTATAATATTAACTGTCTTGTCGTTGGCTTGCGTGCCAGAAAAAAGGAACTAAAGTTATGGCTGTATGGTGCAAATGTGCCTTTGCTTTTTTTGTTTTTGTGAACAGCTAAAACAAAAAAAAGAAGTTGCCGCAGACCACCCAGATCCTCTTCGCACTGTACCTACTTCCCGCACTGGTGCTGGTGCGGGAAGTAAGTATTGAAATTCATTCCTGGCCTGAATTTTAAATTTAGAATGTGATGAACCAGACCCCCACGGAAATGTGGAACGCCCCGCATTCCGTTTTCAAATGGAATGATAAGATTTCAGAGCATAAGTGAGAAAAAGTAATTTGACAATGTAACTAGTATTGCTAATACAAAGTCTAAAAATCCTTCTCACAAATTTTATATACAAAAGTCCGTTTGTTTGTACGTTACGCCTTCATATCTTAACAACTGAACCGATCATCATAAAATTTTGCATACATGTTCTCAGGGGCACAGAGGACATAGGGTACCTTTCATCCAGAAAAAGTACTGTTCCTGAGGGATAGCAAAAAACTTCCCATGCAGACAAAGATGCGGGCGGTCGTTAGTTAATAATAAGCAAACCTACAGGGGCCGTACCGGCTAACTTACATGGCTATCGTAATCACTTTCGTTTGACAGATGGATGTGATGAATTGCTACTTTTCTTCGGTAAAGTTTTATTTGTGCCAAAAAGAAGTAGCAATGTGTCACATCCATCTGTCAAATGAAAGCTATTACGATAGATATGTTAGCCAGTAGGGCCCCTATTGGCTAAAAATACTGAGTTTGAGTTGAGTTCATGTAAGCTTTGATCAGGCTAGGCGCACTCCGCTCTTTAGGTACGAAGCTACAAGTAGCCGGCGGGTCAGGTTCGGACGGACTAATTTCAGAGGGCCGGCCGCCGCGTGCCGGCCGGGTCGCACGTTAGCAATAGCAACATTAGTTCGATTTTGAAACTCATTCACGCGCCGCGTTCGCGTATTGTCGTTTCGTTCGTTTGCATGTTTAACCAAAATGAAGGCATATTGCATCGCAATGGGCTGCCTTAACAATAATAAAAAGGATCCGAACCTTACGTTTTTCACACTTCCAATTAGAGATGGGATTCTACCCGGTGAATACCGGGTAAATACCCAAAGTACCCAAAATCAAGGTATTTACCCAGGTAAATACCCAAAGGATGGGTATTTACTTTCCAACTAGTTTTTAAATCTCTTATTAGTCTCTTATACTATTTAAATGCTGCTTGATCTGTCATGGAAGTGTAGAGCGTCTGGCATGTTTGCTAAAAACAGGTCCAACGCCTTTTTTACTCTGTAATGCGATTAGTTTGCCCATGTCAACCAGTAGTTGACACGAGTTTGTGTACCTACAAGAAATGCCCGTGTCAACTACTGGTTGACATGGGCTAGCGCGTGAGAGAGGCGATTTATTGAATTATACTTATCTCTTTTACTCTTAGGGACATTTCTGAACGTTTGTCTCATTATTCTGTGAAATTTGCTAGCTGATCAATCCATAAACAGCATTAGGTCGCTGAGAGAAAAAAATAACAGTTCGTATTGAACGTGGTGGTCTGTCGAAAAGGGTATTGTGTTTTCTGTGTTTTGAGTGATTTTGGTATTTTGTATAGACAAGTGTATGTTTTTATTTTTTAACATAATCTTTATTATCTTATTGACGTATTTTAAAATAAAAAAAACCATAGGTCATCGCTTTAATTTTTTGGTACGATTTTTTTAATAAAAGTGCGCTCTGAAACGCGCTATCTCAATGTTTACCACATCGTAATACTTCACCGGAATCGCATTTTGAAAAACAAAAGACTTAGTGGAGCCGGAAATAGCATATTTTCATTAAAATTGTGCACATTGTGATGAAAGCGTGATTCTTTTACCATTCGTAAGTTACACTACAGTGATCGTTTTAAGATATGGATGCAAGCTGGATTTGACCCATAACAGATTATAGAGGTCAAATTGTTCATCACGGACCTATCATTTCGCCGCGCATGATGTTTGTCGTAATAACTGCAAATTTACAGCTACTAGGGCAAGTGTGGTATCATTTTCGGATAAATAAAAGACGGCCAATAGAATTCTGAAATAAAAAACAAACCTTTACATACTAGAAAATAAATAACCGTAATTCCGAACCCCAAAAATCTAAAATGTTATTGTAGGTATGTTATATGGTAGTATGGAGAAGGTAGCCACTGATAGGAAGGCCAAAGGGGAAGATCTTCCTCCGGGCTGGTGGTATTAGCCCGGGGACCGCGGTCCAACCGATGATGGTTGGCAGTTGTATATATGCTGCGTCGCTAATGAAACTTCGATAGCGAGATGTAAGTTTCTCCATATATGCTCCATACTGCGAGTTGTTATTCCTTACTAATCTTTGTGTTCTTACGATACTAGCGCCATCTAGTCACATGGTGATGAATGAGTTAGGTAGATGCCGCTACATTATTAACAAAAAAATATTTTCCAGTGACGATAAATTTGAAACGAGTACAGATATCGGCTTTAAAAAATATGATTAGAAAGCCACATTAATACAGATTTAAAAAATATAAGTTTAATTGGAACAGTGTCATAAAAAATACGTTTAAAAATATTATACACAGCGCGGCAATAACATAAAAAAATCTTAAAAATGCGTTCTATTAAAGGCCGTTACAGTTATCTCTGTGACTAGAACTAAATTTCTAGATGTTGTTTAACATTTTATTTTCTCTCAAAAACCGTCGGGAGACCACCTTTTTTTTTTTTTTTTTTTTTTGTATGCCGTAGAAAAACGCATTTATGCGCTTCCCTTCCCGCTGGTGATCGGGAAGGGGGTATGTGGGACTCGCCAGGAGGGGGCCGGCCCCCTCCACGACTGCCTCCCGTGATCCCACCCAACCAGATGGTTCGATGGGATCTCGGGAGGAGGGAATACCCACTAAAAAACTACGGCACTTGCCCACTCGCCACCGGTTGGTCATACAGGGGGCCATGGGTGGTAATCACCCCACTTGACCCGGTGGCTCGCCCGGCTAACCGGGCCTCCTCGCGGTCGGGAGATGGCCGGGCAAGTTTGGCCATCTCCCCAAACGGCCGGGGACCGTGCAATGCAGGCGATGGGTCACCCCCCATCGCCCGCGTGGTCCCCGTCAGATCGCTATGAGGTGCGCGTAGCGCCTCCTCCTAACACCCAACCGCCTGCGTCGGAGCCGGTTCGCATGAGCCTCCTCTTCGCGAACCCGCTCCGATGCTTCCTTCTGCAGGAGAACCTCCTCGCAGAAGGAGACTACCGCCTCCCAGGATCTCTCGGTGGCCAGCATGGCCCGTACCACACTGGGCAGCGAGAGATCCCTCCCTATCACAGTTGTCAGAACGCCGCGCTGCGGAGCCCAGGCAGCGCACACCTCGAGGGTGTGCTGTGCACTGTCCTCCGCATCGCCACACTCGTAACACTGTGCGGACGCTTCACTACCGTCGGGAGACCACCTGTGAAGTGTTTTGTTCCGGAGAAATGACGTCATCAAAATGGCGTCGGACGTATTTTGAAAAAAAAAAAAAAAAAAAACCTGATAATTATGATTCTATGAATCCGGTGTCAGATTAAAGGGAAATAAGTGTTCTATAATGTTATAATACAAAACATAGGCTGAGTAGTACAGTTACGAAAATATATTAAATTATATGGAAATTCAATTTTTAAAAACTTCATTTTTTTATTTTATTTTAAATTACTACTAATAAACTGATAATTTTAGTGCAAACAAAAAATATGTTGATTAATTCTATTTAATGCAGATTTGAAAAAATATAATTTTCAAGTACCTTTACAAACAATAAAAAGCGAAAAAAAATTTTAACCATCGCGCGCTGTCTATTTCTTTATAAAAGATTTTTTGTATTAAAGTATAACCATATGGCTATCCAATGAAAGCTAATAAATAGCTGTTTCCAAATATATAAACATTATAATACTTTAATGTTATTGTTTTGAAGAAAATAAAAATAAACGTAAACTAAGAAGTACGATATGTTTGTAAATTATTTGCCAAACCAAAAAAGGCCACTCAAAATCAACACAAAAAAGGCAAAAATCGCAAGCGCACATGTAACACGATTGTATAAATGTTGTTATGCCCCTTGAAAGTAGTTTATACCGAAGTATGCAGCTCTGCAACCCTGTGCTGCTCGAAAAACTTACCATTTTTTTCAGTTTCTTCAAAAAAACTATATTAACGAACCGTTTTTCAAGTTACTTGGTCCTATACTTTTGTAAAGCCTACTTAATTTACTTATAAGAAATTTTGAAATAAAAAGATATTATTTAAAAAAAAAAATCGCTATTTATTGTTTGTAAAGGTTATTGAAAAATATTTTTTTTATCTGCATTAAATGGAATTTATCAACATATTTTTTGTTTGCACTAAAATTATCAGTTTAATATTTACGGTAATTTAAAATAAAATAAAAAATGGTGAGTTTTTAAAGATTGAATTTCCGTATAGTTTAATATATTTTCGTAACTGTACTACTCAGCTTATGTTTTGTATTATAACATTATAGAACACTTAATTACCTTTAATCTGACACCCCATAGTGCCCCATACAAGTATATAGGATTCATAGAATTATAATTATCAATTTTTTTTTCTAAATACGTTCGTCGCCATTTTGATGACGTTATGTCTCTGGAACAAGGCACTTCACAGGTAGATTCTCGACGGTTTTTAAGAGAAAATAAAATGTTAAACAACATATAAAAATTTGGTGCTGGTATCACAGAGATAACTGTACCGGCCTTTAACAGAACGCATTTTTAAGATTTTTTTATGTAATTACCGCACTGTGTATAATATTTTTGAACGCGTTTTTTTATCAAACTGTTCCAATTAAACTTATATTTTTTAAATCTGTATTAATGTGGCTTTCTAATTATATTTTTTTATGCCGATATTTCCAATAATTCCGTACTCATTTGAATATCTCTCTCTCAAATGTAAAAAATCACTTGTGCAGCCTAAACTACTGAACCGATTTGTCATTGGAAAGGGGGTGATGTGTAGATGTCTTTTCATATGTCAGTTTTTATACCCTTTCTTTTTAGCTTCGTAAAAAGACATAAAACGGAATAAAACGTCCTCTATATCGAATTTGACCACTAAAGTACGTTAGGGGTCAAATCCAGATAGCCTCCACATCTAAAAATAATATAATATAATAACAGTGGTGTCCCCTAAGCATGGTAAAAATTCATCACCTTTCAACACAATGCGCACAATTTTATCGATTTCCGGCCCCACTAACTGCATTCTATAGCTGTATTCCTACTTATCATAAAAACACAACACTTGATAGAGTTACATATCGAGTTGAGTCGCAATGAACGCTTTAACGGGAACCGAGCCGCCCGGTGGCGAGGGGCCGGCAAGGGTGGAAAATTGACGGGCAAAGCTCGAGTGATTACGACGGGCGCCCGAGGCAACCGAGCGGTTAGGGCATATTTTGAAAAGACTGTTTAACAACAATACCGCTATCATTATTTATGACTGTTCGTAACTACAATTACAATATCCATTTTTTTTAATTATGTTGTAAAGTAATTCAATTCATAATGTAACTAACTAAATTATTTTTTTTTAATTTATTTTTGTTAAAGAACACAACTAACCAAATAGTCGGAAATGAAAATCATCTCAGTAGTTTAGCCAATAATCAATATAATATATATGTTTTGTACCTAAACATAAAACTAAACTTAAATGAATAGAAAGAAAGAAGAATAGAAAAAATACTACTAAACCACATCGTGCTTATTGTTTTTACCCATGCTTTTGGGTATTTACCCGGTAAATACCCGGTATATACCCAAATTGGGTATTTACCCGGTAAATACCCATCGGGTATTTACCCACCGCCCATCTCTACTTCCAATCGACATCGAAAGGTAAGAAGAATGCTTGTCTAGTAATAGGTAGATTCACTATAATAGAATATTATTATTATCTGTGATACAAACAAACCTAGTCAGTATTAATTAGTAGGTATAGTCCGTTTATTCTTAGATAGGTAGGTACTTGTCTTATTTGGGTGAATCACCTTTTTGTGGTTTTGTGGTATTTCTTAAAATATCTACGTGAACTATTTTTATATGAAGTTAATCTGTAGTTGCAAATACTCTCAGCTAATTATCTTATAAGAAAACTTAACAGGTATGAAAATTGTAATGTGATTTTAAAGAAAAACATAGGTAACCCAGGAGACAACTCCTATTTTTCATATAAAAGCTGGGGACAACATTGTCCCTTGGGTCACCCATGTTTCACTTACCTACTTACGAAATAGTAAGGAGGATGGGCCATAACCCACCACGCGGGCCCAATGCGGATTGGTGTGTGTTAACGACTGCAAATGCAGCCAGGACCAACGGCTTAACGTGCCTTCCGTAGCACAGAGGAGCTCGAGATAATAAATTTTAGTCACCCATCCCATGACTGACCCTTGCGAACGTTGCTTAACTTCCGCAATCGCTGGGCCAGGCGCTAAACCACTGCTCCACCGAGCTCCTCACAATGCTAACACAATAACTTGTAATAAATTAGGTATTCAGATTAATTATTATTTAAAAGAAGACAACCCTGAAGTCATTAGAAGAAATAAGAGCTACTCGATAGAAAGAGAGGCAACTTCTAGGTGGATATAACTGTAGGCAAGGGAGCGGTGTGCGACCTGAATTGCATTTTATTGCGTCTGGGATAGAGTCGCTATTTAAGTATTTAAATGACTGCAGAGTGGATCTTCTGTACTTGTACTATTATATATTCTGTGCTTTGATTTGACTGATGGATGTGACTACTTTTTTTTGACACAAATAAGTACTTACAAGAAAAGTAGCAATGTATCACATCCATCTGTCAAAACAAAGCAATATAAGCCCCTGTACAGAAATTGTTATATTTCATATGAAATTAGTTAAAGAAACTCTAGAAGCAGTTTGCTTTCGTCATATCATTAATACCACTGTTTCAGATTTTGTCGACTTTTCAAATGGGAGGTACTGTGCAGGAGTGGTGGCATTTGTGTCAATCACAGTGAAGACTGTTGACATCCACAGGGAGAACATAGGATATGCCACGTCACTGGCCACTAACAAAGGACTCGCCATTTACACATCTAGAAAGGTAGAGATAGATCAATGTCGGAATTTAACGCTATTAGAAATGATTATACATTTTCTTAATGTTACTTTAATTTAATAGTACATTATGAGACAAGTTAGCTTAGAGAGCTCACGAGTTTTATACGACCTTTTTCAACACATTTGCGAGGAAAAAATAAAGTAATTTATCACACAGCAACAAATATGGCAAAAACAAAATATGATAATTATGGGAAAGGGCGCGCAATGCGCGCATGTTTTTTTTTGTTTTTTTTTTTCACACGCCCAACGCAAAAATATTTTGCGATCAAAGGGGTGAGGAGCATACAGCCTACTACTAATACTTCAAATATTTAATTTTAAGTGACAAAATGCAAATATTTTTATATTTTATAACAAAATATTGTGAATTATGAATAATTTGATAATAATTATATATATTTATTTTACTTAATTAAGGACTTACACATTTATTTATTCCAAAAATGTATTTGTATTTTCAGCAGCATAAAACCTCTTTGTTGTCAAAAAAAATAACTGTATTACCCGGCTAAATTAGGAATGCTCTGTTTACTCGCATAGAACTTGCAGTACCTACCTAAGGTACTAATTTAACTTTGTAGGGTTAATTCTATTACGAACTAGTGTTTTATATATTATTGCACGCGTTTGTTATAGCTCGGTTTATGGCCCTAAAAGCGATGTAATAAGGCTCACTTTACGAGCAAGTGTGTTGAAAATTATATTATTGATTAAACAAACGTGTAATATCTCTGTTCTTATTTTTGTTTAATTTAATTTTCAGTGCGCCGTGACAAATGCTTTGAAGGAAACGCTACTTAGTTTCGGGGGGAATGTGGCTATCGATCTGATGGAGACACTGGAGACGGCACGCGTGGACGTGGCCCCCGACCCCGTACCAGTGCTCGAGCCAGTCTTGCCGAAACCGGAACCGAAAGCTTCGCCGCCAATGCGCTTGCCGCCGCGGAAGGAGCCCGAGATCAACGTCCGAGCGGCGCACGGGGCTCCCCTGGTCGCCAACCCGCCGCCCGTGGCCAAGGCGCACCCGATGCCGGCCGCGCTGCCGCCCCCGCGCGCGCCCCTCCCGCGCCCGCCGCCCCCCGCCCCGCACATGCCACCCGCCCCGCCCCCGCAGCTTCGCCCCAACTCGAACGTAAGTTTCGTCCTCCAGCCCGTGATGCCGCCGCTGTACGCGCCGCCCCGCCTCGGCCCGCCCGTGGCCGCGCCCCACGTGTTCCCCAACGCCTACTACGAGTGCTCCGGCCCGTGGCACTTCTACGAGAGTTACGACCGCCACCCCCACGGTAACGTGAATCTCAACTTCAACATCCCGCCGAAGAGCCTCGTCGTCGACAGTCGGAACGGCTCGGTGGAGTGCAAGAGTGCTTGCCGCACCGAGGGCGAGCTCCAGTACGGGGCGCAGCAGGGTCAGGGCTGTTGGATTAAACCGACCATTTTCTACGATGGCTTCTGGACCGAGCAGAAAGTGAAGAAATGGGTCGCGGAGCAGGTTGAAAAGCAGTTCCCGGAGGATGCTTCGCACGAGTCCGTGTCGCCCTCCGCCCCGGACGCCTCCAAGTCTTAGTGCGATGCACGAGGAGGTTAGCCTGAGCCGTGTGAGAACTAGACTAGAAGCTAGACTTATCAAGGTATTTTGTTTGTGATTGCAACTGCCAGGTAACGTTTTGATTTTGATAGTTATATGTTTCGGTGAAAGGAATAAGTTTTACAATTTAATGTTAATTGGTAAAATACTTATACTACTCGAAAAAAAAATATGGGCCACTCTTATGTTTTCCATTCCATACAAAATACAAAACACCTAACTTTTAGGGGTATTTTTATGACAAATTCAATCTGATTTTATTTTAATTTTGATATTGTTTGAAAGCTGTATTACTGCTGTATAATTGCTGGTAATCGTCGCCGTGCGTGACACACACACACACACACAGCTTACAATCATATCAAATTCAAATAAAATCAGATTGAATTTATCATGAAAATACCTTTTAGAACTTAGCTCTTTTGTATGAAAAATCATATTATAGTGGTCCATGTTCTTTTTAGGAGCAGTTTAAATATGTAATATTGTCAGATTGCCCCAACCAAGATTCTTTAGATGTGCTATAAAGGTGCGACGGAGCATTCTCACCTCTACTATCAGATATTTGTGTAGGTGTAGTTTGCAAATGAATAAATGTATTATTATACTTTGAAAACTTTCGGAGGTGAGTTAAAATCTCAAAAATTGTACACTATTTTATAAAGAATTTTTCGAGTTATTATATTATAAGTGTTAACGGGTAGAGGACATAGTATAGTGAGTGTGAGTGAAATGTGTGAGGGTTTTTGACACAGTGTAGTAGCAAAATGTTTGTTTGTGTTGAAATTGGAATAAAAATGATTTTATTATCAATAAAAACTCATCAGCACATAACGTTAGAAATAAAATACCTTATGTTAAAAGGTAACTTTATTTAATTTATGTGACTTATTTGGCTGGCATCTCTAATAAAACCCGACAATGAAACACAGGTTAGCTATTACTTCGTACTCAAATTTTATAGATTTCACCAAGTCCCGATTATAAAGCTGTTTTTCCACTAGGTACCTATTAAATAAAATTTGAGAATGCATTTTGAATAGGTAGTTAGAAAGTAATCGAAAATGTTGGTATCATAATACAATAAGTCACTGCTCAGTTAAGGCACTTGTGGATGAAATAAAAGATGGATTTATACTGTAGCTGTACTAATAGTGTTAAGGATTTTTACATTTGTTATATTTTTTTAAGATTCTGTGAATAGCTCTGAAAAAAGGGACAATTTATTCAGTCATTTCTGTTACAGCTGCTGGTATCTCGAAAACAATGAAAATATTCTCACTCAAGTAAATAGCATGATGCCGTTTAAAATGCTAATAAAAGCATTTTTTCATATATTACATACTTAAGCTATAAATTCAGCCATATATTTGAAATTTTATGGCTGGCTTCCTGGCTAATAAATGCATTCAATAAAATAGTGGTGGCCGGATAATTAGTAACACCACTCGATTTTCATACAAACGAGGTAACTTTGAAGCCTTGGTTCGCCGCCAGGAATTGATCTAGCTGTGATCTGACGAGGGCCATCCAGGGAGTGAATGGAGGAGATCCAGATCGCTATACACACCCAACCCAACTGATCTGATCAGCATTCTAAGAGATATAAGGATATGTTTAAAAAAAATCATTAAAATGTATGGAAATCCTAAAACTGACAACTCTGATCCTTGCAGCTCTTAGAATGATTATATGTCCAGTTAGGTGTGTATGTGTATAGCGAACTGGATCTCCTCCATTCACTCCCTGGATGGCCATCATCAGATCACAGCTAGATTAATCCCTGGCGGAGAACCAAGGCTTTAAAAAGTTACCTCGTAAGTATGAAAATCGAGTGGTGTTTCTAAATTATCCGGCCACCACAGTACATAATACTGTAAACAACTTGTTTGGATGTAAATATACTCATCTAGGCAATTATTTTATACTTACCTAAGTAATTTTATTTCACCGAAAGTACAGTAATATTTCACAACATAATATTTATTTTTATGTGATGTTACATCTACAATATGGAATTGCTATGTAAGTAGGTATATAAGTAGTTTTAAATAAGACTATGTGTGAAAATTACGCAGTACCTACATGTTTTTATTAAAATAAAATTGTTTGAAATTTTAAAATGTTTAATTGTTGTCCAATTATTATATTTTACCCATAGTTTCTTATTTTATGTAAGTATCGTTTCCGTTTATTTACTTTTATTAGAGGTATACCTAGGTCGGAACTTTTTTTAATATCTAATGCTCGCATAGAACTATTCTTAATTTTAATTTATGCACAATTTATCTTTTGTTTCATCCACTTTGCCTATTTTGTTATGCGATAACAGTCAGTCAGGACAGGCATCATACACACGGCCTATTCAGAGCCACACAACTCAACCAAAACCATACAAAAATTAAGAGTTAGATAGGTAGGTAGGTACTTAGCTTTTCAACATTTACGTGTCGGGAATCGAACACGTATTCTGGCACAAGGAGACGACGTACGACGATCAGTTATATGATTCAGTACCTATGTAGGTATGAGGTGTTCGATGGCGCAATGGTTTTGTGCCTGGCCCGGCGAGTGCGGAGGTTAAGCAACTTTCACTACGGTCGGTCATGGAAGGGGTGACCAAAAATTCGGAATCTTTAGGTTTCTGTCCTTCCTCTGAAGTTCGGAAGGACAGAAACCAAAATGAACTAATAGGGATGTTGACTAATGAATAAAATAACGAAATACTAATAAAAATCGTAAACATATTAAACTTTTAGAGTAGCTTGTATACCTCTTGGTTTTATATATTGCATATTATTTGTTTTATGACCCTTCAAAGTTGGGTGGACAAGTCCATTTAAAAAGTATAAAATTTATTAAAATAAATGATACCTTTAATTAGTCCGTAAAATGTATCGCAAATTTGTCGAAGAAACCATTTTGATAAACACAATATTTAATATAGCTGCTGAACAAATTTCCTATGCGTTGCATACAAACTTGCAAGGCGTGACGTCATAACGTGCAAGCCATTAGTATGGAGCGTTTTTGATCGAGTCCATTTGTGTGCATTTCACACTGTGATATCTCGGGCAGTTTTCATGCTAGCGAATTAATTCTTTTACCAATGTTTCTTTTTTTGAGAGGTAATTTATGTAACATAAATTAAAAAAAATAGTCAACTTCCCTATTAGGTAGGTCCTATCTCCTCCGTGCTTCAGGTAGCGGTAAAGCCGTTGGTCGCGGCTGCATTTTGTAGTCTATTTCAGACTGGGGTCCCTATTTTTTTGGTGTCCTACATCTTGGCATGGACCACATTGAAAACCGCAATTCTGACTACATGGAAAATTTCTCCCCAATTAGTCCCAACTAGTCCTACTTTTTCGGAATTAGTCCCAAAAAGGACTAAAAGATATAAGCGATTTAAATGGTCCATGCCAAAGCAAACCTTCATTTTGGCAGGGACAGGCTATATCTAGTGAACCTAAACACCTAGCCAGGATCTGATTATTCAAAAAAAAACTCCCTTTTTTATGGATCCCGCAATGCCTAGAATAAAAAGGAAATGAAGCGCCGTTCAAAAAATATAAAGGAATGATTTGGTCCATGCCAAAATCAACCTACATCTTGGTGAGGACTTTTGAACCTAGAGAAAATCTGATTATTGGAAACGATTCGTGTAAATTAGTCCCAAAGCCACAAAATTAGTCCCCCTTTAGTTTAGGAGAAATTCAGATTTTTTATATAAGTATAGTCACGTACAAAAGCGTACAGTAAAAATTAATTACCAATGATATTATATGTAAAGATGAGTTATACGCCAACATCATTGCTATTTAAAACAGCGCAAAGGTACTATAGATACACACATTGACCGCTTCATGCGCATTGGTCGTGAATTAACAGCGCGTTAGCTGTCTCCTTCACACACACAAACACACACGCAAAACAGACAGCGCGCTCTTTGTACAATATGGCCGAATAAAGTAATGGAAAATACTGATTTTTATTAAACACAGTACTTACTTACGTGTGAAATTAAGCATTTTTCCGATCTCGTGACTGTTGTTGTATAATTTGTACATCGTCTAAAGACGCAAGTAGACATTTTTTTAATGGAATTTCACATTTTATCGCGTCTGACTGACGAGAGCCGCGTGTGTTTCCGTGTCGCGAGTCTGTGCCTGACTAATTGAAAGTCGGGCAATTACCTGACTTTCGTCTTGCCATTTTAGAGTGCTGGTAACGTATCTATACTTTTTAAATATCATTGTTTATTACATAAAACTATTCCGTTCCGTAATGCACAGTGTTCCGATTGTAAAACATTAAGCATCTGCTCTTGCGGCTCTTTGCGAAAGCTGCAGCCTTTTACACCAACTTTCGTAGATTGAGGAATGCACCATTTCCGTTACACCCTCCCTGTAGTGCTCTCTTACCTTATCATCACTAGAGAAACCTATACAGGGTTACTTTAAATTCATTAAAAACATCACGTGGGGTTTATCAGACTATCAAACTGAGCAACTTTCATTATAGGACCAACCTCGAAATCACGAAAAAAAATCGGCTGTTCCATACAAAAGTACAATGCGTACTCCATCGAAATGAATGAAACAGCTGTTTGTTTTTCGCGATTTCAAGGTTTGTCCCATAATTAAAGTTGTTCAGTTTGATGGTGTGATCAACCCATCAAATTCAATTTCATGAACATTTGATACTTTTGAAATTATTTTCTACGCGACTGTACACGTTTTTGATATAGTCCAGGAGCCCAGGATCAAAATATCTCTAAGAAACATTTTTATTTTATGATTTAAAAATTAAGGCTTTGAGTTTCGAAAATGCACAAAAGTTACGTATTACTTTACGATATACTTTTGTTTTACATTATACGTTAATAACACTTCATTATTTTAACACAAACACGCAAAAATAAAACAAGTTACAAACATCGTCACTAAATAGGAAGTCAGCTCCTGTACTATAAAAACCAAACTTTAATTCCGATTATCTCCTAAACTAAAGGGGGACTAGTTTTGTGGCTTTGGGACTAATTTACACGAATCGTTTCCAATAATCAGATTTTCTCTAGGTGACCTGGTTCAAAAGTCCTCGCCAAGATGTAGGTTGATTTTGGCATGGACCAAATCATTCCTTTATATTTTTTGAACGGCGCTTCATTTCCTTTTTATTCTAGGCATTGCGGGATCCATAAAAAAGGGAGTTTTTTTTTGAATAATCAGATCCTGGCTAGGTGTTTAGGTTCACTAGATATAGCCTGTCCCAGCCAAAATAAAGGTTTGCTTTGGCATGGACCATTTAAATCGCTTATATCTTTCAGTCCTTTTGGGACTAATTCCGAAAAAGTAGGACTAGTTGGGACTAATTGGGGAGAAATTTTCCATGTAGTCAGAATTGTGGTTTTCAAAGTGGTCCATGCCAAGATGTAGGACACATTTTTTTTAAGGTGGCGAACGCTCTTTATTACTCATTTTCATCACAATTGGCAACACGCACTCGAAAAACACAACCCGGTGACGGTCGCTGTAGTCGGCGTTACCTAGACAATTACTTAGTTCCAGTTTTGGTCATCGGGTTAGATAAGTTTGTGTCCTGTACTATACGTGCCCGCAGACTGACAGCTACTGCTCATTTTCATTGGACAGCCGTGCTGTCACTGTGGTGCTGTCGAATGAAAATGAGTAGTAAAGAGCGCCCGACGCCGACGATACCGCGACGTAGACGCTACTCATTAGGTATGTACACCCATCTGAAAGGGTGGTTACGTTAACACCTACCAACCCGTATTAGCTTGCGTGTAATGTAACACTGTTACAGCAGGAGCCGCCCTGTGATGCGAATGACGAGGAAGCGAGAGCGGAGCGCAAGCGGCGGCAGCGGCAGGCGCAAGAGGAATTCCGGCAGCGGCAGATGCTCAAACAGAACGCTGGCCTCGGTTAGCATACCTACTCAAAATATTACCTTAACACATTGAACCATTACCACAGAATAACAATTTGTAAATGAATGAACCCAAAATAGGAAAACCGATTCTTTGCACCATCAAGTTGAACAACTTTTACTACTGGGACCAACTCTGAAATCGAGAAAAAATCTACTGTTTTATACTTACATGTTTAAATATGATATTTTAACATTCACAATACCTACTGATAACTTTTAGTTATTCTGGAGCTTTGTTTGATCTGAAGTAGGTCACCATTGTTATTTGTGCACCTTTTTTACTAAGTATATTATTTTTATTACTTTTGTTTTAATTAAGTATAATTAAATGCAGTTGCTTTTTTATTTGGTAGTTATTATTTATTTGGCATGAATATTTTCACCACAGAATATAGCACGCAAGTATTTTAAACAGATTGTCGAGAGTACCTATCTAATGTATAATAATTATTGTAAGTAATGTTATAATCTAACAATAATAATATGCTATATCTATTTCTTACCTAAATGCTATTATCTACACCCATGCTTTAAATCCTCTGTAAGTTTCTGAAACAGTTAACTCATTGCCAACATTATACAAAACAGTGTCATAGTAACCATTATAATCATCCAAACGAGTCCTATATAATAATTTATTTTTTAGATTTTAGGCATTCACAATGCTATTCTATTTTTATATAAGAGTAGTATTTTTTCTATAAGTGTTAAATTTGTACTAAATTTCATAATGCAAATCCTTTGAAATTATGGTGAATTGACAATAGTTGATAAACTAAGCTGTTTCAGAACCTTTTATAGGGGATTCATATAATGGGTGTAGATAAAAGTCTTGTATGCGACTGCACAAGAATTAGAACACTCGTGTGATCAGAACAGAACCCAACAGTTGCATTAAACAAACTACATTTGCTTTACAATCAACAGCGATAGATGGCGATAGCTGATAACTTTTTTAGATTGGTTTTTGAAAAACACAAGGACAATTTCTTCTTTACGCTCTCAGTAGAATCTAATGCCACAGAATCACGTCTAATGCGTCATCTTCAGTTGACCTATCATTATTATTGGGGATATTGAAGCATTAGATAACAAGATTGGACTTTTTTTGCGTTAATTTTAAACGCCGGCAATTTCATCTTTGCAGCCTCAAGGTCATGGGCGTACCGAGGGGGGGTAGCTGCCCCCCTTGGATTTTTTTACTTCTAACTAACTATCAATTGTCATCAATAAAAGCTCTAATTTGCCATACAATATATTTGATTTACAATAAATTTGTCCCCCCCTGGGGGCGGTACAATAGATTTGGCCCCCCTGGCCCAGAACCTGGGTACGCCCATGCAAGGTAATAAAAGTATTTGTATTCTCTTATCTTAGTACCTACTACCCGCAAAACTGATGCAAGCAGCATCACGATATTAGGAGGTTAAATCTATACCATCTTTGTCTTCAGATGATAAACAAGAGCTTCACAAAACCAGTACAAGTTTTGACAAACTATTAATGGAGATTCCCACACAAGACATCGTGATCGAGGAGACTGGCGACTCCGTAGAGCAGACCGCTAAGCGGAGGTCGCCTGTTCCTGAAGGGAACGCGGCGAAACGACGTGCGAGCGTTATTAACCGGCTCGATATTGTGCAGACTGACTGAGTTACGACATTGTGTCTGGTTTATCGGTGGCAAGTATAAACAAGTGTCCACTTTTTATAAGAATTGGGTATTTGGGGCTTTGAGATAGATTCTACTTTTAACTTAAGGTATAATGGAGCAGTGGCCCTACCATGAGTTGATGCAAACTGTTTACGTTACCGTAAACTATCGGATATACTTACTGCTCACAGTCAGTGCGAGTAAAAGAGACAAAACGATAGTTTACGGTAACGTCAACAGTTTGCATCAACTCATGGTAGGGCCACTGGAGCCGCGGTCGCGCGGTGTGAAGTCAGAGAATAGTGACGTCACATTTCACAATACGCGGCCGATACATATGACGCGTAAAAAAATTTGAAATTATCTAAGCAAAAATGTTTTACAAATGTTTTCAGAACAAAAAAAATTTGTAATTACGTATGGAATTTAATAATCAACACTATTTTGTCACAAGAGCATTTTGATTTGTTTAACCATCTTCTTTTTTTGGCTAACTTCTGCTTAACCGGTAGGTACTTTAACAAGCTTGTTATTGTTTTTTTTTTTTTTTTATTTATTTATCCAGATAACATTACAATAATTATTCTAAAGATGCCTTTACGCTTATAAACCTACGAGGTTTGTCCAAGCGTTGCACATTCGACTCGGACGATAACAATTAAGTAAAAACAATAACAATACTGTGACGTGCGTCAGTCAGTCAGTCACAGTGTTAAAGTAAGATGGTGCAACTCAACCTTAGAAATCATAGTAAAATTCGTCAAATCGAGCCAAAACTTTGAGTAGGGGTTTATTTTGCTTCCCTTTCTGCTCTATACAGAGTGGAGAGGACAATGCGACAATAAATTAAATCTCGTATATCTAGTATCGCTCCCAGTCTGCCTGTAAAATGTGTTTTTTTTTCTTTATTTATTTAGGGACTTTTAACACTAGTTGGCTACTTTATCAAATAGCAACATTAGGTTTAGGACACATTCAGAATTGGTAATTATATCTCGTAGTCGCATAATACATATGTCACAATATGAATTTGGCAAATTAGTATCTAGACACACACCCCCACTTATACCTACTTATTAGTATTTACCTATTTGACGTTTCAAAAATACAGTTCAATCTATCAGTAGGTACCGTAATCCTCTGAAGAGGTTTCATATCAAGTACCATACAGTACATACTTGAAAACTATGGGCTATCATCTACCTTTTTGGTGGGTACCGACTTCCTATTAGATTTTTTACGGGTCATTTCAAGTTCTAGTTTTATTCCCAAACTAGCGACCTGCCCTCGCTTCGCTCGGTGTAGTGTAATGAATGCATATAAACCGTCCTCTTGAATCACTCTAGATCCGTTGCGTAGTTTTAAAGATCTAAGCATACATAGGGACAGACAGCGGGAAGCGACTTTGTTTCCTACTATATGTAGTGATATATTTGTTACCGCTAAAGCTCGGATAACTAAGTAGTTAATGTACACATGCACATTAACTGATTTACGCACTTTAACGGTAACATACAACACTTAATAGATAAGTAGGTATAAGTGGGGGTGTGTGTCTAGATACTAATGTTGCTATTTGATAAAGTAGCCAATACCTCATGTGACGAATCGAGAAAGTGTCTTACTGCGCACAAAGGGCTGTATCTATTAAGCTATTGCCGAAAACCCCTCCATCAGTATAAATTAACACATTGCCAAATTGTACCTTATGCTCAAGACGTAAGATTGAGTCATTTTTAAATGACACGCTTAAGCGTGTCATCTAAAAATGTGCGAATGAGACAAAATCTACCTACTTCGAACAAACAATAAAGTTGACAACGTTTCAAAATCTTTTACATGTGTGAAAATGTGTATTTATTATTATTGAATTAGTGTCCTACATCTTGGCATGGACCACTTTGAAAACCGCAATTCTGACTACATGGAAAATTTCTCCCCAATTAGTCCCAACTAGGTAGTCCTACTTTTTCGGAATTAGTCCCAAAAAGGACTGAAAGATATAAGCGATTTAAATGGTCCATGCCAAAGCAAACCTTCATTTTGGCAGGGACAGGCTATATCTAGTGAACCTAAACACCTAGCCAGGATCTGATTATTCAAAAAAAATCTCCCTTTTTTATGGATCCCGCAATGCCTAGAATCAAAACGAAATGAAGCGCCGTTCAAAAAATATAAAGGAATGATTTGGTCCCTGCCAAAATCAACCTACATCTTGGCGAGGACTTTTGAACCAGGTCACCTAGAGAAAATCTGATTATTGGAAACGATTCGTGTAAATTAGTCCCAATTAGTCCTAAAGCCACAAAATTAGTCCCCCTTTAGTTTAGGAGATAATCGGAATTAAAGTTCGGTTTTTATAGTACAGGAGCCGACTTCCTATTTAGTGACGATGTTTGTAACTTGTTTTATTTTTGCGTGTTTGTGTTAAAATAATGAAGTGTTATTAACGTATAATGTAAAACAAAAGTATAACGTAAAGTAATACGTAACTTTTATGCATTTTCGAAACTCAAAACCTTAATTTTTAAGTCATAAAATAAAAATGATTTCTTAGAGGTATTTTGATCCCGGGCTCCTGGACTATATCAAAAACATGTACAGTCGCGTACAAAATAATTTCAAAAGAAGTATGAAATGGTCATGTATAAAGTTGAATTTTAAAGTTATATTGCTTTTCTTTCGAAACTTTTTTTTTTGATTTGACCTACCTACGCATTGTACTTATGTATGGAACAGGTGTTTTTTTTCTAGTTTAACAAGAAAATAACAACTCAATGTTAAAAAAATAAAAAAATACAAGATGGCGGCCAACTTTTTTGTTTGTATGCCGATTTCGATGAAACTCGGTTTTTGCTACTATTTTGACAAGAATACAGCAATGCAATGTTAAAAATATAAAAATCCAAGATGGCGGCCAACTTTTTTGTTTGTAGGCCGATTTCGATGAAACTCGGTTTTTGGTACTATTTTGACAAGATAACAGCAACACTATGTAAAAAATATAAAAAATCCAAGATGGCAGCCAACTTTTTGTTTATGGGCCGATTTCGATGAAACTCGGTTTTTTGCTACTATTTTGACTAGAAAACAGCAACGCAATGTTAAAAATATAAAAACCCAAGATGGCGGCCAACTTTTTTGTTTGTGGGCCGATTTCGATAAAACACGGTTTTTGGTACTATTTTGACAAGAAAACAGCAACGCAATTTAAAAAATCCAAGATGGCGGCCAACTTTTTTGTTTGTGGACCGATTTTGATGAATCTCGGTTTCTGGTACTATTTTGACAAGAAAATAATAATGAAATATTAAAAAATAAAAAGCCAAGATGGCAACTTACTTTTTTGTTTGTGAGCCGATTGATTAAACCATTTCCGTATAAAAATCAAATGTTTCATTTTGACAGAGTAAGGTATTGGACTTTTATGTATTTATCCATCATTATGTATTTAATTGTACTTAAAAAAATTCTTAAAAAGCTTTTGCATGGAACAGCTAATTTTTTTTCACCGTAGAAGTCTCATAGTGAAAAAAAACCACTCTAAAATAAAAATAAATAAACCTACCAAATGACCAAAGAACGAAAAAAACAAACACCTGCCAAGTGCCAATTAAGTGTTGCCGTTTTCCCGTAAAATGTTGTCATAGACGAAAGTTGAAAATTAAACCTAATTTAAAAAAAAAATTAAAATAATGCAAAATGCCAAGTTCACATACATGTAAAATGGGGTGAAAAAATGCTAAATTTGAATAAACAAAATGGCAACACTGCCTTTCATGCCTGTAATTTTTTCTAGTAACTTTTGACTTGTGTAAAAATTTGGAAAAAAAATAGGTAGGTACTAAAAATATCGATAAAAGTCACTAGAATATTAAAATAGTTTTGATAAAAAATGTGTAAATAAAAGCGAATTTATGAAATCAAGCACTCCTTTATTAATAATTATAGGCAAATAGTACCTACATAATTAACAAAAGTGTAGGTACCTACGAAAGTATGTAATAGGATTCAATTTTTCACAATTTTGCTTAAAAACATTAAAATATATTAGGTAAGTTATACTTTTTTAGCGACTAAATTACAAAAATATTTACGCAACATTTAGGTACCTGTCTCGTCCATTTTGCTTCAAATGGATGACACAGATAGATGATTCACAAGCTGCACGACAGTATTGTCAGCACTATAGTGCTGACAACTGTACTTTTTGGTACGTTCTGGCAACACTGTTGACCTCCCTCTTAGCCTAGCATGACCACCGAAACGTGATATGGTACCCAGTGATTTATCACGTTTAACTGGAGGGAGGAAGGGCTGCCCCCTTAGCATGACCGACAATACACGATATATATCGTTTTGTCGACACTCGACTGTCAAATTCCATTGTTTTATGGCAGTTAAACGTGATAAAGCTCTATATCATATTATCGCGTTTCGATGGTCATGCTAGGGGGGCATGAGCATATTACACTATCATATATTATTTATCGGATGCTATCTCCGACGAAGATAGTAAACATATATCTCGGATGATATATACATGATTTGTTTATGATTTGTTTATTTGTGTGTATATGATAGTGTAATATGGGCCTAAAACTTTATTCCGTTCCGCAATGCGCAGTGTTCCGATTGTAAAACTTATGTTCACAGATACTGTTTGTGCATTCCTCAATCTACGAAAGTTCGTGCCTAATGTTTTACAATCGGAACACTGCGCATTACGGAACGGAATAGTTTTATGTAATTATTTTTTACTGTACGCTTTTGTACATGACTGTACTTATATCAAAAAACGGAATTTCTCCTAAACTAAAGGGGGACTAATTTTGTGGCTTTAGGACTAATTGGGACTAATTTACACGAATCGTTTCCAATAATCAGATTTTCTCTAGGTGACCTGGTTCAAAAGTCCTCGCCAAGATGTAGGTTGATTTTGGCAGGGACCAAATCATTCCTTTATATTTTTTGAACGGCGCTTCATTTCGTTTTGATTCTAGGCATTGCGGGATCCATAAAAAAGGGAGATTTTTTTTGAATAATCAGATCCTGGCTAGGTGTTTAGGTTCACTAGATATAGCCTGTCCCTGCCAAAATGAAGGTTTGCTTTGGCATGGACCATTTAAATCGCTTATATCTTTCAGTCCTTTTTGGGACTAATTCCGAAAAAGTAGGACTAGTTGGGACTAATTGGGGAGAAATTTTCCATGTAGTCAGAATTGCGGTTTTCAAAGTGGTCCATGCCAAGATGTAGGACACATTGAATTACTACTTACGAAAGCAGGAGATACGTATTTTTCCTTTTCCAAAATTTTATTTTGATGAAATGTCCAAACAAACACTTTTTTACGTGCCAAAGTCCTACACCTTGTCTACACGTTTACCTACAGTGGTTACTCTTTAAAGTTTTATGGAAATTGAAATAAATGCACTTCATCAAACCAACCTGTATTTTATTAAACAGATTCAAACGTTAACAATATCGATTTTAATTTCGCAATTCAAAAAAATATCATGAAGTCCACTTAGGGACTGTTACATTACGACTGTCTACCATTACAAATTCTTCAGAAACCTTGATATTAACCAAAAATGTCATCTAAAGTTTGTTCGAAAAAAATTTTTTTTTTATTTTGCTCCTAGGAATTATTTGATAGTTTCAAAGTACTTCTATGAACTAGTGTCTACAGTGTTATCATTTATTGTCGCATTGTCCTCTCCACTCTGTATATACCTTAAAAGTAGAATGCATAATGCTATTCTCAGTTGTTACGTTAGGTTATTTTATGTTAAGTAATACTCATTCGTAAAAACAAAGTGTCACAAACTGACGTGCCTCAAAAGCATTATATTGTTAAAAGTCAATTAGGATATTTAATAAAACACTTGAAACTAGTGAAATCAAATTTTTATTGTAATCACTAACAAGTTACTTACACAGGATTATGTACACTAGACGAGGAGACTGCTACAATACTAGATCTTATTGTACTCAGGTTAAGACAACTTAAAAAATACATCTTCATGGAAAACGAAAAATAAACTACACTATAAAGGACTTACATACTAAGTTCTTCTGTTTTAAAGTGTTTCATTCAGCACACGATAGTTTCATAGTACGCATTTTTTAACTATTTAAAAGCCATACTTCGATATTAAAAAGAGAAAACTAAGGTAAGGTATAAATAACTTGTTGGAGAGGAACACAACACTTTATTATATTTGAGTTCCCACATGGTAATGAACATCGATTTGTTAGTTAAAAGTAAAAAAGTCTATAACACTCAATATATATTTTTTTTAAATGATTGCAACTCGGTCAAAATAATACTAAGAAAAGCGCCAGAAACTATCGATTGGAAATCTATAGGGTACCTATAGACGTACACAAATTTTTTAAAGACTGATTAGTCATTAAATTAAAATACACCTGTTGTATCAACGAAAGAATACTCTTTACCTTCTAACTGCGCAGTATTCTCACAAATAATATTAATTCGCACAATTTAACACAAATCAATCGCAAATCCACATAGTAAAACAAAATAGTACCGGTACAGACAGCAACAATGCGCGTTTAGCATAGTATCCGTCAACAGATTTTAACTTTTCATCTACGCCAAGGATGCACAGACTTATTGAGACCATGGGCCACTTGGGCAAATGATGAATTAATGGCGGGCCACCAACACAAATAAAAAAAATAAAAATAGCCAAAAAAGGTTTTTTCAAATATAGGTAAGTACGAGGGAATATTATTGCTGGCGGGCCACTGGCATATTGCCGACGGGCCACATGTGGCCCGCGGGCCGCAGTCTGTGCATCCCTGATCTACGCCTTAAGTTTTAGGATGAAAATCTTTAATTGATGATTTGCTATTTATCCATAGGTATTCGAATAACTACACGTGATGCTGTGTGTACCTAGTCTAATGTCTCTTAAAATTGAATTCAAGTGTTTCGACTTTACCAAATATTTGAAAATTGAGCGAAATACAAAGTTTAGACTTAACTTTGGTATTCATAGTGCAAAGAAAGCTTCTGCATTTCAAGCCCACATACATACTTCGTATAGATAGGGCATTTATCGGGTTGTAAACAAAATATCTGTAAAATTACTTCTATTTTTAGAAGTTAATTTTACGAGTACAAAGTTAGCATATTCAAGTTATAACACGAATCAAAAAGGACTGCAAGTATAATACGATTCAATCTTATTGGCCGCTGTGAAATCACCACACGTCTCTCTCACACACTTACATACAATCTGTGTTCTACGCATATCGTCTCGCGCGATGTTCACAGAAGTCATAAAGTTTGAATCGGGATATACAGATGTTGTAATTCCAGAAGTCGATGACCCTACCAAATGCTTTTACCTCGCTAATGTCGCCATGCGAGTTTATATAGCGTCTTACCATCGACTCGATAATATAAGTAAATTGTTATACACACAACATGCAGTGGCATCACATTTTCACAAACTGCGGAAATCTATTATGAAGTTCATGGTAAGGCCTCTCAACAAGACAAGCCTTGTTAATTGTTATACTTGTTGATATCACATGTTAATTATAGTTTAACTACCGTGAAAGGTTAATTCTGGTAAATCATATTGGTATTGCATTAGTCATCCTAGCATAATTTTACCTTGTGCGATATCAACAAGTATAAGGCTAAAGCCACACTACGAAGAGCCTCGCACAGTAAGAGCCAAGCTACTCGCGTCTCGCTTATTGTCTGATTCTAGTGAACAGACGTGAATACTATCGTAGCGAGCGAATCTTTGGCCCTTATAATCGTAGTGTGGCCTTAGTCTAATTCAGGAATTGATAACGTTTTTTTAAATGTAACGTTATTTCTTACTTATTTACCGTTACTTTTAACATTAACGTTATGTCAATAAATAACGTTACTTTAGATAACGTTACATTGAAATTAACGTTATTTCAGTAAATAACGTCAATTTTAACGTTTTCTTACTTTTTGTTACCGTTACTTTAAAATTAACGTTATTTCAATTAATAACGTTACTTTTTACCGGTAAAGTTTAACGCTAATTTTACCGGTACAATAATTTTAACGTTATTTTTACCGGTATTTTTGACGTTATTTAACGTTATTTTTTTATTTAACGGTATTTCAATCCCTGGTCTAATCTAAGGGATAAATATAGACTTCTTGAGATGCAACATCTATACATATATTATTATTATTATGACCAGCTAAGTTTTAGCAGTTAGCACTACCACCATTGCCGTACGTGTCACCATTAAAAATAGTATTTTGTTCATCAATCAATCTGATTAGATTTTAGGATCAAACAAAAATATCAAATTTGCTTTTTATTTCGTTTTAGTCGTGTCACACCAAACCCATTAATATTATCCTAAAACTACTATATTAGTTTCCTATATACTATTAATTGTATATAGTTAAAACTTATTATTGACATACAACTATTATACTGTTTTACTAAATATTACTATAGCTTCCAAATGACGCTCAATCCAAAATATTATTCCAGTCATAATTATATGTACCCACATAAATATAAATAATGACAATATTTTGATTTGATACACAACCTCTACATTCTATCACTGAAATTTTTCGTTTAGAAAGTACACACTTAAGAAAGTATACAATATAAAATTATACATTATTCATGTTTTTTTGTTGATTCTATAAAAGGAAGGTAGTTTAAACTAGTTACTTATCCCTACTAGAACATGTTACATGTAATTATACTACCACGTTTGATTGATATTACATATAATATTATTATGTGTATATTATACAAACAGCGCCCATATTAATAAATAGTAACCATAGAGCAACGCCACACGTTCCATATTATTATTATGAGCGCAACTTATCATCAAAACTAATTTAATTTATAGATATATTTTTATTTTGCCAAACATCAGTAAAAGTAGGTATAGATTAATGCAACCAAATATTTGTAATATGGACTCAATTATAGAGGTTAATCTGAAGTATATTGACAACGCCCATGCCTTAGCAGAAAAAAACATTGAATCACCATAAAACCACTTGAAAGAAGATATTATGGCACCTTTTAAATGCCATTTCTACTAGCAAAATATGTTACACGTTTTTGGTATCTCGCTAGTGTAGGTAATAACGTTTTTTGTTTATTGAAAACCTCAGAGTGAATTTTGTGTACGTCTATTGATGATCACATTAATTGCTTTTATTTCTAAAATGTCTCAATTTTTTTTATTAGAAGTTAAAATTGGGAACATTTTTGCAGTAAGTGTAAATACGCGCAATTTTAATAAGTTCCTCTTATATAGGTATCTTACGAAGAAATTAATTACTTAAAAATAATTGCACGGCAGGGTTTGGTAGCAACGTCAGTAAATTATTTACGTTTAAAGATTCCTAAATTTTGAGTCTAGAAAAGTTTTAGTGCAACAATAAGGACTAGATCTATTAGGTGCATTTCTAAATTGTCTTTTGGTAATAATAAAAATAATATTGCCCAAAAAAGAAAATGATATATAATCAGGGAATAATAACGTTATTTTTAAATGTAACGTTATTTCTTACTTTTTTACGGATAATTTAAACATTAACGTTATGTCAATAAATAACGTTACTTTTTGAAAAAAGAAATATGTAGCTTACTTCCGCAAACAAAATATGCAAGATGCACCGCCCGCCCTCAAAAATATGCACATGCACACCACAAAATATAAGTGCACAATACCTGCATTTAGCAAGACAGCAACACACCTTGCACCTTCACCAATTAGGCTACTCTACACGTGTTTCGCCCCAACCCGGAGCATACTCAGGAGTTAGATCGTGCGTAAACCAACACCGAATGAGCCACTACGCCCTCCGACACCGTATTTATTGTCACTTCCTCCCCACTCCGCATCGAGTGACTGACAACGTTTGAAGAATGTTGCCAGTTTCAAATAAAAAAGAAAGAAAACGCACGATCTAACTCCTGAGGATGCTCCGGGTTGGGGCGAAACACGTGTAGAGTAGCCTAATTGGTGAAGGTGCAAGGTGTGTTGCTGTCTTGCTAAATTCAGGTATTGTGCACTTATATTTTGTGGTGTGCTTGTGCATATTTTTGCGGGCGGGCGGGCGGTGCATCTTGCATATTTTGTTTGCGGAAGTAAGCTACATATATTTCTTTTTCAAAATGGTTTGGGACTTCCGCCAAGTGACGCCTGATTTAATCAAATAAAAATAACGTTACTTTAGATAACGTTTCATTGAAATTTACTGAAATAACGTTAATTTTTACGTTATTTCTTACTTTTCGTTACCGTTACTTTAAAATTAACGTTATTCCAATTAGTTACGTTACTTTTTTACCGATAATTTTACCGGTACTATTGTACCGGTAAAGTTTAACGCTATATTTAACGGTAATTTTACCGGTACAATATTTTTAACGTTATTTTTTTAATGGTATTTCAATCCTTGTATATAATATAGATATAGCTACTGTATTTAATACAAAACTTAAATAATAATAATATATATATTTCTTATAAGCGTTTTAAACGAGTTGAATGAAATAAAAACTAAGACAAAAACATGATAATAGATAATATGTATTAACTACCAACAAATACAAATATTGTAGGTAGATAAATTATTGTGTTTCAGCTCTCATTAATGTGCCTATTAAAGGTGTGATAGTTAGAGCACATAAAAAATGATGTAACAGCAAATTTATTGCTTTTAATAACATTATTCCTTCCACCAAAATATATCAATGAAATGTTGTGTTGTCAATGTAAGGCTGTAAGGCATAAGTAGTTGGGTTTTATCGTGTTTTGTCAGGCTGGGGTGGTAAGGCATATCAGTTGTGTATATCGTAAAAATATGATTTTATTTTAGGCACGATTCTGCTACATGATTATTTATGCCATTGCCAACTTTAAATAGATGTTTTATTTTCTATTAATTCACAATATACCGTATTACCTTACGTTACGCTACATAGCAATATCATAATGCAACATATTTATTACGAGTACTAGCGTTGCTCCGAACTGAATATCAGTTTGCGAAATTCTCTTGTGATAATATAAGGTTTTATAAAACTTTAAAATTCACGATAAATGACATACACTTAGAGCAACGCGGCTTCCGGACGGAAGCCGCGTTGCTCTAAGGTCATACATAATCATATAATATGTATTCTTATTATAGTACAATACGGTCAAAAGTGTAAACGTTAAATATTTACTATAATTGTATATCCGTATCATAAGACGTGTGTTATAGCCACGTATTATAATGGTGACACTTCACATGGCTATTCGTGTTTATTTGACATATTTGCCTAAACACGCTAAGATGTGAAGTTGCCTAATTTGCAATATTCCGTCACTTTTCACTTTTCTGTCGCACAGTCTGCTTATTCAATTGAAATGCGCCAGAAAAGGAAATAGGTGTAATGAAGATTAAATATATCGTAAGATAATCAAAATAGGATTGGTGTACGCAAAGGACCATTGAAATCTAAGATTGAGCCCCTACCATGAGTTGATGTAAACTGTTTTCGCTTCCGTAAACTATCGTTTTCTCTCTTTCACTCGCATTGACTGTGAGCAGTAAATCCGATAGTTTACGCTAGTGGAAGTTTGCATAAACTCATGCTTGAGGCTTTCAATCTTTACGATAATGAGGGGATCAGAAGATCGTTTTTCATAAACAAAAAATACTTTTTTTCCTGCGATATATTGAGATCCGACCGAGTGAGATCCGTGCTATGTGAAGAATGTTTAGGAGCCAATATACGAAATACGTACACTCGGGTCGAGTCGAGGCTGCCTCAGCGCGATCATGGTGATTGTTCTGGAAAAATAAACAACATAAAATAAAAAATGCTCTTGCCAAGTGAGCTACCAAGTCACATTGTTTTAAAGGAGTTGTTCCATTTTTGTATAGAGGCTGGGCCCATTTAGGTAACCCATGGCCTAAGGTCACAAAAATATATTTTATGGAAAGAGAAAAAAATAAGAAATCTGTCCATGTATATATATATATATTTTAAACCTGCAAACATTCTTTTTTTATTTTTAAAGTTAAAGTTAATAAAACAGCAACCCAAAACGTTTTTCTACCATGGCAACATCGATTTTTTACTGTCATATGTCACATTGATGCTGTCAGATGTCAAATAAAATGACAAATGACATATCAACAGCCAATGTAGTCATTTAAATAGAAATAAAAATGCAAAGGAATATCCCTTAACAGCCGGCAGCCGCACAAAATGGATTTTCAGGATTAAATCAACAGTAAAAACTTGTAACAAGCATTAGAATTTATTGATATACTCGGGAGAGTAAAATTAATAGTAAGACACTTTCATTTTAAAGCGAAAACATTAAGAAATACATGATGAAGAGCACCATTATTTGAGTTTTTAAATATTTTTTTATTTATGTTTGCAGGGATATTTTTTTCTTTTTGGAAACCTACGAAAAAAAAAATATTATGTGTGTAGGACAATTTTAAAAAAGTGAACCCAGGAAAGAACGACTCCTTTCCATGGTTATTGACGTTATTAGAATAAACTTTGTCGGGATTTACACAATGTACTTGTTTATTTTTGAGACCTCGGCGCAGTTGCATGCGCCATGATCACGGAACAACTGTCGATTGTTGCGTGCAGGTAGATGTTATTGGCAGACGAATCGGCACACGACACTCACTCGAGAACAGATTCGAGTGAATAGTGAGTTTGCAGACAGTGGTACCGGTATCGAGCGTAATAAAATAACTAAATAATAAAATAATCGGCACAATTTATCGTACGTTGAAGAACCTCTTTGAAGCATTTGTTATAAAACCGGCAACGTACGTTGAACTTGAATGGGTTGGTAAACTTTTTCGAAGAAAATTGTTGTATATTTTTTTTTTGATAGCACAAGTTTGAAGAATAAAGAAAATAATATTATGATTTTTTTATTTTACCTTGTTAACCAAATATATTTTTTTTATATTATTATCGCGATAAAATATCAGACATACGGCTGAACACGAATTTCTTTTACATTTACTGATTAAAAAAACTGATTGACAGATTTGACAGACAGTGACAAAGAGTAATCATACCTTTGTTTTTTTGTTTTGAGCAACAACATAGAAAGTCTTTGGAGCAAAGGCATAACCTACGCATACAGCCGTAATAGTGATTTATTGTACTATGCTGTAAATTAAAAATTAAATTTTTTATTTAAATTAAATTGAAGCATTATATAATTCCGCAATTTGTTATTCCCGACTCCAAAGCCAAAAGCTACCAGAAAATATATAATTCACAACAGTTTTTGAAAAGTTTACCAACCCCATTGTGCCGATCATGGGCGAATATGTAGTGCTGGCGTATCATATACGTACACTAGACGGGCACTTCCTCTGTCTCCTTCTCCCTCTGGCGCACCGCGACCGCCGTCTCCACGAGCAGGTACAAGCACTTGAACTTGTCCCGCTCGCCCTCGCCCGACCCCGCCGGCACCATCTGAAACAACACATGTCCTTGGTATGCCCATCACAGGCATTATACTCGCTTAGATTATTTATGTCTAGATAGTGTTGCGCTTTTGACGTACTAAACAAAAAAGACCACCTTTTTTAGGTTGGTGAGCATATTTACCCGACTTCAAAGAAAGGGTTATGTTTTTAGCATCATTGCGTCCAAAGAGTATTGTAATAAAAACTATGCCCGGGTCACACAATTTACAATGAGTGCGTGTTTTCGTCACCCAACTGTTGGGTGATATTTTTTTCAACGCATTCTAACTTCGAATATATACATACAGTGGCGGTCACATAATTAAAGACACCAGTCGATTTTCATACAAACGAGGTAACTTTGAAGCCTGTCTCCGCCAGGGATTGACCTTGCTGGGATCTGGGAGCTGGTGTCCTTAATTATGTAAACGCCACTGTATAAATAATCAAAGTATACTAGCTGCCCACGGACGCCTCAGTGGTCTGAAATTCGCGTTCCATAGACATAGAAACGAAGTTGTCTTTGTGTAGGTTTTTTACTGGACAATTTTCTGGACAATGTATCATTCATTGAAATTCTAGATTTTAGGCATTCACAATGCTATTTTTAATATAATTTTTAAAATATTTTTATTCTAGTATTTTTTTCGATTATATTAATTACCTTAATGTATCATTCAGTAAAAAAAAACACTATACACACACGCAGTAGCTGCTACGCCCCCCCCCCCTGGCCCCTCCCTACTTTCCCTTACCTTACCTATCCCTTCGTCCCCTCACTGCAAGTAGTCGTCAGCAGCTGCTATTCTCCCTGCTCCCACTACCCTCCACATGTATGCGGAGCCCTCGACCCCTCACTGCAAATAGTCGCCAGTAGCTGCTAGTCCCCGTGCCCCCTACTTCCCCCATCTATATCGGGTCATTCTGAACTTACCATCCACAAGTAGTCCACAAAGTGTCCAGTCCATGAAACTAAACAACATTTTCTAAGAAACATTGTCGAATTTCGCCCCAAAATTTCGGTCATCCCCATACTAAACTGATAATGTAATTTCTTTGATTTGTATGGAATAGTCGATTTTTATTACACTTTTGACCATGTTTTCCTAAGAGAAATTTGTTCAGTTTCGTGGACTGAACACATCCTCAAAATTTGGGTGGTGAATACAAAACGACCCTGTATGCGGAGACTGCATGTAGTACTGCTACCGTCCCAGCCCCCCCACCTATATGCAGTGTCCTCCCCCCACCCCCTACTCCCCCACCTGTATGCGGCGGCGGAGCGGGTGCGGCAGCTGCGGCAGGTGCGCCAGCTGCGGGTGCCAGCCGCCCGCCCCCCCCCTCACCCCCCTCCTCCCCCTCCTCACACTCGGATGTACGCACCGTCACTACTGCTGCGGTCCTGTGGAAGGAAACAACTAATGACATACCACTTCATGTAATTATGTCAATGGAAAACTGAGGTAAAGTAAGAAAGGACATCATCCATTTTGGTCCAAATGTGAAAGTGCCGGCCAAAAAGAAAAAGTGCTTTATTCCGATAGATTTTGTCCACCTAAGCATTTCTTATTATGGCACTTTAAATAAGTTCAAAAAGTCTGTCTTTTCATACATGTTGGCAAAAATATAAAAAAATCGGCCAAAAAGCAAATTCTGATAGATTTTGTCCGCCTAAGCATTTCTTACCATGGTCATAGACCAAGAATATAAAGACCGACAATTGCATTCTTCAAAACGTAAACTGATGTTTAATTCCAAAAGTTGCGATAGATGTCCCTACGCGTTCCGTTTGGAGCAAATTCGTGACTTTTTTACCGCACGCAAGCATACCCTTGCAGCACAAACCAAGCATGCTATTCGAACGTAAACCGCTCTACAAGTATTCAACTAGATGGCGCTGTGTAATGTAATGAATGATGTATATTTTTTTTATTTTTGGTAAATTGATAACAAAATGAAATAAAAAAGTACGTAATACGTTAGAAAATAATAAAATGTATTAAAAAGTGGCTTTACAGCAATAAAAAAGAAAAAATGACGACAGGTGGAATTTTTAATATTTAGACATCATCATCAGGTAAGTATATTTTTTGCATAAGTAGGTATATATCTACTTACCTACCTATGTGAAATACATTGCAGAAAGCATAAGTAGGTAAGTAGGTACCTATTTGATTTACCTACCTACTTAAAAACACACATCATAAAAGTTGTAATGTTGTTAGCTAACTTACAAATAGTACCTAGGTAGGTATCTACTTATTTATAATAAAATGGTACTACTAGCAAGCCAATCAGCGCTAAATCACTCTCAAGCCTCAATTACACTATTTAAAGACTGTCTTGAAATCGAAAAAGACTACGCGCATTTACACCACAAACACAATAATTTATCGCACGTTCGACCGCGCTTACTGTCACAGTAAAAGGAAAGAAAGTATGTCTCTAAAAAGTATATTTTTCAACGTAGTAAAACTGTGGTAGTTATTTACAGTGTCTATTTTAAATCATCTCTTCATACAAATTGATAGATTTTGAAAAGATAATTATAATATCTCGTTTTATACAACGTGTTACTAAACAACTAATGCCGAATATAGTAGATAAGATAGAGACCATCAAACTAAGCAACTTTTACTATTGGCCCAACTGCGAAATCACGAAAAAAATATCAGCTGTTTCATACAAAACTTGACTTGACGCGATTTTTATCTTCGCGATCTCTATCCTTACTTATAATCTTATAAATGCGAAAGTCCGTTTGTTTGTTTGTCACGTCTTAACTACTGAACACGACCAACCGACACGATAATCGTGAAATTTTCTGGGTCCACTGGTAGGTATCGAAAAAAAATTATATTCAGTATTCAAAGTCGAGTTTGGCAATTTAGTCGCGTAGCTAGAGAAACATTACCTTCGATAATACTAAAAGTTTTCGTTTTTGCTGAGTGTATAGATTATGTGCATTGTGAGCTATTTTTGAAAAGTTAGAAGTTTTATGCCGGTGCTTTAGGTATAGTTTAGGTATTTCGTAATATTTCGTTTAACTTCATATATATAGAATTAAAGTTTGAAATGTTGATTGTTTCATAATAAGAACTATGTTATCATCATGTTGTAAAAAAATTAGAAAGTTAATATATATGTAACTGCGTAAATCACAAAATCACTCTTTTGTGTTCGAATAAAATTTTAAAGTTTCTGAAATCTTATTTTAAGACTTTCAGTGGTTAGATATAGCTGTTGAACAAAGTTTAGAAAGTTAAGTGGTGTGCTTCTTTGATATTTTCATTTTTCCTTTATAACATACGGAATAATGAATTAAAAATTGATAAGATCGCTCTTACATGACCTTTTCAATGCACTTATATACTACACAAAATTAGAAACATACATAATGTGAATTTTGTTTAATTACGGATAAATTATTGCGCTTAAATACGAATTATGCGGGACGCGCGAGCGGGTCCATGCAGGGCCCGCCGACTGCCACGCGCCGCGCGAGCAGGCGCGGGGCCACAAACAATAAGCTACTCTCGCTGCACGGCACTAAAGTACAATTTCAAATTGCACAGCGCTGCGTGCCTGATATTATAATATGCACCTACGAAGCGCCTCTCAATATGTTCATATAATATATATAATGTATATAATATATATAAAAATATGTATATAATATATACAGGGTTATTTGTAAAACACCAACAACCTTGCAGGAGTAGATTACCAACATCTTAAACAACAACATTTGTTCTACTATACTCTTTTATCATAACTCAATACATTCACCAAAAATGAATTTTAAAGTTTTTATTGTACTGTTCGACACTTTTTACGTCTATGGATGGCCGCGGGGCGGGCGGGTCGCGCGCACTAGGCGCTCCGAGCGCCGCGCGTAGAGTTATTAAACATACGAACGGCAAATTAAAATGATATTTTACCTACAGTATAAGTTTAATATATTTTTGAGAAAAGTACTTACCTGTTTTTTCGTTCCTGACGGAGCCGCGTTGCTCTAAGATTTCAAGACTTTTGGTAGGTATTTAATGATACTTCTCCGATGGGAATCGAATCCACGACTTGGATTTCCGGTTCACCGCTGAGCCGGTAGCTCAGTCACTAGTGATAGTAAGTCCCACTTAGGGTTACCATTCCAAAATTTAGAAAGGCCTGACAAAAAGCCGGACATTTCAATAAAAGTCCGGACATTTTCACAGACAGAACCAGACTCCATAAATGGGACTTTCTCAGTACTATTATATATTCTGTGCTTTCTCTTTCGAACACTACTGCTATGTATGTTTTTTAACTAGTATGATAGCGCCCAATCTTAAAAAGCCGGACAGAGTCCGGACAATAGTCTAAAAGCCCGGAAATGTCCGGACTAATCCGGACGGATGGTAACACTTTCGAACCCGTAACACTCGTTTCTTGCCGTCCGCGTCTTAACCCGCTCTGGACCAGACGGATCGTGGCTGGCTGGACGAAATTAGCGACCATATTCTGCGTCGAAAGAAAATGCATGAAAACTCGAAAAGGGTTACAGTAAATATAATACAGAAGTATTTATTTTATAAGTAGGCCTATTTTACTTTTTATTGTTTTACTAGGTAGTCCGTTTTTAGTCCGATTTTTATAAATTTTAGTCCGTTGCCGTTTTCAAAACGGGTCTTTAAAAAAAGAGAGAGTTAAGTTTGTTTGGAGTGAATAAAATTTCTAAAATAAATATAAGAAGATGATGAAATATTTTGTGTCAGTGCACAGACAATTTGCTGGGAAAAAATGTTCATTATCATTCATTATTTAAGTAATAAACATTGATTTTTTTTATTTTTTTTTTACCGATAACCATGCCGATATAATACCTACCATTTAATTTTAATGTTCTACCTACCTATGCCTACCTACTAAACATTTTTGCTAAAGAGACTCATAATAATATACATTAAGTACTTTTTATACTTTTTACTTTTTCGATTTTTTCTTATATTTTATTTAATATTTTAGTATATAAAAATAGCATTGTGAATGCGTAAACTTTATAATACGTAAATTAATTTCCAAATTTATAATACGTTTTGTAGTTTTGAACGCCATCTACCCATTTTTCTTAGAACTATTAGAACACGGTAGAACAACGAGCAGACGTAAGCTTTTTGCGACGACAGCGATCCATGCGGAAAATGCAAGGAAACCTATAAGGCGTTCGATTACGAGCGCCATCTAGGTTTAAGGCGGGATTTTGGGGCTACGTTTTTATGATATGTGATTGGACGTCTTTATATTCTTGGTCTATGCCATGGTGAAAGTGAAAGTGAAAGTGAAATAAGCTTTATTCAAATAAACTTAATTGTTAAGTACTTTTGAATCGTCTATATTTTCCTACCACCCGTTCCAGACTTTTTTAGCTGACAAGAAGAACGGGCGCAAGAAACTTATCAGCTGTAACAGCCATAAGTAACGATATTTACAAACTTGAATATATCGTTACCAGGGTAACATAATTACAAAAGGGTGACAGAATTATTGGCAGCAACATAGACTTATTATATTACTTCAATAATTAGCAAGTTATGTGTTACCTACATCATTTCCACGCATTTTGATCTTTAAGATAATCGTCAACTTTATAATAACCTTTATCCATGAGCGTTTTTTTAACATGGTTTTTAAATTCATGCAAAGGAAGATCAATCACTTGTTGTGGAACTTTATTAATAAAGGCTATGCCTTTCCCCATAAATGAACCTCTCGTTTTTGCAAGCCTAAATCTTGGAACGGCAAGTTTATCTTTATTTCTTGTATTAAACTGGTGAATGTTGCTGTTCTTATCAAATGAATCATAGTGTTTCCTTACATAAACTAAATTTTCATAAATATATTGGCCTGCCAAAGTTAAAATATTTATTTCTTTGAACATTTCTCTCAAGGTATCTCTCCGCCGTAGATTGTATATGGCGCGAACAGCTCTTTTTTGGAGTACAAAAATATTTTCAATACTGGCTGCTGAGCCCCACAATAGCAGTCCATAAGACATTACACTATGAAAATAACTAAAGTATACTAACCTTGCCGTTTCAATATCAGTTAAAAGCCTTATTTTCTTAACAGCGAATGCCGCTGAACTAAGTCTACTTGACAAGGCTTCGATATGTGGATCCCATTGCAATCGAGAATCTAGTGTAATACCTAAAAATTTTGTACTCTCAGTAAAGTCTACTTCATCGTCATTCAAATTAATATTTAATTTTGTCTGCTCAACATTAGGTAATGAAAATTTTACACATTTAGTTTTTTTGGGGTTAAGTGCTAAATCATTACTATTAAACCAGTGTGAAACTTTAGAGAGGGCACTATTTACTTCGTCCGAACAGTTATTACCTCGGTTTACTTTGAAAACTAAGGAAGTATCATCCGCAAATAGTACTGTCTCACATAAATTACTCGCGAAGTTGGGAAGGTCATTTATATAAATTAGAAACAGCAATGGGCCCAATATTGATCCCTGTGGCACACCCATATTGATGGGGGCTCCAGTAGATTCAGTTCTATTAATTACAACTTTCTGAGTTCTATTGTACAAATACGATTTCATAAGACTAACCGACTTATCAGAGACACCATAATGTTCTAGCTTCTTTAATAGTGTTTGGTGATCAACGCAATCGAATGCCTTAGAAAGGTCACAGAAAATGCCAATTACATCCTGCTTTTCTTCCCAAGCGTCAAGAATATGTTTGAGAAGTGCAATTCCAGCATCAGAAGTACTTTTACCCTTGGAAAATCCAAACTGATTTTTATGAAGTATATTGTTGTATGTGAAGTAATCTAATAATTGGGAATATATAATTTTTTCAAATATTTTACTAAGTGCTGGTAGTATAGATATTGGCCTAAAGTTAGCTGGGTCACTTTTATCCCCAGATTTAAAAAGAGGAATCAATTTACTATTTTTCATTAAGTCAGGAAAGACCCCTTCGTCAATACATTTGTTAAAAATAAAAGCTAAGTAGGGGGCTAGTATATCAATTATTGATTTAATAATGCTTGTGGACATGCCCCAAAGATCTTCTGTTTTTTTAACATTAATTGTTTTAAAAGCTTTAATGATATCAGCACTGTTTATATATTTAAAGGAAAAACTTTCATTGCACTTATCAACACTAGACTCCAGAAGGGAGACAGCGATGTTGGGACTAGCACTAAGAGTACTGGTAGTTTCTATAGGTGTTCTAGCAAAGAAATCTTCAAAAACTTTAGCGACCTCATTGTCAGATTCAAAAGTTTGATCACCAGTTTTTAAACAGAAGGAATTTATATTGGATTTTGATTTGCCCGTTTCTTTGTTAATAATATTCCAGGTAGCCTTAATTTTATTATCTGCTAATTTTATTTTATTTGCAAAGTACTTGGACTTTGCTAGGATACAAACTTCTCTGAATGTTTGTGAATACTTCTTGACAAATTCAATGAAGTTAGGATCACAAGAAGTAGCTTTCTCTGCATAAAGTTCGTATAATTTCCTTCTGCTCTTATATATGCCGGGTGTGGCCCAGTCACTAAATTTCGTACTATCATTACATTTGATGACTTTCTGTTTAAAAGTTTCACTAAATTCAGTTTGAACTATGCTAAATAAATGATTATATAAGTTATTGGCTTCAAAGTTTGGTTCTGGTAAAGTTTCAATTTTACTTGAGACACTGTTTCTGAATTTTTCAATACAGTGTTTTTTTATTGGCCTACACATTATTTTCCGTTTAGACGGAACATGATGGTGCTCAATAGAGGCTAATTGTCCACTGTGGTCGGATTTAATACAATTCAAAATTGATTTTTGGTTGATTTTTGATTGATGGCACCGAAGCTGTAGCACAGCTGTAATTAATTTTGATTGAGTTCAAAAAGTCTGTCATTTCATACATTTTGACACAAATGTGAAGCGGTGCTACAGCTTCGGTGCCATAATAAAAAATGCTTAGATGGTTGAAAATGCTTAGACAAAATCTATCAGAATAAAGCACTTTTTTCTTTTGGCCGGCACTTTCATATTTGATAATGTCCTTTTATAACTTGTATTTGGTACAATGAGGATCAGTAAAGATTTTTGCTTAGTGGCTTATCAGAAAGCTTATGCCACCACATGATTAACTGTGACGAAATTTTTACGATATCTCTTAAACCTGAGAAGCTATACGAGCTAAAACACTGCTATTTTGGGGGGTCGTTATGACGTCATCGAGACGTACGCGAACCTTATGTCGTACGTGATAAAGCACATTGCATTGAGCTTGGCATTTCCTTCAAAACCCTTATAACTAGATAATTTCTAAACGGATTTCAAACAATCTTTCACTAAGTTTCATAGCTATGAATATGTTTTTATATTATACCAATAAAACTATAGGATTCAAACCTGTTACTGATCCTCATTCCGAAGGCAACCGCACGTTCCGCTACGCTCCTAATTAAAGGGTCATGTTATGATTAAAAGGATCAATTTGAGTGTGCGGCGCAAGTGTCGCTATGCGGTTGCAACACTTCTCAACTCAAAAGGTCATGTTATGATTAAAAGGATCAATTTGAGTGTGCGGCGCAAGTGTCGCTATGCGGTTGCAACACTTCTCAACTCAAAGGGTCATGTTATGATTAAAAGGATCAATTTGAGTGTGCGGCGCAAGTGTCGCTATGCGGTTGCAACACTTCTCAACTCAAAGGGTCATGTTATGATTAAAAGGATCAATTTGAGTGTGCGGCGCAAGTGTCGCTATGCGGTTGCAACACTTCTCAACTCAAAGGGTCATGTTATGATTAAAAGGATCAATTTGAGTGTGCGGCGCAAGTGTCGCTATGCGGTTGCAACACTTCTCAACTCAAAGGGTCATGTTATGATTAAAAGGATCAATTTGAGTGTGCGGCGCAAGTGTCGCTATGCGGTTGCAACACTTCTCAACTCAAAGGGTCATGTTATGATTAAAAGGATCAATTTGAGTGTGCGGCGCAAGTGTCGCTATGCGGTTGCAACACTTCTCAACTCACTTCAAATTGAGCCTTTTAATTACAACTTTACGGTTCAATTTGGAGCTTAGCGGAACGTGCGGTTGCAGTCTGCGGTTGCCTCCAGTATTGTACCTTTACACTTTTATTATCATTTGGGATTAGAGACGGTTTACTAGGCACAAATCAAAGAACCTAGCGAGCACCACGTGAGTGGTTTTAAATTCTTAAAAGAAATACTGAAATTGCTGATAAAAACATAACTGAACACATCGCGAAAAAGGAAACACAATTCTTAGCTATGCGAGCTGCGACGCGACCATTCGACAATATCAGAGTAGGTATGGCAATTTATTTTTTCGAGGGCAACCAATAACGTTACCCAATATTCAAGAAAACAACACAGAAAACGATAATTCATTATGAAATTCTTATTATTAAATTGGTCTTTACGATAGAGAACTTAAAGTAGTAAAGCAGTCATGGATAACAATAGTGAATATAAATTATAATTTATTATTGCATTTGTTGTAGAATAATCATATAAACAGGAACTTTGCAAAAATTCTAGGTTGATAGTTTGGTTGTAGGCTGGCACTCTCAAGCACTGAGATCTATACATGAATCAGTGCTTGAACTCGAAAGCTCGAACCTCTTGCAATGACATCTGATGTCATGCTTCCACTCTGTAACTTCACTAGAAATTACTCTGCGGAACTAGCTAGCAGAGAGATGTGGTCTAATGACCAAAGCTCCTGTAAGGCTGGAAGCCTAGTCTGGTTCACGGACGGCTCCAAGATGGGTCCTGATGTAGGGTGTGGTATACATGGCGTGCTAAATCTAACTATGATATGTATAACATGAATGGGTCATGTCTCACCCTCTGGCGGCGGGGTGGTCTGCCTCGGAGTCGGGCCCGTAGCGGATGACGGACTGCCACACGGAGGGGTCGTACTTCACCTCCTCCTCGCTGACGGCCGACGACGAGTACCCCTCCTCGCCCTCCGCGCACTCCTCGCCCTCCGCGTCGCCGTCGCTACGGTACACCAGCAGCCCTTCCGTGTACTCCGCCTGACCGTCGCCCTCGTTCTGTACATAATACGATGAGGTTTCAAACTAATTCTGATGAAAGACTTAAAGACAGTTTTTTTATTGCATGATAATCTTCAACGCATCAAAACACACTGTTTTTCCTTTAGAAGAAACTCTAGTATAAGGATGACAAATATTGATCATCTTTACGCCAATTCCTCTTACAAAATGCATGTTTTTGTTTTTCCTGATGTATTTAATTAAAATTGGGCACGATAAAATTTATTAAAATTACTTTATATATTAATAATAATAATAATAATAATAAAGACTTTATTGCACATGATAGAAAAACGATACAATCAGAAAAAACAAGAAAACATACAATAGGCGGCCTTATTGCTACATAGCAATTTCTTCCAGGCAACCTTGGGCGAAATAAAATAAGATAAATAGGATAAAAGGGGAATAGGTGCACTTTAGAGGACAGAATATGAATATACAAAAAAGGATAAAAACATAATTCCATGGTATAGGAGATAAATATAAACAAGAAATATTAGTCGCGGGAAGAAGAGAGAAAATGACTCCTAACTTGTTCTCTAAATGACCTTGGAGTTTGAGCCTTTCTGATGCCCTCCGGCAGAGAGTTCCACAAACGAACAGCATGGACGGAAAAGGAATAGGAAGCAAAGTCGGTAGCGTGGCGAGGAATATTAAGGGTAAGATTAGAGGAAGAACGCAAAGAAGAAAGTGAAATTGAAGAACGAAAGGTGAAAAGTTCTTTAAGGTAAGGAGGGGAAGTTGGTAGGAAAAGTATGGAGTAAAGAAGGGTAAGAGTATGCAAGTCCCTGCGCCGGCGAATAGGGAGCCAGTTGAGCTTATTACGAAAGTGTGACACGTGGTCAAATTTACGAAGATTGAAAATGAAGCGGATACAAACATTCTGTAGACGCTCTAGTTTGTTAAGTAGTTCCTCTGACAGATCAGTGTAGCAGACATCAGCGTAGTCAATAATGGATAATAAAAGAGATTGCGCCAGAGTGATTTTGGTGCTGGTCGGCAGAAAATTACGAAGTCGGTTGAGAGAACCATACGCAGCGAACACCTTTTTCCTTAAACTTTCCACATGAGGTCTCCATGATAGATGCTGATCAAACACTACACCGAGGTTTCTGACGGTATTGGAAAACGGAATGACAGTGCCGTCGAAGGATACATGAATATGAATACAACAGGAAGCTGTTCAAAATCGATTCTCGAGATAAAATAACGACTACCAATAATAATGCACTGTGTCTTAGCTGGATTAACGGTCAGACCATAAGACTTACTCCAACTACTTATTTGTGCGAGATCCGAGTTAGTCACCGATATTGCTTGAATTGAATATATTATTCATTAACTTACGAAATCACAATATTTCGTAAGTTAATGAATTTTTCATGACGACTTACTTACTTGCTCTAAAATTCAATCCAATAAATAGATAGGTACTACAATATTAAAATTGTTTAAAATAACAAAAAACCGACTTCAAAAAACCTACCTCTAAAAAGCAAGAAATAATATTTGTAATAACAAAAAACCCGTCTATTGAAGGCGGGTGGGGCTGGAGCTGGAGTACAAATTCCTTAATTTTTTCTTGCTTTTAGAGGTAGGTTTTTTGAAGTCGGTTTTTTGTTTTTTTAATGTTTAGTGTAGGTTTAACCTTCTGTATTAGGTAGTGTAGGTATATTATTTAGGTAGAAAAATCGGCTCAGCCAAACGTGAGTTAATCGCGGAGAAACATACATAGGTAATTACGATTCAAACTGAGAACCTCCTTTTTTTAAGTCGGTTAAAGAACTACACTATATCCCTTTTCTAACAAAAAAATTATTAACTTATTCAGGGGGGGTATTACAACCTCTTAAAACTTGCCAGGTTTATGAATTGCTTTAGTTACATCTCTTTCTCGCTGTATAGCAAATAAAAGAGATAGATTGATAGCCAGTCAGAAAACTGCCAGGAAATAAGAGGTCATAATACGGCCCCAGTTCATAAATAAAGAAGTTATACGACTGATAATCGAGGTAGTTCACACAAAATCATACAATTTTCGTGATTTTTTAAATATTACTTGAAAAGTACTAAACCGAATTACAAATTTTAAAAAATGGGACCAACTTGGGAGTTTACTTATGGTTTGAATCGTTTCAATTGGTCCAGCCATCTTTTGAGTAATAGTTGGACATACAAAAAAAACAAATATACAGACGAACAGAGAACCTCCTCCTTTTTTGGAAGTCGGTAAAAACAACAAACAAACTTCGGAATTCCGCTTTTGTCAGAAAAAAAGCCTATATTTGAATCTGACGACAACGGAATCTAACGAAATAGGCATGATGACTATTTTTTATTATTTTATGTTACATAAATTACCTCTCAAAAAAAGAAACATGTGTAAAAGAATTAAGTCGCTAGCATGAAAACTGCCCGAGATATCAGTGTGAAATGCACACAAATGGACAAATCCCAAAAACGCTCCATACTAACGGCTACTAAGTGATGACGTCACGCCGTGATAGTTTGTATGCAACGCGTAGGAAATTTGTTCGGCAGCTATATTAAATATTGTGTTTATCAAAATAGTTTCTTAGACAAATTTGCTATACATTTTACGGACTAATTAAAGGTATCATTTATTTTAATAAATTTTATACTTTTTAAATGGACTTGTCCACCCAACTTTGAAGGATCATAAAATAAATAATATGCAATATATAAAACCAAGAGGTATACAAGCTACTCTAAAAGTTTAATATGTTTACGATTTTTATTAGTATTTCGTTATTTTATTCATTAGTCATCATCCCTATTGTCCTAGCTCTCTAATAGTCATACCTCCACCTCGACTCCGTCCCACGTGGTGAGCACGACGCCGGACCCGCTGGCGCCGGACGGCGTGCCGGCGGGCTGCTTGCGGCCGCGCCGGGAGATCGTGTAGTGCAGCGGGTCGTGCCCCTCCCGCCGGATCATCTCCGGCAAGATACGCCGCCGGGCGTTTATGAACCAGTTGCATACCTAATTATAATTGTACATTATGAGACAAGTTAGCTTAGCTTGCTAGAGCTCACGAGTTTCATACGACGTTTTTCAATACATTTGCGAGGAAAAAACAGTAATTTACCACACAGCAACAGATACGACAAAAACAAAATATGAAAATTATGGGGAAAGGCGCGTAGGTTTTTTTCACACACGCAATGCAAGAATATTTTGCTAACAAAGGGATACAGCCTACTTATATTTTAAGTGATAAAATGCAAATATTTTATAACAATAATTTGATAATAATAAATATTTGTTTGACTTAATGAGGATCAGTAACAGGTTTGAATCTTATAGTTTTATAATATAAAAACATATAATATTCATAGCTGAAATGAAACTTAGTGAAAGAATTTTTGAAATGGTTGAGTTATAAGGGTTTTGAAGGAAATGCCAAGCTCAATGCAATATGTGCTTTATCACGTACGACATAAGGTTCGCGTGCGTAATAAGGACCACCCAAAATAACAGTGTTTTAACACGTTTTAGCTCGTATAGCTTTTTAGGTTTAAAAGATATCGTAAAAATTTCTTCAGTTATCATGTGGCGGCATAAGCTTTCTGATAAGCTACAAAACAAAAATCGTTACTGATCCTCATTAAGGACTTACACATTATTATTTATTCCAAAAATGTATAATAATATGAATTTTCAGCAGCATAAAACCTCTTTGTTGCAGTGGCGTGCCCAGGCCTACAGGGTAGAGCAAGCCCGAACCCTCAAATCAAGCAAATTTTTTTACCAGCTCAAGCAAAAAAACAATGCATATTTTTTTTCATATGATGATCTTTACCAAAATATCGATGCGACACACCACAGCGCCATCTAGACTAATTCATAGATAACTCTCAAAAAATCACCAAAAGCACACCCCTTAAGCTTACTTTAATTATTCACAAAATGGTAGATGGCGTGACTTTATCGAATTATATTATTGTGTAATCAAAACTAATAAATATCTAAATTCACAAAATAATAGCGTCCCTGAGCTTTTGCTAGATAATTCCAATCCTATCTCCTCCTGCATTCCAAACAAACATTATTGTCGTTCAAATGAAAGACGCAAAACTAACCTTACTTATTTATTTTTATAAGAACAACCAACAATGTAAACAAGTCCACTACAAAATTACGATACTTACATTGAAGAATATTATATTTCTTTGCAAAATACTCAAATGAAAAGGTTTATTACCGGACTGCAAGGAAAGAGTTATTTTGTATTTCTCATGGATCGACTCGACTCGTGGACACTTTCACAGAGAATAAACATTTTAATCCATCACAAAAAACCATTATCAATCATTAAACACAAATTTAAACTCATTTTTAACACAAAAACACTATTTTAGGCAAAACACTTGTTGTTTCAAAACAGCTGTCGTCACAGATTGAAACAACTTCACGCTGCTCAGCGCGTTGTGGTGCAGTCTACCGAACTGCGAACTTCGGAGGCAAGCCGGCTTTCGCTCGGCATTGTGTAGTTCTCATAGAATCTATAGATAAGTACAGCAGCACTATGTATGCGGGTAGCATTTTTGTTGATGTTAGAAGGGAGCGGATATATACAGATCGCAAAGCCCGGTTGCAAGCCAACGAGTGCGAGGGAGATAAATGCATTGTAGAGGGTTTATTGAGGAAAGTAATGTAGTTTAGCGACTTGTCTATCGATCAGTTGTTGTAAAAATTGAATTTGTGGTTATTGATTATTGAAAATTAACATTTGTTAATAATATTGTGTTGTAATTAATTACGATTCATTGGTGTAGTGTTAGCAAGTTATTGTTAGGGCAAGCCGGGCTTTTGGGCTTGTATGGAGGTACCGCCACTGCTTTGTTGTTACCAAAAAGAATAACTGTATTACCCAGTTAAATTGGAAATGCTCTGTTTACTCGCATAGAACTTGCAGTAAGGTACTTATTTAACTTTGTAGGGATAATTCTATAACGCAGCGCACTAGTTTTTTATATATTATTGCATGGTGTTTGTTATAGCTTAGTTTATGGCCCTAAAAGCGATGTATTAGGGCTCACTTTACGAGCAAGTGTGTTGTAAAACTTAAAGAAAGGTTAAATAGTGATAAAACTTACTTGTAGAACAGTCAAATTAGCCTCTTGGCTGAGCGTCAACTTCTCAGCGTCGCTTGGGTATGCGTTGTACCTGTAACATAAACTTGTTTTTATTTTAATCTCTCTTAAAATTAATATAGATATATGATTCCGTTGTGAATGTTTATGAGTACCATAGAGGTATTTTTTTATTTGAGATTTTTGCATTCACAATGCTATTTTTATTTGTATATTTGCAATGCTTTTAGTATTGTTACTAAATAATATACTAGAAAAAATACGACTCGCAGCGGTCAGAGCATTGGAACGGACATCCAAAGGTCACGGGTTTGATTCCTGTCCGAGAATTGATCTGGTGCGACTGCGAGTCGTATTTTTCTAGTATATTATTTAGTATTATACCATACAGGTGTTTGAAGTCGGCTAAAAAGCCAACTAAAAGCACTACAGGTGTGAAATTGGATTTGGGCGCCACATCCAAGTAAATTATAAATTCACCGTGGTCATAGAGTCACCGCTTCAGTATCTTGACGAAGTGTTTAGACAGGTTGTCGCGCCGTCACAGGCCCGTATTTATAAACTGCTCTCAACGTTGAGAGATATCTTGAGATGCTCTTGCTCTTGTAGGAACAGCATCTCAGGTATAATCTCAAGATAGCTCTCAACGTTGAGAGCGATTTATACATACGGGCCTAAACTCGTTCAATGCTAGTTTAGCATAACCTGTGGTCGTACAGAGAATTTTGACGGAGTGCTTAGGTGGAGCGCTTGCGCACGATCACGAGCACGAGTGACGACAGCCCCACTTGGCCAGTCACTCTATGCTACCTTACCACCAATGTTGTAACAAACTGACCTGTGCTCACGAGCACGAGTGACGACAGCCCCACTTGGCCAGTCGCTCTATGCTACCTTACCACCAATGTTGTAACAAACTGACCTGTGGTCGTACAGCCACCGCTTGAGTATCTTGACGGAGTGCTTGGGCAGGTTGCCGCGCCGCTTGCGCACGATGGTGATGCTGCCGGGCGAGTGGCCCATTTGGCCGTGCACCAGACTCGCCCTATGCTCGTATACCTAACCACCAATGCTGTAACAAACTGACCTGTGGTCGTACAGCCACCGCTTGAGTATCTTGACGGAGTGCTTGGGCAGGTTGCCGCGCCGCTTGCGCACGATGGTGATGCTGCCGGGCGAGTGGCCCATTTGGCCGTGCACCAGACTCGCCCTATGCTCGTATACCTAACCACCAATGCTGTAACAAACTGACCTGTGGTCGTACAGCCACCGCTTGAGTATCTTGACGGAGTGCTTGGGCAGGTTGCCGCGCCGCTTGCGCACGATGGTGATGCTGCCGGGCGAATGGCCCATTTGGGCGTGCAGCAGACTGGCGCGCCGCGACCGGTCAAGCTCGCCATCTGTGCCGCTCTCGTTGTCGTCCGTCGATGAGGTTGAAACGAAGCGCTCGCGAGCTGGAAATAAATGATATGCATATTATTTTTGTAGAAGATATTTATCAACAACGATGTAGATCAGCTGCAAAATTTACAATTTCATTAATTTCAAAACGACAATTGTTAGCAACAGAATTCGGTGTACAAGCTGGGTTGTACACCGAACTCCGTTGCTAAGAATTCTCGTTTTAAAATTAATGAAATTGTTACTTTTGCGATCATGAATGTACGATTTTAGAGTTTTAGATCATTGCAATAGCACTCTGTTAGCAACCAAAACCATGATGATGACCAACCATGATCATAAAAGTAACAATTTCGTAAATTTCAAAACGAGAATTTGTTAGCAATTTACAAATTAATTAGACGACCATTATGATGACAATAAAGCCCAGTTAATTATCTGAGGTGTCTTAAGTAAATCCTACCCACTATTACACTATAGTTTATTGATAGACATTAAAAATTATCATCAATTAGTGTGTGTCAGCAGTGTGTGTTTCATGGTAGTACACGAACTTAGCGTGAATCTATTGTATCAGATAATCTGCGTGCATTGTCTACCTACATCTCTATAACATTACCAATTCTATTCTTTTGTGCGATGTAAGACACTTTCGCGATTCGTCACTTGAGATATTGGTTACTTTATCAAATAGCAACATTAGGTTTAGGACACATTTAGAATTGGTTATAATATCTCTTAGGGCGGTTTCGACCAAGAGAGAATAACTGTTATTCTTAGATAAAATGACCAGTTATTCAAGAGTAAATCGAAATTACGTTCTACCACACACTATTTTCAGAGTATTTTGCCTATTCGGGAATAGTCGCTATACCACCATTTCGCGGGGAATAACAGAGTTAATCCGCGAGTATTTATTTATTATTTTTTTATTTTAATGGAGTCCGCGTGCCATATGTCAGTGACATTTGTTTGACATTTGACTTTGACCGCTACAGATACGTAAAAGGCGACAAAATAGAGTTGACAAGACTTTGCCTTTTAAATAGTTTGTTTATAGAACAATGACAATTGGCAGGATAATACGTTCATTCACATATTCACTCACTAATGAAGGAATAAGAATCCCAAGAGTAACTTATCTTTGGATTGCATGGAAAAATTACCATTTCTTTACTCGAGAAAAAAATCGTGGAATAGATGTATTCTTGGTATAGTTATTCGTTTATATTGAAGTTTGGACGAATCCACCCTTAGGGTGGTTTTTCCATGCAATCCAAAGATAAGTTACTCTTGGGATTCTTATTCCTTCATTAGTGAGTGAATATGTGAATGAACGTATTATCCTGCCAATTGTCATTGTTCTATAAACAAACTATTTAAAAGGCAAAGTCTTGTCAACTCTATTTTGTCGCCTTTTACGTATCTGTAGCGGTCAAAGTCAAATGTCAAACAAATGTCACTGACATATGGCACGCGAACGCCATTAAAATAAAAAATAAATACTCGCGGATTAACTCTGTTATTCCCCGCGAAATGGTGGTATAGCAACTATTCCCGAATAGGCAAAATACTCTGAAAATAGTGTGTGGTAAAACGTAATTTCGATTTACTCTTGAATAACTGGTCATTTTATCTAAGAATAACAGTTATTCTCTCTTGGTCGAATCCGCCCTTAGTCGCATAATACATGTGTCACAATATGAATTTGGCAAATTAGTATCTAGACACACACCCCCACTTATACCTACTTATCTAATAAGTAAGTATTCAAGGTGTAAAAAAAATAAGCAATAATATTATGGGAAGTGATTCTACCCATGAAACTGCAAAACTTTCCCTAAAAAACATAGGTCGAAATATAAACATTTTTTCGTCGTCCCGTAGGTACAGTAAGCAGCACATGATGTTATACAAAACTGTCAAAAATCTGTTATTTATTTTGAACCTGAAATAGCTTTGCATTTAAGTATAAAATTGATTGAATATCATTCCCCTGTCGTGGAAGCCCAGGCAGCGGGCCGTTCACTGTACTATACTGCCAACCCGATTCATTTTGTATGGGATGACGTTTATATTTCGACCTATGTTTTTCATGGGTAGAATCACTTCCTATAATATTATTGCTTATTTTTTTACACCTAGAATACTTAAGTAGGTATAAGTGGGGGTGTGTGTCTAGATGCTAATTTGCCAAATTCATATTGTAACATATGTATTATGCGACTACGAGATATTATGACCAATTCTGAATGTATCCTAAACCTAATGTTGCTATTTGATAAAGTAGCCAATACCTCATGTGACGAATCGCGAAAGTGTCTTACTTCGCACAAAGGATTCTATTCAATAGGTAAACGTTTCCGAATACAATAATCATAATGAATCCCTTAGGTGTTTTCACGACACGAGCGTCGTTGAACAAACACGACGGCTGATCCGTTACCCCGTTTACATTACACGAGTCAACTATAGAATCGGGTCACGCGTGTTACCTTTACCTGAAAAGTTGAATCCGCGCGCGCTGTTCTTTTACGTATAATGAATCAATAAATATAATTTTATTTTAATTTAATAAATAACCGACCTAGTTGCAAAACGTAAAATTTGCTTTTTAATCCAATAATTATTGCCTAACAATATTTTGTTTGGGAACTAGCTTTCCGCCCGCAGCTTCGCCCGCGTGGACTACAGTTATATCCTGCGGGCGAAGACACGTGTCCAGCAGTGGGATAAAAAGTAGCCTATGTCTAAGGTCCGAATAGCGGTAGGTATATAGACGAATTAGGAAAATGAACAATAAGAATTTATTTACTCAAACTGCATTTTGTTATGTTTCAAAATATAGAAAATGAAGATAAAAAAGGTACTTATTATAGCCAGGTAAAGTATAATAAATTGTCTACAATATTTTAGAAGGGGGCTCCCATACAAGTGAAGGGGCCGTGAAAAAAGTTTAGAGCTTGTTATGTGGACCAATACTATGTTTTTATTTAAAAAAAAAAATTTGAAAACACAGGCATGAGAATCCGCCAAAGTAGGCTTTTTCCAATTTTTTTTTAACTTCCCATTGACATCATAATCATTTATTTCTATGAAATGAAATGAATAGCGTGATACTGTTTATTATTACGTATATTTTACGAACAAATACCAATACATTGATAAATCTGATTATTTCTATTAAATTCCCTCATTTTCCTATAACAAAACCATATAGTAATGGTATCATCTGTTTTACGCAGTTCTTTAAGGCGAGGCCAGTTCACGATCTGATGAAAAGTCTGATTTTTGAACATCCAATGTGAAGAACTGATGTAAAATTCTACTTCACAAAAATTACTGTAGACTTAAAAAGAAACAAGGAAGCAAATTAACCGAACAGAATATTGAAAAATGGCATGGTAACTCTGTAAAAAAATCCTGAATAACACCATAAAAACTTATAAAAATAAATTTCAAATCGTCAGATTTCGTAATTTTCAACGACAGTGATATGATTTTTTATGCAAAAAGGATAGTTCTTTTATCGATCTAACACAATAACCGAGTACATTTTTAATAAATGATCCAGTACTTCAGATATCAATAAAAATGTACTAAAATTCGTCAAATTTCTGGCGAAGCGTCAATTAAAGTTATGCAATATTCAACCTTATTCTAAAGACATAGTGAAAGAGTAAATTTCGTGAACTGGCCTCGCCTTAAGGACGGCTTTACGGAACCCTAAATGTGGGAAGTCCGACACGCACTTTGCCGGTTTTTTAATAAGATGCATTTATCATTACGAAAGATTCTCGGTCTTTGACCTTTCTCTTCGGCGAGATGCATTGCTGCAGCGCTATAGTTACGTAGGGGTGCGATGAAATGTGCATCGATTTGTATCGGGGTCAGCGCCTGGGTGACGCAACCAAGGGCATTTGCTCAGGGATCCCTTGCCAACTTTTACGGGATACAAGCGGCGAAAATTATTTCCTAATGCCCTATTTTCTATTTGTAGGCATAACAAAACAACGTCAAGATGTCATCCACTTTATCTGAGAAATAGATCCCAGGTGGAACTGTTACAAAATCAGGTATAGTCAACGGTACGTCAGACTATACAATACATGTTAATCTTGAGACCGTCCGTCTTTATGTCGTACAAATAAGAGCTGTTTTCTTAGTTCAACTGTTTAACTTACCGTGCTGTCGTGCGTACCTAGCTAGGCGCAGGTTTGTCTGTTGAGATCTTATTGAAAGGGAAGAAGTGACAGCAGTTGACTGAAAATTTCGTTTCTAAATTGAATTGAACAAAGCTGCGCGCCACGCGTGGTCATGCCCGCAATCACAATCGGTGACCCTTCGGTAACCGACGACGTTCTGTCGTTCCATTCGGCGCAAAATAATGTTAACCCGTTTTTATTAAATTTTTAACAGACAATAATGTCGTAACGCGTGCGTAAAGTACACGAATCGACTAACAAAAAGTCGGTCTTAGGTCGTGAGCATAGATTAATATTAATTAATACCACCCCCCTAGCATGACCACCGAAACACGATATTATATCGCGTGATATAGCTTTTTATCGTCACTGAACTATCAATATCCATTGTCTTTTGACAGTTAAACGAGTTAAATCGCTATATCATATTGCGTTTCGGTAGTCACGCTAGGGGGCTGGGCTTACTTTAAAGCCACAGACCATACAACAAGTACGTGTAGGTAAGTCAAGCTAGTGTGACAATGAGAATGTACATGTACGCACGATAGCACACTAGGTTAAACCATGGGGTATCATTGGGAACATCAGATGTGGCTTAGTTAGCAGGTACCGCCATCTAGTGAGGTAAGTTTAAACTAATGTTGGAAAAATGGCAGTACCTGCTTCGATTTGTCATTGTAATATTCAATATATGTAGCTTATTTTTCATTAACTTATGGGAATGTTGAGAAAATGATCAAAATGTTTTAAGTTTAGACAATACTTAGGTTAAGAAAAATTGTTTTCTTGCAGTGATATAATCATTATTAATAATACAATTTGCTAAGTATTATGATTAAGTAACTAAGTAAGCACATGTTTAATTTTTATTCATATACAGGACGGATTTTTTATGTGACCTCGAGGGAAAGTACTCTAAATAACGGAGGTAGGAGTTCTGCTCAAGAGAGACGTTACTTTATTTTGAAAAGAAGCAAAACTGCTTTCAAAGCTTTTTGAAAATCCGGAAACCGAACCGACACTGATTCAAAAAATTACACCCTGTACTGTTAATATACCAATCAATAGGGTCACTCGTAACAATTAAATCTTTCTAAGAAACATACTATCTTAAATTAAAGGAAGATCATGAAACCTATCAGTTTTAACTAAAAAAAACTAGTTTTTTCATATAAAATATTTTCCAAGATTCTCAATATTCCGGAAGCCTACAATAATGCGCTTTCAGCCAGTACACCTAGACATCATTAGCTTTAAAATAAGGTATGATTCATCTATGTTTGCTGTAGGTAAGTTGTCCATAGTAAAGGTCCCAATGTTCTTTTTTCAATATTGAGTGACACCTATCGGCAATAATTTGTACTACTGAGATTGTTTTGCTTATTGCGTTTCAAAGATTTTGACGTTTCTTTAAAAATTTGGTAAAGGCATGCTGCGACGATAGCGGCGCCATCTAGTATTCTTTGAGAAAAACATTTTTTATCGCCTTACAGCCAAATACTCAAACGAAAATTAAAGTTAAGTCCACCTTAAATTCATAAAAGTTGTCAGATCTGACAGAAACTCTATGAAACTGACAGCTTTCTTAAAGTTAAGGAGACCTTAACTTAAGATTTTAGCTAAGAAGCCTTTGAGTATTCGGCCGTTGAAGAAGAAGAAGCCTTTGAGTATTCGGCCGTTAGCCTTATTAATGGCCTTAGCCGGGCCATTTCTTTAGTATGGGATGAGGTATCTGTACTAGTATAGTATTATTATTATCTGTGGTTAAACAGTTGAACTACGAAAACATCTATTTCATCAGTTTGTATAGACTTTGAATTTTTCCAGACTGAAGATCGTACCAGACTGATGCAAGACTGATCATCTAATTTCCTTTTAATATATAGAAAAGAAAAGAACCTAAAGATAAGACACTAAAAATAACCTACCTAACCTAATTAATTTGGCGGGATATTTTTTTATTTGGCTCTATGGAATAGCTCCATAGCAGCCAGTAGGTACTTTTAGCACGTTTTCTTTTTTTTTGTACATAATAATATGATGCACACAGCGCACTTGTTCCAAATGTTTAGGCGCAGAACATCAAAAGCCAAATTCAAAATATTTTTATTCGCTCGGTGAACAAACTGTGTTTCATTTATATTCACTCTTATCGTTGAATTAAACACACTTTTTCGAGTGGCGATGGTAAAAAAATACTTCTCTCATTCGGTATTGAACCCGCGACCTTTTGCATAATAGCAGGTTGTAACTTGTAACTGTGTGTGTTGTTACCACCATTCAAAAAGCAAAACAAATAGGTGTAGGTTCAGAAAGTAATAATTAAAATGATTACATACCTACTCATTTGGTCTGACTGACTGTCTTTACCAGGTGACAGGACGCTTCAACTTTCAATTCAACTTGCATCAGATGCAATATTGCTTCTAAGCCATGCACTTTCCCCTTCAACTTTCTGCCACACAAAAGGGGCGTCTATTATTAGTGTCACGTGATTAATCACGTGACACTTGAAAGGGGGGAGGGGGTTAGGAAAAAATCACGAGGAAGGGGGGGTATAGTGAGATATCACGTGTATTTATATATATTTATATATATATTTTCGTTGAACGTTTTTAAACCGAAATATCCGACATTATTAAGGTAAGTAAATGTACCTTTTGAAACCAGTGTACATTATGGGAAGTTGACTGCATAAAAAGAGCCAAAAGAATGAAATGATATGAATGAAAAAATCCATTATTCTAATAATAAATGTAGTGGCGGCGCTAGTTTCACTACCTACAGTGCCTTAAGTTGAACTATGAATTCCACTGACTGAAGCAATGAGAAGTGGCAAACAGAATAATGGCAGAATCTAATTAAAAGTAGTGGTGGTTAGTGTGTTTGGGTGGTTGTGGCCTGTGGGCATGGCAACATTATATGATATTTGGATGGAAAATCTTCAATCATCTATACCTGAGGAAGTAGCATGTCATACCTATAATAACATAGCTCATATGTGGTACATGCCGTTTGACAAATCACGCGACACTAATAAATGTCAAGTTGTATGACAAGTCATGGGGGACTTTCAGTGGGCTGCGTTTTGGGGGAGTTTGAGGTGTCCCACAAATGTCATTGTCATGCAATATCCACAGGTATAGATGATGGAAGTGGAAAATGTAAGTTTATGTGTTTATTTGATTGAATTGGGCGTCTCTTGGCGGAAGTCCCAAACAATTTTGAAAAAAGAAATATATTATGTAGCTTACTTTCGCAAACAAAAATACAAAAATACCGAGACAACTAAAGAACCTAGACTATGAGACAAGGTTGAAATATCTAAATCTTACCAGCTTGAAAAATCGTAGAGAGAGAGGAGACCTGATTGAGACTTTTAAGATACTAAATGGCCATTATGATATTCCAAACTTTGACAAGATGCTGACACAGAAAAGTAACGCTTACTTAAGAGGACCCAGCTTCAAACTTGTAAAAACAATATCCAACAACAACCCTCACAGGCACTTTTTGAGCAACAGAGTGGTCCAAGCGTGGAACAATTTGCCAGAACAAATAGTCTCAGCCAACAACTTAAACCAATTTAAAAATAGATTAGACAAACACCAACTTAAATAAAGTAAAATAAAGCAAAGATTGCAGGATACAGGCACTATCAGTTGCAACAACTGCTCGCCTGTTTAATAATAATAATAATAATAATAATAAAAATATGCAAGATGCACCACCCGCCTGCCCGCAAAAATATGCACATGCACACCACAAAATATAAGTGCACAATACTTGCATTTAGCAAGACAGCAACACACCTTGCACCTTCACCAATTAATCTACACGTGTTTCGCCCCAACCCTGAGCATCCTCAGGAGTTGGATCGTGCGTAAACCAACACCGAATTGGGTCATCATTCGGTGTTAGTTTACACACACATATTTTGTTTGCGGAAGTAAGCTACATATATTTCTTTTTCAAAAATTATGTTTTTATTCACACAGTGTTACTTTAATAAACTTAAGATTTTTCATTCAATGTAAAGAATGTTTATTTTCTGTAGTAAAAGGAAAACAAAGAGTTTGAACATAAAATTAAGTATCAAAACTGTTAAAACAGCACTGAAAAACTATTACCTAACAGGTAAAAAAGTGTGTTGTAAAAAAACACAAATCAATGTATGTACCTACGTGCGTAGTATAGGATAGCCATTTGGCACACATACCGTTAAAACATTTTATCAGTAAATTTACCAGTAAATATAAGGTTAAAATTATTGTACTGGTAAAATTACCGTTAAATATTATAGCGTTAAACTTTACCGGTAAAAAGTAATGTTATTAACTGGAATAACGTTAATTTTAAAGTAACGGTAAAAAGAATAAGAAATAACATTAAAATTAACGTTATTTACTGAAACATCGTTAATTTTAATGTAACATTATCTAAAGTAACGTTATTTATTGACATAACGTTAATGTTAAAAGTAACGGTAAAAAAGTAAGAAATAACGTTACATTTAAAATAACGTTATCACTCCCTGCATCAAACATTAAAAAAAACAACTGAGTATCTAAACGTGCAGTCGACTGTACAAACAACAACAAAGCGACTACAGCGCCGCCTAGCGTAGCGCGTGATTGATTAAATGATGAGCGGCCATCTTGCGCGACTTGACCGCTTCTCTTCTGTCATTTTGATTGTCATCGAGACATTACAAAAGTCAAAAAGAATAATAACGATGACAACAACAAACAAATAAATACTTTCAACAATTCTTTTTCAAATAGAAAATAAAAAGCAAGGACACCACCGGTGTGGTTGCATAATGTTGATTAGCCCTAAGATTGTACTAGAAATCTGATCTAAAAATAACCCCAACATGTGCCAAGTGGCATAATGCATACTAATCACGCTTCTATTCACACTTTAAGACAGCATCATTGGAAATTTCGGTGTCACAAACTGATGAAAACAGTCTCAGCAGCATTTTGTGTAATACTATCGAGTTTATTAGCGCAATCTACAAACAAAAGCTGATAGCCGACTGCCGTTGGCGCCATTTTACTTTTGCAAGATCGCGTTCCTCGATGACGTAACAGGCCTAAATTCTATTGCAAATGATTACCATACAGTCGTAAATAGGAGATATTTCGATTCTACTGTTATTTTGGCCTCCGAAAGGCGTTGTTTTTGTATAAATGTCATCTTGACACATCATGTCAAATTGACATGGCAGAAACGTGGCGTCGGTCGTTATGGACCGGCTTGCTTACCTCCAGGGGTCCCAGCAGGGGATGTAGACTGCTGTCTGTTAGATAAACGAGCATCTCTGATAATTTCCCGGGTGAGTTCTCGCACGTCTCTATGCTGCTGGAAAGCCGCCATGTCGGGCCGGTCGCGTTGTTCCTGTGCTATACCGGCCGTAGGAGGTAACATCGTCACTTAATCCATGCGAACAACAAATCCTTCACCGAGTCACTTGTAATGCAAACACTTTTAAAGTTCACTCAATACAAATTTATTAGTTTATATTTATTGACAATGTCAAAAACAAAAATAATCCCATTAACTACGCACAGCAAAGTGAACAGTCAACAACAGAGCGCAACTGACTTCTGTCTTGACTTGACTGACCTGACCACAAGTGTTGCCAACAAGATATTTTGAATTCCGCTCCGCTAAGCAAGCAAGTTGGTATTTTCCAAGAATCTTATATTCATATTCTCCGTCAATGTAATCCGTCAAATAAAATACTGATTACTTCATTGTATCTGGGCACATTCTGCCAGGCGGCCTGTCGGGAAACATTCCGAATAATTCCCTTGGAATACTTCCGAAATATTCTGAATTATTCCGAAACATTCGGAATATTTCGATTCTCGAAATACAGGAGTAACGATAAAAAAACAGCAAGATCGGTAAAAAAAGCAGCAGAAAATAGTTGACACATTTTTATATACCTACCTAGCAAGAAAAAACTCAGTCAATCTCTGATCATAGTAAAAGTAGTAAAGTAGGTATGGATAAGTAGATATCGTACTATCTAGCTCTTCTGGGTACCTACATAAGTAGGCATCTGGTAGGTACCTGCTAAACTAAGTACATACCTATTTTAGCAAATTTTTAAAGGTTTTTTTTTACCCCAAAAAGAAGTAGCAATGTATCACATTCATCTGTCAAATGACCGGTCGCTAGGTTGTTTCTAATTAGATAATCAGCCCGCCGATCGGTGAGGTGGGATTTCTAAAAGGTAAGCCGATGGATGGGGATCAGCTTGTATACAAGGTAGGTATGTAGGTACACAAATCTCGGCACGGATTTAGTTTGAGCGTTTAAATCCGTGCCGAGGCTTATTATATAGGTACGTACCTACCTACCTACATTTAAATCACGAAAAAGTTTACCGTCGTCACGCCGTGCGAAACTCCAATCTTGTCTTTGACGTTTCGAGTATCACTACCGGAGGCGCGTTCCAAACCTACACTCCGAGTGCAACCTAACCACAACCGAACGCAAGTTTTAGCCACTTTTTCCGTATTTCTCCATTGTTTGGAACATATATAAATAACTGGTTTGGCGTTTTTATAGTCGTGCTATCACACTGGGGCTCTATACAGTACTTATAATATGAGAAATTCATTTTTAAACGATAAAAACTAGCTATAACGTACGAAGACACGATCGCTCTTTTGTTTGTTTTGCACAGCGTGACGTCATTCAGGACGCCATGACAGTCTTGTGCGTTTTGGAACCAAATTAAAATTGGTTTTTTAAAACGCGAAATTTATAATGTAAACGCTCGATTAAAAATAAATAAACCTTTTTTTTCGATAAAATGCCTAATAAGCTAAAATATTAAGCAGTTATTGAAATTTTGTCAACTAGCCTATTGTAAAACTATAGAAAGTGGCCATAATAATATACAGGTTTAAGACCAGATAAAGTCCAACCAATTATTCATCTGGTCTTAAATCTGTGTTTGGCTACTTTTCATGGTAGGTATTACTATTATCTGTGGCAATCGAAAAAGCTATAGAACACGACCATAGCTAAATCATGTGGTAAACCTCGCAAAATAAAAAAAAATTGCTCTACATATGTAGGTAATAAAATAAACACATTACCTTTACTTTACCCTTAATAAAAAACAATTCCCCATTACCATCAATGATTCACTGAGTTTTAAAATCATCCAGAACGAAATATTCCCTCCGAACGCGAATTATTCCGAAGTATTCTGAAGGGTGCGGTGAGCGGGCGAATACTTCTCCGGGGGGAGCCGCACTGCCCGCCACTCCCCGATCGCCGCGCCGCGCCGCGCGCCGCCGTACTATTATGTATTCTGTGCCGCCACCGCCACCCGCCCCTGGATGGCGCCACGCGTCACGCACCGCGGTCCGCGTACGAGTTGTTTCTTCATACCGTTCGTCCGTCGTCGTCGCCTCGGTCGGGCGGGTATATTTTCTAGCAAGATTGACCTATGATCTAAGACTAATATTGATCTAAGCCTATAATATTTTTATTTTTTTATTTTTATTATGAAAAATTCTGATTGAAAGAAACTTTCCGGGAAGTATTCCGGAATTATTCGGAATCTTTCGGAAGTTTTGCAACTGTACGGTCAGACAAATCTTTAAGTCATCGATCGACATAGAATATTTTTTAACCATGGAAAGTAATTTGTATTGTAATCTTCAATATTTTATTTTACTTTCCATGGTTAAAATGTACTTACTCCATGGCGATTGATGACTCAAAGATTTGTCTGGCAAAATGCGCCCATTGATATTATATTTTTTTAAGGTCATCATTAGCAAGTGACTCACTATATTATCTAAATCAAATCGCAAATACGTAAAAAATTGTTTGATTTTATTAAAAACTATTCCCTTTAATAAATCCGTCAGCCGTCAAAATATATTTTCTCCCGTTAGTGCTTGACCATAATCCGTTAAATCTGAAGGGAAATCCGTTAAGTTGGCAACACTGACTGTGTGTGACTGACATAAAGAAAGGGGGACGGGCGGGGCGGGGCGGTGCGGCGCGGCGGGCGGGAAACCTACGCAGCGCCGCCATCGCGCTGTTATCTCTTTCTTTCTAACGTGCATTATTTAATATTATCTCGCTTGCACAGTAACGCGTCGATGAATTGTATGTCTGTCAAAACAAAGCGTGGGCTGGGTTGCGTTCAGTGGCTTAGAGTGCGGTCTCACTCTAATCTAATGTTTGGATTGGAACGACCAAGAAAAAATGACATTATGCATTAATAGTACAAAGTCTTCGTTTTTCATTTGGAATACGAATATTCCAAATGAAAAACGAAGACTTTGTACTATTAATGACATTTAAATTTCTTGATTCAAAACACAAAATAATGTCAAATGACATTGAATTTTTTTTCTATAGATAAACGTCAGAGCGTTTTACAACCACCGATTTTTATGATCTATTAAAAACATAACCATTGTAAATAAATTTATACAGATAGGTACCTAGCCTTTTTCTTTATTATAGCTTTTGTTTTTTTTTCTACATAATGTTAAACTTTCTAGTACTTACCTAGTTACCCAAGCATATTATTTAACGTTCACAATGCTATTATTTATATTATGTTATGTTATTTAATATTATGTGATATAATTAACATATTAAAACTTATTACTATTCTTAATTAGTGCACAATTTTTCCAAAATTTCACGTTTCAGACGTTATTAAAAAGATCAATGCAATTGAACTGACCAACGTAGATTAAGCGAGCGAAATAGGCAGCTGTTAGAACGTTAGGTACCTACTCTCTTTCTTAGAGCATTTTAGTCATAAGACGACCGTTTACATGTTTCAACTAAAGCACTCTACTAAAGACTAAGATAATGTAAACCATTTATTAGAGAGAATAAATTCGTTCGTCATTGAGCGAATCTAATCTAAAAAAACTAATTTATGTGAAATACCTACCCTACCCACTTCCTCTTTTTACCCGACTGCAAGGAAAAGGTTTGTCTTGGTCGTCGGTAAAAATAGCTGCTCATCGTAGACACTGTCTACGCTGCTCATGAAGCTCTACTTTTTTCAATGTTACATGAAAATGCAAACAGATGGCGCAGTGTATTTGTAAACCACTGACTCTAATGGCGCGCCATTAGAGCGTTTGCGTTTGGTTTGGTTGCACTCGGAGCATAGGTTCGGAACGCAACCCTGTATCTTGAGCATTGATCTTTTTAATAACGTCTGAAACGTGAAATTTTGGAAAAACTGTGCACTAATTAAGAATAGTAATAAGTTTTAATATGTTAATTATATCACATAATATTAAATAACATAACATAATATAAATAATAGCATTGTGAACGTTAAATAATATGCTTGGGTACTAGAAAGGTACCTACTAGAAAGTTTAACATTACTTATGTAGAAAAAAAACAAAAGCTAATAAAGAAAAAGGCTAGGTACCTATCTGTATAAATTTATTTACAATGGTTATGTTTTTAATTGATCATAAAAAAAACTGAAACGCAACATGCTTCTTCCTATTTTTCTTCTTTTATTATATTTTTATATTATGTAAGTTTCGGCACTCGTTGTCTATATATAATTACTTATTTGTACGTACTTAGCTTATAAAAAACCAGTCAAGAGCGAGTCGGACTCGCGCACCGAGGGTTTCCGTCGTAATAAATACACTGCAGAGCCTGCTTAAGAATAATAAAATTATTATTGCAGTATTCGGTCAGCACCATCTCTTGGCCGATAGTGGAACTATTTTTTTTTCTTAGTCCAGCGCCATCCCTTGTAACTAAATTATTTTTTCTTGGGTCAGGGCCATCCGTTGACTGGTAGAGGAACTAATTAATTGTTTGTTTGTTTTTGAATTTCTAAAAAAGTGTGTTATATTGAGACATCGTTTTATTTTTCCATTTTTATCTAAAATGAATAGTTTGGTCGGAAAAAAATATTTTATGTTTTTTTGTATAGAGTGAGATATTTAATGTGCTCTTACGGCCAATTCCTAATTTTTTCTACCTCGAAACTACTTCCGCGTCAATATTTCAAACGTTTAAAATAATCATACACTATCAACGCGCGCCCAAAATTGTACATTCACACAACTTTGATTTCGAAACAGTATCTATTTTATTTAGTAAAAACTGACTGTCATTATTTATTACTTTCTCATCAATTTTGGATGACGTGGTCTATGGTGCTAAAGCCTTTTCGGAACCCGGCTTGTTCGGGAGGTTGGAAGTCGCCGAACTTGCGAGCGAAACGATCAACGCATCAAAGTTGCCTTGTTTGTATGAAAATTGAATTGTATTTCTAATTATCTATTTATTAAACATTATACATTGGGTCTTATTGCATGTCTCTAGTTTAGAAGCTCTGTGTAAAAAGCCCTGTAAATTTTAGTAATCCTTCTTTAATATTAACTAGCGGCCCGCCCCGGCTTCGCACGGGTGGTGCTAGTAATATAATAAGTCTATGTTTGGTGAACTGTTCTGCTTACGACTGAAAAGGTTCCTGGCTAAAAAATGTGACATTGCAACGCATGCCGGGTGCGTTATTATATGGCTCTCAATCTCAACACTTCTCTATATACCACATTCCTTGTCACGTTATCTGATATTTGCCAGACTTTTTGACTAATATTTAATTGTGTTAGATAGTCTATTCTTTAATATTAGTTAAGTCATGTTACGTGTGTTAATAAGAAGTTAATTTTCTTTAAATAAGGTGACACAATTATTTTATTAAGTAAATCACTCAAATTTTTGGGTGTTCTTTGTTTCATTAAAATAAATGTAAGGACATCAGGAAATGGTCTTAAAATTAGCTTTGTAAATTAGCTCGTTGCGGTTTTGGATGAGTTTTTAGCCGACTGCAAAGATAGGGTTATGTGTTTCGCGCGTATCTTGTAAGTTTGTATGTATGTATGTTTGTATGTAATATTATTTATTACCTCATATCTTTCAAACGGCTGAACGGATTATGACTAAGATATCGTTAGATTTGTCTTGTCAGCCCAAGTGTTCTTAAGAAGGTAGCGTTATAAAAAAACCAACATGGCGGCTGTACGGTGCTATTATACGTAGTGAGACGTTAGAATACTGAAAAATGGGTGTCATATTAAAGGGCATAATATAAGGATTTCAAAAAGGTATATTATGACCGTAATATATAATAACTAAAAAGAGATAAATAAAAAAAAAATAAAAAAATAAAAAACCCGCCTGCATAAAAAGATAAGTCAACTAAAAAGATGGAAACAAGATTAAATAAATATTAAAGGCAACATGTCATAATAACATGCAGTCGGAGGCATGCATAAAGAAAGTGACATTATGAATGATTTAAATTATATGCCTCCGACTGCATGTTATTATGACATGTTGCCTTTAATATTTATTTCATCTTGTTTCCATCTTTTCATTTGACTTGTCTTTTTATGCAGGCGGGTTTTTTAATTTTTTTAATTTATTTTTTCATGGTGATGAGATCTAATGTGTTGTAGTTTTTCCTGAGCCCAGCTTGTTCGATTGGTTGATTTTCATCAAGATTATCAGATATTCTTTCTAGTATGACCTTTGCAAAGACTTTGTATATGCTTGAAATCAGTGAAATGGGCTTGTAATTTCCTATGTCTTCCCTTGATCCTTTCTTATGTAAGAGTATTATGTGTGACTCTGCCCATTGTCTAGGTATAATACCCGTGCGTAGTATTTCGTTGAAGACTTCAGCCAGTATTAGCCCCGTCTCTTCCGCAACACCTCTTAAGAGTTCGTTAGGAATTTGGTCAGGTCAAAACAATTAATGAAACGATTATAACTCAGATATTTATGGTTTCATTTTTGGGAACATTTTAGCTTTATATTTTAGTTGCGTTGTAGGTATGGTAAAAACAATTGCATAATAAACCTTAACTGAATGTTTTGTTGGCTTTTCTAGTGTTTGATTTTCTATAGGTAGCCCATAACCATTGTAGGGGGTAGGCAGCAGCGCTCCAGTGGAACAGAAAAATAGGGTTTTCTTCGTCAACCGTTTATTATTTTTAGCACAACATTTCTTCAGGTATTATTAGGACAGGAGCCTTTGTGACAGTCAAAGCAACAGTCACATTTTAATATTGTTGACATACAATACAATGTTTCTTAAATCAATAGGCATATTACATGCGACCTATTTCCACAAAAATTGATGAGAAAGTAATAAAGAATGACAAAAAATCAGTTTTTACTAAAAAATTACGATTTTAAACTGTTTCGAAATCCAAGCTGTGTGAATGTACAATTTTGGGCGCGCGTTGATAGTGTATGATTATTTTAAACGTTTAAAATATTGACGTGGAAGTAGTTTTGAGGCAGAAAAAATTAGGAATTGGCCGTAAGAGCACATTGAATATCTCACTCCATACAAAAAAAACATAAAATATTTTTTCCGACCAAACTGTTCATTTTAGACAAAAATGGCTAAAGACATATTTTCATTAGAATAAAGAGTTCTATCGATTAGTATTTTAAAAAAATACAATTTGACGAAAAAAACATTTAGTTGCAACTTCCGCGCGTCATAGCTCTGAAATGCAACCACTGAGAGCCGGCAGACCACATCAGTTCAGCTACGGAGACACCATACTTTGAATAGGTACTAAAACTGACCATTTCTCTGATCGTTTTTTTTTCGTAACGATGATACCTCTTGTAAGCGCTATAACTCGAAGTTGCAACCACTGAGAGCAGGCAGACCGACATCATTTACATAAGGGGACCACTCTACAACCCATGAAAATGAATCTAACCTTTTCCTTGATCGTTACCAAAAATCCCGTGACTGCTTAGACTATTAACAATAAATTTAAATTTAACTTTTTATAATGTAAAATAAATTATTGAAAGTACAGCAACGTTCGTCAGTGCAGCGTAGGGGACGGCAAAAAGACCCAAAAAACAAGCACTACTGACAAAAAAAAACCCCAGAAAAGTGCGAGTCTGACTCGGGCATCGAGCGTTTCGTACTTACTTATCCCATCCCATCTTAACTGGTCTGGTAGGACCCGGTTAAGTTAACACTCACAAACTTTCGCCTTTATAATATTAATGTGCTATTTAATCATCTTCGATTCATAAAAGAAGTAAGGTAACATTGTTGAAAATAAAGACAAATAATAATATAACGTTTCTGTACTAATTTTATTTACAACCACCTCCACAGTTACATAACTCAGTACATTTGAGCTGGCGCTTGATACAAATTGCACCTGGAACTGCAAGATTTCACGCACCGACATCTTATTAATTCAAGGCATGCTTGAGCAGCCATAGGATTTTGGGTCCACAGTGGCACCCAAGCTTCTTCTTCTTTCTGCCAAGCCCATTCAGATGGGCAAGGAATACTTTGACTCTTCTTTAGGCACTGCCCCCAAATATAAACAGCCTGTAAAACTGCCCTTAAAGTACGTTGTTTCAGGGCAGCTTCTGTGGGAGGCAAATTTTCGATTTGCCTGTCCTTTTTTGTGAACAAATGCTTGCGACACTCATTTACTGTCACAGAGGGGCATGATCTGAAAAATAAATATACTAATAAAAAAATGCAAATTCTGGATAAGATTATCTTTTAAATATCGTTTCCTTACCGCCTATCTCAAAGCGATAGCAATTCTCTATCCGTCCTTGTCATATCATAACACGGTGACAAGGACGGACAGTGTACTAACGTCATAAACCAAAGCAATCGAGTCGGTAGACCCGCAGGAAATACGGATTAATGGGCGGGCTTTAGTGCGCTCATGACACTCTGATAACGTGATTCGGAACTTTTCATTTGCAAAGCCAGTTCTAATTTTAAATATTGATGATGATCACAGACCTCATTGGCTGTCGTATTTCATTGAAAATTTCGTTCCATTTCTAAATGACACGTGTATACCTAATGAGTTTCAATCTTGATCGCAGGTTTCAATACTAATATTTTACTCAGAAGCCCGCAATGTTTCTATGAAAATCCATTATTACACGTGAGTAATGGATTCTCATACAAAAATTGCCGGCGCGGTTTAAGTCTGTCCGGAAACTCCGATTTAGCACGAAGAAGGTTGTCAAAATAATGTTCGAATTTCCAAGCATGTTTGAGAAAATAAATATTTGCTATATCAAAACTTCAGGTGCAAATTGCAATGCAATAATAACAAAACCCCCTTTTGAGCGAAGTACCTAAAATGCACGATGCCTATGAAGCAAAATGCCTAAAGTCAATGTCTTAGATTTAGAAAAAATCAAACAAACAATGATAAAATTGCTTTTTATTTACTGTTTACAGTGAATAATAAATAAGCCTTTTGTTATAGAGGGGGAATAGATTTATCTCGACGGGGAATAGTATAAAGTAAGTTCTGAGTAGCTTACTTGGCAGATGATTTAACAGTACCTAAAGTTGTGATAATAATAGGCTATTATACACCATGTAAGATAAAGTATAAAAATGCATATTTAAGATAGATTTCATTAATAGTAAACGAGAAACGTCGATATTTATTCATAAAAATGGAAAATACATTTTATAATTCAATTTTAAAAATCGACTTTTTTAATCTATTCATCAAAAATGTTCAAAACGCCATTCGCCATTTTGGATTGCGATGTGACGTCACTCCGATAGTAAACAAACATGACAGAGAGAAGAGACTTGAAGACTTCTTTCGCATTCGTATTGTTTACTAACGGAGTGACGTCACAAGCCCAAACAAAATGGTGGCTAGTGTTTTTGCGCGAAAATTCAAAATCAAAAATTAAAATCGTGTTTTAGGGCATTTAATGGTTTTATAAAATTAAAATAAAAATTCTATAGGTTTATTACGACCTCAGGATTAATTTAAAGCAGTTTTCAAAAAATGGTGTAATTCCCTATTATGTCAAAATATCATCTGTCAATTAAGTAATTGTAAGCTACTCGGAACTTAGTAAAATTAATAGGAAATGGGAAATGTCTGAAAAAAATCAAATTGGCTGAATATTTTTTAAAGGTAGGAGGATAAGCTCCCTTAGTAATAGAATAAAGTTTCAGAATTTTCCGTTACGTAAAAAAAAAAAAGAAAAGCCGCTTCGACTTTACCAATAGAATATTAATATGAGATTCTTGGACTTTACAAATGTGTAATAACAGCAGAATGGAGATTATAGATTACTATCGTTATTTTTGAAACTTTTTTAATACCATGTTGTGGTTGTGGCACGTGGTGGCAAAGGTATATTTTCCATTCTGCTGTTACTTTTGTATATTTGTGAAGTCGAAGAGACTTTAATTTTTTTAAACTTTTTTACGCAACCATATATTCTGAAACTTTTTCTATTACTAAGGGAGCTTATTCCTACCTATATAAAAATATTCAGCCAGCTTGATTTTTTTCGGACATTCCCCATTGTATTCATCAATCATATTATACCTACGTTTTGGATATTAATTTTTTAAGGTAGGGGTAATACTTATACCTAATTATTGAAAAAATAAATAATAAAATGGACGGCTTTATTATGCTTCAATGAAATAAAAAAATCTTAATGTTAATTAATGAGTACACTTACAAACATTATAATATAATTTGTACATATTATTTTTAAGTCACCTAATTTGTTACCTATCTATCATAGTTTTTACGCTAATAAATAGTTTTTCTGGATCGAGTCGATCAATCTCTGGTACACGTTGAGAGCTTGGTTGGAGAACTGGAAGTCCATATGGGTGAAGTAGTCCTGGGGCACCCTGTACGCCTCGGTCACGTTGGGGAGCTCGGTCTTCAGCCGGTTAACGTCCTTGGGGTGCGCCAGCCAGTCGTGTTCGCTGAAGTACAGGGTGACGGGGGCCGTCACCGTCGTCACGTCGTATTTCGGGGGCTGCATATCACCGTACACCTTCTCGTTCACCTCAGCGCCGTAGTCGTATCTTCTGAAGTCTTTGGAATCGACACCCTGACCGTACTGATTCATTTGCTCGGTCGACGCGCCAGCGGGCAGGTGGCTCAAGATCGTAGGAATCGTGGTGGTATTCAAGTGTTCCACGTTTACGCCCGACATCACGACGTACACGTTGGAGCAGAGGTGCTTGCACTCGATCTCCTTTCTGCACATTTCGCTGCCGAGAGTGTGTAACAAATCCTTGTTGGGCTTGAACTCGCCGTGGCCGAGTTGCTGATGCAGGCGTTCGTAGAGCGGGCTGGTGGGCGCGATCATGCGGACCATGGGGCTGCGCACGTGGCTCATGTATACCATGGGTGACAGCGCATACATCATCATGATCTTCTCGTTGTAGACGGGACGGGTGGCGGCCAGGGCGAAGAAAGCCGTGGTTCCGAGTGAGTGGCCGATGTAGTACATCTTCTCTTGGTTGGATGTCTGCAGGACGTAGTCGATCATTGCTGGCAAGTCGAAGAGAGCGATCTCGTCGTTGCTGAATTGCCAGAAGTCAGGGTGCGCGCGGTGCTTGCTGACGTGGCGGGAGTATTTGCTGCTGCGGGCGTTACCGAGCCAGACGTCGAAGCCAGCATCGGAGAGAAGGTATGCGAGTGATTTCTGAGGGCCCATCAGGAGCCAGTCATCAGCACTGCCGAGCAGACCGTGCATCAGAAACACCACGGGTCTCTTCTGGACGTCACGCACCAGCTGCTTCGGAGGGATGCGGAAAAGGGTGAGGACGTATCCATCCTCAGTCTTGATGGTGTATTCTTCAACGGGGTATTGGTACTTCTTCAGCAACTGTGAGGCGTTAAGTCTAGAATCTTCGACGTTAGTCTCCGTAGCGACGTCTACAGCTTTGTGCAGCATAGTTTTGGTTTCAGGATCAATGTGTTTCATAGACTTCTGGGCTTCGATATAGATATCTGCGATGTCCTTCTGATTAATATGATTCTTGGGATCAGCAGCCAGTTCAATACCTCTCCAGGATACGACGTCACCGTAGAGAGCTTCAGGATTCTTCTTCATGTAGACCGCAGGAGCGTTCATATCGGCGAACATAGGCACGGCATAGAGGTCACCACCGGGCAACTGTTGTTTATCGACGATGTTCTCCTGGCTTTCCTTAGATTCGGAGACGTAATCAGCATAACGGCTGATGACTGACATCTTATTTTCTTGTTGGAGATGTGGGCGGTTTGTCTTGATGTTCTTGTTGTTTTTGTAGTGGGACTTCTTAGTTTCCTTGCGTTCATACTGAGGCTGTTCGTACACATTTTGTTGGTACTGGCGCTCTTCAGCTGTCTTGCGTTGGTACTGCTTCTGTTCAGATTCCTTGCGTTGGTTCTTTGGCTGCTCATATTCTCTGTATCTGTATTGCTGGGGCTGTTCAGTTTCCCATTGCTGGCGTTCTTCGGAGTCCTTGCGTTGGATCTTTGGCTGTTCGTATTGTCTATATCTGTATTGTTGGGGCAATTCAGTTTCCCATTGCTGGCGTTCTTCAGATTCCTTGCGTTGGATCTGGCGTTCTTCAGATTCCCTCTGCTGGTTCACGCGAGGATCGTACTGCTTCTGTTGGTAGCGGGAGTACTGGTACTGGTTGATGTAGTCGCTGGGCTCGACGTAGTAGCGGCTGATCTCAGGGTGACGGTGGTGGCGTTGGAAGATGTTTCCCGAGATGTCTCTGGCTAGCGCGATGCAGAGTAAGAGGCAGATGATAGCCTTCATGGTGCCAGCTCGGTAGTGTACGCATAAACATCGCGCTTGGAGTTTTTATACACTTTAAATTGTTCGATCAGCATTCTTGGGCGGTCGCGGGGAGATGCCGCCGGCCGAAGTAATTGCTGCGTAAGATTAAGACAAGTAATATTTTTACCTAGGTATTGCTTATTGCAAATGCGCAGTCCAAAGTGCATTATTTTAATATGATCGTAAATTTGTAATAATAAACTACTGAAGTAATGTGAATGAAATATTTTTACTGTATAGATGTACGTACGTATGAATGATATTTAAACAAAAACTTAGTTTAAGTCTCGGTATCAGATTGTGATAAGTGTTTGGGTAATCTGATGAAGTAAAAAAATACTAGGTCGGATGCAGGTATTTTTTGTGGAATAATATTACCACATTGTGGTCGGGTGCGTACGTATCCGTAAAACTGGATAGGTGGGACCGAGTTCGGTTCCCAATCTCAATTTCTATAACAAAGTTATTTTAAATGCCACTTGTATTTTTATTGGATGTAGGGAATATTTATATAAGTACGAGTAGGTACAATGTTTTTTTGTAAATATAAATCTTGTTAAAAAATATTGCGGATTGGTGGGTGTTAGTTAACGACTGCAAATGCAGGACTTACGGCTTAATGTGCCTTCCGAAGCACGGAGGAACTCAAGATAATTATTTTTGATCACCCATACCCATGACCGACCCTTGTGAAAGTTGCTTTACCTCCACAATCGCTGGGCCAGGCGCTAAACCACTGCGCCACCGAGCTCCTCAACGAACTTCAACCAATCTAATATAATTTTGATATTAACAATTATATCTAACACTAGCTTCTACCCGCGACTTCATCTGCGTGTAGGTACGAATAAATAGTATTCTATATTTTAATTTCATCAAAATCAGATCAGCCATTTTTACTCCTCACTCTCCCCCTCCCTTCCCCTCACACTCCCCCTCCCCATCACTCGCCCCTTTCCTCTCAATCTTAATTCAATTCAATTCTACCGAAATCAAGGGACTTTCATACAAACTTTCATCCCCTATTTCAACCCCTTCAACCCTTATTTCGCGATAAAAGGTAGCCTATGTCATTTCTCAAGCTCTACTCTATCTCTGTACAAAATAACAAAATCAAAATCGGTTCAGTAGTTTAGGCGTGAAAGCGTGTAACAGACGGACAGACGGAGTTACTTTCGCATTTATAATAATACTAGCGCCCTCGACTTCGTCTGCGTGGAATTTTTTTTGCAATCCTTCGGGAATAATACTTTTTTCGGGATGAAAGGTACCCTATGTCCTTCTCTGTACGCCTGGCAACGTGTATGTAAAATGTCATGATGCTCGTTTCAGTAGTTATGACGTGAAGGCGCAATCAAACAAATAAACAAACAAACGGACTTTCGCATTTATAATATTAGTAAGGATGTGTTTTTGTACCTGCTAATATAAAAAATATATTTTTATTTAGTGATTATTTTCTGCTTTTTAGACAGCGAGCTAAAACTAAATACTTACACCATCTTCTATCGGAGTAGGTACTTGTCAAGCAAGACGAGTCAAACGAGCCAAAACACGATGGGGTTGTGTGGTAGGTATTATTATAGAGTTCCTGTGGCCTTCTTCCAGCTCCATCATCAGACTCTGAACACTATTTTCCAACAGAGTACCTACTTACCAAGACAAATCAAACGAGCCCAAACTCGATGAGGTTGCATGGTTTTATTGAAGAGTTCCTGTAGCCTTCTTCCGGCTCCATCATCAGATACTGGACACTATTTGCCAATATTAATCAAACGAGTCCAAACTCGATGAGGTTGCATGGTTTTATTGAAGAGTTCCTGTGGCCTTCTTCCGGCTCCATCATCAGATACTGGACATTATTTGCCAATATTAATCAAACGAGCCCAAACCACAGAATTATTTTTTATTATTTATTTATTATCATTCTGTGAATAAAACATGACAAAAAAAATAATGCAAGCGTAATGTTTGGCATCCCATCAAAAATACTTATCACACAATAATGTGCAGATTCTTATCGTTTCATTTTCATTTGGATGACCGGTTTTTTCTTATTTTAATGCGCGTTGACGCACGGCCGAGGTCGCTGTTGCTGAGTAGTAGTCGTAGTAGATGTTTATAGCATTTTCTTATCCGGTTAGGTAAAACATGATACCTACACGAACACAATTTTATTGTACTATAGAAAACAACAACCAATTGATCCGTGCCGATGACCAATTAACTTGGGCTATTCATCATGGTGACTGTTTTAAAATGTTACCTATTTTGTGGTTCTGCAAGTCAGTCACGGGAATGGGTTTCATTTGTGTGTTGTGAATTTTTTCATCAGTAATAATTTATACTTAATCGGTCCTTTTGTTTGATAAATCCAATTCTAGTTTCTCTGATTGCCCACTGCTGGTGCTGGGCGTAAAAAACCTCCCATAGATCTCTCCGACGCGACGTGCGCAGCCTGCATCCAGCGGTATGTTTACAGAAAATAAAATGTTATCACAAGTCGATCAGCTGATCAATTTTATTGTCAGTTTTCAGAAAAGTTGTAGTATAAATGGGCGCGGTAATCGGTTTCTGCGAGGTGGTTGTTTAGGTAATAGTTAAGACGTTGGAAATAGACATTAAAGACATTGAATAATTTATCTCAAAAATTGAAATTTTCCTGTTTTACTCATGTATTTCGTGAAATATTGGCAACCCCCCCCTTATCTATGTGATAGTAGTTTATGTAAAGATGGAAAAATAAAATGATGACTAAATATAACACACTTTTATAGAAATTCAAAAAACAATCAAAAAATGAATTAGTTCCTCTACCAGTCAACAGATGGCCCTGACCTAAGAAAAATTTAATTAGTTCCACTATCGGTCAAGAAATGGCGCTGGCCTAAGAAAAAAAATAGTTTCACTATTGGCCAAGAGATGGTGCTGACCTAATACGGCAATAATAATTTTATTATTCTACAGCTCTCGGAAACCCTCGGTGCGCGAGTCCGACTCGCTCTTGACCGGTTTTTAATTGATTAGGTACTAATAAACCATGTCTTATTTTGGAAAACTGTCAATCACAGAGAGTTAGTTAAGGTTTATTTTTAGTATAGTTGCAAGATTATAATATTTTTGGTCGGAAAATCAGTGAAAAACTACAAAACTCACTTTACGATTTTTTTCTATCGAGAAAAGTTTAAGATATCATGTTTATGTCAATCATTTAACTGAGTAGGTATTGTAATCTAGGTACTTACTATCATTATTTTTTTTAGGGATCGATAAATCAAGTAATACCCTGTGTGAAAGTGTATTCGACGTTGTACCTACGGCTCCTTAACTTTACGCAATTGGAAATTTTTTACTTACGAAAATCGGTAACACACTGTACCACAAACACCCGTGAAAATTTTGGAAAAGTTAGTTTAATTTCTTCATTGTCCCAGCCGTGGGTCGAACCCGGAACCTCAGAGATAGGAGACTCCATGAAAACCAGTATGCAACCCACTCGACCACGGAGGTTGTCAAATAATAGTACATTATGAGACAAGTTAGCTTAGGTTGCTCATTGCACACAAGGCTGTGGGTTGCAGCCCGAGCCGCAGGTGAGGGCGTAACTCAGCCGAGTGTGCAATAAGCAAGAGCTAACGAGTTTCATACGACGTTTTTCAACACATTTGCGAGGAAAAAACAATATAATTTATCACACAGCAACAAATATGGCAAAAACAAAATATGATAATTATGGGAAAAGGCGCGCATGTTTTCTTTTGTTTTTTTTTCACACGCCCAACGCAAGAATATTTTGCGAACAAAGGGGTGAGGAGCATACAGCCTACTACTAATACTTAAAAATTATAATTTTAAGTGACTAAATGCAAATATTTTAGTATTTTATAACAAAATATTGTGAATTATGAATAATTTGATAATAATTATATATTTATTTGACTTAATTAAGGACTTACACATTTATTTATTCCAAAAATGTATATGAATTGTTAGCAGCATAAAACCACTTAGTTGTAAAAAAAATGGGAAAAGGCGCGCAGGTTCTTTTTTTTTTGTTTTTTTCACGCGCCCAACGCAAGAATATTTTTCGAACAAAGGGGTGAGGAGCATACAGCCTACTTCAAAATTATAATTTTAAGTGATAAAATGCAAATATTTTAATATTTTATAACAAAATATTGTGAATTATGAATAATTTAATAATAATAAACATTTGTTTGACTTAATTAAGGACTTACACATTTATTTATTCCAACAATCTATATGAATTTTCAGCAGCATAAAACCTCTTTGTTGTTACTAAAAAAAATAACTGTATTACCCGGCTAAATTGGGAATGCTCTGTTTACTCGCCTAGAACTTGCAGTAAGGTACTAATTTAACTTTGTAGGGTTATAGTACATTATGAGACAAGTTAGCTTAGGTTGCTCATTGCGCACAAGGCTGTGGGTTGCAGCCCGAGCCGCAGGCGAGGGCGTAACTCAGCCGAGTGTGCAATAAGCAAGAGCTCACGAGTTTCATACGACGTTTTTCAACACATTTGCGAGGAAAAAACAAAGTAATTTACCACACAGCAAAAAATACGACAAAAACAAAATAATTATGACAATTATAGGAAAAGGCGCGCAGGTTTTTTTTTTGTTTTTTTCACACGCCCAACGCAAGAATATTTTTCGAACAAAGGAGTAAGGAGCATACAGCCTATTTCAAAATTATAATTTTAAGTGATAAAATGCAAATATTTTAATATTTGATAACAAAATATTGTGAATTATGAATAATTTGATAATAATTATATATATGTATTTTACTTAATTAAGGACTTACACATTTATTTATTCCAAAAATGTATTTGTATTTTCAGCAGCATAAAACCTCTTTGTTGTCGAAAAAAAATAACTGTCCCCGTCCCCGTCCCCGTCCCCGTCCCCTGGATGTGCATGTCCAAGTCCAATCATGGCCACCGTGTTGGACTTCAAAATAAATGTCATTTTCGCAACCACCATCCCATGAAATCTCAGGAACGACATCCACATCGATTTTCATGTTTACTTACCCCATTTACACCTTTAGGGAGGATTTTCAAAATAACAAAATATGTGTTTGCCTATTTATTTTTAGACATGCTCCTACGAATTTTAAAGTTGTAATGTCTATTTTATATTATTTTTCCATACAAAATTTAAACCCCATTTTCACCCCTTTAGGGGTTAAATCATGTCCACCGTGTTGGACTTCAAAATAAATCTCATTTTCGCAATCACCATCCCATAAAACCTTAAGAACGACATCCATATTGATTTTTATGTTTACTCACCCCATTTACCCCTAAGTGGTTGATTTTCAAAATTACAAAATTTATGTTTGCCTATTTATTTTTAGATGTGCTCCAACGAAGTTTAAAGTTGTAATGTCTATTTTATATTATTTTTTCATACAAAATTTTAACCCCATTTTCACCCCTTTATGGGTCAAATCATGTCCACCGTGTTGGACTTCAAAATAAATGTCATTTTTGCAATCGTCATCCCCGAAAACCCCAATAACGACATCCATGTCTATTTTTGGGGTTTTTTACCCCCATTTCATCCCAGTAGGGGTTCAAATACTAACAATAATACTATACGTTGCTTTAAATGTCTATCCATAAGCCTAAATTATAAATTTAGCGATTTTTACTTCGAAAATAATTGATTTTCTTCAATACACAACTTCATCCCCCTTTTGACCTCTTCGGGGTTAGAATTTTGAAAAACGCTGAGACCCGTATTTATTTATTTTCAATGGTCAGTCTAAACACAAAATTTGAAGATCCTAGCTTCAAAACTGAGGGACTTTCATACAAACTTTGATCCCCTTTTTTATCCCCTTAGGGGGTGAATTTTGAAAAACCCTTTCTTAGTGCACCCCTAGACCTCATAAGGAACCTACGTGCCAAATTTGGAGTCTCTAGACCGAGCGGTTTGGGCTGTGCGTTGATAGATCAGTCAGTCAGTCAGTCAGTTTACGATTTTATAAATATAGATTGCACGCGTTTGTTATAGCTCGGTTTATGGCCCTAAAAGCGATGTATTAGGGCTCACTTTACAAGCAAGTGTGTTGAAAATCTATATTTATAAAATCGTAAACTGAATGACTGACTGACTGACTGACTGATCTATCAACGCACAGCCCAAACCGCTGGGTCTAGAGACTCCAAATTTGGCACGTAGGTTCCTTATGAGGTCTAGGGGTGCACTAAGAAAGGGTTTTTCAAAATTCACCCCCTAAGGGGGTAAAAAAGGGGATCAAAGTTTGTATGAAAGTCCCTCAGTTTTGAAGCTAGGATCTTCAAATTTTGTGTTTAGACTGACCATTGAAAATAAATGAATACGGCTCTCAGCGTTTTTCAAAATTCTACCCCCGAAGGGGTCAAAAGGGGGATGAAGTTGTGTATTGAAGAAAATCCATTATTTTCGAAGAAAAATCGCTAAATTTATAATTTAGGCTTATGGATAGAAATCTAACGCAACGTATATTGTTATTGTTAGTATTTAAACCCCTATTAGGATGAAATGGGGGTGAAAAGGGGTAAAAAACCCCAAAAATAGATATGGATGTCGTTTCTGGGGTTTTCTGGGATGACGATTGCAAAAATGTCATTTATTTTGAAGTCCAACACGGTGGACATGATTTGACCCCTAATGGGGTGAAAATGGGGTTCAAATTTTGTATGGAAAAATAATATAAAATAGACATTACAACTTTAAACTTCGTTGGAGCACATCTAAAAATAAATAGGCAAACATATATTTTGTAATTTTGAAAATCAACCACTTAGGGGTAAATGGGGTAAGTAAACATAAAAATCAATATGGATGTCGTTCTTGAGGTTTAATGGGATGGTGATTGCGAAAATGAGATTTATTTTGAAGTCCAACACGGTGGACATGATTTAACCTCTAAAGGGGTGAAAATGGGGTTCAAATTTTTTATGGAAAAATAATATAAAATAGACATTACAACTTTAAAATTCGTAGGAGCATGTCTAAAAATAAATAGGCAAACACATATTTTGTTATTTTGAAAATCCTCCCTTAAGGTGTAAATGGGGTAAGTAAACATGAAAATCGATGTGGATGTCGTTCTTGAGGTTTCATGGGATGGTGGTTGCGAAAATGACATTAATTTTGAAGTCCAACACGGTGGCCATGATTGGACCTGGACATGCACATCCAGGGGACGGGGACGGGGACGGGGACGGGAACGGGAACGGGAACGGGAACGGGAACGGGAACGGGAACGGGAACGGGAACGGGAACGGGAACGGGACGGGCGGGACCCTAAGGATTTTCTCTAATATCCACGCGGACGAAGTCGCGGGCAGAAGCTAGTACTATATATTTGCTTTAACCAGGAATCGAACCCATGAACGTCAAGCTGGTAACCACGCTCTTTTGCTGTCCCTTCTTCAGACAAAATCCGATTTTACTTCTTGCTTTATTATTTGATAACTGGTTTCCCCTTTGAATATTGATTTCGAAATACCTATCTATAGATAGACACAAAATTAAACATAAAATTTCATAATCAAATACCTACTATGTAGTGTAAAAGTATTATTATGTAGGTAGGTATTATTTTATCATGAATATCCGATAAAATATTTATTGTTGTCGTGAGTTCATGACATCAAACTAGGTCACTGATTAAAGCAGTTTTCAAACCTAACACTAATTACACAGCATGTTTGGACCGTCTCCGTATATTTTGATAATAACGCTTATTTTACAGTAAACATTTTCACTTTTAGATCTATTCCTATAAAAAAAAAATATTCATAATATTAAATTATAAAAAAGCAAATTAAATTGTTTCTGTGACTGTACCAAATCTTATGTTTTGGTATTCGTTGGAAATAGATTTTGAACTTCATTTAAATATTTGAATTTTGGTATTCGTTGGGAGTAGCAATAAACAAATACCATTTGGTTTGATTTGGTATTAGATGGGAATAGATCATTTTCACGATCAGCATTTGGTCTTGTTGATTGTACTAAACTTTTGCTAAAAATCTAACAAAGTGACTTGAAAATACTCATTCAAATCTTTTAAGTTTCCTGTGGAAATATTTTTCGAGATATATTTTTTCATAAATTCTAATCTTGTCAATTTTTTTGTAAAAAAAATATTTTCGTAATATTTTCATTTAACTGCTTAAACAACCGATCGGCAGAATGAGCCAGCGGTATACGGGTTCAATTTCCGCAAAGGACTTTTTGTAGATATGGTAAATATGATAATTTGTATTGTATGAGACAAGTAATTCTATGTTAGATCCATTAGGAATTTAGGACATTTATTAAAAAGCTAGCTTTTGCCCGTGACTTCGTCCGCGTGGACATACGAAAATCCCTAGGGAACCTTTAAACAGGATAAAAAGTATCCTATTATTTTAATCCAGGTTATAAACTGTGCACCTATCGAACTCCGTTCACCGTTCAGTAATTTTTGCGTGAAGCCCCGGGTTCGAAAACCGGTCGTGGTATATAGAGGTCAAATTTAGCTGAGTAGGTAACTTTAGTTGTATTTGATGAATACCTAGTTGATAAGAAGTTCTTTATTAAATTAATTTTGTGAATCGTTAATTTTTACCTCATAAACTCATACAATGATAATGACTTGAAAAACTATCATTAATTTTTTACGCCACTCGGGTTTAGTTACATGTCAATTTCATGACGTAGGTAGGTACTTAATATCATTGCGTAGGTACATAACTACATACAATATCATGAATGAATTAAATTTGAATACTGAGGAATCCATGATAAATGGAACCTCCTTACCACCCATAAGGAAGGCCTGTGCCCCAGCAGTGGGGACATAAAAAGTGGCTGATGGACATGATAAATGTGCCAATGCTATAATAGAGCACTATAAAGTAGACATGGTGCGATTTGATGAATGAAATTTTAATAATTAATTTGTGCTACAGATTTGTATGAAATATTGTAAAATTCGGCTAAGTGCGATAGTAGGCACCCCGCTATGAAATCGCTTAGATACGTCCTAACTACACTTAATAGGAAGTCAAGGGTAGGTATAAACAATTATAATAGTACCTTTATTTACAAACAATAACCTCTGTTAAATATAGTTCGTTGTAGTAGTAGTAGGCAAAAGTGCCAAAAGTCGCACTTTTTGCTCAGTTTATAGACCAGCGCTATATTGTTTACCGTTGCGATCGAAATCGTATTCTTACAAATAAAAGGGATGGTGGCGGAGTTCTGATTGCGGTTTTAAAAAGTCTAAAACCTATGCCTATTATGTGTCACAATGACTTGCTTAGTGGTGTCGAGAATGTGTGTGTGAGTATTTCTAGCTCCTGTGGCTCAAAACGGCATGTCGTGGCTGCTGTATACATACCACCTAAATCCTCTTTTGAAACATACGCTGCCTACTTGGACTCAGTAACAAATATTCTTGAGGATATCTCTGTTACTAGTTTTTCTCTTTTTGGCGATTACAACTTGTCTGAGGTTAAATGGGAGTCTAAAGGTGACGGAATACTCGACTGCACCGGATCGTCATCGCTTTCTACTCTTTTAAGGAATTTTATGTCGTTTCATGGTGCTAATCAATATAATTATATAAAAAATGTAAAAGGAAATATACTTGACTTATTAATGACGAACATTAAATGTAATATCACCCAGCTTGCTAACACCCTTTTACCTAGTGATAAATCCCATCCACCATTTTACGTTGAACTTACATTCAAAGGGTTGTCTTCTCCTATGCGTCGTCATTCGTTGTCCAAATATAACTTCTATAAGGCAAAGTATGACCTTATTATTGCAGACCTAGATAAAGTAGACTGGTCTAATCTGTTTAATATGCATAATGTGGAGGTGACTGTCGAACTCTTTTATAACACGCTCTTCGACATTATTAAGAAACACACACCTACGGTATCATCTAGATCCTCGCGATACCCCATTTGGTACACTTCCTCCTTAATTCACATTGAGAAAAATAAAGAAAAGGCGTGGGTCAGATGGAAGACATATAAAAATGAATCTGACTACGAGAGTTTTTCAAGGCATAGGCATCGTTTCAAATCGGAATCTAGCAAATGTTATGCAAATTATGTTAGTTCAGTAGAAGACGGCATTAAAAGTAACATTAAGCATTTTTGGTCTTTTATAGCCAATAAGAAAGCTTCATCTAATATTCCTTCGTATATGGTCTCTAACAACGCAATGTCTAATAATCCTGATGAAATTTGTAATATGTTTTCTAAGTTTTTCCACTCAGTTTATGAGCCTTCCACCTTGTCTTCTGATACGTGGTCTGATTCCTCTACCGACTCTGATGCTGGTGATGTAATTTTGCACAATTTACATTTTAGCGAGAATAAAATTCTCACCGAACTGAATGCTTTAGATCCTTCAAAAGGATCAGGTCCTGATGGACTCCCATCATATTTTCTGATTCATGCTGCTGAGGGCCTTTCTAAGCCCTTGAGTATTATTTATAATAAATGTATCTCAGAGGGAGTTTTCCCTGAGATTTGGAAACGAGCAAATATAGTACCTGTACATAAAAATGGCTCTAAGCATGAGGTAGAAAATTACAGACCCATTTCTATTTTGTGTGCCCTGGCGAAGCTTTTCGAAAGACTTGTTCATAATGAAGTTTACCCTGTTTTACATAGTACTTTTATCAAGGAACAACATGGATTTGTAAAAAGAAGGTCTACTACTACCAACCTAATGATTTATGTTTCGTCACTATTTGAAAGCATGGATAATAATACTCAAACAGATGCTATATATACAGACTTTCGAAAGGCCTTCGACAGGGTTGATCATGAACTCCTTTTGAAGAAATTATCCTTTAATGGCATACGCGGCAATTTACTGCGCTGGTTCTTTTCATACATAACTAATAGAACTCAAAAGGTTGTTATTAATGGATTTCAGTCTCAGAGTGTTCGTGTAACATCTGGTGTTCCTCAGGGGTCCATACTTGGTCCGCTCCTTTTTGTATTGTTTATCAATGATATTGGACGGTGTTTCCATAATTGCAACTTCTTGCTCTATGCAGATGACCTCAAAATTTTCAAACCCATCAAGAACATCTCGGATTGTGTTCTTATTCAAGAGGATTTAAATAGATTGTCTGATTATTGTATTAGAAATAAGTTGCAGTTAAGTCTACCCAAATGTAGCTATATAAGTTTTTCAAAGAAGAAACAAAATATTAATTTTAACTACTCCCTTTGTAACGTAGCTCTAAGTAAAGTTTCTTCTATACGTGACCTTGGTGTCACATTGGATAATAAATTGCATTTAGACATTCATGTCGAAAATATAATAAAAAAGGCTTATAGAATGTACGGATTTATTATGAGATCGTCTAAAGACTTTAAGAAATCTTATACATATTTGTATCTTTATAAAACTTTAGTACGTTCCCAGTTAGAATATGCCGTACCGGTATGGAATCCCTTATATAATAAGTATAACGATATGATAGAGGGTGTGCAACGCAAATACTTGAGATCCATGCATTACAGATGTTATGGCTCATATCTACCGTCTGACCAACTTTTAGATAGGTATGATCTACTTACCTTGCAATCTAGACGGAAGCTTCTAGAATGTATGGTGCTTCATGGTATTATCCACAACAAGTTCGACTGTACTGAGCTGACAAACAGACTGTGTTATGTTGTTCCTAGAACCATTCACATTAGAGAAGTTCGTACCCGTAAGTTGTTCGCTATTGGTGGTTGTCGTACTAATGCAGGTAAACGTTCGCCTCTGCGACGCATAACTGAAAATTATAATTCATTCTTTCTGAACGCTGACATATTTACACTCTCTGATGTGCAATTCAAGCGTTCCATCCGAAGTGTACTAAAATGAATTAATTGATTTAATTGTAAGTAAAAATTTGTTTACTGCATAGCCTAGTGTTAGTAGTTATCTTGTAGTGCTTTATAAGTCTTGGTTATTTTGTTGTTTAAGTATAATGTTTATCTTTGTTGTTGCTTAGCATCCCACTGTCTTGTTAACTCTTCTGTAGTAACATGTGGTTAACGGCTTTGACTGCATATTTGTTTAAATTTCATAAGAAATATTTTATTGTTATAGTTTATTAATATGTGGTTGTTAGTTGACCCAAATAAAGAGAAAAAAAAAAAAAAAAAAAAAAAAAAATATTGAAAAGTTAATTTTCTACATTGACCCAGCCGGGGATCGAACCCGGGACCTCAAGAGATGGTGACGCCTTGAAAACCGGCGTGCAAACCACTCGACCACGGAGGTCGTCATATTTTTTTATTTTTATTTTATTTATTTCACGAAACCAACAGCGTTACATAAAATTTTGACGCTAAATAGTTATACAATTAAGGCCAATAACAGGTTTCCATTATAATTGTCAAATTAGAAACCGAACAAAAGAAAGAAACAAATCGAACCTAAAGAGTACCATTATAAAATCTGTGTCTAAAGTAAAGTATAACTACTTACGTCATACTAAATAATTACTAAATCGCAAAGAAAAAAAAATTGCATAATGAATACTAAATTCTCACCAACTTAACAACAAAAATAACAATCGAACTGAAATTCTGATATACCTATATGCAACTACACCTTTTAAATTTGGAATGATTTTAAATTAAATTCTACACATAAATACATAGAGAGGTACAGTCAACAGCGCGCTAGACCTTGCAAAACTGACAATCTCCAAATTAATTTTGAACCTTAATTTCCTCGTATTTAAGTACAAAATGATTGAAAACTGAGATTACCCTGTTATTATTTTAAAAAAAGTTTTTGTAAACATAATAACAATCTTACAAATATTAGGTACGTACATTACTATTACATATTTTGTTACTAGGGGCCCGTATCACAAAGACCGATTAAGAACAAAAAATATATATATATATATATTCTGTTACATTTTCGTTATAGTTTGTAAATAAATTATAGAACCTTGACTTTCTTCTCAACGTTTGAATTTTTGATACATTATGTACTTAGCGAGCAATACATTTAATTAATATGAGGGCGCCACTTAAGGGTACTAATCAGGTTAAGTAAGATATCTCATTGACTTAGTTAACTTAGTAACAAACCAATTAATAATGTTGTAGGTAGGTACCGACTCTGTAAACCTATTTATCTCATCAAGATTGTATGTACGTCATGTTATGATGATCCAGCAGTACCCACAGATTAATAATGGCAGTACCTACCTAAGTACCTAGTACAATCGATAGAGCATTCGCCATCGCCACCCTACAAACAGGCGGAAAACCATTAACGTCACACACCGAATGAACAAAAAACGTGATTTTCAAGGTCGATGAGTTGTAGATGTCCATTAAAGTATCTGATCAGTCCATTTTATAAACACCCAAAGATCACTTGTGCAATATGGTGATCAAGACTCGTCTGTTTATATTCGCCATTGTGATCGCGTTCGGCCACGCCGGATTAACTGACTTCCTGTTTCCCAACCTATCCAATACTGTGAGAAGCTTTACGAGTGTTATTTCAAATCAACCGATTGTCCAGTTTGCGACGAGAACCTCGGGAGACATCTTTAGTACCATAGTGGGAGGTCTGACTGGAGGAACACTCTCAGGAGGTCGATCTCTAGGAAGCAACATCCCAAGCTTGTTTTCTGATAGTAACACTCTGGACTCTGACAGTATTAGAGCTGAATATAACGCCGGGCTGATCAGCGAAGACATAAGCCTGAACTGTCCAAACCTCATCAGCAAATACGGCTACCCGGTAGAGAAACATGCGGCAGTCACCGATGATGGATACGTCTTGACATTATTCCGCATTCCTAGGAATGGTTCAGTAGTGTTCCTCATGCACGGATTGTTAGGCAGCGCCGATGATTATGTCATCGCGGGTACACAGAGTGGATTGGCCTACCTTTTGGCGAACGAAGGATACGATGTATGGATAGGCAACGCCCGAGGGAATAAGTATTCCCGGCGTCATAAAGAAATACCACCCTCGGACCCCGTATTCTGGGATTTTTCGTGGCACGAAATCGGTGTTTACGATTTACCAGCAATGATCGACTACGTCCTGCATGTGACAGGCCAAGATTCAGTCAAATACATAGGACACTCACAAGGCACGACAAGTTTTTTCGTTATGGCGTCAGAGAGACCTGAATACAATAGAAAGATTTCTTTGATGGTCGCTCTGTCACCTGTAGCGTATATGTCTAACGCGAAGTCTCCGATAGTGAGATTGCTGGCGCCGACGAACAAACTCATAGCCAGTATTCTTGATCTCATCGGCCTTCATGAGTTTCTGCCCGATAATACATTGATACACGTGTTGAAACAGTTGTTGTGTGGCATCGGTCCGACGTCCGAGATCCTCTGCAGTAATCTGTTGTTCTTGGTGGCGGGAGCTGGCTTCGAGCAGCTTAACGTTACCAATTTACCAGTGTTGTACGCACATTTCCCGTCGGGGGCGTCTACAAAACAGTTCCTTCATTACGGCCAAGGTTGTGTGTCGGGTGAGTTCAGACAATACGATCACGGTGTTACGGAGAACTATCAGAGATACGGGTCAGAGATACCCCCAGATTATAGATTAGAACAAATCACTTGTCCTGTTTCCTTGATATACAGCGACGCCGACTGGTTGTCTCACCCCATAGATGTGGACAAACTGTACAATAGAATGGGGAACGTTGTAGACATTCACAATGTGCCTTTTAACCCTTTTAATCATATTGATTTTATAGTGGCCAAGGATTTCTACACCCTCATTTATCGAAGACTGAGAAAACTTTTAACGAATTTCTAAATTTTAGAAGTAAAATACTGTTAAGTGTTAGGTAAAATTTAGTTTGCAAGAATAAGTCAATAATTTATTTGTCTTGAATATTTTTCTTCGAACAGTGCTGTAAGTACTGGTGTTTCATTTAGAATTAAACAGGTAGGTACCTACTTAGGTAGTAAAAAAAGTGTAAAATAAAATATAGTTTTTCCCAAAGGTTGACTGGTAGAGAATGCTACTAACATTAAGTCCGCCTCTTGTACCGTTATATTTTACCTACAATAAAGTTAATTAAATAAATTAAAAACGTTACCTACCACTCCTACCAGTTCAATTTACAATACTATAGAACTTAACTAGTAGGTAGGGGAGACCGAGGGGATTTGAAACAAAGGAGATTTGAAACAGTCCGATTAAAACCGAAATCGTAAAGCGGTTATCTCCATACATCAAACGGAAACTAAAAAAAAATTTTTTATCAAACCTATACGAGCGGGGTGTCTATAGATAGGTCTTTAAAAATTACAATGAGGTTCCTAAAACATTTTTTTCTCAAAGTCAACCGTTTGAAAGATATACACTTCCAATGTGGTAAAATATGTGCCCCCCCCCCCCTCTAACTTTTAAAATACCTACTTAGGTAGTAAAAAAAGTGTAAAATAAAATATAGTTTTTCCCAAAGGTTGACTGGTAGAGAATGCTACTAACATTAAGTCCGCCTCTTGTACCGTTATATTTTACCTACAATAAAGTTAATTAAATAAATTAAAAACGTTACCTACCACTCCTACCAGTTCAATTTACAATACTATAGAACTTAACTAGTAGGTAGGGGAGACCGAGGGGATTTGAAACAAAGGAGATTTGAAACAGTCCGATTAAAACCGAAATCGTAAAGCGGTTATCTCCATACATCAAACGGAAACTAAAAAAAAATTTTTTATCAAACCTATACGAGCGGGGTGTCTATAGATAGGTCTTTAAAAATTACAATGAGGTTCCTAAAACATTTTTTTCTCAAAGTCAACCGTTTGAAAGATATACACTTCCAATGTGGTAAAATATGTGCCCCCCCCCCTCTAACTTTTAAAATAAGAAAGTGAAATATCTTAAAAAAATATTCTGTAGATCTTAATAAACATTTTCAACGAAAATTTATTTGCACCAGATATACTTAGCAGTTTTAGCGCCGCAAATAAAACTTTGTCATTTATACAAACACTATGAAAAAAACAAAGTTATTTTTGCAGGCGAAAAAGATTAAATATGGTATAGTATACCGGTAACTACGGAACCCTACTGCGCGTGGCTCGACACGGACTTGGCCGGTTTTTATTTTCATAATATTTTTATTTTTGACATTTGTGAGATTATTGTAACTTAAATACTTATTTGAAAAGAAACGACTGAAAGTTAATAATTATTTAATGATGGTACTTTTAACTACTTTGGAAGTTGTTTATTTTTATATTAGACCTGTAGTTACCTACTCAGTACAAAATATTAATAAAAAAGTAAGTTTTGTACTTGAAAAGTTTAATTTTAATAAATACCATTAATTAATGATATCCAAATTTTTATTATATTTTATTTATTTTATTTTATTTTAATTATTTGGAAGACCAACAGCTGAATTTAACACAGTAGGAAGCTTAAGGAAGGAAGGAATTTTAGGAAGACTATCGACTAATACATTCTAAATACATAAAAATAGCAACAAAGAGTCATTTATAAGTCTCCACTGATAGAAATAAGTTGTATAGCTAATGATACAGTTGAGTTAAAATTAAACTAAGTTACAATTTATTCGCACAACACTGAAATGATTTAACTATTACAGATACGTGCAGATTTTAGTCAACAACAGTTAACAACATAAATGCACCAAATAGAAATGGAATGAGATCCACCCAACATCTGCCGCAAGGTCAAAATCCAGTCTATACAATTTGTATTAAAATCATTATGATACTAAGTTTTTATAATTATTTAACAAAAGACAACATTACAAAGGACAGACATACCTCTCAAAGAAATTATTACTAAGGCGCTTCTTAAGCATAGGTAAACTAGTGAAGAAAAGATCAATATCAATGTCACGATTTTTACACAATTTATTAAAAAACTGACAGGAGCGGTGGATAAAACTATTTCAACGATAATTAGCGCTATTACAGGCCTTAATACTTCTCAAAAATCATGTTTCAACTCTCCTCAACCCCTGTTACCTGTACCTCAGTATGAGGGGAGTTGAAACAAGTTGACTTTCACCACAATATCTAACGCTTACAATTTCTTTATGTTAGTCATTCGCAAGTGTAAAGAATGACCTATCGATTGGTACTAATATCATACGATTTCTGTCTATAATATTTGGTTTATGAAACAAATTGTGAAAATTGTTTCAACTCCCCTCGGTCTCTTCTACACAAGAAAATAAAAAAACTGAAACTTGTTTTGATTATGATTTTCGCAAGTTTAATCGATTGTAAAATAATTATTGTGATATATTTTTAATTTTATCAAGCAACTAGCTTGAGGAAGATAAATTAACTATGAAATATAATTTTTAGCTCATAAGTACCTACCTACTACCTACATAGCTACATAGTTTTCCTTGAAAACTAAGAATAAATGAAATATTGACTTGTTTTTAAATAGATTTAAGTGTAAGATATAAACTTTTTGCTTAGTGTGTTATTATACCTATAGAAGCCAATTTTTTTAGCAATCTGATTATTTTTGTACTGTAACTGATACTAAGTATACCTACCTTGTATAACAGTTAACTCTTTACTAGTATTTGGGAAAACTAAGGGCCCGTTTCACAAATCCGATTAAGTCAATTTCATATAAATTCTGTTCCATTTATAGACTAAACCAGAAGTAAGTAATCAATAAATCATTGATTGTGAAACAGGCACCTACTATAAAAACTGTCCAAAAATTGGTTATAATTGTAAGAAAGGATGTTAAAGGGAAATCTATTATTGGCCTTACGTATTGTTATAAGTATACTTTATATGTAATAGTTTATAATGCACTGTTGATTTTCTCAATAAATAAAAATAAAAAAATGGTCTTTAATTAGTGTGAAGTACATATTTGAAAAAAACCGACTTCAAAAAACCTGCCTCTAAAAAAAGGAAGAAATAATATACAAATCATTAGATACGCATTATCATTGTTATAATAAAACACGTCTATTAAAGTCGGGTGGGGCTGGAGAACATCTTCCTTTTTTTATTCTAAAAGCCTCACCCGACTTCAATTGACGTGTTTTATTATAACAATGATAATGCGTATCTAATGATTTGTATATTATTTCTTCCTTTTTTTAGAGGCAGGTTTTTTGAAGTCGGTTTTTTGTTTTTTAAACAATTTTTTTATTTGTTTATTTTTAGAGTAAGTACCTTCTTCATTAGGTAGTGTAGGTATATTATGTAGGTAGAAAAATCGGCTCAGCCAAACGTGAGATAATCGCGGAGAAACATACAAACTGAAAACTTACCTCCTTTTTTTGAAGTCGGTTAAAAAGACTACACAACGGTATCCCTTCCCCAATAAAAAAAATCATCTAATTCGGTTCATAAATATCAAAGTTGTCAAGTTAGTTGATTTAATATCATAGTATTTTCAGGATTACTTGTAAACTACTGAACCGATTTGAAAAAAAAAAAAATGGGACCATCTCGCAAGAAAACTCAATCGAACAAAAAAAAAATTATCGAAATCGGTCCATAAATGTCGAAGATACGCGCGAACAACGATAAATAAAAAAAAAAAAAAAAAAAAAAAAAAAAACATACAATCGAATTGAGAACCTCCTCCTTTTGATGAAGTCGGTTAAAAAGACTCGAAACAATACTTTATGAATAAGCAACTAAATACTTAACTGAATAAAGTCAGAATCAATAATTACTTACAAAGTATTTTTAATTTTATATCGTTAATTTATAAACATAAAGATTTATTTACAATTTTATAATTTTGTTTGATTTAATTTGTAATACTCTTAATTGACATTATTATTATTAAGATTACATTTGTTGAATGAATAACTATGGAACTTTGTATTCTGAAATGAAGCATTATTATTATTATTATTTTTTCCTCTATTTGTTTTTGTTTCGATAATTTTGTAGAAACCTATAGGTGAAGAAGGTGGCATAATATGTAGGTATAAGATATTTTAAGACCGATGGCACAGAGGTTTATGACTCGTGGTCCCACCCATTTTGTCCCACTGTTACTCGTGGTCCCACTAATCCTCGTCGAGCTGTAGGTTCCACTACATGGTTCCGTCAGTGGGTCCAATGGGATTTCCAAATCCTCGTACCGATGTACCGATGGATTAAAAATAACCGATTTATTAGGGGGACCGGTTTGTTGTCTTTTGTTTGGCAATTTTTGGGAGCAATTTTGTTTCCTGTCTGGGAATCTCAAAATTGGTTGCTAATTTTTTATAACATCGATCGTGATCTTCGAGCATCGCGGCTTCGTACAGAAGCGCGTCTTACTCTAAGATCGTGATATGCTTTGGCAACACTGAAACAAATAAGTAGTTGCATTATTTTATAGGAAAAGGCGGTGGCGTAGCTGCGAATAAGAGAAAGAATAAAGTACATACTTACCTAAGAATTCAATATTTGCAACAATAAAATAGGTAGCATAGAAGATATTTATGAAAAAAAAAACTTAAATTTTTAAAAAAAAAAAAAACACGCAGAGTTGGGCATTGATTTTCACGAAGGGTATTTTTATTGAAATTACCTACCTGCCAAATAAAAATGATTACTTACAGAAAAATTTATATTATATTTACCATGTGGCTAAAAACTTTTGGAACAGCCCACGTATTTCATCAACGCCCGAGCGGTCCCCGGCGACCGGGCAACAATAGAAAATCTATTGTCTCGTTTTACGGGCGTTGATGTTAGGTATCGACAGGAGTCAATTAAAAAGTGTTTTATTTCATGTCTAGTGAGCGCGTAAGCTTGAGAGGTGAATTAAGTAGGTAGCCAATTATTTAAATCGTCGTGTTGCCTTCTAGTCTAGCAATTAACAAAGGTCGAGTTCAAGGTTATGTAAACTCTAATAAATAGTCATAATCCGGATCTTATAGTAATACTTACTACCTCTACCTATCCTACTAATTATTATAAATGCGAAAGTGTGTGTTTGTTATCTCTTCAAGATCACGTCACGCCTAAACAGCTGGACGGATTTTTGGTTGGACAGATTTAATATATTATGATAACGTGAAGGTAGGTAGGATAGGTACCTACCATCTGACCATCAAACTGAACAACTTTTACTATGGCACTAACTCTGAAATCGCAAAAAAATCAGCTGCATCGTACGTTTTCATATATATTTTTATTACCCGACTGCGGGTTATTACCCGACTGCGGGTTATGTTTTTTGCGCGTATCTTGTAAGTATGTTTGTATGTATGTATGTTTGTATGTAATATTCTTTATTACCTCATATCTTTCAAACGGCTGAACGGATTTCTATGATTAGGATATCGTTAGATTGGTCTTTTCAGCCCAAATGTTCTTAAGAAGGTGGCGTTATAAAAAAACCAACATGGCGGCTGTACGGTGCTATTATACGTAGTGAAAAAAAAATTTTTTTTTTAGACTACTGCAATATGGGTGTCAAATTAAAGGGCTTATTATAAGGATTTCAAAAAGGTATATCATGACCGTAATATAATAACTAAAAAAAGATAAATAAAAAAAATAAATTAAAAAAATTAAAAAACCCGCCTGCATAAAAAGACAAGTCGACTGAAAAGATGGAAACAAGTTTAAATAAATATTAAAGGCAACATGTCATAATAACATGCAGTCGGAGGCATATAATTCAATCCTTTATAATGTCACTTTTTTGTTAGGTAGGTACGAGTAGGTATACAGTGGTGGCCATATAATTAAGGACACAGGATGTGTTTAAAAATGCCGCGAAATACGAATAAAAATGTAAAACCTGAAACTAAAAACTCAGATCCTTATATATCTTAAAATGCTGATCTGATCAGCCGGGAATCGAACCCAGAAATCGAATTAAGAGGCTGGCGGACAGTCCCACAGGTACCATAATAAGCACCTACCAAATGATTTTCAACTTGAGCATAATTAACTCTTCTTGTGATGTTATTCGGATTAGACAGTATTTGTCTGTCTTGTAAAAAAAAAAACAAAATATGTAGGTACCCAACCAAAATAATAATAATGTGAATTATAGTTTTGTATAAAAAAATATCATTGGCATTTATTTTTAAATGAATTAGTATTTTTTATTTACGTAATCAGGGGGCTGGTCAATTAAGTTACTACTACGCCCTTGATCATGGGTTTGATGACAATTTGAGTCACAAATTCTTGTTGTACCTATTAGGTAAATTACTTAAGTTAAAGAGCTAAACATCGAAGAATAACAGTTAGGTAAACACGCAGTTTAGTTTCCGTTTACACAGCTTTTAACTTTAAATGTGTAAAATGATTTTATTTCAAGTTTACTCTATCAGCAAAACATAACGCTTGCAGTGTGCATTTCGCAACAAATGCCTACTTAACAATAGCACCATTTAATGACATTGTGTGTTTATTATACTTACGTAGGTAATAATAATAGTTTTTATATCGTCACGTAATTTACTTGCTTTTTAAGGCGACTTCATAATAATATGCAATACTAGTGCCACTCCCGCAAAAAATAATTACCGTGTAATTTATTTACAGTACTTAAATATACAAAAAAATATTAAAAATCCAAGTTGATGGTCCCCTCGCTAAATATCAATTGTTATTATAACCACACAAACTTGACTTGACTTTAATAATTATTTGCAGTTTTGGTGTTATATTGAGACATCGTTTTATTTTTCCTGTAATCTTTACATAAACTACTATCACATAGAATTATTTCAGATTTTTCTCTTTGCAAACTTCGGAGATAAAGGGGGGGGGGAACGGTATTTTTTTCACATTTTTCATCATAAGTCGAAAACTATGCGGCCTAAAAAAAAAAAGAAAAAAACGTTTTAAAATGTGTAAACAGCACTCTTTCATATGATACCTCACATGTCCTAGTCGCCCCACTTAAAATTTTTAAGACCCCTTTTCAGTCCCTGTTGTAAAAAATTTTTTTTTTTATTTCTTTCTTATTTGCAAAATAGTTGGGAAAACGTCATCTTAAACTATTCCAAATTTCAAGTTGATACCATTAGTAGTCATCTAGCTGTGACAGACAGACAGACAGACTTACCCAAGTAGCCATTTTTGGTAGCCGTTACTACTCTTGTCGACACTTTTGTGTGGTAACTTATTTTTTCTAGTCACGTTTTTGGTCGCTGTTCCGTAACGTAGTCCAGAAAGGGGGAAGAGTCGACACAGTAACATTTGGTCACACGGTTACGTCGCCGTGTATAAACATTGTTCCCAGTTTACAACCAGATATTACAAAACATTCGCTCACATTCACTCAATCATTCATTCATTGCTCAAACTTATGTACCTACGTATAATTTTATTGTGACAGTCGATAAATTATATAGGTAATTAGGTATTTTATTTCGCCATCATTGTTTGTCTAGGAAAGTTTTTATTTACATTTTTATTGATACATATTTAAGAGGCATATTACGTCTCGACTGATTTCTGCGTAAAATGGCCAATTTTGACGTTATTGATCTCAGAAACAAAAATACATTTACAATTTTGACTTATTGTATATTGCAGAATAACTATTGGAATAGATCATAGCGGCCTCGTTTTTTGGAAATTTTGCTTCACTTTTAATTAAACTCAAAATTGCAGAGAAAGGTTTTCATAAAATGCGCGAAGACACTTTTTTGGGCTCATGGATTGAACTACTATGCTAAACAAATGAAATAGAAAAAAATGAATGTTATCTCTTATATAGTCGAATAGTTCATAGCGGTCTCGGAATTTTGAAATTATGTATGGAGTATTTGAAAAAAAATCCCAATCAAAAACCATAAAACTACAAAAAAACGCTCAGAATTAACTGTGAATTTCTCCTAGATACATTAATATTATTACGTAAAATTTATACCAGAATAATCTTTACTACATTCATAAGAAAATCAAATATCAACTTTTATTTGTTGTTTGTACTTGTTTGTCTTTCCTATGTTCAAAGATGACTCTGAGAAATCGTTCACCAACTTTCATTTTCATTTCTAACCTTATAACTTTCCAGTGAATCATCATATTACTTTTTGTCGCGGACACATACAAATGTATTTAGTAGACCCAAAGGTTTCTTTAGGTTGTATCGCTAAAATCCGTCAAAATCGAAATTTCGACAAAAAAATGTCATAGGGCCCTTAAGATTTTGTATAGATACAATTTTCGTGGGAAATCAAAATGATCGTGTGATATGGTAAAATAGTTTGAAATATATCAAAGGGCCACCTCAAAATTGTAATTTTCATTAATATAGTGATATGTGTGCTCGTTGTAATTGAAGAAATCCGTACATTTTCAGTTATCAAAAGTTACGAAAAAACGGCGTAATTAATTGTGTCTACACGTGTCGACATGTGTCTACTTGTTACTAAATTTCCAAAATGGTGCCATTGTATATTTTTGTTTACAGCGATTCAAATGAGAATTTTGCAAATAAGACCAGAAACAGGATCCACGCTATATTTTTTACATCAAAGGTGGTAACATTTTTATAAATGCTTTCAATTAAATCTATTGTTTATTATTTCAAGTACATTATATTTTTTTTTCATGATAGCTTCACGCGCGTAATCTTTCAATAATTTGAATTGAATATTGGGATTTGCCCCAGCTTAAGGCCTTAAGGCTTCAGTCTTGCTCTATTCAGTGTTCTTGCAATTTTATCAGAAACTAAGATTTTTTAGTTATTAAAAACGCTCCAAATGAAATTAATTTAACATCACTATACAGTGTGGGGTTTCGAGTTCCCAAAACATGTTAGTTTATTTACTTTGATGTTACTTTAAATCACTTTGTTAGGCTTTAAACATACCCGTGTTTACGTTCTGCGCGTTGAAGGTCTAATCAAGCACACGGCACGAAAAAAATATGGCAAAACACGAAATGTATTCAGATAACATTTATTCTTAAATCTTACTTACTTAGTTACATTTTTGAAAAATGCCTTAGTTTTCTTATTTTAGGTGGTTTAATTAGTGGTAATTTTAAGAATTCGACCCTATCTAAAACAATTTATTTTTTGTTTTAAAAAACATCTTTTGGAGAGGTCACAATTTAACCATTTACAAAACAAGTATTAAGTAATGAAATAAAAAAAAACTGTATTGAACAATACATTAGTACCAGTACCTTTTGTAAATAATACAAGTACCTTTTGTAAATCAAAACTTCTTGAGTGTTTTTAAACAAAAACGCGCTGAAATCTGATTGAAATTTCGCCTAAAACAGACTCGAAGACGGCTGAGGCGTGTTTTCGTTTAGCTAGCGGCCGCAGCGATGCGCAGCTCATGACGTCACAAACTGCTGCGCATGTGCTGCGGGAAACGAAAACGGGTTTTTATCAAGCGATGGTAACCAACCAAGTTACTTTTTTGGCGCGAAGTGAAAATGAACCGAAATACTAAAAGTGCTTTAATAGGTCTTCTGACAGAAGAATTCTGTAATGATTTTATATAATATACATAATTTACCGAACTGGATCAACAACAACAATACCGCTGACAGTGACATATAAATTACTCTATGGCAGCAAGCAGCGATGCAAACCACCTTTGGAGGAGGATTCGGCAGCAGCGTGACGTCACTAGCATAAACGAAAACAGCACCGGTAGCGCCAGCTAGCAATCGCTCGCTGAACGAAAACACGCCTCTGGACCGATTGAAATGATTTTTTCAATACAGTTGCTCGAAAATGTAAGTTTACGATGACAGTCGAGCGTGCGGAAAGTTGATTTTACCGCACGCCGTGCGTTTTTGTTTACGGATTAGTACAGCGTGCGGAAAGTTGATTTTTCAATACAGTTGCTCGAAAATGTAAGTTTACGATGACAGTCGAGCGTGCGGAAAGTTGATTTTACCGCACGCCGTGCGTTTTTGTTTACGGAGTAGTACAGCGTGCGGAAAGTTGATTTTACCGCACGCCGGCGCCGTGCGTTTTTGTTTACTAACGTTTTTTTTAATTTCTACTAGCTTCCGCCCGCGACTTCATCCGCGTGGACAGTAGAAAAATATGCAACCAGTTTAAAATGACCCCTTTAGTGTATGAAAGCTAGTACTACGGAGAGTTCAAGCTGTTTCTCTGGTTCCACCCACCCGAATTTGATGAAACATAGCTTAGATTTTAAGTTGGACCACAATCTACTAAATTGTGAAAAATCAATCAAAATTAGATTAGCGGTTTTTGCGTAATTCGCGCAGAAATATTTAGAATTTACAGTTTTATTATATGTATAGATTACAATTTCAGCAGTACCTATAATGTTTTCTCGCAAATGTATTGAAAAACGTAGTATGGCACACGGTTGTTAAGGTTTTTTAAAACTCGTGACGATTATAAACCCTCGCCTACGGCTCGGGCTTATAAAACGTCAACTCGTTTTAAAAACCTCCTTACCAACCTTGTATCATAAACTACTAAAACAATTTATTTATTAAAACACAACATAATTTTTCACAAAAATTATAATTAAGACGCCGAAGCCCACGGTAGTTTAAAATACTGTGCTGCAGGCTCCGGGTTCTCCCAGAGAATAGCACTATGGCCGCCATTACACACATCAATCTGGTTTTGTTTTTGATGCGACGTTACACGGTCAATCCAGCAGCAAGCAATCCACGGTGGTTTTTGTGGTAGGGTTGCCAACTTTTTTGCATCAATTTTCGCGTGATATCGATCGATGACCTGAGTGGTGCAGTATTCAACATGCCAGTCTACCAAGCAAGAAATCCCGGGTTCGATTCCCGGATGAAATTGAAATGATGAATTTTAATTTCTGTGACGGTCTGCGTATAATAAGTACCTATCTATTTCGAAAAGTAAGTAGTAAGTAGGTACCTAGTAAAATCAGTTGTCTAGCACCCATCTTATGCCTTGATTAGTTTAGGGTTAGATGGCGCTGTGTGTGTGTAAAATCAAATATTGATAATTATAATACTATTACCAAGCTATGATCTATCCGAGTGCCAAATTTCATCCAAATCAGTAATCAGTGGAAGCTAGTTAAAAATAAATGTGGGGTTAAAAATAAATATAAGTTTTAATCCAGACTATAAACTGTTTGCCAAATTTCATCTAAATCAGTTCAGCCTTAAAAACGAATATACAGACGAACAGAGAAACAATCTCCTGCTTTTTGAAGTGGGTTAAAAATATTGGATCGCAGTTAATATCCAATATTTTTAACCGACTTCAAAAAAGCAGGAGATTGTTTGTCCATGTCCATGTCCAATTTCATGGACAGGACATGGACATGGACAGGACATGGACATGGACAGGACATCATGGACATGGACATGTCCATGGACAGGACACCGGGAATTTTATAAAAATATATCCTATATTTATTTTTAACTAGCTTCCTAGCTAGTACATCCGGGTGGACATTTGAAAAATACCCTAAAAACATACAGACGAAAAGAAAAACAATCTCCTGCTTTTTTGAAGTCGGTTAAAAATATTGGATCGCAGTTACTTGTGGTAGATTGACAATCAACCACAATATACTGCGATCCAATACTTGGGTTTTTTAGGGTATTTTTCAAATGTCCACTCGGATGTACTTAGCTAGGAAGCTAGTTAAAAATAAATATGGGCTATATTTTTATAAAACTTCCAAAAGTAATACAAATTAATTTCAATGTTTAAAAAATAAAAACCCCTAGGGTATCTTTGACCGAGATCAAAAGTATCCTATGTTTTAATCTAGGCTAATAAACTGTGCGCTAAATTTCATCTAAATCAGTTCAGCCTTCAAAAAAAAACATGTATCGGATAGCAGTAGATTGCGATAAGCAGACTGCAAGTTCTCTGTTCATTTGTATGTTTGTTTTTTAGCGATTTTTCGAATGTCCACCCACGCGGATGTAGTCGCGGGCGGAAGCTAGTTAAAAATAAATGTGGACTACATTTTTATAAATATCCCAAAAGTCATTGAAATGTATTACAAGTAAGTACCTACTAAAATGTTTAATGTTTTGAAAATATTACCTCGAAAAAAAGGTGCCAACCCTAAGCCAGATTGACAAAAAACCACGCCAGATTGAAACAAAACCACGCCAGATTGAAACGACGTTACACAATCAATCTCTGTCAATCTTTGTCAATCTGATTGACCTTACACTTTTGAATTGGCTAGTGCGTTTGTTTGTATATGTGAGGGTGAGTAGTTGTGTGTGAATAGATGTGCGTGAGTGTTAGTGTTGCAATGTGTATGTGTGTATGTTTATTGTATTTTCTCAAAGAGATTTTCGGTTCGGATTCAAACGTTATTACATTAGGTAAACTCCCAAGTTGGTCCCATTTTTTAAAGGAGAACGCGTACTGACGTACAGGCCCTTATTGTGAATGTTTTGGTATCATTTTTGCATAGTTTTTTCCTTTATTTTTTAGCATAATTTTCCAGTAAATGTTATACTTTTAGAAGTCCGGGTTCAAGAAAAATCCTAAAGTGAAATCTTAGTACAAAAACTAGTAACGAAACGCATTTTTAAATAGCAGTAACTAAACGTGATACGCGAAACTGCTGTCAGACTTGCCATACGTAAAAAATATCGAATAATCGATTTTTTTAATCGATACTCGTATAGCTAATAAGAAATATACGTCTTAATTTATTTTTATAGTTTAGAATTAGATTAATAATTATGTATCTGTGTGGTTGCACAGACGCGTGGCGAACAAAGGCGCGGGCACATTTGTCTGACGCCACGTGTTAACACGCCATCAAGCGATGTCATCTGACATCGCTTTTCATAGTAAATGTATGCACTAGGATCACACTGCCATATAAATACGGCATGTTAACACGTGGCGTCAGACAAATGTGCCCGCACCTTTAGACTTAGGTTCGCGGCTCTTCGCGCACGTTTCGCGCGTGAGTGTGGAGAGGCCTTTACCCCCCCGCAGGCTGATTATCTAAATAGAAACTATTAAGCGACTGGTTTCATTTGACATAATAATATTGTTACTTTTCTTTGGTATGTTTTTTTTTACCCCAAAGAGAAGAAGCAATGTATCACATTCATCTGTCAAATGAGACCGGTCGCTAGGTGGTCATCTGTCAAATCAGTCCGCCGGAGTAGTACCTGAAAGATACACTGCTACGGAATGGAAAATGTACTCTATGCGTGCGAGCGTTTAAAATCCAAATGAAGACCGCCGCGCGAATGTGTGAACGGGGGCCCTACCGCCTAACTCAAAGCGATAGCAATGCTCTATCCGTCCCTTTCATATCATAACACGATGACAAGGACGGCCATTGCACTGACGTCATAAACCAAAGCCAGAGTCAAAGCGATAGAGTTAGGCGGTAGACCCGCGGGACTCGAATGTTTCGTCGAGACGAGTGATTCACGCGAGTGACTCGCGCGAGTGGCGGGCGCCGAGTAGCGAGCATGAATGTGAGATTGCGGTTTTAGAGCATTGATCACACGTTTTCATAAATAATTACTGAGTTGTTTTTTTTTCTAAAATCGATTTTCTTATCGATTGTTTATTTGTAAAACAACGAATGACATTTACTTGCAACACTGTCAATGTCAACTTATCAAAATAAACAATAATGGCGTCTGTCTCTTCTTTGTGCTAGTGGATGTCTGGCGAATTCTCGTTTTGGCATTTTCGTTAGTACTTGTATAAAACATGTTTCTTCCGTTGATTTTGAGCCGCGGTTCCTCCGTATTCAATTTGTAAATGGTTTTTACGAAAAGACGCTCTTTAGTGTAAGTGAACACAAACAATCTGTCTGTGCTGTGCTTGTGTAGTGTAGGTCAAGGTACTTTTTTGTGTTATCTTGATAGTAGTGGCTGACTGACTGGGTATTTAAGAATAACTAGACGTAGAGTTGTCATTCAAGAGCCAAATGAGCAGGAACAAAGGAAGACTGACATCATTTCTTATTGGATTCGACCACGAGAGGTAACATCTTACACCATACTTATCTTCTTTCTTGTTAATCTTAAATAAGTGCTGGATTTATTCACATATTAAATACTATCATCAATATGTACATTTATTTATTTATTAGTAGCTTTTGTAATAACATTGCAATTGTTTATTTCAGCTTTCTTCAGAAGATGAAGCTTGTATTCCTTGTTGGCTTCGAGCGCAAAGAGCTTCACGTAGAAGTGGGCAGCCAGAGCCACAAGAAATGATCCAGCCTGAAAATGTACTAGATGATAGCCAGCCTGAAATAACAAGAACATGCTGTCTATGTAGCAACACATTTGAATTTACAAATGAAAGGCAATCTACAAATGAACATGAAAGACAGATAATAGAAATAGTATCTGAATTGATAGAGCACCAGCAGGTGAGAACCGTGTAGTCCGTGTAATTAATGTTGAAGTACCTAAAGTAAAAGTAGGCCCTGAACTAAAAAGTCTTTTCTGCATTGCTACTTTTATTGTTTAATGAAATGTCTAAATAAATAAAAAAACAGCAAATGTTGAGATCCAATATGTACATTTTTCATTGAATAGAAAAGCAAGGTAGGTACTATAATATGTGTCACATTATTATATTCATCTCATTGTTTACAGGTGCCCTCAATAAGTGAAGTCTGCTCTATGTGTTGGGAAAGAGCTCAAGGAATATTGAACTCCAGAATTACTGTTAGTGAACCTCGGTACATAACATTGCCGAATATATGGAGAGCAGCTGAAACACCAGGCCACTGTATTTTCCGTGGATGTACTGGCTCCAAACGCCATATTGAGCCTGAAGATACACAACGTCGTATACTTCTAGAATATTATTATTTTATACCTCGTGGTGCACGCATATGCAATCTTCATTTGCATGAATAACAATATTTTAAGAGTGCCTTAGGTTTATTTATATTATTTTAAAAATATATTCATTAAATAAATCAAATTATTATTTTATTTAAACAACACCCGATATTGACACAATTTCTATGGTGTGCCCAATTCATTACTTGTGTCAGTAAGTCTTTAAAGTAACTCGCTGAGCAGTATTCAATTAAGTTAGGAGATAGTAGTAAGAGAATTCAATTCCTTAATCAAGCGATATAGGTAGTAGGTTACTATAATATCTATTAAGTAGAGTTACAGTGCCATACTACATATCTCATGAATCATGTTAGGTACCTATTTAGGTAGGTAGTACCTAGGTACCTACTTCATAGGTGTTTTAAATATCCAAGCACAAGCATGTCTCAATAAATTATTATCATAGTTCCAGATAGGTAGGTACCTATTACTAGGCTGCGGTCTGCATGGCGATGAAATTAGCGTGAATCTGACCAAATTAAGTAAAATATTACACAATTAGAGTCTGTTCGGAAAGAGAACCGACTTGGAATTTGTGCTTGATCACCGTTTTTGTCATGTAGACTGCACTGATATACGTAATTATAGTGCGACTATGTTGACTTAATATTTATCAAGTTATTACAGTCGCACTAAAACGTAACAGTGCCGTCAACATTTAAAAAACGATAATCAGGCACTAATCCCAAGTCGGTTCTCTTTCCGAACAGACTCTAATAGGGTTTTTGTAGGTACCTACCTTCTGCATTTATATGGATTCGCGATATTATCGCTATGCGGACCGCAGCCCTACTAGACTTCTAGAGAGATACAATACATATGACGAGACGTAGCAATACAATGCATTATTAATTCGATGTATTTATTAAAAACTACCGAACTAAGGTAGGTACAATTTGGCCGCGTTCCGAATCACGCAAACAGCACTGTTAGAGTATAATCCATTAAATAAAGTAGGTACACAAATACCCTATTTGTGTAATATTTTATGACTATAGCGCTATCAGCGTGATTCGGTACGCGGCCTTTGTATAATTAGCTGTCACTGTCAGTCAACTGTCGCAGTAAGTCAAGTGTCACTGTCAGTCAACTGTCAAATAAGGGGAAAATCAACCTAAGAACATGATTAGAAATACTATTATAACTTATAAACCCCAACTTTTAAAATTCTGTCAATTTATGTAGTAATTCCTAATAATATTATCTATCGAATGTATAAATCTCATTGCCAAACATGAAAGTTGTAGACCTGTACAAAATTCCCATACTACCCTGCCGTTCTCCTTTGGAAATCGTTTCAGTACTTTTCAAGTAATCTTGAAAAAAGCACGAAAATGGGAATTTATTGTTACCCGATTAAATACTTTCCTTTTTAAAACAAACAGTTTTAAAATAATAAACATGTATCAGAATAAAACTTACTTTATTTACATCTTAAATTATAATCTTTAGCAGTTGGATTCAATAGTTTGAGATGTCTTGTGTTGTGTGACAGATTAATCTGGAAAAAAAAGGTGTTATTGAAATATTTACAGTACAGCCCAATCTGCCCGATTCAAACTTTATGAGTCCCACAAACTAGACCAAACTGTCGGCCGATAGTTGGGTCCACGGATTGAAATACCGTTAAAAAAAATAACGATACAAAAAAAATACCGTTAAAAATACCATTGAAACATTTTATCGGTAAAAACGGTAAAAATAACGTTAAAACTATTGTACCGGTAAAGTTACCGTTAAATATAACGTTAAAATGTATCGGTAAATTTACCGGTAAAAATAACGTTAAAATATTGTACCGGTACCGTTACCTCTACGAGTGACCTCGATATTAATAATTATTATTGGAGTTTGCGACTTTATGAGGAAAAAAAATACCGGTATTTAAATTCCGGCCACAGAGTAAAGGGGCAGGCTACCGGAAAACGTTGAGCTGGCGACGCCAACGTCGCATTCGCGGGCAGGTATCGGAATGAAAATTACGTTTTTTTACCTAAAAAAGTAACGTTATTTATTGAATTATAAAGTAACGATAACAAAAGTAACGTTATTTATAAAAATACCGTTAAGGTTAAAAGTAACAGTAAAAAAGTAAGAAATAACGTTACACTTGAAAATAACGTTATCATTCCCTGGTTGGGTCGGCCTTTAATCAGTATGAAGAAGTATGCAAGTGAGCACATTACAACGATTTGGTATCTCGACCGACTCTTCATATAAAAACCAACTATCGGCTAACAATCGGCCGATAGAAAGTCTGTAGTCTGCATGGACGACGCTATGAGTTCTGTGAACATCGTGCGAAACTATGCGCAGAACACGAATTTGATGTATGAGAAAGATGTGTAGTGGGGCACAGCTACGTACCTACCTAGTGACTAACTTCACATAAGTCATAAAGTTTGAATCGGCTTATTGGTAAGTTTTAGCTTTAGTTTCAAACAGTTTTAAAAAAAAAATTATACAAAAAAATAATGTGAAAACATTTTATCTTATTACTATTAATTTTAAAGTAACAGTAACAAAGAGTAAGAAATAATGTTAAAATGAACGTTATCTAAAGTACCTAACGTTATTTATTGACATAGCGTTAAAAGTAACAGAAAAAAAAGTAAGAAATAACGTTACATTTAAAAATGATGTTATCAATCCCTGATAAATTCAGAGAACAATTAATGATGATACAAGGTTGCGTTCCGAACCTACGCTTCGAGTGCAACCAAACGCTCCAACAGAGTTCCAAACATTCGAGCGTGATGTTCGGGTGACACATCTTTCCTGTTCCAAACGTCAGAGCGTTGCAACTTTTTAACCATCAAAATCGGTGGTTGTAAAACGCTCTAACGTTTGTCTATAGAAAATGTCAATGGTGTCGATTCGGTTGGTACAGCTAAACTAAATTGACAGGACTAAACTTAATTTTAGCATCCTGTTCTTGTCTTTTCGATACCTAAAGAGAAGGATGGAAAACTAAATTTAGTTTAATCCTGTCAATTTCGTTAAGTCATTGCCAACCGAATCGACACCAATGTCATTTAAAATTATTTTGTGTTTTGATGTTTTTGTGTCTAATTATTAAAATGATAATGGTAGATCCTCAAAAAGGAATTTTATTTGATTTAGAATAAAGGAAAGTTTAAATTATTCGTATTCCAAATGGAAAACGAAGACTTTGTACTATAAAGTTCTTAGTCGTTCCGAATCTTAGAGTTAAAAAACAATCACACTCTAGGCCACTGAACGCAACCCAACTATACAGAGGCTGCCTGCAACTTCATCTGCAAAAAGATAGTTCATCTTCTATCCATTAGGAAATTCGGGAATAGTACTTTTTTTTTTTGGATGAAAGGTAGGACACCATAAGTTCTTTTCTGTACTCCTGACAACGTGTATGCAAAATTTCATGTTCGGTAACAAACAAACACACACGCATTTATAATATTAGTAAGAATAGGGATACAAAGAATAATTATTTCTTACTTCATTTTGAACTATTGGCGTTGATGTAGTGGTAAAGAATTACCAATAAGAATATCGAAACACCGAGAATGTTCGAAAACACGGCCAACTGAATATCGGTGATCATCGTTCTTACGCCTGAAAAGTAAAAAGGGCATAATTTTAATTAATTATGATGCAATTGTAAACCACATACTATTGAAAAGTAAAGAAAGATCAGACAAAGACAGGTTATGTCTACCCACAAATTGATAAAGAAAGGACTCAAGTTGTGTAAATATTAAAACGCTGATAACTATATTTTTATCCACAGAAAGTCATAGTATTTTATTTTACTTACTTCAAAGTATAAGTGAAACTTGAAAAAATAAATTTGTTTACAGTTTACACTTCTGCCGGAAAAATGAATGACACGTCACACGTCAGTGAAAGAAAAGTGGTTGCATTCCTGCAGGCTAATCGCTGTGTCATGGATCGCCATAGAGTTTATTCTTTATTTTTTTTGGCAACAAACAGACATTTCAAACAAAAGCACTTATATCTATCCTTATCTATCTTACAATTTAATCTTTGAAACCGCGGACATATCCGCGGACACGACCGCGGACACAAATCGGCATCACACAAAGCATCATAGAGTACATTAATCAAACGATCCCGTCCCGCCACGTGCGTCGTCGCGCGCTATGGCACAGCTAAAAAATAGTCAGTATTCTTAGTTGTTCCGATTAGCGTAAAACTCGTTAAAAGTTTTTATGGTATTAAAATGTCTGTAGGTACATACAATGCGATTAATTAAACTTTGTACTACAGAAGTGAACACCTTCAGAGCGCTTGCGGTACAAAAGGATGTATTAAAATGTATTTTAATCTCTTGAAATCTGTGGGCACCACACATACTTTTCTGTGATACGAACGTAGAATTTATAAGTACTTTATAAGTAAGGTACCTAATTAAGGATTTAATAAAACTTATATTAAACGATAGGCATGTTTTTTCTTTATTTTCTTATTTAAAATCCTGTTACGAGTTAATTACAAGTATTATCAGACTGACCTTTCATTGATTTAACTCGCATGTTACGTAAGGAACATGCGAGTTATAACATATCATTTGATCTTTAAAACTCATCATCATCATCAGCCTATCATCGTCCACTGCTGAACATAGCTTTAAAACTAAACTCTAACAATACCGTTACAGCAATTCACCATGTGTCAGCCGGTGACACGGGTCACGCTTACACATAGATATCGGCTCGTAGCTCAAAAACTTTTCGAGTTAAAGTTTTGATAAATTTGGAGTCTAATGCTGCAATTCGGCTGAGAATTTTGAAGTATAGTACATAACCGTAGCTTAAATAACTACGAAAATACTGCAAGCCAGTGACGCGGGTCCCCAGCTAGCACACAGTTTTATGCTCGTAGTTTCAAGAGTATTTGAGTGTGATGGTTGGCTTTTTTGGGTCGTATTGCTGCAATTAGGCTCTAAATTTCTGACTATAGTCTAAAACCCTAACCTCACTGGTTTGCCTTAACGGCATGTGTAAGCTGTAGACACGTGTCGCAAGCTCGCACACATAAAACAACTCATGGTAACGAGCTTATGGTGTAAGTTCGATTTTAAAAGTGAATTTACCCTATAACGGAAAGATAAACATTGTATAAGATTGGAGATGAGAATTGAAAATTTAAAAAACATAAACAATGTTGACCTTTGCGTTATTTGTTTAAATTAATTGTTAAAATTTAACTTATTATATGGGTGGCAACTCTAAATTGGTATGCTAGGCCGCGTTCCCTTTGCGCCAACAGCGATAATGGGGCTTACCATCAGCAAATTAGAAACCGTTCAGTTCAAAAGCAGGCCTTAAACAGGACTGCTTATGGCCGACTTTCATACTAACCGTTGTGGTCATAGTACGAAATAGTAATGCAGTTCAATATAAGCCCTGCTATAAGAGCTCATAGTAAGGCCCAATATCACTGATATTGCGCTTACACTTCGTTCCGATGTGTTTTGAGCGCGCCAACGATAGCAGTATTTACGTCACGGATGACGTCACTATCGCCGCCATTTTGCGATCACGGTGATATCGTTCTCGAGCGTTAGCTGAGATATAGCGTCTGTCATATTTGACGTTTTGAGTTGTTTTGCATTGACCTATTGTTTTGTTTAACTTATAGTTTATTAATTATTGGATTCTATAACCCGAAGCAGAACAGCAATAATACAAGATGATATGATAGTGCTTATTAAAGACGAAACTTACGGGTAGAGATATTTCTCTAAATTTAAGCACGGAACAGTATGAAAGAGCGCAACAAGGTACCTAAGTTTATTTTCAACTAACAAATACAACTTTTAATGTCTTTTCACACTTCTGATTCATTATTTACTTTGTTTTGACGTTACAAAACGTCAAAACAAAGCTCGACGCGCGATGCGTGCGATAATAGCCGTTCCGAATTGAAATCGCGTCAACAGTGCTGTCAGCGCGATAATCAAAACGGAACAGCTTTTAGCGCTCACAGCGCCAACAGTACTATTGGCTCAAAAGGGAACGCGGCCCTGGGGCCTTACTATGAGCTCTTATAGCAGGGCTTATATTGAACTGCATTACTTTTTCGTACTATGACCTCAACGGTTAGTATGAAAGCTGGCCTTAAACAGTCCTGTTTAAGGCCTGCTTTTGAACTGAACGGTTTCTTATTTGCTGATGGTAAGCCCCCTGGATTGGAATATGTAATCTCGGCTTAAGGTCCGGAACGACCAAGAACTTTTTAAATGCCAAATATATTATAAAGTCTTTATTTTCCAGTTGAAATACGAATAATTTAAACTTTCCTTTATTCTAAAACAAATAAAATTTGTTTTTTGAGGATCTACCATTATCATTTTAAAAATTAGACACAAAAACATCATGACATTGACATTTTTTTCTATACACAAACGTCAGAGCGTTTTACAATCATCCATTTTATTGGAAAATAGTAAAGAAATTGTAAATTGTTTAGAATTTACCTGAATTTAAGTTAAAAAAAAAGCGTAAGTACAACTAAGATAATTTTTTGTTTTTAAAAAGTTGCAACGCTCTGACATTTGGAACGGGAAGGTTGTTTCAACCGAACGTCACGCTCTAATGTTTGGAACGCCGTTAGAGCGTTTCGTTGCACTCGGAGCGTAGGTTCGGAACGCAACCCGTCAGTGTCAAATTGTCAATGCAATGAAGCCAAAATAAACTTCGTACCTAATCTTCGTATAAAATTTTCGCGTTTTCTTTCAGCATACCTACATTTGAGACTCGTTACAACTAATGAAAATTCCTTTAGTTTATTAGGAAGTGCCACCAAAAGCTGCATATGTTTTAAAAAACAAACGAAACGAGTTCAAAATGTATTTCTCTTCCATTAGTTCTCGTTTGTTACTATACGACATCAACAGTTGGGTTTTGAAAAAATCTTACGGCTGCTATGACGGAATTTTGAGGGATGTTTCGTGGAGTGATGATAGCAAATATATATTGCAGGTAACTATTAAAACGAGGTCCACTTTTATTATGCAATTGTAATCGATTTTGTTATACAATGTCTGCAGTGTTATGCAGTGCGCAGAGCAGATGTTTCTTAATGTTTTTAATCGTTTCCCTTAATAACTTATTATTGTTGATGATTTTTAGGTTAACGCCAAAGGATTAGTTGAAATTCTGAGTGCCGCAGATCACGATGTTAGGAGTTTACAGCACATACCGCTGAAAGACACTTGGTCTGCCAGTTTTCATCGTGATGGCCACCGTAATATCGCTATTGGTACAAAAAGTGGTAATGTAATGATATGGGATACTAAAAATAAATCTATAACGAAAACATTCCCTACGCCTTCTCAGCAGTCAACTGTAAATTTCATCAGTTATAATGCTAAGAATACTAGTCTGGCGGCTACAACACAGAATGGAGACACTGTTATTTACGGGCTCGTCTCCAACATTCCAGTATCAACTGTAAAGCTCCCCTATTCAAAGAGTATTTCAGCTATGAAGTTTCATCATGAATCTCGGTCACTCCTGGGACTGGCCACTGATGAAGGTCACATGGTGCTACGTGACATCACCACTAACAAAGACAAAGTTCTATTTGAAAATGCCCATGCATCACCCGTTAGTGACTTTACTTATTCACTTATAAACAAGGATGTAATGATGTCATGTGGGTACGACAAAATTATGCATGTATATGATGTAAGATTGCAGAATGTGGTCACTACCATCAGAACTCCATACACTCTCACTTCTTTAGCTATTAACTTGGAAAACTTGGTAGCACTTGGCACTAAAAATGGCATTGCCCTAATCTATGATTTAAGAGACTTGACAACTCCATATAAAATTTTGAAAGGACATGAAGAAGAAATACGAAGAGTTGCATTTCAACCATCAAAACTAAAGATTCCTTCTACGGATATCAGTCTCAGGGAAGAAACAGATATAAACTTGTCTCCTCGTAAAATGCCATCACCAATACGTAATAGGACATCAGACATGTTCTACATTAATGATACTCCTCCTAAGAACAGCCATTTGGAAGTTTCAGGGCAAGGTGAAACCAAGGCTGACTCCTTCCTCGTAATGATGGGTCTTGATAAGACTGATAATGATTTGGATGATGATGTAAATAAGTCGGAGCATGATAGGAGAAGTGTAAGACACGATGCTCGCTATTGTCAGTTGGATGCTGAAAAAAATATAAGTAAAGTTTCTACTCCATTAAACAGCAGAACTGCAGATAACTTTGGGTTTCCATCTCCAGTTGGTATTTCAAATGGTGTACCAGATGATGGCAGAAATTCAAATATTAACATTTCAAATATCAAACACTCAAACTGCAATGGTGAAGGTGCAGCGGTGGCAATGGACCTAAAAGTTATGGAAGACCTAAAGGATTTCATTAAATTGACTCTTGCAGATGTTGCCGATGATAACCGCAACTATTTCTTGCATATTATGATGGCACTCACAAAGCAAAAGCTTTTTTTGGAAAAGCAATTACTTGGTTTGAATGAGCAAATGCAGAATTTGATGCACAACCAAAATGCTTTGGTGGAAACCAATAGGAAGCTTGCTCTAGAGCTAGATCTGATGAAAGCTAGACAAAATAACATGTTCTAAATGCACTTCAGCTTATGTTAAATTAAAGATATCAATCTCTAATAAATCCAACTAATGAAATGTAATAAGACTTATAAGACTAAAACTTTCTGACATAATATTATGAACTGTGTCTCAAAGAATGTATACTGAAATTAAAACGCTTCAGTTCTGTTCTGTTGTATAGATTGTAAAAATTGTTGTCTTAAGCATTCATGAAGGAAACTTCGTGAAGAAACTACAGTGCCAATCTCAAATGTTATTTATTGTGTCCTGCACATATTAAATTATGAAATAGCTTAAGCTAATATTATAGTTTAATTTTGAAAAGACAATTGTGTGCCATTGAAGCTAAGACCACAAGCTATTTATTATCATAGTGGAAAGAACATCTAGGGCCATTTTATTATAGCTGTGAATGATGGCATTTGTTTATTGTTACTATCTACTTTGTTAAAACTTCATAATAATATTAAATTATGCTTTAAGAAAACTTTTTGGTGTTTTATATTGGCTAAGATATAGTGCCATTTGGTGCCTATGTTCAACATAATACACAATTGAAATTCAGGTTTCTATACACTAAAATCAATACATTACTAGACTTACGGAGGAGTTTCCGAAGCTGTATTATAAACTCATGTTATTTCATAATTAGAAACTAAAATGTGTTTGTTAAAACTTCCCGACAACTGATTATGGATTGCCGGTGGTTATCCCGCCATTTTGCAATCTTGATGCCGAGATCATTGAAATGTATTACTACGTATAGAATGGGCGGTTTTCCACTTACCGGCACGGCGACGGGACGGCGACGGCGACGGCCCGGCGACGGCTGCCGTGGCAGCATAAATGTATGAGTTTATATGGCACGCTTTTCCACTTACCGGCACGGCGACGGGACGGCGACGGCACGGCCCGTTGACCCCCACCGATGCCGCCGCCGGCCGGCAAATCTGTGTGTGTTTTGTATACGTACGTAGCCGTGTGCGTGCGTGTGTGCGCGCGCGGGGCAGGGTTCAGCCTGTACAGTCGCGAACGCAACCTTATTGTTGACAAGCTTACATTTGAGGTCGTATGCACTTATTTTGTATGAAATGAACTACAAACATAAGTTTGATATTGTTTTTTATGTGATATAAATTACAAATTACCATATTAAATTTTTTATACTTACAGCATATTACAAGATATTCTTATTATTTATACCACAACATAAAAGTCATTTGTACGTAGGTACATTATTGTAATAGTTAGGTTAATTGATAAATTCCAAATATAATAAAAATTGGTAATAATTATTAGTACCTATATAGTTTCAACTGTAGGTTTACAGTTTTTTCGATATCTTTTTTTCTTTATTGTGCTAGCGCCATCTATTCTATTCGCTGCATAAGCCATACCAACACAGTTTTGGCAAACTCTACGGTACGGCATACGTAATATTCAAATTCAACTGATTGCACAGATGGCGTTAGTGGATAAACTGTTTTTCGATCGGTGCGTTCAGTCGAAAACTGTTTTTGAAAAAATTTAGTATCCTTCTTTTGGATTGTTTCACATAAATTCTCCAACAGATAATTAAATGTTTCTTGAGTCATTCGAAAATAGTTAAAGAATTGCTTATTGTTCATTTTTAGTTTATCAAATAAAGTATAGTAAGAACCCTTTAAATACCTAACTTTAATAAGTGGATCGACCCAAAAATTTACTTTTCTTTGTTGTAGATATTTTCTCCTTAAATGTAAAAGGTAGAGCAAATAAATAGTACGACGACTAGACGAGGACATTTTTAAGTCTTGTAAAATTGGCGTGCGTGTCTGTACTGAGCGTAGCCCGCGCCGTCGCCGTCGCCGTGCCGTCGCCGTCTAGTGGAAAAACGGAGCGCCGGCCCGTCGCCGGGCCGTCGCCGTCGCCGGGCCGTCGCCGTCGCCGTCCCGTCGCCGTGCCGGTAAGTGGAAAACCGCCCAATCGATCTCGCGGCCCCGAATTTTGCTCCACGCGTTGAGGTCAATTGACCTCAACTCATTTAGTCACTCGCCAACGCTCACCGCGAACGCACGGTGTAATTGTGCCGATAAAAATGCCGACCTGTGTGTTAAAGACGTGCAAAAATCGCTCCACTACGAAGCAAAAAAATAGTGGAGTGACTTATCATCGGTAAGTAAACAAAACATCAACATAAACCAACCAAAACTATTTTTTATACATTATTTCTACTTCTACTACTTCATGACCCGACATTTTGAATGAAAATCATAGATTATGAAAAGTGAACCATACAGATTGTATACGTAGGTACTAAATTAGGACAGGTGAACTAATAACACAGTTTTACAATATAAGTATATTGTTCTATAGCAGTGGTTCCTAACCGGGGGTAATTACCCCCGCAGGGGTAAATCAGCTATTTCACGGGGGTAACAAAGAGCCTAATTATAAGGATAACACTAGCACTTTGTGAGTTTCCCGCGGTTTCCGGACAAGGATCTGGGTTAGTAAATATTTTTCCAAGTTGCCATAGTAATATTTACCTAATAAAAAAATCTATTCAACGACACCAAATGATTAGGTACTAATAGTGCGGCTACTAAATGTCCATCCTCCTTTTTTATTTTTTGAATAAGTATCAGAATACACCTAATTATCTAATTAAATTACGTTTTTACTATAATTTTATGCAATAATTACTAAGTAGGTATATCATAATCATTATGAAGAATGTGTCACATCTGTGTGCATGTTACTTTTTCTTTGACAATTCTGCGCATGCGTAGCCGCCATCTTTGCGATCGCTGCGACAATGTACCGTAGACTGTCCTTTCTATACGTAGTAATATATTTCAATGGTCGAGATAACCAGAGGGCCTAGCCAAAGTAACATTATGCAAATCTTCGTTATCGCTTCGCTTTCGAAACATGTATGGGATTGACATAAGGTTTCGTTAACTATCGAAATTTAAAACGTCAAATCCATACATGTTCCGAAGCGAAACGATAACGAAAATTTGCAAATGTTACTTTGGCTAGGGGGGCTGCTATACTGTACTGAATATCTTGAAACTCCTTGACAAACTACATGAGCAATAAAATTATATACCTAATCAACACATTGCTATGTTTTAAAACATTAAACCTATGAATAATTGTAAAGAATATTATTATTTATATGATTTATATAGAAGGACTAGGCAGAAATGTGTATTTATGTATTGGCGTATAGTTTGCAGACTCACCATGGAATTAGAAGGTTTTGATTATGTCAAAAAATTGTTAGTAAATAGTGAGAAATAGTGAACCATAGCATATAAATAGTGATACTATGGTTTCGAAGATAATTGTGTATCTTAGTGAGGCTGCTATCTTGACGTCAAGATAGCAGACACATTAAGAAATACAGTTCGTATCAATATGATTTATATGCCGAAAAATTGTTAGAAAAATTGTGAATCGTATACGCAAAATTTCAATAATATTGCTTCAATACAAGCCGAGATATTACGGTCTCAAAGTGGGCTGCTAACTTGACGTTTCTGTCGATGGCGATTCCAGAGAAACGGGTACAAGTTTTAAACAAATAAATATATCAAAAAATTGTTAGTGAAATTGTGATTCTTACGATATAAATAAAAAAAGAATTCATCATCGCTATTTTCTAAAAATCGAATGTTAACTTCTACATAATACTCTGAAAATAGGCTGTCAATCAATATTGAACTTTGCTCCACAGTAATAAGGTTTAAACTTGATTGCAATCATGAGGTGAGTACTATCAAGCAAAAAGTGAATAGTACTGTAGCCCGCGGAAATCTAAATCACCAAAAAGGTTACCGCTTGTCTTTTTGTTATTGTTATAGATTTTGCAATATTGTATAATAAAACCGAAGTCTTAAAGATCGTAACCCGCCGTAACCATAGTTTGAGAAATACCCATTTAATCTTCAAGTTTTAGTAATAGAAAGATAAGTAAATGCGTTTTGTTTAATTTTTGCAATTTTTGTTTATGGACCAAATGAGTCTTAAAATCTAAGCCGGCCACAGTAAAAGTCTTAAAATTGGTCTATGGTTTGTTTAGAGGGCATATTTTTAGTATAAAGGAGTTGTTCCATTTTTGTATGGAGGCTAGGCCCATTTGGGTGACCCGTGGCCTACAGTCATAAAATTATATTTTATGGAAAGAGAACAAAATAAGGAATCTGTCCGTGTATAAATATATATTTTTTAAACCTGCAAACATTTTTATTTTATTTTTAAAGTTGGATAGTTTAAGTTAATAAAACAGCAACCCAAAACGTTTTTCTACCGTGGCAACATCGATTTTTTACTGTCAAATGTCATATTGATACTGTCAGATGTAAAATAAAATGACAAATGACATATCAACAGCCAATGTAGTGATTTTATTAGAAATAAAAATGCAAAGGAATATCCCTTAACAGCCGACAGCCGCACAAAATCGATTTTCAGTGTTAAATCAACAATAAAAACTTGTAACAAGCATTAGAATTTATTGATATACTCTGGAGAGTAAAATTAATAGTAAGACACTTTCATTTTAAAGCGAAAACATTAAGAAATACACGATTAAGAGCACCTTTATTCGAGTTTTTAAATATTTTTTTATTTATGTTTGCAGGCATTAATATTTTTTTTCTTTTTAGAAACCTTGTCCCACGAAAGAAATCTACGAGAAAAAAAAATATTATGGGTGTAGGAAAATTTAAAAAAAAGTGAACCCAGGAAAGAACGACTCCTTTGAAACGGTAACTCTAAAATGTAAATTATTATCAAAATGGCCGGACTACATCTGGTCTAAGAATGTATTGCCTACTTGAAAAAGAAGATTAAAGAAAAAGTTTTTTTATCAATAAATACGTTAGAAAATGTCATTTTTAATGTTTGTCTGTTGTTTCCACCACCCAGTTGCGAATCACACCAGTTTACCGGCATACTGTGGTTGTACGAACCTGCCCGGACCAGAGAGAATATCGAAAAAAATCCTATACTTATGGAGCCCCTAGACGATCAAGCATTTCTTGTCAATCATTTACATTGCATTTACCATATGGGGGCGTGGCCTACTTTTGATTGGCCACGGTAATCTATCTATTCTGTGGTGCTTGTCAAGCATCGCTCCTAGACGATCAAAATGTGATTGACAAGCAATGCAATGTAAATGATCGACAAGCAATTTTGATCGTTTAGGAGGTCCATTAATTACAAATCTTATGGACTCCCTAAACGATCAAGCAATTCCCGTCAAGCACGTAAATTTTTCTGTTTGTCAATCACATTTTGATCGTCTAGGAGCTGTTTGACATCAAGCACAACTACGTCACAGAATATATAATAGTACTAACGTACAGAAGTCGGTCCCCGCGAGGACCATCAAATAATAAGCTACTCTCGCTGCACGGCAATAAAGTACAATTTCAAACTGCACAACGCTGCGTGAATAAAATTATATGCACCTACGAAGAAGAAAGAGAGGCGTCTCTTTCTGTCGCATAGCTCTGTCTCAACCGACACATTTCGGGGTTGCTACTCGCTAGTTACTGATATCATAGAAAACATTCGTTATGCCCATGAATAAACAATGAAATTACTAATAGGTACCTACTTATAAAATAAAATAAATCTATCTAATAGGTGAGCTGAGCATATTTAAAGAGCATAAATAATAAGTATTTCTAAGTAGTTAGAGAAGCTCGATGGCGCAGTGGTATAGCGCCTGGCCCAACGATTGCGGAGGTTAAGCAACTTTTGCAAGGGTCGGTTATGGGATGGGTGAAAAAAAAATAGTATTTTTTTTAGCTTTTTCTTTACTGGTGCCATATTTCGAACTTCGATACAACTAAGTATGTAAATATGTACCTATACAAAAAATACAATAAACTTTGGTAAGTAGGTAGGTACGTTAGTAATTAAGTATCAAAAACGAAGTGCGTGCAGTTTCGCATTCGGCGCTTGACTGACTCGTTTCGTTGGTGACGTTCACGCGCTGCGCTCTCGTCGCTTGCACACGCCGCGCCGCGCGTTTCGGTCGGCGCGGTGATATCCCTCGACAATGGCCCTCTTGGAGTGGGCCGCGAGCAGTAGGCTAATATAAAAGTTTAAGCGCGGAGTGATACCCCCCTGACTACGTGCTGGATACGTGCTTGATGAAAATTTGCAATGATTGTCAAGCACTGCTTGATCGTTTAGCTACATGCTTGAAGGTGTTACCAGAACAAAATTTCCATTCAGTGTAGCGTAGTTTCTCGCTGCGTTCGAAACTTTCGTTGGTAGGGGGGTATTGTAACGTTGCAATTTTTAACGTTACATTTTCTTACAAAATGGTTAAATTGACAATAAACCAAATTCTTTAATTTCAATGAGTTTAGTTCCAAAACGTCTCAATAGATGGCGCTAGCAGTCTCCCAAAACTTAGTAATTCGATACTGATCGATATTGTTTTGTCTGAGCCTATTATTTTAAAAAGTAAAAAGTCGACTGACATGCATGACAGCTGTCAGGAAGATGAGGAGCTTGTCTATGTAATTCGAAGAGATAGCATTTTGGATTCCAAGTTGTCGAAGGGTGGAGCCCTAAGGAAAATTTGAAGAAGGCCTAATCCGGTGTGATCCGTCATGGCTTCTAAAATAAGTTTAAAATGGATGTGAAATAAATATTTTGGTAAGTAATCCATTTCCTTTTGTGGTATATTTTTTCATTATTTCCATAGTGGATTTTGTTAGAAATTGTGTAAGCCCTACATGAACGCAGCTGATAGGCAAATATATTGACTTGAATGATACTTGAAGCTGTCACCTGTCAATTTCGATTATGACAAGAACTTCCTGCTCTCGGCTCTAAGCCTTTTGTACGTGTCTTTGTGTCGTCCGAATATTATTAATTTAATCCTAATTCATCTTTTATAATTTACAATAAATAGCCTGATAACAGTGTTTATTTTGAATAATAAATATCTGGTTAATCAAATTAAGTGTTTATTTGGTTGATCGCGCCTAACACGCCATTCCATTGCCATTCACAACGTATGCATCAACACAAAGATATTAGAATTAAAAAGATGTGTTATGTCAGTATATGCGACGCCATGAATTTGTCCGCAAGGCGTATATACCTGCCTCGTTATAACACACTAAATAATACGATATTACACGGTCAAGGTAACTCGGCACTTTAAGTCGATAATTTCGTATGGTCGCATAGGCCGACTTAACTTGACCGTGTTGTAAAGTGTGAACAAGATAGTATGATTATTTACAAGAGCGTAAACGAGACAGATACATATTGCGCAATGTCGTCGTGAATGTCGCGATACTAATCATAGAATATCGTTAAATGTGTCACAGAAGAGACATTCGATGGTTTGATGCCTATGAACTACAATGATGTCTGAATAAAATAATGAATCATTTTACTTCAAGCGATAAAATAAAAAAGCTACTAATAGTCATAATTAGGGATGTGCAAGGGCTTAAACCCAAAGGTTTAAACCGGGTCTTTACGAGTTTAAATCCGATTTCGACCCAAAAAGCGGGTCGAACCTATTACCACTAATATCTTGGGTTGTTTTTGGGCACAATAAAATTTACCTATTAGTTTCTATTGCTAATTGCTAAAATAATAAATAGTCCGTTGCGTATGGATTTCCACTCCGAAAAAAATATTTTTTGTGACCAAAACGAATTTTTAAAATATATGTAACTTCGTAAAACTTGTAAATTTAAATAGTAAAAGTGTTCAAATTAGTAAGGAATTTAGCTTTAATTAAATATGGGCGATAAGAAATTCTATGTCACAAGGTTTAGGTAATCCTTACTAATATTAAAATGCGAAAGTCCGTTTGTTTGTTTGTTACGCTTTCACGTCTTAACTACTAAACCGATCATCATGAAATTTTCAATCTTCTTCTCTCCTCTGTCTCCGCACAATGTCTATCCATTTAATACATCGCAATTCATTTGCTGGAAACCTATAAAAATAATAGTAAATATATAATAAGTTAATGAGGGCTTTTCAAAGTGACATTTAAAAAATAAAAACAGTAACTATTTGCCTCACTAGATCGTGTTGACACTCTTCGAAGCTTAGTAAAAACTCACATTGTCACCTATTTTTATCAACGCCATCTCGATAGATCATCTGGCTCGATAGCCTAGTTTTTTGTCATTGTGAAAAGCCCTCATTAGTTATTCATCTCGTGGATAATGCTTGAGCAATGTCGTGGCATTGACCGTTCTGTACATTTATAATCTATGACAGACATCTCTATCACACTCGGTAATCGGAGTATTTGCTGTCGCACTTAATCTTTTTGGATAATATTTACTGACATTTTGCATTTCTAATGTACAAATATGAACGAAAATTAGTTAAAATATAATACTTACGCATGATATATGATCCCTAGACTTTTGGAAGTCTTGCTTGTGTAATTAGTACAAGTTCGCATTACGCAGGACGGCATTTTTACTGTGTTTCGCGGGAGCACTTCAAAGTGTCAACGTTGCCGATGCTTTTGCGAGACTACGCTCAGGTGGGCTAATTAGCCAAGTTTTAGATTAGCCAGTGTTAAGGCGCAGGTAACCCATCTACCTCTTTTTAAAATTCTAATATCTTTGCATCAACAGGTTATGGGCCCAGTGACAATTAAAAAAAAGGAATCAAAAGGTAATCTGAATCTGTAACCAGAGAAAAAGGCGTGCAACAAGGGATCGACGCGAAATCGTTGTATGTATCACCAAATTTCACTGTCGACCAGATTCATTGTCAAATATGGCTACGCAATCAGGAAATATATCTACGCAACCAGCGATACACATCACAAATCAAGTGGAGAAGCTGAGTGGAATCTCATCTTATCAAAACTGGAAGTTTTCGTTGAAAATGTTACTCACTTTAGAAGGTTTGTGGGACTGCGTGATCGGCACTGATACTGACGCCGTGCGTGATAGCCGCGCCTTGGCGCGTATTTGCCTGGCACTACAACCCAACTTGTACCAAATAGTTCGATCAGCATCAAAAGCTAAAGAAGCATGGGAGAAGCTAGCTCATACATTCGAGGACACAGGTCTATATCGCCGTGTTTTGCTACTTAGACAGTTACATCGAGTCGACTACAGTAAGTTTAGCAGCATGACTGAATACATAGAAAATGTCACCGGATTAGTGCAGCAGCTCTCTGACATTGGAAAAGTTATAGACGACGGTGAGGTGGCTGAAATTCTACTTAGCGGTTTACCGCAGGAATTTGATACACTAGTCTCCGGTCTTGAAACTGCAAATTTAACTAGCTCACTGACTTCTGAACTAGTGAGAACAAGATTACTTCAAGAAGAACACAGAAGAAATGGAAAATATGATAATGATGCTACAGCTTTACATGTAAAGAAGAATAAACTTTTCAAGTGTGATTATTGCCGTAAACCAGGACATACAGCAAAGCGATGCTTCAAGAAAAAGAGGGATAAGATGAAGAAAGAAGAACATCACACCCTATATGCATCGGCTTACGTTGCTCACCACAATGATGTCATCATCGACAGCGGAGCCTCGGCTCACATGATCAATGATGCTAGGTTAGTAAGAAATTTTAAAAGTTGTAAAAATAACTCAATTTCTATAGCAAATGGTGGTCAATTAGAAATGTCTGGCATTGGCAATTTGGTTTTGTCTACTGACAAAAATAATATCACTTTAGAAAATGTTTTAGTTGTTCCCAATCTGTCAACAAATTTATTGTCTGTAAGTAAAATGTGTGACAATGGTTTTACAGTAGTTTTTGATAAAAATGGGTGTCATGTTTATAATGAGGTAAGTTCTTTAACTGGCAACCAAATTTTAGCTGCTACAAATGTGAACGGTTTGTATAAGATACAGCAGTGCAAGCCGCATGTGTTGGGGCATTCCATGCTGGTGCATCCTAGGCAGCAGCCAGAGAGTGTCAATACTGCATTGGTGTCTGCGACGGTCTGGCATAAGCGTTTAGGTCATATCGGCCAGAAAGGTATGTCTTGTAGGGCTCCCGGGTACAATTGTTATCTGTAAATTAAACCCCTGCTTCTAAATAACATTTATATTCCCTTCTTGTTTTACATGTTCGTCGGTACATATTCTTAGCTCCAGCCAAAGACAAGCCTCATCACAGATAGTCGGAAACCCCCAGACTACTTATACAATGGAGGGACCCTCCACCACAGATTACCCCTTACAACATCCCCCCTATTAAGCTTCTAAACATAAATTTTAAACACACATAATATTAATCAATCACAAACATAATCAGATAACCATGTTGGCTTTTTTCTATTTCTAGCTGGCAACTTATCATCTATTCTTTCCCTAGGTGACTCAGGGGTGTCAGGGGGCTCGACCGACTCATTTATCTCTATTTGGTTATTACTATTTAACTGATTACTTTCTATATTTACTTCAGTAATCTCTTCACTAGTTGAATTTACACCCTCTGACTGCCCTGACTCATCCTCGGTAATATTTTCTCTAAACTGATCACAACTACTTCTTATTCTGTTATCCACCGCTTTATTTCTGAAAGGCGCTGGCGCCAAGTGCCATCTGTTTCTTCTAAAATCTGTTCCCTCAACGGACACATAATATGATCTTGGCTCCTTCGCCTTTCTCACAATCACCCCATATTTTCTTAAATCAATCACCCATACATGATCCCCCACCTTTAAGTCACTTAACTCAACTGCTTTATGTTTCCTATTATAATTTTGTGCCATTTTTTCTCTAACCTCATTTCTTTTACCCAAAAATGCTTCTTTATCGACTAATACTTTATTCTCTAATTTTCTGGGATATATAGGCAATATTTCCCTTAATTTCATTCAATTCACTAGGACTGTACCCCGTTTCTCCTGGTGTATTTCTATATATTAATAAAGCTAAATTAATATCATCATTCTTTTTTAACAGATTTTTTGCTATCTTTACCCCCGCTTCTGCACAGCCATTGCTTTGAGGATAATATGGGCTACTAGTAATGTGAACAAAATTGTAAACCCTAGCAAACTCTTTAAATTTCCCCTTGAATTGTGTCCCATTATCAGTTCTAACTATTTCAGGAATTCCAAATCGAGCAAATGTTTCTTTGCAATGTTTTACAATTGTAGTTTCTGTGAGATCTTTTAATTCAAATACATCTATATACCTTGAAAAATAATCAATAATCACCATATACCACTTATTATTCCATTTAAACAAATCTAGACCTACCTTTTGCCATGCTCTATTTGGCAAGTCCTCTAGAACTAATGGTTCTTTATGATTAGTTTTTTCTTGTATACATTGTGGACAATTCTCTATAATTACTTTAATCTGTAAAGATAATCCTAGCCACCATACTGATTGTTTAGCTCTTTCCCTACATTTAGTAATTCCCAAATGACCAGCATGAATGTCCTCTAAAATGAACTTTTGCAATGAACTAGGTATTACTAATCTATTATTAAACAGTAAAAAGTCCTCTTGTACTGAAAAATTATACCTAAAAGCATAATATTCTTTCACCTCTACTGGTATCTTATTTTTACCTGGCCATCCAGATACTGTAAATTCCTTTAACAAGTTGCAAACTTTACATTTACCCTGTTCTTCTTTAATTGTTGCCAATTTATAATCACCCCCATGGATACTTGAAATAGCATTAATACTGTATTTGTCTTCCAATTCTGTGTTACCCAGTGGAGCCCTTGACAGTGCATCCGCTACCACTAATTTCTTTCCTGGAACATATACAACTGTATAATTATAACTCATTAATTGTAATCTAAATCGTAACAATCTGGGCGTTAAGTCATCCACGGGTTTAGACTGTAAAATTTGCAAAAGAGGCTTATGATCAGTTTCTAATGTTATTTTAATTCCTACGACAAAATCTCTAAATCTTCTGACGGCCCAAGCCAACGCTAATCCCTCTTTTTCTATCTGTGCATAATTTTTCTCACTATTGTTTAATGTTCTACTAGCATATGAAACAACCTCTCTATTTCCTGCCTCATCCTCTTGAAACAGTACTGCACCTAACCCATATGAACTACTATCTGCCGAAACAATTATTTTCTTTTTTGGATCATAATGACATAATGTAGGGGCCTTAGATATCAAATTTTTAATCTCATCGAATGCTTTCTGTTGACTGTTGTTCCATACAATGGACACTCCTTGCTTCAATAACGCATACAAAGGCTCTAAAATATTTGATTTTTCTGGAATAAACCGCCCTACATAAGTTACCAATCCCAAAAATTGCATCAATTCTTTTTTATTACTTGGCACTTTAAATTTAATTATGCTTTCAATTCTTGTAGGATCCAACGAAATACCTTTACTATTTATGACATGACCTAAATATGTTACCTCTTGAGCCATGAACACACACTTTTCTCTATTTATTGTTAATCCCTCTTTACTCAATCTAATTAAAACCTCTCTTAATAACTTTATATGACTTTGTTCATCCTCACTATATAACAGCAAATCGTCAACATGTATTACGACACCTTCTAAATCACTGAACAGATTAGAGAATTTCATTGAAAAATATTCAGGAGAACAATTTAATCCCATAGGTAATCTTTTATACATATATCTGCCAAATGGAGTAAGTATGGATGTAAGTTTACGGGACTCTTCACATAACTTTATTTGATAAAAACCTGAAGTAGCGTCTATTTTAGAAAAAATTTTTGCTCCCTTAAGTCTGCCTAAGGTGTTTTCTACCTTATGAATTGGAAAAACCGGACGTACAATATTTTTATTTAACTGTGTATAGTCACCACATATTCTTACACCGTCCTGACCTTTAGGAACAACTACAATTGGTGACACGAACATTGTTGGCTCTTCTACAGGGACAATAACATCAAGTTCAACTAATCTGTTCAATTCTTCTTTAACTTTGTCTAAAAGAGGCAAAGGAACCACCCTTGGTGTATATTGAACATAAGGTGTAGGATTTGAAATTAATTTAATACTGTAAGTATCTTTAAAAACTCCCAAGCTGTTAAATATATTTGGAAACTCTTTCTCTACATTTATTGTTTCACTTAAATTGCCATTATTATTACAATGACTTAAATTGCATAACTTCAAAATATTCATTTTGAGAATAGCTGGTTTACCCAGAATTGGCACATGTAAATTCTTTATTACAAAAGCTTTCCCGTGATAACTTTTATTATTATATAATAACTGCACCCACATAGATCCTAATATGTCCAAAGGTATACCATCTGGACCCCTAATAACTTCTGAACTTGGAAGTACTTTACAATTTTTTCCTACTAACTTATGTGGTAAAGCGACAATATCAGCACCAGTATCAATAAGAAACTTTAACTTAGAATTATAATTTTCAGCAACTACCTCAACATCTAATAAAAATTCTTCATTTTCTCCCTCCATATGGTTGATTCTCTTGTCTCTACAACACCTTGCAAAATGACCTCGCCTCTTACATTTGCGACAGGTCTCTTTAGCTGCTGGACACCGTTGCTTCCCATGGATCTCGTCTCTGCCACACCACCAACACTTTTTTCCTCTAAACTCTTCTTTATCTATTTTGTTCACCTTCCAACTATTTTCCTCTTTGTTCCATATGACTTTTGCCTCATTTTTCTGTTCTTCCGCTTGGCAAGCCAGCCTATATGCGTCTTCCAACGATAATGATGGCATCAATTGCAATCTCTCACTTGTTCTCCGATCCTCCATACCAACAATTATTCTATCCCGAATCAATTCTTCTTTCAGTGTACCATAATCACAATTTTCCGCCAGCTTATGCAACTCTTTCACAAAATCAGCCATCCTTTCACCTTCTTTTTGGCTTCTAATATTAAATTTATACCTTTCGAAAATAACATTTTTTTGAGGTAAAAAATACTCATCCAATTTTTTTATAACTTGCACTAAGCTGGTATTTTCATCTATTTTCAATTGTTTTACTAATTGCTCGGCTTTGTCACCTAACAAATAAACAAGTAAATCCACTTTCTCTTTTTCAACATTCTTGTCGTACCCTGTAATTTGTAAATATCTTGAAAATCTATTCCGCCATTTTTCCCAATCCACAGGCTGAAAGTTAAACTCTTCCGGAGCCCTTATATTTTGCACTTTAGGCACTTCTGACACCATCTTGTAGGGCTCCCGGGTACAATTGTTATCTGTAAATTAAACCCCTGCTTCTAAATAACATTTATATTCCCTTCTTGTTTTACATGTTCGTCGGTACATATTCTTAGCTCCAGCCAAAGACAAGCCTCATCACAGATAGTCGGAAACCCCCAGACTACTTATACAATGGAGGGACCCTCCACCACAGATTACCTCTTACAACAGTATGAATAGTCTAAAGGGTGGTGGTATATGTTCTGGTGTCGTTTTTCAGGATGACGACTCGCCAAACAAGTGTATTCCCTGCTTAACTGGAAAGATGCATACGAAGCCTTATCCGAACTTTGTGGGAGCCCAATCTACCGTGCCACTCCAGCTTGTGCATTCCGACGTCTGTGGGCCCATTCAAGTCAGCAGTTGGGGCGGTGCCCGTTATCTTTTGACTCTGACGGATGATTGCACTAGAAAAACCTTTGGTTATTTAATGAAGACAAAATCCGAGGTGAGTTCACATATTGTTAACTTTAAAAATATGGTTGAAAAACAAACAGGTTTGCAGCTTAAAATTTTAAGAACCGATAACGGTACTGAATACTGTAATAAAACGTTGACTGATTTTCTTAAAAGGGAAGGTATAATACATCAAACATCGGTGCCTTACTGTCCACAACAGAATGGAATTGCGGAGCGCGTTAATAGGACGATTTTTGAGAAAGCTAGGGCCATGTTACATGACGCGGGTCTGTCTGAACGTTTCTGGGGAGAAGCAGTAATGACTGCTATATATCTGAAGAACAGGTCTCCTACCAGCGCGTTGTCGGATGACATCCCTGAGAGTAAGTGGACTGGACAGCCAGTTGATCTCAGTCATTTGCGTGTATTTGGCTGTGTAGCATTTTCTCACATTCCTGATGTAAAACGTTGCAAACTTGACGCTAAAGCTAAACCATATATCTTTGTAGGCTATGGTGAGACTTTTAAGGGCTACCGTCTCCTTGATCCATGTAATCCTAACAAGATTGTGTATTCGCGAAATGTTACTTTTTTAGAAGATGAATTTATTGGAGGACTTCACTTTAAAACACAAAGCAAATATAATGATTTTATCTCTCATGAATGCATTATAAATAATAATAATTATAAAAATATTGATAATGAAATTTTAAATATTGACTGTGATAATAATAATGCTAATAAAATGAATGATAAAATTATTAATAATGTCTGTGATAAAATTAGTCATAAATCTACTACGGAATCACCTATTTCAGGATCTGAGAGTGACCTAACACCCCCGGTGTTGTCTCCCTTGTCGGACCTGCTCTACTGTACCGGAGATGAAGGTGATGGTAATGATGGTGATGAGGATGATGTCTGCAAGGACGCTGTGTCTTCTCTGCCTGATGCCACACTTCGAGGAGGAGAGGTTGAACACGTGCAAAGTGTTGCTTCTGGCTCGCGTCCCGTACGTAGTAATAGAGGTAAAATTCCGCTTAAATATAATGATTATGACTTATCGGCTATGTTAGTTGAGCAGAGTTTGTCAAATGAGCCTAATACATACGAGCAAGCTATGAAGTCTACTGACTGTGAGCAGTGGCTTCACGCCATGAAATGTGAGTATGATTCATTAATTAAGAACAATGTTTGGACATTAGTTGATCGACCAGAAGTTGAAAACATTGTAAAATGCAAGTGGGTCTACAAAAGGAAACACGATGCCACAGGTAAACTAGATAAGTATAAAGCTAGATTGGTTGCCCGTGGGTTTAGTCAACAAGAAGGTATAGACTACAATGACACCTTTTCACCCGTTGTCAGACATTCCACATTGAGAATCTTATTTTCCATTGCAACAGAAATGAATTTGCAGATGGACCACGTTGATGTTACCACGGCTTTCCTAAATAGTGATCTGGATGAGATTATATATATGGAGCAGCCAGAAGGTTTTTGTTCAGATAAAAGTAAAGTGTGTAAGCTGAATAAAAGTATATATGGTCTCAAACAGGCTAGCCGTATGTGGAACTTGAAAATTAATAATGTTTTAATTCATAATGGATATACTCAAAGTAAATGCGAACCGTGCGTATATATTAAGAAAAATAATAAAGATTACATAATAATTGCTCTGTATGTCGATGACTGTTAGATATTTCATAATGGATGTATTAAAAATGTTTTATCATTACTAAAAGAAAATTTTGAAATACGTCATCTAGGCCAATTAAAAAATTGTTTAGGCATGAATGTCACTAGATATAATAATACAATTGTGCTAGACCAGTCTAATTATATAAGATGTTTGCTAGCTAAATTTAATATGAGTGACTGCAAGCCAGTACTTACACCGTTACCTGTGAATTGTAAGTTAGAAAAGTCTGATAGGAAATGTCTTGATGATGAGATATACAAATACAGACAACTGTTGGGAAGTTTAATGTATTCGAGTGTGTGCTCGCGCCCGGACATTTCATATGCTTGTAGTCAGCTAGGTCAATACAGTACATGTTTCGACATGAGTCATTGGCGCGCAGCAAAGCGAGTACTTCGTTATTTAGCAGGGACGATCAACTATGGTCTCCATTTTACAAAAGGTAATAATTTTAATATCAGTGCTTATGCAGATGCCGACTGGGCTAATGACTCATCAGACAGAAAGTCCTACACTGGATTTGTGGTAAAATTAGGTAACTGTTTGATCAATTGGGAAGCTAGAAAACAGCGTAGTATAGCTTTATCAAGTACGGAAGCAGAGTACTTAGCAATAAGTGATGTTTGCAAGGACATTTGTTTCGTGAAGAATTTCTTGTCTGAAATTATTAACGAAACTTTTGATGTAATTGTATACAACGATAATCAAAGTGCTCAAAGATTGTTACTTGTGAAAGAATATTCGCATAAGAAAACGAAGCACATTGATTTGCGTTACCATTTCATAAAGGACTTAGTACAAAAAGGAAAACTGTAAGATACTTACCTACTACTGATATGCTTGCAGATGTATTGACAAAGCCACTATGTGCGCAGAAACATTGTAACTTTGTAAATTGTCTAAATGTGAGAGTTTGTGGAGCAAATGTTTAATGTTTTGTTGTGTACTTAATTTATTAATGATTAATATTGTTATATTATTGTGATGAATCATGTTATGTATAATTAATTATGTAGAGTCGCTCTAAAGGTAGAGTAGGGAACTCTTAATTAACTATGTAGAGTTTTTTAAACTAAATGTAGAGTCTTTTTAATTTTGTTTAAAATCACATTAGTTTTTTTTTCTCATGTAGAGCTTAAGGAGGAGTGTTAGAAATTGTGTAAGCCCTACATGAACGCAGCTGATAGGCAAATATATTGACTTGAATGATACTTGAAGCTGTCACCTGTCAATTTCGATTATGACAAGAACTTCCTGCTCTCGGCTCTAAGCCTTTTGTACGTGTCTTTGTGTCGTCCGAATATTATTAATTTAATCCTAATTCATCTTTTATAATTTACAATAAATAGCCTGATAACAGTGTTTATTTTGAATAATAAATATCTGGTTAATCAAATTAAGTGTTTATTTGGTTGATCGCGCCTAACACGCCATTCCATTGCCATTCACAACGTATGCATCAACAGATTTTGTCACGACCATGCGCCTTTTAATTGCAGGGTGGGTTGTGGATAGCATGATGTCTGATGAAGATATTCCTAAAACAATATAATCAGGAGGCATCTGCAGTAAGTGCAACGATTTTCTAAATTTTCAGTTTAAGATCTGAAACATAGATTTTATTCTCACCTCAATGTGGTTTTGTTTCAGATGGGATTTTCATATTTTCTTTTTATATTTTCATATTTTATTTTTTGAATTTTCATATTTATATTTCATTTCTCAATTTTTATAATGTAATTTAATAATACTACCTTGTGATGTAATTATTTACAATCACTCACCTCCATTTTTCTGAAGAAGAGAAGACACATTTCTTCCAACCAATTGATGCTGTTGTCGTTGAAATGGCTCTAGTAAGAAAGGGTTAGCCGTGTTGGCTACAAACTGAAGGTACCCGCTTGGAGTTATAAGATGGCAATCAGGTAGCATCATCATCACTAAAGGATTTCATCAGGTCAGTCACCTCGTTCGATCAGTGGACGCTCAGCCCGGTATAACTTGTGTTATATCTCGCTGAGCCGCCACCGTTCTGGAGTTGGATCTTCTGGCAGAGTCCGTCATGATAGAAATGGTGTAACTTCTATATAAAAATTCGTTCTATAAATTGGGATAGTCTGATCACAGTCGCGAATCAACATAAAGCGACCTTGAGAGTTTTAGTCTTTTGCATACAATTTAAATGAATAAAGGTTCTCCAGTAAAGTAAAGAATATATAATAATATAGGGTGATTAACAATAATATTTCTAAGTCCATAATTGTAGAATAAAGCAGAACAAAGAGTAATCTCTGTATGTAATAGTTATGCAGAAACAATAGGAATAAATGAGCTGGCTTTGAGACAACTACCATCTTTGATTTCATCACCCCGTCATTACATTTCATTAAGTTAACTTTGAAACAACATTTTATATATTTTATAACCACTAGGAACACAAAACCTTTACAATGGCGCCCCTAATTGTGATCAAATTAATCCCAATTTATGATATTTATTGTTTTTTTTTGCAAAGTAGTTTAATTTGAAATTTAATTTTGTTCATTGAAGTGTAAACAAGTCATGGTTTGTGAACAGAAGTAACTTGTTTTGTAGTTTAAATTTGCAAACTCAAAACTTTATTTTGTAATTTTCTTCACTTGAGACAAACTGGAAACACTTTTTTATTAGGTTTTGTCTCATTAGTCCACAAACTATACTTTTATTTTGTTATTCCAAATCAACAAAGTGTTGTTTAAAATTTGTTGATATATTTCATTTTAAGAAAATAATAAAAGTGATTTATTTCTTATTAAAACTTTGTGTGGTTAAATTTATTGGTCTTAGTCAAACATTGTTTAAGCAGTGAAATATTTGTAAAAGATAATGCTTAACATAAATAAATGTTAACAATTAACATTGAAAGTTAACACATTGTTAAAAAATATAATTTAGAATAAGTAAGTATTTAGTGTTCAGAAACAGGTTAAAAGTGATTTTGTAGTGGTCACAAACATTAATTGTGAAAATATTTTATAGTTCATAAAGTAGGGTGACCACCACTTTGTAAAAATTTTTTTTTAGGACAAAATTTTTTTTTGTTTGTGCTACTTTAGTGGAGAATTGAATAACAATTAATACGTTAAAACTAAAATAACAAAACTTTATTTGTTTTAAACTTATTAAAAAAAAAAAAAATTTTTTTTCGTTAAGTTCTTTCTTACGGTTAGTAGAACGGGATACAGCACGCCTATTCATGCCGCAGCAACACGGTTTTTTTTGCATATTTGTTTTTTAGGTGGTATTTTTTTTAAAGGGGTGGCAATTATTAACCGCCATGCCTTATGCCATTTTTTTTTGGATGTCGGCGTCTTTATAAGGACACGGCGATGCCGAAGCGAAACCACTAGGGTTTGGCTTAGGTTATTTATTTAAAATTTTTTTTAGCACTGCACTCTTTATTTATTTATGTACCCCACACATTTTTTATGTACACATGTATATATGTTTGTACATTTATATTTTTATTTTATTTTATATACTTATATAAATGTATGTAAGTATGTATGTATGACCCGAGGGATTTTATCTCCCGAAGACGGTTCATTTTGTGCTGTTTTCACGCCTATTCTTCAGTTTACTGCGAATATGGTCGTGTTTTTTTGTTGTTTTAACTCAACTCGAGGGCTTTATGCTGCGAAGACGGTTGTTGTTTTGTACCGGCCTAGCTTAAATTGGTACGTTTTATCTCAACTCGAGCGGTTTTTTCATACTGCGAAAACGGTTGTAGATTCTTTTGTATCGCAACTCGAGGGTTTACCTGACGACGGTTTTCGATCCCTTTAGTGACCGCTTGTCCGTCCTAAGGAATAGGGGGTTTTACGAGTACCCTCTCTATACAAAAACTCAGGGGTGGAGATAAGAGAGTTTATCGAGTACCTCTATAATAAAAACTCAATGGTGAATAAAAGGATAGTGGCGACGGCAGTTTTCAAGCTTGTTGCTACCGGGTAGGACAGATGAAGGATGATTGATGGAGTTTGATTGAGTTTTGGTAGTTGATGGAAACAAGGTGATGAATGTAAGGAGAATGAAATTGGTATGGGTATTTCTGGACAGCGGGGTAAGATAGGTTGAGAATAGTCCTGAAGATGGCGGGGTATTGGATTGATTGTCTTTAGGTTTTTTTTTCATGCGCACGATTGGACAATAATCGGTGCGGCGATATTTTTTTTGATGGTGCAGTGCTGGTATTTGTATCTATTTTTCTTTGATATTTATTTATTTATCATAGATTCTTTTTTTCATAGGTCATGGGTTTCCACTTAAGGCTACTAGTGTGGTGATTTTGTTGGTAATTTGTTTACCCACCATGCCGTAGTTTGTTTTGAGTATTTTTTTTGTTTGGTATTTTTTTTGGCTTTATGGCTATGGTGCTTTTATGGTAATTTTTTTACCCACCATGCCGTTGGTTATTTTGGTGTTGGGATTTAGTTTTTAAGTTTTGTCTCATTGCCATGAGTTAGATTTTTTTTTTACAGATGTGTTCTGTTCAGTATTCGACAGTTAGGTCCATTTTTTTTATTGAGGTTGTTCAATGTTTGTACACCTCCGGTAGGATTTTCTTTAGTGACGCTGAGGGCAGCGTAGTTTCTCGCTGCGTTCGAAACTTTCGTTGGTAGGGGGGTATTGTAACGTTGCAATTTTTAACGTTACATTTTCTTACAAAATGGTTAAATTGACAATAAACCAAATTCTTTAATTTCAATGAGTTTAGTTCCAAAACGTCTCAATAGATGGCGCTAGCAGTCTCCCAAAACTTAGTAATTCGATACTGATCGATATTGTTTTGTCTGAGCCTATTATTTTAAAAAGTAAAAAGTCGACTGACATGCATGACAGCTGTCAGGAAGATGAGGAGCTTGTCTATGTAATTCAAAGAGATAGCATTTTGGATTCCAAGTTGTCGAAGGGTGGAGCCCTAAGGAAAATTTGAAGAAGGCCTAATCCGGTGTGATCCGTCATGGCTTCTAAAATAAGTTTAAAATGGATGTGAAATAAATATTTTGGTAAGTAATCCATTTCCTTTTGTGGTATATTTTTTCATTATTTCCATAGTGGATTTTGTCACGACCATGCGCCTTTTAATTGCAGGGTGGGTTGTGGATAGCATGATGTCTGATGAAGATATTCCTAAAAACAATATAATCAGGAGGCATCTGCAGTAAGTGCAACGATTTTCTAAATTTTCAGTTTAAGATCTGAAACATAGATTTTATTCTCACCTCAATGTGGTTTTGTTTCAGATGGGATTTTCATATTTTCTTTTTATATTTTCATATTTTATTTTTTGAATTTTCATATTTATATTTCATTTCTCAATTTTTATAATGTAATTTAATAATACTACCTTGTGATGTAATTATTTACAATCACTCACCTCCATTTTTCTGAAGAAGAGAAGACACATTTCTTCCAACCAATTGATGCTGTTGTCGTTGAAATGGCTCTAGTAAGAAAGGGTTAGCCGTGTTGGCTACAAACTGAAGGTACCCGCTTGGAGTTATAAGATGGCAATCAGGTAGCTTCATCATCACTAAAGGATTTCATCAGGTCAGTCACCTCGTTCGATCAGTGGACGCTCAGCCCGGTATAACTTGTGTTATATCTCGCTGAGCCGCCACCGTTCTGGAGTTGGATCTTCTGGCAGAGTCCGTCATGATAGAAATGGTGTAACTTCTATATAAAAATTCGTTCTATAAATTGGGATAGTCTGATCACAGTCGCGAATCAACATAAAGCGACCTTGAGAGTTTTAGTCTTTTGCATACAATTTAAATGAATAAAGGTTCTCCAGTAAAGTAAAGAATATATAATAATATAGGGTGATTAACAATAATATTTCTAAGTCCATAATTGTAGAATAAAGCAGAACAAAGAGTAATCTCTGTATGTAATAGTTATGCAGAAACAATAGGAATAAATGAGCTGGCTTTGAGACAACTACCATCTTTGATTTCATCACCCCGTCATTACATTTCATTAAGTTAACTTTGAAACAACATTTTATATATTTTATAACCACTAGGAAAACAAAACCTTTACACAAGCTGTTTCGGGCCGCTTCCTAAACGATCAAGCATTGCTGTCAAGCACGTAAATGCAATGTAAATGATTGACAAGCAGTTTTGATCGTCTAGGGGGCCCATTACAATACCCCGTCAGTAGTGTAAATTCATTGTTTAAATTAGTGTATGGCGACTTTCCATAGTCTTACTGATATGTGTAGTAATTGAACAAATCTGTTTACCATGACAATAGTAAAACAATGCGGTAACCTCGAAAGTAAATAACTAACATAAATGGAGATTTTAGATTTATCACTGTCTATGGTTACGGCGGGTTTTACTGGATGTTATTTGCATCGGTCGTTTCATAATAAAACATTAAATTTTATTTATTTTTGATTTAAATCTATTTATATAAAATTCAAAGTCCTGACTGACTGAGATATCGACGCACAGCCCAAACCGCTGAACTTAGAGACTTGAAATTTTGCACATAGATACCTTATTGTATAGTGTAGGCATCCACTAAGAAAGGATTTTTGTAAATTCGACCCCGTCAGTCGTTTTTGAGGTTTTACTGGATGTTATTTGCGAAAATGGCATTTAACTAGAAGTCCAACACGGTGAACATGACAAAAATTAGAAACCCGTCTGTGGGTAGCGGTGAATCGGGGGTATCAGAGGTTGACAGGCAATGAATTGGCTCGCCTTCTTCTCATCTTCTTGCCTTCAACGGGAACGGGAACGGGACCGGGATGGGGACCGGGCTACTATTGTCTAATTTTAAAAATCTATCGCGATCGCTTTCATTTGACAGATGGATGTGACACATTGCTGCATTTCTTTGGTATGTGTAGTAATTGAACAAATCTGTTTACAATAGTGAAACAATGCGGTAACCTCGAAAGTAAATAACTAACATAAATGGAGATTTTAGATTTATCAATGTCTATGGTTACGGCGGGTTACGATCTTTAAGACTTCGGTTTTATTGCAAAATCTATAACAATAACAAAAACACAAGCGGTAACCTTTTTGGTGATTTAGATGTCCGCGGGCTACAGTACTATTCACTTTTTGCTTGATAGTACTCACCTCATGATTGCAATCAAGTTTAAACCTTATTACTGTGGAGCAAAGTTCAATATTGATTGACAGCCTATATTCAGAGTATTATGTAGAAGTTAACATTCGATTTTTAGAAAATAGCGATGATGAATTCTTTTTTTATTTATATCGTAAGAATCACAATTTCACTAACAATTTTTTGATATATTTATTTGTTTAAAACTTGTACCCGTTTCTCTGGAATCGCCATCGACAGAAACGTCAAGTTAGCAGCCCACTTTGAGACAGTAATATCTCGGCTTGTATTGAAGCAATATTATTGAAATTTTGCGTATACGATTCACAATTTTTCTAACAATTTTTCGGCATATAAATCATATTGATACGAACTGTATTTCTTAATGTGTCTGCTATCTTGACGTCAAGATAGCAGACTCACTAAGATACACAAATATCTTCGAAACCATAGTATCACTATTTATATGCTATGGTTCACTATTTCTCACTATTTACTAACAATTTTTTGACATAATCAAAACCTTCTAATTCCATGGTGAGTCTGCAAACTATACGCCAATATTTATGTCTTAATTTAATATTTTCGAAGTACATAAGAAAAAATTGGTCCTGTTCAAAGATATTAGAATTTTAAAAAGAGGTAGATGGGTTACCTGCGCCTTAACACTGGCAGTCTAAAACTTGGCTAATTAGCTCACCTGAGCGTAGTCTCGCAAAAGCATCGGCAACGTTGACACTTTGAAGTGCTCCCGCGAAACACAGTAAAAATGCCGTCCTGCGTAATGCGAACTTGTACTAATTACACAAGCAAGATTTCCAAAAGTCTAGGGATCATATATCATGCGTAAGTATTATATTTTAACTAATTTTCGTTCATATTTGTACATTAGAAATGCAAAATGTCAGTAAATATTATCCAAAAAGATTAAGTGCGACAGCAAATACTCCGATTACCGAGTGTGATAGAGATGTCTGTCATAGATTATAAATGTACAGAACGGTCAATGCCACGACATTGCTCAAGCATTATCCACGAGATGAATAACTAATGAGGGCTTTTCACAATGACAAAAAACTGTAGGCTATCGAGCCAGATGATCTATCGAGATGGCGTTGATAAAAATAGGTGACAATGTGAGTTTTTTACTAAGCTTCGAAGAGTGTCAACACCATCTAGTGATTCAAATAGTTACTATTTTAGGGTTCGACGAGTATCAACACGATCTAGTGAGGCAAATAGTTACTGTTTTTATTTTTTAAATGTCACTTTGAAAAGCCCTCATTAACTTATTATATATTTACTATTATTTTTATAGGTTTCCAGCAAATGAATTGCGATGTATTAAATGGATAGACATTGTGCGGAGACAGAGGAGAGAAGAAGATTGAAAATTTCATGATGATCGGTTTAGTAGTTAAGACGTGAAAGCGTAACAAACAAACAAACGGACTTTCGCATTTTAATATTAGTAAGGATTACCTAAACCTTGTGACATAGAATTTCTTATCGCCCATATTTAATTAAAGCTAAATTCCTTACTAATTTGAACTCTTTTACTATTTAAATTTACAAGTTTTACGAAGTTACATATATTTTAAAAAATCGTTTTGGTCACAAAAAATATTTTTTTCGGAGTGGAAATCCATTACGCAACGGACTATTTATTATTTTAGCAATTAGCAATAGAAACTAATAGGTAAATTTTATTGTGCCCAAAAACAACCCAAGATATTAGTGGTAATAGGTTCGACCCGCTTTTTGGGTCGAAATCGGATTTAAACTCGTAAAGACCCGGTTTAAACCTTTGGGTTTAAGCCCTTGCACATCCTTAATTATGACTATTAGTAGCTTTTTTATTTTATCGCTTGAAGTAAAATGATTCATTATTTTATTCAGATATCATTGTAGTTCATAGGCATCAAACCATCGAATGTCTCTTAGGTGACACATTTAACGATATTCTATGATTAGTATCGCGACATTCACAACGACATTGCGCAACATGTATCTGTCTCGTTTACGCTCTTGTAAATAATCATACTATCTTGTTCACACTTTACAACACGGTCAAGTTAAGTCGGCCTATGCGACCATACGAAATCATCGACTCAAAGTGCCGAGTTACCTTGACCGTGTAACATCGTATTATTTAGTGTGTTTTAACGAGGCAGGTATATACACGCCTTGCGGACAAATTCATGGCGTCGCATATACCGACATAACACTGTTAGTAACAAAAATCAAATCGCGATAAAAATTCAACTGCTAGAAATAAAATTATAAAATGCTTATTAATGAGTTTTAATTACGTAATTTAAGAAATGAAATATTAATAATTGGGAAATTAGTACATCATTTTATTTAAAATTCAACAATATGGTCAGTTTCGTAACATACTGGACAAATGCAAGCTTTATTTGTCGCATAACTTTTTTGATCATACAAGAAATTATAAAATTAAAATAGAATCTTAATTGTAGTTATTTATATAGTTTACAATATATTAATTAGTTATTTAGACGGAATAATTAATTATTTTTTTAAGAAAGAAGTTAAGAATTTGTTGGGACAGTTACTAAATGGACATGTGACGTGACGAAACATAATTATTAAGACTAGTACACCCTGTGAGGTTAAATTCTTACAATTAATTCGTTGTTCTAATGAGTGAGATACCTCCGTATTATGTCCCCATTTTGAGTGATTTCATCACTAACTACCTGTAAATAAAATAATCTGGGTACTACCAATCCGATATCATCATAAAATTAGAATTAATGAAAGAAAGAAAGAAAGAAAAATAGTTTATTTGAGACACACAATAAAACAATACAGTAGTACAATAAAACTTAAACACTATTTGTCTCAAAACGGTCCCAACTCAGCATAATGCTGGTCTGCGACCAGCGCTGGTCTTCCGTGGGACCGGTTTGTTGACGCTGCGATTCGGTCACACATAACAAAAAATAAAAAAAATAAAAAAATAAAACACACAGCAATTTAAAAATAGTCTGTGATAGTATAATTAATAATAGATTTTTTTAGTTAACTTTTAACTTAGTTAACTTTTAACTTAGTTTACTTTAGTTAGTTTAGTTTTTAGATAACATAATTAATAATAGATTTTTTTAGTTATTGAGTACTATGCTTTACATGTCCGCTTTGTAACGGATCAAACGGTTGCTAACAGGACGTGACGTATTTAGCTCGTTTATTAAAGTAAAATTAAATACTCAAAAATTATTATCATAAACCTTCCAAATGCTATTTATATGCCTTCAACAGGGTTTCAAAAGCTCAAGAAAAAATATGGATAAATCTTCTGTTAATAATAAAAAACCGTTACTAACCACTATACATTTTTTCTGACCAAAATTTTAGATGAACGTCATCTCATATGTGCCTTACTCCTTCTAGCTTGCTTTATACGGACACACCTTTCGTTATTAACTTCAAAATGGCGTTTTATCTTTGGCATTTGTACTCGGGGTTGCCATGAAGACCAAGTTTGCCCGTTAAATTAATATTTTAATAGTAAAAAGCCCGTGACTAAGCAGACATGTCCAGTAGTCGCGAATTCGTAAGACAAGCTTTTTATTTATTTATTTAATTATTTTATTTACTTACTGATGTGAAATACTTAGTGTAAATGCTTAAATAACTATCTAACAATGGAAATAAATCCCCGCTATGCAAGCCGTGTCGTAAGAATCTTCACAAAATTAAATTCAAAGAGGCAAACTGTCGTTGGGACACCATAAAACTACACAATATCAATGGGGTTGGTAAACTTTTCCAAAACTGTTGTTAATTATATATTTTCGGGTAGCTTTTGGCCTTGGAGTCAGGAATAACAAATTGCGGAATTATATATTGCTTCATTTTAATTTAAATAAAAATTTAAATTTTTAATTTACAGCATAGTACAATAAATCACTATTACGGCTGTATGCGTAGGTTATGCCTTTGCTCCAAAGACTTTCTATGTTGTTGCTCAAAACAAAAAAAAACAAAGGTATGATTACTCTTTGTCATTGTCTGTCAAATCTGTCAATCAGTTTTTTAAATCAGTAAATGCATAGGAACTTCGTGTTCAGCCGTATGTTTGATATTTTATCGCGATAATAATATAAAAAAATATATTTAGTTAACAAGGTAAAATAAAAAAGTCAAAATATTATTTTCTTTATTCTTCAAACTTGTGCTATATAAAAAAAATATAAAACAATTCTCTTCGAAAAAGTTTACCAACCCCATTCATTTTTAATTAAAATAAAATAGAAACCGTATTCTTTCTGGAGCCAAAACCCAAAACAATACAGATTATGAATAAACCTTCAGTGTATTATGCTTTTCCTTAAATAATATGTTCAAATATATTTTCTAGATCGATTTGTTATCATGGGACAACCGAAAAACAGCTTGCACCATTTAAAGTGAAAATGCCCAGCTGTAGAATAATAAAATTATTATTGCAATATGAGGTCAGCACCATCTCTTGGCCGATAGTGGAACAATTTTTTTTTAGGCCAGCGCCATCTCTTGACCGATAGTAGAACTAAATACATTTTTCTAGGTCAGGACAATCTGTTGACTGGTAGAGGAACTAAATATTTTTTTGTCATTGAAATGTAAATATATTTCAATGTTTTTTGTTTGTTTTTTGAATTTCTAAAAAAGTGTGTTATATTGAGACATCGTTTTATTTTTCCTGTAATCTTTACATAAACTACTAGGTACCTATCACATATTATTAACTTCGGAGATAAAGGGGGGGAACGGTATATTTTTTACATTTTTCATCATATGTCGAAAACTATGCGGCCTAAAAAAAAGTAAAAAAAATGTTTTAAAATGTGCAAACAGCGCTCTTTCATATGATACCCCACATGTCCTAGTCGCCCCACTTAAATATTTTAAGACCCCTTTTCAGCCCCTGTTGTAGAAAAAATTTTTTTTTTTATTTCTATCTTATTTGCAAAATAGTTGGGTAAACGTCATCTTTACTATTCCAAAGGAGTTGTTCCATTTTTGTATGGAGGCTGGGCCCATTTGGGTAACCCGTGGCCTACGGTCATAAAATTATATTTTATGGAAAGAGAACAAAATAAGAAACCTGTCCATGTATCAATAAACCTGCTAACATTTTTTATTTATTTTTAAAGTTGGATAGTTAAAGTAAATAAAACAGCAACCCAAAACGTTTTTCTACCTTGGCAACATCGATTTTTTACTGTCATATGTCACATTGATGCTGTCAGATGTCAAATAAAATGACAAATGACATTAACAGCCAATATAGTCATTTTAATAGAAATAAAAATGCAAAGGAATATCCCTTAACAGCCGGCAGCCGCACAAAATGGATTTTCAGGATAAAATCAACAGTAAAAACTTGTAACAAGCATTAGAATTTATAGATATACTCGGGAGAGTAAAATTAATAGTAAGACACTTTCATTTTAAAGCGAAAACATTAAGAAATACACGATACAGAGCACCATTATTCAATTTTTTTATTTATGTTTGCAGGTATTAATATTTTTTTTCTTTTTGGAAACCTTGTCCCACAAGAGAAATCTACGAGAAAAAAAAATATTATGGGTGTAGGAAAATTTTAAAAAAGTGAACCCAGGATAGAACGACTCCTTTCAAGTTGATACCATTAGTAGTTCTCGAGATATCCAGCTGTGACAGACAGACAGACAGACTTAGTCACTCCATTCCTTTTTACCATTTTGGTAAGGAACCCATGCTTAGTGTCATGCTGAACAATAGACTATCCGTCGATAATTTGCTAAAAAGCGGTCTGTCAAAAGTGAGCAGCAATCAAACTTCCAGACATAATAATAGCAGCCACCATAAGCTCGTATGAGTTGTTTTATGTGTGGCAGCTGGCGACACGTGTATACAGCTTACACATGCCGTTAAGGCAAACCAGTGAATTGAGGGTTTTAGACTATAGTCAGAAATTTAGAGCCTAATTGCAGCAATAAGATCCAAAAAAACCAACAATCACACTCAAATACTCTTGAAACTACGAGCATAAAACTGTGTGCGAGCTGGGGACACGTGTCACTGGCTTGCACAGCTGTATTTTCGTAATTATTTAAGCTACGATTATGTACTATACCTCAAAATTCCAGCCGAATTGCAGCATTAGACTCCAAATTTATCAAAACGCGCCTGGCCCAACGATTGCGGAGGTTAAGCAACTTTTGCAAGGGTCGGTTATGGGATGGGTGAAAAAAAAAATAGTATTTTAAAGCTTTTTTCTTTACTGGTGCCATATTTCGAACTTCGATACAACTAAGTATGTAAATATGTATACAAAAAATACAATAAACTTTGGTAGGTAGGTAGGTATGCAGTTTCGCATTCGGCGCTTGACAGACTCGTATCGTTCGTGACGTTCACGCGCTGCGCTCTCGTCGCTTGCACACGCCGCGCGTTTCGGTCGGCGCCCCTTTTAATATACTATATCTATGGTCGGCGCGGTGATATCCATAGAGTACATTAGATTATAATATCCCTCGACAATGGCCTCTTGGAGTGGGCCGCGAGCAGTAGGCTAATATAAAAGTTTAAGCGCGGAGCCGCGGAGTGATAGATACCGCCATAGAGTACATTATTATACTAGAGATACCGCCAGCGTAGGTTTGGAACGCAACCCGTGTGTTGCACTCGGAGCGTAGGGAGTATGTGTTCTGTGAGCGTAGGTTTGGAAAGCGCCTCTATATTCTCTTTGGGTGTTTTCTTGCAAGTCTTGCAACTTGCCAATAGTATTGCTTTCTCTGTGCAACTTGCAAAGGAAAATTATTTACCTACTGTGAATAATGGGAGAACAAAGTATCACAAATTTATTTGAATCACAAACTATATTTGCTGATCACAAGGACCTCATTCATGATGTAGCATACGACTTTTATGGCGAAAGAATGGCTACCTGCTCTAGCGATCAGTACGTCAAGGTAGGTTATGTTTTGGTTATTCCTATACTGTTTTAAAAAACGTAGTAGGTATAAAATAATAAGTTCTATTTTATTATGATACTGTTATACTGGAATGGTTCTTGAATGGCGACCGCGCACCGGCCAACGCTCCGTGGGTAGGCCCCCGACAAGGTGGACCGAGGATCAGAAGGATCTGGAGGTGAAGGTCGCGGGAAGCCGCTGGATGCGGTCAGCGCAGGACCGATCGTCGTTGAGATCCTTGGAGCCCTGTGAACCTGTAGCTGTACCCAGGAGTGGGTGTCGTGCGGCTGATATTATGACTGTTATATATTTGCATCTATCTAAATGACTATAAATTTTCCTAGATTTGGGACTCTGACAGTCGTGGAGGGTGGAGATTGACTGGTAGTTGGAAGGCGCACCACGGGTCAGTGTGGAAAGTCACCTGGGCCCATCCTGAATTCGGACAAGTCATTGCAACATGTTCTTTTGATCGTACTGCTGCAGTGTGGGAAGAAGTTGGTATGAATTAATAATAATAAGCCTTTATTTGCTTCACAGTAATACATAATTTTATTATACATTTAGATTACATTCTTTTAACTTATTACATTACTACGAATCCCTTCTCGGGTGAATGCCTCCTACCATTCCCTTCCATGTTTCTCGGTCTCTTCCTCTCTGCATCCATTCAACTCCTGCCACCTGAATAATGTCATCATTCCACCGTTTGATATGCCGACCAACACTCCTTTTTCCATCTGGTCCTTTCCATGGCATGGTAGCAGACAGGTGTCCATTTCAATTTTTTTCATATTTATATTGTAGTCTCCCTTAAGTACTTCTTTATTCGCCCAGAATTTTTTCCATGTTACATTTACACATCATTCCACCTCTTCTTCATTATGGAGCTTGTTGAACGAGACTTTTTATCCTAAGTAAACATAGCTATTTACATATTCTATCTGTCTGCCATTACAATAAAAAAATAAATTAAATTGGTAGATATGGTATGAATTAGAATACTTAAATAAATAATACCAAAATAATCCTACTTTAGAAGATGTGAACCAATTCTTCATGAAATGTATTGCAGCTTGCGGCTGCAGCTACACTACTAATATTATAAAATGTGAAAGTTTGTGGGTTTGGATGTTTGTTCCTCATTCACGCAATAACGGCTGAACAGATTTTCCGAATGTCCACGTGGACGAAGTTGCAAGCAGAAGCTAGTGAGTTAATATTGGGTTCTTGCCTATGAAATTGGTGTTTTTTTCTCACACACAGAGAATGTCATAACTTTTGTGATACAAAATATTTATCAGTTGTTGAATATTGCATCAAATTATGTATGACCATAGCCATCAACTAGCAGCATAATAATAATTAAAGTCTATTTATTTTGTTTTCATAGCTAAAAAAACCCTTGAAAGTGTAAGTGTTTTTTTTTGTTAGCGATAATGACCACTTTATCCATTGTAACTTAGCCTAAATTTTTTTTTGCTTAAGTTATGTTGTCTAAGTTAGCTTAATGTTCAAACATTTGTACATAAAAGTTTTGTCACAATAGTGTTCACAGCTGTTGGTTTGACAATTTCATAGGTAAGGACTAGGGCATGCACCCGGTTCTGTTTATTCATACAAAGGAAATGTATGAATAAACAACCGTACCTAATATTATGCATTTCATTAATGTTTTTTTACATATTTTGTAGGAGACACGAATTCGTCAGGCTCTGAGAAGGGACTGCGTACTTGGGTGAAAAGGTCAAATCTTGTAGACTCCAGAACCTCCGTGACAGATGTTAAATTTGGTCCCAAACACTTAGGTTTGTTGTTAGTCACTTGTTCTGCTGATGGCATTATAAGGTGAGGAAACTACTGACCTCGAAGCTACTGACTACATTACTAACACCCATATTCACAAATAACACTAACGTCCCTTGACTTGACTATGTGAACACCCTGCGTTGAAAAAAGCTCTGTGATTGGTTCATTTGTTTTACATATCACTTGTGTGATTGGTTTGTGGGATGCTGTGCGTCCACAGGCACTGTGAGACCTCATAGTAATGGTTTTGAATATGGGTGTAAGCCTTTTTTGTAATGTATTTTTTTTTATCTAAGTTCTAATTTAACATCCTTTCCAATAATAATAATAATAAAAAAATGCTTATCACAAAAACTTTATAAACATTTTGTAAATTATCCTTTTATGTGTGAAACTAATTTCTAAATTATTTACTGGGTCATTTGTAAAACATCAACAACCTCACAGGAGTAATGTTGTTTTGTATCTAATAACCCTGTATAGCCCACAAATGACAAAATCACACATACAGTGGTGGCGCCATAAATAAAGACACCAGTAAATTTTCATACAAACAAGGTAACTTTGACCTAGCTGTGATCTGATGATGGCTATCCAGGGAGTGAATGGAGGAGATTCAGATCGCCATACACACCCAAGTCCCAACTGATCTGATCAAGAATCAAGAATCAAGAATCAAGAATTTATTTGCTAGAATGCGGTACATAAGGGTCTTAATATATTTCATATTGTCACATCACATTCACCAGGAGCTGGCATGCAAAATTTAATAGTGATAAATATAGTATGTCAACATTAATATCATTCAAATTTACAAGTCAAATATTATAAAATTATTAGCATTTAAAATTGAAATAAAAAAATAAATCAGTCATTGTATAAAAGCAGTTTACGTAAACTTGTCCTTGAAGAACTCTGCAAGTGAGTAAAAGCATTTTTCTATTAGTATTTTATGAAGTCGCCGTTTAAATAGAACTAGAGGAAGTGACTTTAATGCCTCGGGTAATTTATTGTATATCTTAACTGACATTGAAATGCTATTTCTTTTACATATCTCGGATCCAAAGTCTGTTATGCATAATTTGTTTGGATACCTAGTGTTAAAGGTACAACAGTCTTTTTTAGTTTTGTAAAGCTCTGGATGCATTTTAATAAATACACATATTTCGAAAATATACAAACATGGTACTGTTAGCAGCCCATAGGATTTGAACAAAGGCCTGCAGGAAACCCATGAATTAACATCCGCAATGGCTCTGACGCATTGCTTTTGTGCAATTAAGAGTCTATTAATTTTTACCGAGTTACCCCATACCAGTATACCATACCTTAGGTTTGAAGTTACATAACCATGATATGCTTTTAGTGCAGTTTTAATGTTACATATTTTAGTCAAACGCCATAAAGCATACGCATATTTGTTAATTTTTTGTACTATCAGGATTCAGGATTCTAAGAGATCTGGGAGCTAATTGTCTAATTTCAAAATCTATCGCAATCGCTTTCAGGATTTGTGTGATACAATGATGTTTCTTTTTGGCACAAATAAAAACTTACCAAAGAAACGCAGCAATGTGTCACATCCATCTGTCAAATGAAAGCGATTGCGATAGATTTTTAAAATTAGACAATAGTAGCCCAGAATCTCCTCCATTCACTCCTTGGATGGCCATCATCACTTACAGATAGTTCAATCCTTGGCGGAGAATCAAGGCTACAAAATTACCTCGTTTGTATGAAAATCTACTGGTGTCTTTAATTATGTGACTGCCACTGTATAAGTATACTGGAAGCTAGTATGTATAGCTCATGAATGCAATGTCATTAAATATACGATTATATTCATTAAACATATGCACATCTCATTGTCTTTTAGGATATATGAAGCACCAGATGTGATGAACCTAGCTCAATGGACTTTGCAACATGAGATTCCTACCAAAGTGTCAATTAGTTGTCTTACATGGAACCCATCTTTATCAAAGTAAGTTTTTGCACCTTTACAATAATATTGCGTTTCTTCTATTATGCTGCTTTTGTTTTGTAAACTGTAAAAAGGAAAGTACACATAATATAGTACTAAAATTATAATTATAATTATACATTTTTCCATTTTAAGGAGGACATCATTTATGAGCAGTTATGTAAGTTTAATTTGTTTTTATTTATCTTTTTCCCCAGAATAAATCCGCCCATGTTAGCTGTAGGAAGCGATGAGCCTAATACCACTAATGCAATCGCAAATGTACAGACAGACAAGAGTACTGCGTGTAATGGCAAGGTGTTTATATATGAGTAAGTACTTTTTTGTATAATTATCACTAATATTATAAAACAAAGTCCTCCGCCGCGTCTGTCTGTCTGTTTGTTCGCGATAAACTAAAAAAATACTGCACGGATTTTCATGCGGTTTTCACCAATAGATAGAGTTATTCATGAGGATGGTTCTTGAATATAAATTTGTCAAGGTTTTGTGTAAATTGGTTGAAATATAAGGATATTTGTTGGAAGTGTCGGAAAAATTCAAGCCGCCTTACCTGGGAGCTTTCATTGAAAACGCTGTCTTATCCCTTTGAGATACAGATACAAAACAAATTGTTAGAATATTGTATAAATCACTTTAATTATTTTCCATAATGAAATCTTTCTAATGAAATCACTTTAATTATTTTTCATATAGGTATGTATAATAACTCGTTTGGTAAATTAAATAATAATGAGTTCATATGGAGAATAATTAAAGTGATTTATACAGTAAACTCACAATTTTACAAGTTGTTTGTTATATCTCAAAGGGATAAGACAGCGTTTTCAGTGACGGCGGCTTGAATTTTTCCGACACTTCCAACAAATATCGTTATATTTCTACAAATTTACATAAAACCTCAACTTATTATACACCTATAACCTTCCTCGGGAATCACTCTATCATTTAGTGAAAACCGCATGAAAATCCGTGCAGTAGTTTTTTAGTTTATCGCGAATAGACAGACAGACGCGGCGAGGGACTTTGTTTTATAATATGTAGTGATGTGATAATCGCGCCAATAATATTTTTAAAATATCAATATTTATTATTATTAATTTATTAGATTCTTTTAAATATTGTTGTAGTTAATTACTTCTTAAAATAATTAAAAAGAAAATAAATTTGGCTCTAAATATTTCCGCATAATGGCGGTATTGTCACGCCGCGTGACAGAAGGTCTTTTTCTTATTTTTATTATGGCAATCTACTCCTCTTCAGGGAGTAATTTTTGCCAGTGTCAAGTGTTAAATAATTCAGTGGTATTGTTTCAGTATACATTAGAATGCGGGTGCATCGCCTTCCAATGCTGCTTGGACCATTTGGCATCAAATATATCGATACAGTTTACTCGGAAAGTTCCGCCGAGGTAGCCACCACTACAATAAAAGTCTCAGCTTCACACAACCAAGATCGCGCCCATTTCAATTATCCCACATATTGTTTAGTTGCGCAGACACTTGTACCACAAAACTGCACCGATTTAAGGACACAATATCCACTAGAAACAACTTGCAAATAATCAAAATAGCCACCGAACCGAACTCTACGAAATGGCGCCAAAAACTCCTGACAGAAGGTCAAAGAGTGCAACAGTGCATTCCAGCAGACCAATCGCTGAAATAGAATCGATCACCACAGAGTAAATTTTAACCATCAGCGCGTTTCTCACACCGATGACTGGACTCGAACAACAGATCTGTGGAGTGAATGACCGACTTGAATTTTCAAGTATTTGTTTTCTTTTGGGGTGTTGTTGGAAGGTCGAAGTTATTAAAAAAAAGGAAGGAACCGAAGCGAAGTATAATATAATTATGAGATGTTTTACATTTTAATGAAATGTATTCACTGATTTAAGTTGTCTCTAAAATCATTCTTTGTAATTTTATATTGTTGGATGCACAGAGGAAATAATCACTACGTTTTAGTTGGATGTAGGAAGATGACAAGTACTTAGCTGTCTTTTATGGGACATGTTTATTTTCTTCCATATCTGACACTTCCATATAATTTACTATGATTTAGCAACGGAAATAGGTTTGCAATTTGCAGAGCAACGAAATGTTTCTAGTTAGTGTGCCATATTATAATTATTAATAGGTCCGGGCGCCTGGCAGCTATTCGACGGTGGGGGTGGGAGTGGTTGGGCAACAAAGGGGCTGTAAAAGCGATTGAATTTTGGAATATAACATTGCCAGGTCTTTTGATTGGTTGAAAAGCAGTGCCAGGCATGATGTGCGAAAAAGTGTCAAAGTCATCTCATTTTATAGAGCTCTGGATTTGGTGTGGTATTATAGCTAATCATGGTATTTAATTCGAATATAACTTTGCCAGGCGTTTTGATTGGGGGAAAAGCAGTGCTAGACAAGATGTGCGAAAAAGTGTTAAAGTCATCTACTGGATGTGTCGTGTTTCGTTACCCAAAGAGTGAAAACGGGACCATATTACTAATCGCCCGACGTCTGTCTGGCATGAGAAAATATTAATATTGACAGTATGCCACACTAGCTAGAGGGATTTCTTTGCTCTGTAAATTGCAAACCCATTTCCGTGGCAGCTCTTAATCCATAATGTTAATGATTTGGATGTCACCTTGTGTACAGGTATAGCGAGGGCTCGCGCCGGTGGTCGCGCACGGAGTGCCTGTCGTCGGCGCCCGAGCCGGTCAACGACCTGGCGTTCGCGCCCAACCTCGGGCGCTCGTTCCACCTGCTGGCTGTCGCCACCAGGGACGTGCGCATCGTCAAGATCGAGCCCATTATGTAAGTCCCCACACACGAGCTACATAACTATACAACGACCTGGCGTTCGCGCCCAACCTCGGGCGCTCGTTCCACCTGCTGGCCGGCGCCACCAGGGACGTGCGCATCGTCAAGATCGAGCCCATTATGTGAGTCCCCACACACGAGCTACATAACTATACAACGACCTGGCGTTCACGCCCAACCTCGGGCGCTCGTTCCATTTGCTGGCCGTCGCCACCAGGGACGTGAGCATCGTCAAGATCGAGCTCATTATGCGAGTCCCCACACACGAGCGACATTACTATACAACGACCTGGCGTTCGCGCCCTACCTCGGGCGCTCGTTCCACCTGCTGGCCGTCGCCACCAGGGACGTGCGCATCGTCAAGATCGAGCCCATTATGTAAGTCCCCACACACGAGCTACATTACTACACAACGACCTGGCGTTCGCGCCCAACCTCGGGCGCTCGTTCCACCTGCTGGCCGTCGCCACCAGGGACGTGCGCATCGTCAAGATCGAGCCCATTATGTAAGTCCCCACACACGAGCTACATAACTATACAACGACCTGGCGTTCGCGCCCAACCTCGGGCGCTCGTTCCACCTGCTGGCCGGCGCCACCAGGGACGTGCGCATCGTCAAGATCGAGCCCATTATGTGAGTCCCCACACACGAGCTACATAACTATACAACGACCTGGCGTTCACGCCCAACCTCGGGCGCTCGTTCCATTTGCTGGCCGTCGCCACCAGGGACGTGAGCATCGTCAAGATCGAGCTCATTATGCGAGTCCCCACACACGAGCGACATTACTATACAACGACCTGGCGTTCGCGCCCTACCTCGGGCGCTCGTTCCACCTGCTGGCCGTCGCCACCAGGGACGTGCGCATCGTCAAGATCGAGCCCATTATGTAAGTCCCCACACACGAGCTACATTACTACACAACGACCTGGCGTTCGCGCCCAACCTCGGGCGCTCGTTCCACCTGCTGGCCGTCGCCACCAGGGACGTGCGCATCGTCAAGATCGAGCCCATTATGTAAGTCCCCACACACGAGCTACATTACTACACAACGACCTGGCGTTCGCGCCCAACCTCGGGCGCTCGTTCCACCTGCTGGCCGTCGCCACCAGGGACGTGAGCATCGTCAAGATCGAGCCCATTATGTGAGTCCCCACACACGAGCTACATTACTATACAACGACCTGGCGTTCACGCCCAACCTCGGGCGCTCGTTCCACCTGCTGGCCGTCGCCACCAGGGACGTGAGCATCGTCAAGATCGAGCTCATTATGCAAGTCCCCACACACGAGCTACATTACTATACACCGACCTGGCGTTCGCGCCCAACCTCGGGCGCTCGTTCCACCTGCTGGCCGTCGCCACCAGGGACGTGAGCATCGTCAAGATCGAGCCCATTATGTGAGTCCCCATACACGAGCTACATTACTATACAACGACCTGGCGTCCACGCCCAACCTCGGGCGCTCGTTCCACCTGCTGGCCGTCGCCACCAGGGACGTGAGCATCGTCAAGATCGAGCTCATTATGCGAGTCCCCACACACGAGCTACATTACTATACACCGACCTGGCGTTCGCGCCCAACCTCGGGCGCTCGTTCCACCTGCTGGCCGTCGCCACCAGGGACGTGAGCATCGTCAAGATCGAGCCCATTATGTGAGTCCCCATACACGAGCGACATTACTATACAACGACCTGGCGTCCACGCCCAACCTCGGGCGCTCGTTCCACCTGCTGGCCGTCGCCACCAGGGACGTGAGCATCGTCAAGATCGAGCTCATTATGCGAGTCCCCACACACGAGCTACATTACTATACAACGACCTGGCGTTCGCGCCCAACCTCGGGCGCTCGTTCCACCTGCTGGCCGTCGCCACCAGGGACGTGCGCATGAGAGTCCCCAATACACACACTTTATGTTGCATATAGGAATTTCTTCCATGCTTATGCTTATCATTAAAATTTTCGTGAACGGAAGTTGTTAAGTGAGGAAGACATCTAACACCTATCGACTTTAAGTGTCTACAAACACTATGCCGTAGTTACGCGACCGAAGATCGGCGGGAACACTTTATTTAAACGCTACCTAATTTTCGGCAAGTATGTTGCTAGCCAGTCACAAAGCATTGCAGGCGTACTAGGCCGCATTTCGGTCGCGTATCTTAGTATGTCTAGATACTAATGCTGTAATTCAATGTTTCCAGTGACTGGAACAACCCGTCTAGCAACAATGGCGGGGGTCGATTCAAAACAGAAGTAGTTGCAGCATTTGAAGAACACTACTCGTGCGTGTGGCGTGTGTCGTGGAACGTTACTGGAACACTTCTAGCCTCTTCTGGGGACGACTGCTGCGTGCGACTATGGAAAAGTGAGTAGTCTACACAACAACACTATTTAGTGTTCTACACTATAGTTAACAACACTATAGTGTACAACACTACAGTTAACACTATGGTGTACAACACTATAACACCATAGTATACAATACTACTCGTGCGTATGGTGTGTGTACTCGAGTCTGGAATGTTACTGGAACTCTTCTAGCCTCTTCTGGAGACGACTGCTGCGTGCGACTATAGAAGAGTGAGTAGTCTCTACACAACAACACTATAGTGCACAACACTATAGTATACAATATACTACTAGTGTGTGTGGCGTGTGTCGTGGAATGTTACTGGAACACTTCTAGCCTCTTCTGGGGACGACTGCTGCGTGCGACTGTGGAAAAGTAAGCTCCCCTTTTTAGGGTTCCGTAGCCAAAATGGCAAAAAACGGAACCCTTATAGATTCTTCATGTCTGTCTGTCTGTCCGTCCGTATGTCACAGCAATTTTATTCCGAAAGTATTAGGATTACACAGTTGAAACTTAGTAGGTAGAGGTATTCAAACCGCTTAAGGTGGTACCCTGAGCGAAAGTGGCGCCGCGGTGAATTATATTTAACTAGCTTCTGCCCGCGACTTCGTCCGCGTGGATATTAGAGAAAATCCTTAGGGAACCTTCAACCAGGATCCGAACAGCGCTGCTTGAGACACCTGCCGCGTGTGGCGGACCTCGCACAAGGCTTCCCGTCCCCGTACCCGTTGCCTATTTATTTTTAGATGTGCCCCTACGAAGTTTAAAGTTGTAATGTCTATTTTATTTTATTTTTCCATACAAAATTTGAACCCCATTTTCACCCCTTTAGGGGTCAAATCATGTCCACCGTGTTGAACTTCAAAATAAATGTCATTTTTGCAATCGTCATCCCAGTAACGACATCCATATCTATTTTTTTACCCCTTCACCCCCATTTCATCCCCATAGGGGTTGAAATACTAACAATAACAACATACGTTGCGTTAGATTTCCATCCATAAGCCTAAATTATAAATTTAGCGATTTTTACTTCGAAAATAAAGGATTTTCTTCAATACACAACTTCATCCCCCTTTTGACCCCTTCGGGGGTAGAATTCTGAAAAACGCTGAGATCCGTATTTATTTATTTCCATTGGTCAGTCTAAACACAAATTTTGAAGATTCTAGCTTCAAAACTGAGGGACTTTCATACAAACTTTGATCCCCCTTTTTACCCCCCTTAGCGGGTGAATTTTGAAAAACCCTTTCTTAGTGCACCCCTAGACCTCATAAGGAACCTACGTGCCAAATTTGGAGTCTCTAGACCCAGCGGTTTGGGCTGTGCGTTGATAGATCAGTCAGTCATTCAGTTTAAGATTTTATAAATATAGATATTATAATAATCTAATACACAATTTTAAAATTTTTTATCGTGGTGATTTTAGGGTCCACCGTCTAGTATTTTTAGACGGGATCGTTACATTCCCTCGTAGTCACTGCTAGAAGTAGATATCAAAACTGCTAAAAGTGGCCGCTTTTGACACATTTGCTATCTACTTCTACGAATGACTACGAAGTGTTGTAATAACTGGCTGTTTTGAGTTTTTGGTAATCAAAAATATGTAAGACGTGTGTCAATATTTAAACTTACTTCAAAATAAACCTTCAAACAATACAGTCTTCCCTTTAATTTATAATACGTTATCAGCACGAAATCGTGAAAAATAGTGTTAAATTGTGAAAATTATGACTTCCGATGGAGATTCAGTAGTACAATGTACCGGAATTCTTCGTCAATTCCAAATTTTATTCTTCGTGATAGAGAAACTTATCCAATATGGAAGTTTAAAATGAAAAATTATTTAATCCACGAAGAACTCTGGGAAACAATAGAAGGTTACCCTATTGGTAATATCACTCCCAATGCTATAAAATTAAGGTATGATAGGAAGGCACTTTCCAAAATTTGTTTAACACTTGATGGCTCTGCCGTTATACATGCTAGGAATGCTAAAACAGCTCTAGAAGCATGGAATTCGTTACGTGATACCTTTGAAGATAAAGGTATGGGACGCAGACTATCACTGGAAAGGAAGTTATATCGTATTTGTTTGACTGATTATCATAATATGGAAGAATATATAAACGCAGTCTTAAATACTGTCCAAGAGCTTGCAGATATTGGGAAAAATATTGAAGACTCATCTGTCGCAGCTATATTGCTTGGTGGTCTATCACCCAACTATGTTGCTTTAATTATGGCCTTGGGAAACAGCAATATAGAAGTTACCACAAATTTAGTCAAAGCGAAATTATTGAACGAAATGTTTAAAAATGATTTTGTTGCTGACAATACCAATGTGGTTGCACATGTAAAGAATATTAAGAAAATGAAGCTCAAACCGTTTATTGTGTGTTATGACTGTAAGAAACCAGGTCACAAGCGACCTGATTGTCCTTTGAAGCAAAAGAAGAAGGAAAATCTCTCTTACATGGTTCAGTGTACAAAAGACTGTATAAATTAGATTGTACAGTTAATATTCCACGTAGTACGGCCTATGGTGTACTGGATAATGGATCCTTTTCTGCCTATGAACTCTGGCATAGACGCTTGGGGCATTTATGTCGCATAGGAATGAACCAATTGCTGCAAATGCAAGTAGGTGTAGATTATAAGTCCGTCACAGATACAGTCGTAGATAAGAAAAGTTGTATCGCATGCATTGAAGGGAAACAAGCACGTAAACCTTTTAAAAGTATTGCTTATGATAGGGCAACGTCTAAGTAAGAGTTAGTTCACTCTGATCTTTGTGGACCAATGTCTGAAATGTCCTTTCAGGGCAACAAATACTTTTTAATATCTTTTATACTGTTGTTGTTGTTAGTTTAACTTTTATATATTTTTGATTAAGGGGGCATGTTGTAATAACTGGCCGTTTTGAGTTTTTGGTAATCAAAAATATGTAAGACGTGTGTCAATATTTAATCTTACTTCAAAATAAACCTTCAAACAATACAGTCTTCCCTTTAATTTATAATACGAAGGCATGTAGTGATGTGATACCTTCTAAAAATACTAGACCTTGGGCCCTAAAATCTCCACGATAAACATTATTAAAATCTTTTTCTATTAATAACTTATTAAATAAAAACCTCTGAGGGCGCCACTTTCGGTCATACAACTGCCTTAACGATTTTAACACAAAAATAAAAAAATAAAGATTAAAGGGGAGCTCCCTATACATGGAACTAAATTTTTCTTCATTCCAATACGTATTGGTATGATGATATAGGATATAGGTCTTTAAAAATGACATTGAGGTTTGTAAGACAATTTTTTCTCAAAGTCAACAGTTTGAAAGATAAACACTGCCAAAGTGGTAAAATGTGTGACCCCCCTCTAACTTTTGAAATAAGAGAGTGAAGAGTGAATCTAAAAAAAAATATGCTATAGATATTAAAAAAACTTTAACGAAAATTGGTTTGAACGATATATAGTAACATATTTTCCAAAACCGCAAATATAACTTTGTCATTCATACAAACACTGTGAAAAACAAAGTTATTTTTACAGACGAAAAATGATAGTGGTATTAAATATGGTATAAGGTAACTACGGAACCCTACGGCGCGTGGCCCGACACGCATTTTCTCATTTGTTCTATTTAACGAAAACATAATAATACATAAATATTAACAGCACTGAAATATGCTTGATTGTGACAGCACAGAAACACAATTATATATAGAGATTCGTTAATATTTCGACGTAAAGTGTCGATACGACAGTTTCTTTTAACTATAGCACAGATTTCCAAAGATATATTAATCCATGCCTGTTTGTTCGCAGTGCAATACCTGAACCAATGGAAATGCGCAGCAGTGTTCAAGAACGAGCCGCTCCCGGGGGATTCCCCGCCCCTGCCGCGGCCGCACACCGCGTACGTGCGCATGGCCACCATGGCCAACCCCACGCACATGCCCTACCACTGATCACAGGTACGTGCCATGGCCACCATGGCCAACCCCACGCACATGCCCTACCACTGACCACACGTCAACTAACTGGTGGTACCTCTCGTGGCAAAAGATAACATTCCCGTGGCCCAACGGATAAACCGGTCCGTGTTCCACGACGCTGTGCAGAAGAACTGAAGACAAAGTAGATTTTTGCCTACATTGTACTCTTTTTTTAAATATTTAAAATTTGAATAAAATACTTGTGTCAAAAGCGTAATATATCACTCTATTATTTAGTTTTATGTAAATCTAATAAACTACAAATATATCCAAAAAAGTTCGTCCAAAAGCAATCGATGCCTCGTACAATAAGAATAAATCCTTTTTATTCACTTAAAATTACAATTAAGGTCACGTAAACAGTCGTATAAAAGTTGTTAAAACGTATAGCAAAGTAGAGTCACTTGAGGGGCGCCGCCCGCCGCAGCCGCGCCGGCGCCTCGCGCGCGCCGCGCGCGCAGTACCACCCCACCTGCAACCGAATACCGACCATAAGGCACACCACAGACAGGACAGTATCGGTTCAGTATTGTTGATAATAATGTATAATATGTGTTGCAACAGCGTCGTCGCTTACCCACTCCCAAGGTTAAAATCGCACACTAATTTTATTACTAACAGCGACGCTGTTGCCCACGGTACGTTTGATGAGATCAAAGCTATACCATAACATAACATAACATTAGAATAAATAAAACTGGGGCTATACTGACACGTGTTTGGTGGTGATATGTGGTCAATTTGTCACATGTTTCGAAAGCGAAGCGATAACGAAAATTTGCAAATGTTACTTTGGCTAGGGGGGCTGTTCTATAAAGCCGGCCATATACACCGTTATTTTGTAAGTATATCTAAAAATGAAATGGGGGTTTCAGACCACGTGAATGAACAACTTTTACTATGGGGCCAAAAATCTGCTGTTCCATAGAAAAGTACAACATCGACTCGACTATAATGTATGGAACAGTTGGTTGGTCTGAAACCCCCATTTCATTTTTAGATATACTTAAAAAATAATGGTAAATAATGGTGTATGTAGAAAGTAATGTCCATCAGCCATTTTTGATGTCCCCACTGCTGGGGCACAGGCCTACCTTATGGGTGGACCATAACCCATAACCCAACACGCGGAGGAGGATGGACCATAACCCAACACGCGGGCCCAATGCGGATTGGTGGGTGTTAACGACTTCAAATGCAGCCTGGTCCCGGCTTAACGTGCCTTCCGAAGCACGGCTGCATATAGAAGGAGTCCCAATTTGGAATTCCGAAACGGAATGTCGATAATGTAATGAAAATTCCGTACGGAAAAATCCCGCATGTGTGTGGTAGGTTCATAGATTTGTATGGATTCGCTGCTCTCGGAATGATTCCGTTACGAAATTCCGAACTGAAATTCCTGTAGTTGTGGCCACTAATACTCACCGGCATTGCCCTCTCGCTCTTGCAGTGACTGTTCGTCGAAGAGTGCGGACTTACAATATTCCTGAAAAGAAGTACAATAATTGACAACATTTCTAAAACTCGAATTAGGATTAGCAAGATTCATAAACAGTCAGCCGGTTTTTTTAAATAAACTCCAACAAAACATTAAATATAAATATGTAAAAAAAAAAATATTTACCCGAGAGATGCTCGTTTGATGGTAGTGGCGTTACTCTGCAATAGAATTCTCGCTGGAGGGGCGTTTAAGGGCCCGCTTGCCCGCCAACTGGACAGATTGCAGTTTAATATTAATATATTGTAATATCTAATTAAGTGGAGATATCGTGAGGTGAAGATACTCCACCCATTTTCTCATTGCTGGGGCGTAGACTTTTCCAAACAAGATCGTTAGCCTTTTATTAAAAACACGTAATTTTTATTCAAGTCCTTATCGCGTCATTTTGCCAAAGCGACATTCTGCGAAAGAAACATTATGCGAAAGCAACCTTTTGCGAAAGAGGCATTATGAGAAAGCGAAATTTTGCGACGGGCGACATTAAGCCGTTTTATAATACAATAGTCTAAAAATAATAGAGGCTATTTTGGTAGAGGCCGTAAACTGGATGGCATGTCGCCGCCGCGCCAGTTATACGATTACAGCCTTAAGAATCTTACTCTTAAAAACTGACCGCTTCATAATACATTATGCTTGGATTTGCATAAGGTGGTGTGATTGAACAATCGAGAACGGTGTAGCACTTACACATAACAGTGAGCAAAGGAATGATTATAACCAGCGAACTAAAATCTATGGAACAAGCATTCCGCTCAATAAATAGCACCATACAAAAATGACAACTAAATAAAAAAATGCTGGGCGGGGCTAAAAATGCTGGTTTTTTAAAGTTTAAAAGCGACTGAACACCATAATCTGTATACTCGAGATATTTTCTATACTTATAATTTTGATACGTGCATCTTTTTGCCTTCTTTGCGTCTTGTACGTCGTACTTCATTTCTAATAAACTCTCTCTTTTCTTTAAAATATAAACGGCAATTATTGTAAAAAAACGCTAACGTCTGCATCTGCTGGCCCGTCTAAGTGTTTTGTGGGTTGTCATTTTATAAGCAAAAGTTGTTTGCCATCACACTTCCATAGATTTAAATTCACTGATTATAACCTACCCCACTCTCCTAATATCATTTTAAGCAACTAAAGCGGGTATAGTCGAAGCGGCCGTGAAGTCTAAATAAGCTGTACCTACCTTGGCAATCCGTCGCCTGCTCTCCTATAAAACTCCGATCGTTTCGCGTCTCCATTCTTGTTCGGACAGCTGTTTAGTCTGATCGGTCCCTCTTCCAAATTAACTTTCTTCACGCAAGGTGTCCTCGTGTTCCTCCATTTCTTCGGGTCGTTCAAGTCTAGATTGGAATGTTCGTCTATGCTTGGCAGTCTTGGATTTAAGCCACAGTCGCCGTTGTCGTAGACCTTGAACACTGGGTTCTTTAGTCCATAATTGCTGCTCCAAGGTCTGGGCATCGAGAACCTTGGGCTTTGTAAAGTTGGGCGTTTGTTAGGTTTTATTGGCTCGCTTGGTTTTAGAGTGATTGGGGTATTCGTTGGGTTGTTAGTGTAGGAGCCGTTTATAGTAGTTGGGTTGATGGTAAGTTTTTCGACTGCGGGTGGAGGTGCCGGATCTAGTTGTTTTGGTGGCGTTGGCAGTCTTTTAGGGGCAATATATGTTTTGGGAGGGAAGGTAGACAAGGTTTTGCTGCTCGACGGGGTATTTTCTATATCTGTCTCGGTCTTCGCGAGGTATTCTGGCGGGGAGAGCGGTCTCGCTTCCTGTGCGTTTGAGGACCACAGCAAGTCTGCGCCGGTTAGTGCTGACATTTGGTGGAGGTGTGTCTTGATGTTGTAGATACCGGCGAGTGCACCGAATGGGTCAGCTTTGACCTGGGCTACCACGTCCATAAAGCTTTGGCCACTGAGCTCCGATATTTGTTTGTAAATCTGAAATCACCATCATCAATCGGCATACATAATTGTTTGTAATAGTAGAAAGATGCAGTTATTTTTTCTGCGTCTCTCGAGTCATAATAATCTTATAATAGAGATAATAACATAGTTCAATAATAGAAGTTCAATATACACCAAGCTTGATAATTATTTAGAAAATTCAGTTGTACGTCTAGGCCTCGAACTAGTATCTTGTAAAAACACTTAACTAACCCAAAAAACCAAAAAATGAGACATTTTATTGCACAAGTCCTTGGCAGTGCCAAGGTGCCAAGTTGGCACTTATGTATATCGCGAGAAATGCACTTTGCCTCACCTCTCTATTGGCCTTAGGCTCGACGGTGCCCAGTGGGTGTGTTTTCATGCGCATGCCGGGCCGCTTCAGCCAGCGATGGCGCGCCGCCTCCTCGATCTTCATCCGAAGTTCCACGTTCGGTTCCAGCAGATGTTGGATGAACGCTTTGCATTCTGTAAACAAAACTCAATATAAAATACTGACTCGTTACTCGGATCAATAAAATCCAAGATAAGTGATATATTTATGGTTACGTACCATGGGCAACAGCGTCGCTTAACCACTCCTAAGGTTAACATAGCTTGTACGCCGCGCCGCCATGCGTCACAACATACGTTTAGTTTGTGCAGGGGCGATACGCAAGCACACGAATTTTATTGCTAACTGGTGGCGACGCTGTTGCCTATAGTACAATGTGTTACGCTAGGAAGTATAAACAGTGGTCACACGATGCCAATGTAGACTGTACTATATACAAAAAAAAATTATCAACTCTATATTTTACCCTAAGAATAATCTAGGATGTAGGTTTTATGTCCATAGATTAATTAGATACTTTTTCTTTTTGTTGCAGGAAATCAATACGATAGCCCAAGCATGAATACAAGGATCAACAAAAATGCTACAAAGTGAGTGTGAATATAAATTACATGTTTGTGTTAAGATCCAAGTTTTCAAATGCAATGAGAATTAACAGCAGATCATCAGTGTTAATATTGAGCATATTATGTAAATAAAGTGTGTTTGTATGTAATGTTGAATGGGAAATGAAAGATGAGTATTTTTTTTATAATGGGTTTTTGAAAAAACGATTTTTGTAACTTTTAAAGTTAATATTAAATAAAATAAGACAAAGCATTTGGTGTTTTAATGTTTTATACTCTATTTGAATTCAATCCAACACTGCGATTGGAAACTGTGATTTGGAACAGTCCCTCACCCGTGGTGACGCACGCCAACGCGGCGCGCTGCTTCCTCGTAAAGCCCCTGGATATGGCGGCGCGCAGCAGCGGCCGCGACCTCGTCTCCGCGGCCCCCGCCGCGCCGCCGCCGTCCGCCGCCGTGAACGGGAGGCCGCCCGTCACCATCCCGTATACTATCACGCCTCTGAAAATTAATGTCAAGTTTTTGCCCGAAACAAAAAAAGAGTATTTGACTGACTGCCAAATACTCAAACGAATCATAAAGTTAAGGCCACCTTAAATTCTAAAAAGTTGTCATATTTGACAGAATCTCTATGAAACTGACAGCTTCCTTAAAGTTAAGGAGACCTTAACTTAAGATTTTAGCTAAGAAGCCTTTGAGTATTCGGCCGTGAGAGTTACAGATTCCGGCAAACGTGTTGACGCTCAATCGATGGAGTGGGGATAAGTTCGCGCATGTGCACTTGCGAGCGACCAATAGCGCGCATGTGCACTTGCGAGCGACCAATATTATTAGTTTCGCAAAAAGTAATGGCAACGCAAAAAGTTTGATGTCCGTCCGTCCGTGGTACAAAGTCGACAGATTTTGTCATCATGTCTTGTCTGTGGCCATTGGCCATCAGCCATTTTTAATGTATCCACTGCTGGGGCACAGGCCTTCCTTATGGGTGGATAGGGAGGATGGGCCATAACCCACCACTTGCGAATGTTGCTTAACCTCCGCAATCGCACAATCGCAGGGCCAGGCGCTAAACCACTGCGCCATACACCGAGCTCATCCTGTCATCTGTGTAGGCACTTAACCCCCAACTCACATGCTCCACAAGTCCACCTCTGGGCCGTACCGGCGCCCGTCCACGAACAGCTCGGGCGCCGCGTACTCCAGCGAGCCGCACGGCGTGCGCAGCGCTCCGCCCGCGCTCCACATGTTGGATAGCCCGAAGTCTAACGAACAACCATATTGCTGTCATATTTATTTGCTTAAAATTTAATGCAAAAACTTTATTTTTTTAGCTTGTCATGCTCCGATAAAACTTGTTTATCGAGCATTTAAGAGACATACCAAAGCTATGCCACACAAAACATGTACAGTCAAGGACCACAGATTTATATTAGGAAGAGAGAATAGATACGGAGCAGCTTACCTACAATCTTGATGTACTGTTTTGTGGTATCCAACATGATGTTTTCCATTTTAAGGTCTCTGAAAGGATAAAAATAATTTTATAAAAAAAAAACATTGATTTATGATACGTCTATACGGGCCAGATCCTAAAACACTCAGCGATGCACTACGCCTCTAGCATGCATATGTCGTTCAGTAGACACCAGCTATGAAGCTCTCGAATCGCTCTCGTCTTTGGCATACCCCGAGTATGTACTCCTCGCACTCCCCAGGCAGTCAGTTCGTGGAAGTAACTACTTATACTGATCAAACCATATAAGTCCCAACACTCACCGATGCACCACGCCCCGAGCATGCATGTGCCGCACAACAGAAACCAGCTGCGCGGCGAGTGCTCCCGTCTCCGGCAGCCCCTTGTTCCTCGCACTCCCCGCGCAGCCAGCAAATGGACCAAGCTAGAGGTAGACAGCCATTTATACAGCCCAAATTCAAAATTCCAACACGCGGCGAGTGCTCTCGTCTCCGGCACCCCCTTGCGCCTCGTACTCCTCGCGTGGTCAGCACATGGACAAAGCTAGACGTAAACAGCCTATTTAGACCGCCCAAAATTTCACCACTCACCGATGCACCACGCCCCGAGCATGCATGTGCCGCACAACAGAAACCAGCTGCGCGGCGAGTGCTCCCGTCTCCGGCAGCCCCTTGTTCCTCGCACTCCCCGCGCAGCCAGCAAATGGACCAAGCTAGAGGTAGACAGCCATTTATACAGCCCAAATTCAAAATTCCAACACGCGGCGAGTGCTCTCGTCTCCGGCACCCCCTTGCGCCTCGTACTCCTCGCGTGGTCAGCACATGGACAAAGCTAGACGTAAACAGCCTATTTAGACCGCCCAAAATTTCACCACTCACCGATGCACCACGCCCCGAGCATGCATGTGCCGCACAACAGAAACCAGCTGCGCGGCGAGTGCTCCCGTCTCCGGCAGCCCCTTGTTCCTCGCACTCCCCGCGCAGCCAGCAAATGGACCAAGCTAGAGGTAGACAGCCATTTATACAGCCCAAATTCAAAATTCCAACACGCGGCGAGTGCTCTCGTCTCCGGCACCCCCTTGCGCCTCGTACTCCTCGCGTGGTCAGCACATGGACAAAGCTAGACGTAAACAGCCTATTTAGACCGCCCAAAATTTCACCACTCACCGATGCACCACGCCCCGAGCATGCATGTGCCGCACAGCAGAGACCAGTTGCGCGGCGAGTGCCCTCGCCCTCGCCTCTGGCAGCCCCCTCGCGCCTCGCACTCCCCGCGCAGCCAGCACGTGCGCGCAGAGGTCCCCACCGCCCGCTGCCTCCATCACTACGTAGAGCCGTGGACCGTGCTACAGAAACGTGTTAAATTAAGGAGGGTCCATGCGAGAGCAGAGATAAGCTTAACGAGCATGTTTTGTCCGAGCGTGGCGAGCGCTATCTACATGCACATTTCTTTGAAAGGATGTTAGCCGCTTAGCCTTTATTTTAGCCGCATCGTGCGAATGACGCCTGTAACACACCTCCGCCGCGAAACCGCGGTAGGCCGCCATAGATCCGCTATGAATTGTCTTCTATCGATGACGATATATGAGGATCACATCTACGTAGCGGTTTTTTCGCGTCATTACTTCCGCGTGTCAACGATCGGAGCCGACCGGGCGGATTTGCGCGTGAAATGCATTATACTTAATAACAGGCTGTTCGAATTTGTTTCGCTTGTCGAAGTCATGGCGGAACCTTTGCGGCGTTTCGCGAGCGGAGGTTTAATGACAGAGTTTTAGCAGTAGATAACATCTGGTAAAGGTAGAGATGTATTTAGGTTGCAGAGTCAATCGCACCAGCTTGATGCACGTGGCGTGTCTCTCCGGCACTCGAAAGTAGAACGGGTAGACATTTTCATTTTTAACAGCCTACATAAAGGTTTGGAGGAGCGTCCGTTGCTATTACCTACATTATGACATCTTCAAATTAAGATACAGCGACTGGACTGGACATGGTAGTACGTAAAACCTAACAGTCTTCTATTCCTCGCGATGTAGGTAGCCGTTTTGATGGCAAAATATGACAATATCAGATTTTTAAAGGTCAAAGATCAACTGTGCATCGTACCATCATAGTTTCGTAGAGGGCCGCGATGCAGGGGTGCCGGAGTTTGGCCATGACCCTCGGCTCGCGGTGGAGGTTGCGCCGCGCGTACTCCTCCTTTATGCAGGTCAGGTCGATGATCTTTATGGCCACCTGGCAAACGAAAAAGATACAAAAAAGATTATGAAGCCTGTAGAAATATGTAACGGTTATGTAGTGTTTAATAAACGTGACACGTCACGTGTGGTTGTGTGGTGCGGGCGCTCGCGTCAACTCACGACACGACACGTCACTATCACTACGCACCGACGCGACGTCCGACCGTCGTCGGTCGCAGTGAACTGACGTCACGCAGCTAGGTACCAGTAAAATAAATCCGTGTTTTATTTTAATACTTTAACTACTTAATGTTCATTGTAATGTTACAGTAAACATAACTACCCGGTAAATTGGGTTATGTGGGTTATGGGGTAATTAATTAGATACGCAGTTTTTGTTTTTCTTAGATGAGAGTCGAAGAGACGGGCATTTCAATATGATAGCACGCGCGAAGTATATAAGATCAACATTCTTCAGGCCTATTGGCCAACCTACATTATTTTCAAGTCGTTACGTTTGCGTGAGTCGTTCCATGGTAATTTTATTTTAAGAATCTTCTTGACCAAAACCTAATCATACCTACTTATACAATACTAAATAATATACTAGAAAAAATACGACTCGCACCAGATCAATACTCAGACGGGAATCGAACCCGCGACCTTTGGATATCCGGTCCAATGCTCTGACCGCTGAGCTACCGAGTCACTAGTGACATCGCCGAATTTCTTCTAGTATATCCTACTCTTACGCTGTAAGCCAGCGTTATTTCACCAATGTGAGGAATTACCTCGACATTCAATTGAAATATCTTTCCAGATATTTGGCAATCGATTAAGATGAAATAGCTATATAATTTTTGAATTTGAGATTTTTGCATTCACAATGCTATTTTTACACAATACTAAATAATATACTAGAAAAAATACGACTCGCACCAGATCAATACTCAGACGGGAATCGAACCCGCGACCTTTGGATATCCGGTCCAATGCTCTGACCGCTGAGCTACCGAGTCACTAGTGACATCGCCGAATTTCTTCTAGTATATCCTACTCTTACGCTGTAAGCCAGCGTTATTTCACCAATGTGAGGAATTACCTCGACATTCAATTGAAATATCTTTCCAGATATTTGGCAATCGATTAAGATGAAATAGCTATATAATTTTTGAATTTGAGATTTTTGCATTCACAATGCTATTTTTACACAATACTAAATAATATACTAGAAAAAATGTCTGAGTATTGATCTGGTGCGAGTCGTATTTTTTCTAGTATATTATTTAGTATTGTGTAAAAATAGCATTGTGAATGCAAAAATCTCAAATTCAAAAATTATATAGCTATTTCATCTTAATCGATTGCCAAATATCTGGAAAGATATTTCAATTGAATGTCGAGGTAATTCCTCACATTGGTGAAATAACGCTGGCTTACAGCGTAAGAGTAGGATATACTAGAAGAAATTCGGCGATGTCACTAGTGACTCGGTAGCTCAGCGGTCAGAGCATTGGACCGGATATCCAAAGGTCGCGGGTTCGATTCCCGTCTGAGTATTGATCTGGTGCGAGTCGTATTTTTTCTAGTATATTATTTAGTATTGTGTAAAAATAGCATTGTGAATGCAAAAATCTCAAATTCAAAAACATACCTACTTATGTTCAAAACACGTTTTATATCATTCGCAGAAGAGTTCTTTCTAAAGAGCACAAATGTTTAGTTTTCAAAGTGCCGAACAAAAGTTCAGCTTCATTCACTGATCGCTTTTGAAATGTTGCCCAACTGCCATACTTAGAGGCAATTGCATTACTTTACTCTGTGGCGCATACACTATATTGACCAGACCTGCTACCCTTATGCCTGGTTTATACGGCGTCAGTAACATGGCAGTACAGTAATCCAGTCGTGCTGACTTCTCGCTCGCAAGTCAGTCCAGCTGACTAGCCACCCGTTCTATTTTCGGGCACAATACAACTTACTGCCGATCCTATCTACATGTTCCCAGTTACCGGGTCCGAAATTCTGAGTCACTGGGTCCAGGCACTGACCCCGTATAAACCAGCCCTAATATGCCCTTACCTTCTTGCCTATGATTCTGTGCGTAGCTTCTTCGACCCTGGCAAAGTGTCCTTTCCCAAGCACTTTGCCGTTCATCAGGTAGTTGCCCACACTGTACACTTGGCTCTTACTCCGCATATTGGCCTTCATGACTAGTTACTCGCTAATTTCGACACATTTGAAACATTTTCTCGTTACAGCTTTCAGAACATTCGGAACACATACACGCACGGTTTATAAAGTATTTATTTGTAAACGTCATAACAATTTGGACGTTTGTGTCTTGTTAGGTCTTCGAAATTGGAACGCTATTAGTGTCACACTTGACATTTTATTGGACTATTTTTAAAGAGCCGCCGATTGCCAGTGCTTTGGTGATAGGTGGACTTTTTTCATTGATATAATACGCCCAATCGATTCATTTGATTGAGTTTTCATCATAGACTATTGGTCTAACAAAGTTTATCTATATGGTATTCTTTAATCCCTACTAATATTATAAATGCGAAAGTAACTCTGTCTGTTATGCTTTCACGCCTAAACTACTGAACCGATTTGAATGAAAGGTACGCAGATAGATGGAACCTTGGGGAAGGACATGGGCAATTTTTTATCCCACTATTGGGCACGGGTCTGCACCCGCACGATATAACCTGTAGTGCACGCGGGCGAGCACGCGGGTGAAAAGCTAGTTTATAATAAAAAAAAAGTATTCTTATACTTACGTTGGGTTAATTATAAGCCTAGCATTATGCCGAGTCGGGACCGATTTGGGACAAAACTTAGATAGCCTCTGTTTTTTTTTTTTTATTTCTTGTACGTATTCTTGTTTTGTCTCGAATAAATGATTTTCTATTCTATTCTATTCTTAAGTACTTAATTATCACGGTTTGTAAATATTTTTTTCATCGTAGATGGTTAGACGTATTTATGTAAGTAAACCCATCCAACATTAGGTACCAAATACGCTAAACGTAATTAACGATATTAATATGCGCCTAAAACTTTTAATATATCTCTGCATAAAACCAATAAAAGGATAAAACTCATAAAAAACACATCTCATTTTAAATCAGCATTTAGCCAGCTTAACGAAGAGTTACGTTCGCCAGAGGGCCTCAGAGACGCAAATCCAACGATATGATATGACTGAAAATTGTTTAGCCTTCATGCAAATCCGAAACAAATAGAATGGAGCACCTCGGCCGCACATATATCAGGGCTGTATTTTCAATTACTTGAATAACTCCAATGGCTAAATCCTCGCACAAATCCTTAGGTGACGTCCGCGGGCGGCCACCGCACGCCCAGCCGCCCGCCTGCACACCACTACCCAAGTAATCTGGCACTGGAGGAGGTACTTTTCGTAGAATTGGAAAAAGAGTCTAAGTACTTGTGGTTGGTAAAGTGTATGATCTTGTGGAAGCTTTTTTCGCAAATGTCTTGGCGATGTGTGTTCGTTTGTGACTAGACAAGGTAAACTTTTCAGATGCCTTTAACTCAAATTAAAAGTTTATAGAATAATGATTTGCATACTTAGGTAGATACGTATTAAAATAACGTAGACCCTTTTTTTATCAAATGATCAAACATAATACTTAAGTAATGATTCAAAACTTCTCTACAGGTTGTTTGCCCTAACTTGTCTTTTTATGCACAACGGGTTAGTGTTCGACCTTCACCTCACCTGATGTTAAGTGACGATAAGGCCGAAGGTGGAAGCGCACTACCTACACCCAGAATCCTCATCACCGAAGAACTGGCTGTCTTACCTCTAACTGCAACAATTTTTAAATTGTTGTAATGGCGTCAGACTTAGTAAGATGGTGGTAGCTAGCCAGGTGGACTTGAAATAAGCCCTGCCACCAGTGGCGTAACTATACCATCTGAGGCCCGTGGCAAATTCATCGACTGGGGCCCTCTCTTATAAGTGTTCTGTGGGCCCTCCCATGTAAAAAATTTGACGTTTGATTATAATTTTTAACCGACTTCAAAAAAAGGAGGATGTTTTCAAATCAACGGTTTTTAAGTACCTATATGTTTTACGATAACTTCGCCAATTGTTAACCGAATTTAATAATTGTTTTTTTATCTGAAAGAACAAACAAGTTCAGGGGGGTAATTACGTAACTTTGTTGCAATCAACTCTGACAGAAATCGCAGTTACATCGCTGCTTTAGTAAGAACCAATGTGACAACTAAAGCAGCAATGCAACTGCGCTTTCAATCGATTTCAATCGAGAATTATTAGCAACAGACTTACGTAATCCACGTACAGGTGTGGTTTCTTACAATTATTATTATTTATTACTTTTACCAGTATTATATTATCTGTGCTTTTACAGAGATATGGCAAGTAGCTTTTTAATAATTCTGAAAAATAACAATTATTTAGCTTACCATCGCACGAGTTTTAACGGATTTTCAGGCATAACTTCTTTGTTTATGAACGATTTACAGATGATTATATTTTAGTTTGAAAGGGTTTTTATTTTTGCTTGACATCTCTTGAGGTTAGAGTAACCTCAAGAGTGGTCATATTTTAATTACTTTGGTATTGGACCTTGGACAAATAGGATAAAGGCTTAGTGATTGAGATATTGGTAGATTTATGCCAATCCAAAACAAACCGAGCTACGCTTGCGTCGTTCTGGACCAGAATTGGACTACGAGGGCACAACGGAATCTTCAAATGCAAACAGCCTGAATTTGGAAATTGAGTTATGTGCATTGTACCATTGAAAATATGGTATACTTAAAGTTAAAAAATATTTAAGTAGGAACACTTTTACATACCTACCATTAAAAAGTTAAAAATAAAAACAAAAACAGCTTCAAAATTTCATAAAACGCATACCTATCAAATTCTAATAAAACACGTCCAATGAATTTGGGTGAGGCTTTATTATTTAAAACCAAGTTGTCCTCTAGCGGCTAGCCCCGTCAGATAGACGTGTTTTATTTTCAGAGTTTTACTTGTTACTTGTCTACTACCGACCTTAGTCGGACTCTGCTATTTTAACACTTTCAGCGCCCCTTTAATTTTCCAAAGCACTGTTCACTCAACTTATCGTCAATAAATTCCTAATTCAAGTACCGATTGATTTTAAGCAACTATTTTTTTTCCTCCGTCTCCTTCTTCCTCTTTCATTTTTCGCTTCCACTATGCTTCCACTTAAATACTTTCTAGAACATAGTAAATTATCTTTTTTCCACTAAAAATAAACGATAAAACTAAAACTGCGATGACTAAAAAACAATGTCACAAACAACCAATTCTCACAAGAAACTTACTATGACTGTGGCGTAATGAATGGACCCTTTTTGGATACAGAGATTTGGAAAAAGTGATTTTAGCTACCCATTATGTTAACAAAGGAATATGATTATTTGACCATTGACCGACCATCTGTGCACTTTTATGTTTCAACTTTTTAGAGCCGCACGTGTACCTAGTAATTTTTTGTTCAGAGGTATTTATTAGAGACAGTAAAAATGCGAGCTTTGTTCCCATCCCATGCATTCTTATTTCCGCTTTACGTTTGTATCAGTTTGGCTAGGATAATGAAGCCTATTGTCAGTTTTTTTTTTGCCAAATTTTGTAATAAATGTTAAGTTCCTCTTGTGGTCACGGCCTCTCGAGCCGGGGGGCCCCTTCGGGCCAGGGGCCCGTGGCATTTTGCCCGCTCTGCCACCCTATAGTTACGCCACTGCCTGCCACCAACCTCTATTCAATCCAAAGTGGAGTAGTTTGGTTTTATTGTGTTTTTTGCAGCTAGGTATCTAAGTTTCACAACGTGGTAATAGGCTTCTCTAACCAGTAAGATTTTTGGATACTGATCAGCAAGGCGATCGTAATAATCGCAAGCCAAAGTCAGTCTTCTTATCAAAAACATCTGAGTTAAAGTGCCGCGTCCACGGAGTGTTGTCCCGGGCCGCCGCGTCGTCCCTTGCCATAAATTTACCCGGCCGCAGTGCGAGGCCCTCCGAAATCGCTCCAAATGGAATTAGTATAGCTATCGCACATCCACCGCTGGTGTTAATCATTAGGCGCTCACCTAACGCCATCTAGCGACTCCCGTGATTAGCGGCTAATGCGCCCTAATGTTTATTAGCTCGCCAAAGTAGTTTAATGTGTTTGTTTACAGCGCTTTTTCCGATAGTGTCACGTATGACGCTTTGAATTTCTAAAATTGAAAGCTTTGAATTGGTAAATAACCACTTTCCATACAGACAAGATAAAATGCTGTTTACTTTAGTTTTTCAATTACTTATAAGTATGTATACCCAAGTGTATTACTTATCTATGCTTTAGTTCTCGCACCACGCCAGAATAATGCCGCGTCAACTAAGTTAGCTCATGCTATCAAGTTTAGTGCTGCGAGACAAAAATGTATGTTTTGAGTTTGAGATTCCAAAGGAATAGTAGATTGCACCACCCGAGCCGCAGGCGAGGGTGGATAGTCAAGTCGTGGGTAAAATGGGTTTTATGTACGAGTTATACACTCTGCTTTTCACTTCGATTGTGAGGAAATTAAACAAAACATTTTTTTTTAATTTTAGTGACAAATTATATAATTTTGGAATGTGCTCATCAAGGCCTTTCATTTGATACCCACATATATTTTTTATTTTTTTTAATTTACTGACAAATTATATAATTTTGGAATGTGCTCATCAAGGCCTTTCATTTGATACCCATATTCAAAAAATGATTTTTGTTTAATTAAGGATTTTCAATTGATACCCATTTTCAAAAATTGAAAAAAAAAATAGGTATTAAAATATGGATTATGATTAAAAATGAGGAAAATAACAAGTTTATTAATTGCATGTGTGGCTGTTTACCTGACGACCTTTGTCTTAGAGTCTAAACTTAGACGAAGATTTTACTTTATGCTCTAGCTAGAGCATGAAAAGCGATTTTGTGCAGCCTATTGCCAACATAATTACGAACTTTACGAGCATGAGAAGTAAAAAAATATTTTCAATAGTAAAGCTTTAAAGAGTCAGTATATTAGGTATTATGCTTATCTTTTCTGTTAGTTTGAACGTCAAGAGGCGTAGGTAAAAAAACTCGTAAATAAGTTAATTTTCAGATTCTTACACTATTGTCTATTGTTACTGTTTGTAGGGTAAGTCCTATAGAAATTATAAAAACGTGGTAATTTGGTCATTTAAAGTGCTAACAAAATATTCAGTTCTCCGACGTTTCGGCACCTTTGCTTGCAGCTGCCGTGGTCACGAGGATTCCCCATGACCACAGAGCTCGTAAAAAGTGTTTTATTTCAATGCCAATAAAAGTAATGGAAATATGAAATAGGTAGGTACCTACAGTATGAAACTGACATAGTGTGGTATAGTTTCGAATCCAAGACTTCAGGATGATGACAACTCTTCGCGATAGTCATACGAAATCTTCTTTAAAAAAACCTTATGATCTTATTGAACATTTTTAAAGTGTGCGTTGGATGTGTAAGTATTTAAAAAAAACCATTTAACTTATCTATAAAACGTTTTCGCATTCAAAAGTGGCGCGTCATTACGAGCGACGGGCAACATTTTTAATTAACATTTTCTGCTAACTCGTTTACCGCACCACACGGCCTCGCTGATAGCAAACTAAGTATTTTAGGGTTCCACATATGGTAGAACCATCGATATCAAAAAGTTTGCTTTTAATTGATTTTTTTATTGATTTTTTTTCTTTGCAGCTGCCATCACGGGTAAAAATGACTACCTAGCTCTATCCACCTAAGTACCTGCCGTTATTTTTTTTATTAATAAGTACGTCCACAAATCTTACTTGATATAAATACAGATTAGCCTTTTCCACCCAATAGTGAAAAGACGGTAAACCCTGAAAAGTACCTTTGCAAAAAAGAAATTGCACATGCATAGACACACTTTACATTGCAACCCAGGAACTCGAAGATCCTTCAACAATTTTAAGATCAAACCATATTGACCCTAGTTTTCCACCCCATAAGCCCTTAAATCCCACCAAGTGACATCCCAGATATGGTCCGATTAATGGAAATATTATCTGGCGTGAAGTTCGGTCACGCGAGAACATAATCAGCAACTAACGATGTCCCTAATTAATTCAGGGGCGAACGGTTGCATGAAAAATTGCTGCAAAACTGCCCATTCGCGATCACTGCATTACTTACATTGTTTGATAGATAGCTTTTTAGTACTTAGTAAAAGTACGCGTAGTTTATAAATTATACTGAGAAACGCTAACACCACCTCTGTGGTCTAGTCTTTCGCCCACCTACCTGTGTAAGACGCAGGGGGCCCTAGGGTCGGTTCCCAGGGGGGTACAATTTGTACTGGGTAAGTATTGTTGGTGGTAGGGTTTATTTAAAAGTCCGCCTGGCTAGCTACCACCATCTTACTGAAGCCGGACGCTATAACAACAATTTAAAAATTGTTGTGTTCCAGCAGTTAGAGGTAAGAGCCAGTTCCTCAGTGGTGAGGATTCTGGGTGTAGTGCGCTTCCACCTTCGGACTTATCGAACACCAGGTGAGGCAAAGGCTTCCAAATGTTAACATCGAAGGGTCTGCGATGTTAACATTTGTACTTTTCGCTGATCCTGCATTTCTTCGTCATTCATAAACGTTGCAATTTATTTAATATCTGGGAATACCAAGAGTAGCAGTAGGAAGTAAAATTACGTATATAAATAATAAATTGTATAGATAGGGAAAAGGGCAGGGCACATAGGTGAAAATCTAAAACACTTATCTATTATTGATGTCAAAATTATCTTTGCTATTAAGATGTTGAAGTTCTGTTATCAAACAAATACTTACATATATCATAAAGTCACCATTTTCACAGTAAAGATGCATTATCAAAATACCGTTTACCCCAGCGAGCAAAGGCTAGTTGCAGAGTATTTATGAGTCAACCGGCGTATAATTAAGACAGGACGGCTAGATTGCCAGAATAAATTTAAACTTCACGTCCGCTAAATACGCTGGTGGGGTACGATCCTCAGATCCCAACTTTTATGGTTAATTAACTACGGTAATGATGGGTAGGTACTTACTGAAATTAAAGATCTTATAGGTAGTTCATTTATTGATATTATTGGCTACTAATTTATCGATCAATACATTTTGTTTTAAAGACAAATAAAATAACTAACGATACCTACTCAGCAACTTCTGGTAAATGCGTCAATTTTTGGAAATAGTAGATTGTTATATCGTGTGTTACACTAAACTTTTCACTACGATTGCGAGAAAATAAAATATAATATTAAATAGTTTATACCTACCTACTTCCGTGAACGAATCCACTCGTTTTTCTATCCTCCAACTTCATAAACTTTTTGTACAATATTTAAATAAATGATTTGTGCTTGACGGCAAAAGATTAAAAGTATTTCTTTCCTATTACAGTCACAAAATTCAATCAGTTTGTAATTATAGAAAAATTTTAAAATTGTAAAGATTTCGCGCCATGGTACTTTTTTAAATTTCTGCTGTAGCAGCTAAGCAACACAAACACGCATTCTACGATTCACTCTGTGCACAGAGTATAAATAAGTCTATGATTTCACCGAAGTTTAGTTCCATTTTCAAAAATAAGAATGAGAAACAGTATTAAGTCGAGCTAGTTTTTATTCGTGATTATGAATAAAGACTTTTTGGTTTTAGTAGGCTCATTCACAGAGGATGGGCTCATTGGTAATAGACAAACATGAAAAAAGAAAAAACTTTATCCCCTAGGGGTTATTTTGCTATTTTATCTCGGCTCTTGTACGTTACAATGACGGACTTTTTGAGCAAGAGGAGTGAAAAAACATATTTTGTCATAAAAAACAAAAGGCTATAGTGTCTTAAAAACTACTTATTCTATGAATTTCTTTGACTTTAGGATAGTAAAGCTACTCGTACTATCACACAATAATTATCTCAATATTTAGCCTTAGATATTTTTTAAATAGAATTTCTTTTAAAGCCATTAGATAAACTTAGATAATTTATTTGGACTTAACACCCACATTACCTTATCCTTGCTCTCCCACAAGATAGAAATCACAGGACTCTTAAACCGTAAGCCAAATGGCTTTATTACAATATATTTCCTACAGATATATGTTCCAAGATTCAGGGTATGTGGATACCATCAATAACCGCTCAGGGCAGGCTATCTAGATTTATCGGTCGGTCTACCTGTGGTCTAGACTGCACCTTTATGAGCTTCTTATAGTGCTTATGTGGAAATTATGGACCCACGTCGCATAATATATTTGAGGGTCGTGTGCTGTATTGGATACCTACTGGGAAGCAAAAATATGGAATGTCTCTAAAGCTTTTGAATTTTCGGTCATTATCATTAAAGTTACATTATTTCAAATATTATCGCGAACCCTAATTCAAAATCTAAACTTTTATGTTAGTTTAGTTTTAGGGATGCGTCCAAGATGGATGAATGCATCTTTTAATAAACATAGAGCGATTAAATATTTTTGACATAATAAGTACCTACCACTAGAGTTATGTATAAATTTAATGTAGCTGGATGTTTGTGTAATGTGTTAAGTAGGTAAGTAGGTAAGGTACCTACTAATATTTATCAATTTTTATACTTCTTCCAAAAATTTTTACTTTTCCGTCAAAAATTGTCGTTAAAGCACTTAACATGAGTAGATAAAGATATTTTTCAACTAAAAAAGCTCTCAAAAGCAAAAAAGCTCTCAAAAGCGTACGAGGCACGACCAAAATTGATATTCATTACAGGCGGCAGTAAATCCGGTGTATGCCACAGCATATATTACCATCTTTCTTTCAATTAAAACTGAAGAGTTACGTATTATTTGGGCGAGCAGCCGCGCATATCATACATTTTAAAATTAAACCAACGCAGCGGCGAATCATTAATAACTGTACTGAATCAAATGCAAACAGACTACTCCGGCACCATGAAATTGCACATGTTTGCATACATAAATATCTTGTTTGATAAGCTAGCACCACTACCGTCGGACAGGGTAGGTACATACATGTTTAAGATCAATACGTACAATTGTTACTAACTATCAACTAATGTCAAATCGCTGCCTACGGTTTGACCATGTTTTCTAAGATACACTGTATTAAAATTTTGACCTAGATTATCTTCCTAAAGAAGCAAAGCAAGTGCATATTTTTTACATAGATACACAGGAGATTTGTTTGCTGTTTGTGTTTTCAAAGTAATTAAACTAAAGCTTCACTTCACTACAAAGCAATGTAGACTATCCATAAAGACTGGTTTACATTATCTTAGTCTTTAGTAGAGTGCTTAACGTTAACGAATACACAGATAATAAGTAATTTTGGCATAAAAAAACAGGAGGAGCTCTACAATAACACAGAATACTGTCTATGGATACAACGGAACCGATAAATCGGACGACGGCGACGTTGGTTCCATTTCGTGATATTATCTAGAGACGTTATTGTTTACTCTTTGCCTATACTTACTTAGTTACTTAAACGAACATCATTCGACTATAGCGAAACTCTTTTTGCTAGCTCTAAGCCGAAAAACTAGTTTGAAATAATCCTTGTTTAAATTAAAGTTGTTACATAATAAATAAGCCCTCCCCAAACCGATGGTACTGGTTAGTCCAGCTAGTAACATGTTTGCTCGCGCTTCCCGTTACGCGTTCCGACGAATAAAACTGAACTATTTATATTTGTTTTAATTCGACAAACAGCGCAAGTTGCCCGGAACTCCCGCAGGCAAATTTGCTGAATCGTTTCGCATGGAGGGAAGGTATGAAGTGCAGTTTGTTGCAAGTGGTACCTATGCTCAAAGAACTTTATTAGCATTGCCTGTTTGTACTCTCATGAACATAGATATGAGAAGGATACTTTATTTGAACACACACTGCCGCACATGTAACTCATAGTATGTAGGTACTATAAAGAAATTAACTAGTAAAACCCAACTACGGAAAAATCACGCTCAAAAATAATAAAGTCCGAACTTCATTAAAAAGGATAACCGTAGACCTTAAGCCGGCGTAGCTACGCTATGCAAGTCACTTAATTTGTCCTAGTAATAGACACGACACAAACTACTATAGCCTGGAGGTGGCTTGCGATCAAGAATCTTATGTGTTCGTCCATAATATAATATTAATGTTAGATTCTTGCATGCGATGCGACCGACTACGGTCTACGGTCGGTTATCCTTTTTATTTAATTTCGAACTCGAATATTTTCATGTTTCGTACTTTTTAGAGCGCGATTTTTCCGTAGTTAGGTTTTATTTTTAAACTCCCCTTTTATTTTAATTTTTTTGGGGTTGTGAATCGGGTGAATTTAACCAAAATCGCAAGTAACATAGCTAACAATAGGTATGTAGGTATAAATATTTTTGAAAACTTTCATATGAGACGTCACATAACCTATAACCTTCGAGCAGCGACGGCTTCCCGTCTACTCTAAGCCTATAACGATCAAGACGCTTACCTATAAGTACTAACGATACTTCATTTCTCAAATTTTGATAAATATGACGAGGGATCAGATGAACAAACATACATAACATACCTACCCACATACATACCGGTCAAAATCATAACCTTCTTTTTTTCATTTCCGTAGTCGGGTAGAAATTATGTACCTATGTAGGTACGAGATTGGACACTAATGTGACATTTATCAAGAAAATGGGTCGTATTCATAAAAAGAAGGATAATTATGCTTATACTTGCCGAATGTTAAGGGTATCTTCTGTTTGTTTTCATAATAATAATTATTGTTAACGTTATTACATTAGGTAAACTCCCAAGTTGGTCCCATTTTTTAAAATTTGGAAATCGGTTCAGTACTTTTTATAATCATGAAAAAAGCACGAAAATAGTATGATTTTGTGTGAATTACCTCGATGATATGGTCGTACAGAAGTCTCATCCTTATTCATACTGCAAAAAAAACTTATCAGAATCTTAGTCAATATAGATAATACCGAAAGCTGCAAGCCGTACTTCCAAAAGCATAAAATCCTTTCCCTACATTGTATTTATATTTTTGAAATCTGCAAATTTGTCAGAAAACACATAGAGTTATATACTAAACGAAAAGATGTCCAGTCTACTTATTCATTACGGCATAAAAATAAGCTAAAAGTTCCAATCGCTCGCCTACATTTGTGCTCATCCAGTGCATATAATATGTCTATCAGAATCTACAACAAATTGCCTGAAAAATTAATAAATGAAGAAAATAACAAATTGTTTAACAGAAGTCTAAAAGATATGTTATTAAATGAATGCTACTATAGTGTAAAAGAGTATTTGAATGATAAAATAAATGCCTAATAAGATATAGGTACTTACATACTTAATATAAACGTAAAATAATAGAAAAATATTATGACTTATATGTGATACACAGTTCAAAACTATGTATTTTTTGATATAGTAATAATTGTAATTTGTTTTTAATAAGGCGTCCTCTCCTACTTCAATTGCTATACCCTACTGGGTCCATAATGTTCTCTTTCTATAAACTACCACCTATGTATTCACTTTATGGTATGCAATAAAATATTGAATTGAATTGTATTACTTCTTTGTTTATGAACGGAATATGAAAATTATTTTGTTGTTGGAAGGGGGATACCTATCTTAAGTGTAGTTCCTACACCGACTTAAAAAAAAGACGTTTTCAGTTTGACCCGTAATGTATGTATGTTTCTCCGCGATTAACTCACGTTTGGCTAAGCCGATTTTCTACCTAAATAATATATCTACACTACCTAATACAAAAGGTACCTACACTAAAAATAAAAAAATAAAAAATTGTTTAAAAAAAACAAAAAACCGACTTCAAAAAACCTACCTATAAAAAGCAAGAAATAATATTCGTAATAATAAAAACACGTCTATTGAAGTCGGGTGGGGCTTTTAGAATAAAAAAATGAATTTGTATTCCAGCCCCACCCGACTACAATAGACGTGTTTTTTATTATTACGAATATTATTTCTTGCTTTTTATAGGTGGGTTTTTTGAAGTCGGTTTTTGTTTTTTTTAAACAATTCTTTTTCAACTGCATTCATTTGAACAACATGATTGCTTTTACCAGATTGCATAAAACGCGTTTTCCACTTGATATCCCTCATTCAAACCCCGGTGAAGTATTTAGCTCGATTTTGTTCCATAAATGAATATAATATTATATATAAGTATTTTGAAACTGAATCCAAATATATCATTGGATTCAGTTTCTATGAAGGATTTTGCGATAAAATAGGTTCTTACTGAAACCGTGTCTATTATGAGTACTTACCTAATAATTATTACATAAGTATATAAACTTTTGCTAAAGTTTGCTTATTAATGGATGCTAATAAGTGTTGTAATTGTAAGGTTCTTTTCGGCTTGTTGTTTAAGATATTTATACCAATGCACCATTTTTCACTGAATCACTTCTATATTGACGCACTGCACTGAAAGATCATACACATACCTACAGTGCAGTATAGTATAGTGTGCAATTGCATTTTTCACAGCAGTGGCTTTTTCTATAATCACGTACCATATTTCTTTCATTTCGTCACGTCTCGTGTTAATCCGACGGCGATAGGTTCGTTCACATAAAACGTATCACGTACAGTTTTTGACCCACACTTCTATTGATTTGGAGCACGACATTTCAAACGAAATCCCTTCGAAATGTTAAAATAACAAGGGGGAAAAACATTAAAATAACAAGTGCAAATATGGAAGAAGTAAACTAAACACTTGGAGCGAGCAGATCCGTTTTTGGCCTGAAATCTGCCGCAATCACACATTCGCGCGAGTGGCGTGGCGAGGCGAGTGGCGATGGCGTGGCGGGCGACAAATAGCGAACTCGCATGTGCAAAGTACAGTAAAGTTGCTATCGCTATTCTTTTAATCTCGTCACTCGCGCGCTCGCGTTGGCAGTGGCATTTTTGGACGCGAGTCGAAAGGCACGTGCAGCCATTACGCCTCGACCACGACATGGTCGCTGCGCCCGCCACTGCGTGGTCGCGAGACGACAAGCTGTGAGGCCGACATCGAGACAGCGTGCAGTGGTTGCCGAGCGAGACGCAAGACACAGGACACGCGCGGTGAAATCGTGGCCTAGCGGTTATGGCGGAAAATGTACTCTATGTTCGAGTGAGTGCGTGCGTCCAAAAGCGTTTCGTCGAGTGACTCGCGCGAGTGGCGAGGCGAACACGAATGTGTGATTGCAGCATAATGTTTGCGCAGTCTGGTGTGGTCGTGTTTGAGCGCGCAGATTGAAGGCTCTTCGCCACACGACAAATGTTTGTCTGTTTATTTGCCTGTATTATACGGAATCTTATTTTGGTCGGTTTCCTCTCGGCAAACATTCCAAGTCGGCTCCAGACACTTTCGCGTGTGAAGTGGTTTGTTTCCTGTAACGTGAGGTACCTACTTTTTATGTTTTTTATGTAACGTTATTCCAAACTTATCAGATTTAATATGTGCTTTTGAGGATTTTCAAACGAGCTTTTTAATAAGTAATTTGTTATTCTTATGTAGGTATCTACCCGTAGTAAGCCACTGCTTACACTTTAATGGACTTTAATAATATTTCAATGTCGTTTTAAATTAATATAGCTTTCTAATATCTTTGTTACATAATAAGCATTAAGAAATCTAATTGTAAAAAGTTATTGTTGTCTTTATCAAGTGCATTACGTCAACTCAAATATGACGTTGCCGGTACTATCCTGCAATAAATCTGTCCGGCCGGACGGACCGAAGCGCGGCCGTTTACATGTTTATATCTCGCTATAAATTGGGGGTTAGTGCGATGCCTGCGCGCTGCTAGCTGCTCAAAATCCGGAAAACTTTCGATCATTTACAATTTAACTTCAATTTAATGTGTACGTAACTACGTAGTGACAAAAACCGCAGGGCATGTGTGAAAAGATTGATGGATGTTAATGAAGCGAAAGAAGTGTGCAAGGATCGTAGCAGGTGGCGATCCATAGTCTCTGCCTACCCCATGGGAAACAGGTGTGAGTATATGTAAGTATTTATGTAATGTTAACCGCTTTTATTGATTACTAGCGGCCGCCCGCGACTTCGTCTGCGTGGTTAGTTATTTCTCTGTCCCTCAGGAACAGTACTATTTTTCGAAATAAAAGGTATCCTATGTCCTTTTCTGTATACCCCCGACAACGTGTATGCAAAATTTCATGATGATCGGTTGAGTAGTTAAGACGTGAAGGAGTAGATAACAAACAAACAAACAAACTGACATTCGCATTTATAATATTATTAAGGAAGTAAGGATTTTTAAACAGTATTGAATTTGTTACAAATTATTCTTCTTACCTTTATCAGTTTTGTGACTTGAAAGTTGAAATCAAAAACAAACTTGTGTTTTTGGCAGAGATCAATAATTCATTAATAAATGAAACAACAGCCTTTTCTAGAAAAAGAAACCCGGATAAATTACATGTTTCCTCCTCTTTACCTCCTGTCTGCATGAAAATGATTCTACTCTAACATACATTAGTATAATTTTGCTGGTTTAGGTATATCTCTATAATTAATTTTTCAACACACTTGCTCGTAAAGTGAGCCCTAATACATCGCTTTTAGGGCCATAAACCAAGCTATAACAAACGCGTGCAATAATATATAAAACACTAGTTCGTAATAGAATTAACCATACAAAGTTAAATTAGTACCTTACTGCAAGTTCTATGCGAGTAAACAGAGCATTCCTAATTTAGCCGGGTAATACAGCTATTTTTTTTACAACAAAGAGGTTTTATGCTGCTGAAAATTCATATACATTTTTGGAATAAACAAATGTGTAAGTCCTTAATTAAGTCAAATAAATATATAATTATTATCAAATTATTCATAATTCACAATATTTTGTTATAAAATATTAAAATATTTGCATTTTGTCACTTAAAATTATAATTTTTAAGTATTAGTAGTAGGCTGTATGCTCCTCACCCCTTTGTTCGCAAAATATTCTTGCGTTGGGCGTGTGAAAAAAAAACAAAAGAAAACATGCGCGCCTTTTCCCATAATTATCATATTTGTTTTTGCCATATTTGTTGCTGTGAGATAAATTATTTTGGTTTTTCCTCGCAAATGTGTTGAAAAACGTCGTATGAAACTCGTGAGCTCTTGCTTATTGCACACTCGGCTGAGTTACGCCCTCGCCTGCGGCTCGGGCTGCAACCCACAGCCTTGTGTGCAATGAGCAACCTAAGCTAACTTGTCTCATAATGTACTATTATTGCTATTTTATATCATACATAAGTATAATTTAATAGCTCATTAACGAAACCATCTAACCAAAGGTATTTAACAAAAGATAACATTTTATTTCCATCAGTCTCAATATTTCATTAAAAGAAAGAATACATACTTAAATGAATATTTATAGATTATACTCGTTCATGATCTTCCATAAAAAGTAAATAAATTCCTACATTAATCAACTTTAAACATCTACTCATTTCAGTCCACAACTTCCCAACAACAAAGATGTGTGCTTTTCATTCAAAACAATCGTCAATTCTTTTTATTCACAAAAGCACACACATGTTTATCTGCACAAGATATCAGAAATAAACATCACGTCATTTCAACGCGTTTCGTTTGACGTGTCTTCAGTCTTCTTTCTGCGATGGTTTGAATTATTGACAAATAGGCACCTTGATGGTTTTGTTCACGTATTTCTTTAAATGTTCCACAAAAGCACAAATGATATTTGAAATAATAAAAGAACTGGCCAAGTAATTTATAAATATAATAAATAAATAAAATAAAAAAAAAAAATAAAAAAAAGTGCGTATCGGGCCACGCGCAATATAGGATGCCGTAGTTATCTTTTTTATTACCATTACAAAATGGCTATAAACTTATATTTACTCCTTGTTTTATACAACTAACGACAATAACGAATTAAGTATAATACCTAACTATTCAATGTTTGTTCTACGCAAACTTTTCCAGCATATATAAATTGAATAATAATATATGTTGACCGACTACCTAGGTAGGTACCTACTTGTTAACTTGTAAAGCCTACATAGCAGTGATAGTTTTACTTTTACATCATTACTGCTCGGAAACTAGGATTTACTAGTATGGTAAGAGGCTGTGTAAGATGGCATGGCATGTGCAACACAGTGCATTGTTTTTTTTTCAGTAAAAAGTTTCGTCATTTTAATAAGAAAAGAAATTTATACTACACCTGTACAATCGCACTACTACACCTGTACAATCGCACTTTCTCTCGAGTGATACATAGTATCACTCGAGAGAAAGTGCGATTCCCGATCTCGGGTGTTTTAAAACCCTCGCCTACGGCTAGGGCTTCAAACGTCACCCTCGACGGTAATCGGTCTCTTTCTCCTCTCGGTGAACAATGTACTATGGTTCACTAAGGAGTTTTGCATAGCTTGAATGGTAAAGTACGTAGTGATTATATCCTCTGTGAAGTGTACTTTACAATTAAATCATTCACCTTATGCTTGAATTGTAAAGTGATTTGAAAATGGAACGTTCTATCTAAACAGTGCACCACAGAGAAAGAAATACTATACAGTGCACATGCCTGGCCAACCAGTATCACTGCCTTTTAATAATTGTAATAATGTATGTAACTATTTTTATTTTTATTTTTTTATAAATATTTTCTCTCTAATGAAAAAAATATTTTGTCATACCAATATAAATGTTTTAATTTCCTCGCATGAATGATGTAAAGTAGAATGCTTACCTCGGTTGTAAGTAGCTATTACACCCTCAACTATATTCGCCCTCGCTCGCTCGGGCGTCTATGGGCGCCAAATTAGATCTTGTTCTGTAATAGCTCTCTTACGTCCCTTGTGTAACAAACTACTATTATCTTTCTTATATGTATTACCTAGGTCCTAAGTTTTTTCACGTTTCCAAAAGTCGCGTCGTTTATCTGGTAAAGGGGGGACACTTTAATCTAATGAAATTTTGCATTTTATAGTACATTATGAGACAAGTTAGCTTAGGTTGCTTATTGCACACAAGGCTGTGGGTTGCAGCCCGAGCCGCAGGCGAGGGCGTAACTCAGCCGAGTGTGCAATAAGCAAGAGCTCACGAGTTTCATACGACGTTTTTCAACACATTTGCGAGGAAAAACCAAAATAATTTATCTCACAGCAACAAATATGGCAAAAACAAAATATGATAATTATGGGAAAAGGCGCGCATGTTTTTTTTTGTTTTTTTTTCACACGCCCAACGCAAGAATATTTTGCGAACAAAGGGGTGAGGAGCATACAGCCTACTACTAATACTTCAAAATTATAATTTGAAGTGACAAAATGCACATATTTTAATATTTTATAACAAAATATTGTGAATTATGAATAATTTGATAATAATTATATATTTATTTGACTTAATTAAGGATTTACACATTTATTTATTCCAAAAATGTATATGAATTTTCAGCAGCATAAAACCTCTTTGTTGTCAAAAAAAATAACTGTATTACCCAGCTAAATTGGGAATGCTCTGTTTACTCGCATAGAACTTGCAGTAAGGTACTAATTTAACTTTGTAGGGTTAATTCTATTACGAACTAGTGTTTTATATATTATTGCACGCGTTTGTTATAGCTTGGTTTATGGCCCTAAAAGCGATGTATTAGGGCTCACTTTACGAGCAAGTGTGTTGAAAATTATATTTAACGAATCGAAAAGTGGTCTTCACAAGCAACCCTGCAATATTTTCAAAAGCCCTACTAACAACATCCCACACTATGAGATTGACGAGATTTTTTTTTAATCCCGCTTTATAGTCATGTAGGAGAGGTATAGGTAGGTACTAAAACACATTTTTCAAGATTTTATTCTATCATATACATTCATGCCAAATTACAGCTTTCTTGTACTAAGGGCCTCTGAGCTAAACCACGGTAAAGATATGCTATACCGCGGACGGACAGGCAGACAGACAGACAGACGGACATGACAAAACTTAGGGTTCCTTGTTGCTTAACTACGGAACCCTAAAAAAGTTGCAAACCACTTTATGTGCCTAAGTCATTGGCGGATCCAGGGGGGGGGGGCATGGGGGCCATGGCCCCCCCCACGGGGTACCCAAGAGTACCTACAAGATTAGTGGATGAAACTGACAAAAAAATCGCGCTGCGCGGCAGTTTTTCTACTATAGACAACACTACAAAATTAGTGGATAAAACTGACTTAAAATCGCGCTGCGCGGCCGTTTTTTGTATACAAGAGTACAAGTTTAGTGGATGAAACTGACAAAAATCGCGCTGAGCGGCAGTTTTTCTGCTATAGACAGCACTACAAAATTAGTGGCTAAAACTGTTTAAAATCGCTGTTTAAAATCGCACTGCGCGGCCGTTTCTTGTAGACAAGAGTACAAGATTAGTGGATGACACTGATAAAAAATCACGCTGCGCGGCCTTTTTTTTAACTATACAAGTGGCTAAACTGACAAAAAATCGCGATGCGCGGCAGTTTTTCTACTATAGACAACACTACAAAATTAGTGGATAAAACTGACTTAAAATCGCGCTGCGCGGCCGTTTTTTGTATACAAGAATACAAGTTTAGTGGATGAAACTGACAAAAATCGCGCTGAGCGGCAGTTTTTCTGCTAAAGACAGCACTACAAAATTAGTGGCTAAAACTGTTTAAAATCGTACTGCGCGGCCGTTTCTTGTAGACAAGAGTACAAGATTAGTGGATGACATTGATAAAAAATCACGCTGCGCGGCCGTTTTTTTAACTCTACAAGTGGCTAAACTGACAAAAAATCGCGCTGCGCGGCAGTTTTTTTTACTATAGACAACACCACAAATTTTGTGGCTTAAAATCGCTCTGGGCGTCCGTATTTTTTACTATACATAAGAGTACATACAAGTGGCTAAACTGACAAAAAATCGCGCTGCGTGGCAGTTTTTCTGCTTAGACAACACTACAAAATTAGTGGCTAAAACTGTTTAAAATCGCGCTGCGCGGCCGTTTCTTGTAGACAAGAGTACAAGATTAGTGGATGACACTGACAAAAAATCACGCAGCGCGGCCGTTTTTTTGACTATACAAGTGGCTAAACTGACAAAAAATCGAGCTGCGCGGCGTTTTGTCAATAGGCAGTATTTTTTTCTAAATCAGGCATTTTGTGCATTCTAGACAGGGATCCTTTACATAAGACCCTAGACCCGAGGCTCCGATGGCCCCCCGCAAATTTAAATCCTGGATCCGCCCTTGGCCTAAGTACCTACAAGTAGATGTATGGTGTGGTGTGTAACTGTAAAATGTTAGATATTTTCTATTACCTATATTTTAGTATATTATAGTAGGTACTCAAGGTCGTAAAGATACTTAAAGCAAACATTGTAAAGATAACGAGACATCCGTCCCTTTCTGTCCTTGACTCCTACTCCGAGCTAGTTAGGTACCTATTTTGAGCGACGTCTCCGGGCAATCTTAATGATGCCGAAAAACTCCACTAGATGTCGCTAATTTCACAGCCATTTGACTAACGGTAGTTCCCAGGGCGGCTCGGCTTTACGACGCCAATAAAATATTTTATGACCCTTTACTAGTGGCGTAGTTAACGTGGTAACAGTAGGAATCGTTGTCAGAAACCATTATAGAACTTTGACCCAATTAATAAACAAAGAGAACACCTAGTTTAACCAAAATGTTTGATTAGGAATATAATGCTTTGAGACGTCAAACGTAAGGACTAATGTTGCTAAACAATATTTTTAGGTGTAAACTTACTCTTCGTTTAGGCCGTGAGTGATTTGAGATAGACTCGGCGGCGTAGGTAGGTGTGATCTAAACTGAAATTAATAACTTATTAAAACAAAAAGCCATAATAGGGATGTTGACTAATGAATAAAATAACGAAATACTAATAAAAATCGTAAACATATTAAACTTTTAGAGTAGCTTGTATACCTCTTGGTTTTATATATTGCATATTATTTGTTTTATGACCCTTCAAAGTTGGGTGGACAAGTCCATTTAAAAAGTATAAAATTTATTAAAATAAATGATACCTTTAATTAGTCCGTAAAATGTATGATATTAGTATGGAGCGTTTTTGATCGAGTCCATTTGTGTGCATTTCACACTGTGATATCTCGGGCAGTTTTCATGCTAGCGAATGAATTCTTTTACCAATGTTTCTTTTTTTGAGAGGTAATTTATGTAACATAAAATAAAAAAAATCTGCCTCTTTATTTATTTAATCGTATGGCGCAATCAAATTGTAGTTTGGTTTTATTATAGGTCCACATCCAGGTCACGCAACCAGTCTATAGCTGCTGGTGTCAGGTCCTCGTAGAGTTCCCGTGGGTCGCCTGGGAATTGGCGCTTTGGACATCGTTCCACAATGTGTTGGGTAGTCTGGTCCTCAAGGCCGCAGTCACACAGCGGATTCTCTATCCATCCCCACTTATGTTTCATGAAGTTACACCTGCCGTGTCCCGTGCGGATTCTATTGAGGCGGCACCAGTGTTTCCTCTGTAGGGAGAAACCTCTAGGTTTTTGGGTTGGGTCTGGAAATGTGTTGCAATGGCCGGCAGTTACCTCCGTCCACTCGTTCTTCCAGGATTGCTCCAGCGCGAAGTCGTCGGCCCTCAGCTTTCTGGCAGCTTCGCTTGTTGGTCGGCGTGATTTAAGTCGCTGCGGTGGCGGTTCAGTGAACTCTCGATGGGCTGGCAAATCAGGTCGATCAAATATCTTTTGAGCTTCCCTCGCGAGAGCGCGTTTTCTTCGTAGGTGAGGTGGAGCAATGTGGCTCAAGACAGGCAGCCAGTGAGTCGGTGTGGATTTGATAGTACCTGAAATGTGCCTCATTGCATCATTTAGTGTCGTGTCTACTTTGTGCACATGTGCGCTTCCGCACCATACAGGCGCACAGTATTCTGCTGCAGAATACACGAGACCAAGTGCTGTTGTTCGAAGGACATCGGCAGATGCGCCCCATGATGTACCACTAAGCTTATGCAGGATGTTGTTGCGTGTGGCTATCTTCAGAGAGGTTTTAGTAAGATGATCCCTGTAAGTAAGGGACCTATCCAGAGTGACGCCGAGATACTTTGGGTGGGAGTTATACTTGAGATTTTCGCCCTGGAATTTCACAGTCGGTTGATAATTGGCATGTTTGTTGTTCAGGTGAAAACAAGAAACCTCCGTTTTACTTGCACTAGGTATTAGCCTCCAGGAGGAAAAAAAACTCGACATGGTGTTAAGATCCGTCGTCAGGACATCCTCTGCCTCTTCAAACTCGCGACTCCGTGCCACCAACGCAATGTCGTCAGCATATATAAACTTCCTGGCTTTGGTTTCGGGTAGATCGTGAATATATAAGTTGAACAGGAGGGGAGCCAGTACCGAACCCTGTGGCAGGCCGTTGTTTAATTTTCTACGCTTGCTTTTGGCATCCCCTAGGTATACTTCTACCCTAGGTATAGTCATCCAGGGCCTTTAGTAGTTGGGCTCCAGTTTCGTGGTTGCCGGAAGATTGGTATTCTCCGTATAGCTCTTCGCTCTGCGTATTCCAACCGGGAATATACTCTTTTCTGTATCCTCTAGGTATAGTAGCCTTGGCCGCTGCCATAACGAGTCCAACGAACTTTTTATAGTTACCAGGTTGCGGCTCGAGCTGGTCAGCCTCCAAATCATTGTCAAGCCTCTTCCGAAAACTCTCCCAGTTGGCTTTGTTAAAATTCCAGCGCGGCATTTTCATGGAGTTTATGAGTGGGATCTTGATGCCAATATCCAGTATGATGGGTCTGTGTTGACTGTTTGGGAAGCTTGGCAAGATTGTGCGAGAGGCAGGAAGGGGTTGGTCTAAGCAGTCTCTACTGACGAATGTCAGATCTGGGTTGTATTCCTGGTTGCATCTGGCCGACACAAATGTGCCCTTATCTTTAGCGTCGAAGACGAGATGCAAATCAGACAGGTCCGCCCAGTTGGCTAAGGCTGCGCCGTTTGAGTCTGTAGCTTTGTAGCGCCAGTTGACATGGTGGCTATTGAAATCGCCGCAAAATATGCTGGGGTGGCCAAGATTTGGGAGGACCTCGACCGGCCAGGACGTTAGAGGGGGCTTGTAGATGTTCATAATCTGTAGGTCACGCAGCTGCACCGTAGAAGTGTGGACTGTGTCTTTAATGCCTGCCTGTAACATTTGGACTTCTCGCAGGTCAGATCTTGCGTAAGTGGCTATGCCATACTTAGGATGATGCACCGCTGTAACGACAGAATAGCCCGGGATTGGACCTCTATTGGTTAGATCTAGTTCATCTTTGGTGTGTGTTTCCTGAATGCAGACCACGTCTATTTTATGTTTTTTCAAAATTCTAGATAAATAGTCGCATTTTGCACGGCTTATGCCTTCAATGTTCAGTTGGCAGATGCGGACTGATGGTCCAACATATTTTGTCTGTTGGTTCTGAGAAGAGCCGTTGGCAAGTTGGTTCTGCGACTGGCATCTTCGGTTGTTTTGGGGCATTTTGGTTATAATCTAATGTGTTTCAGAAAAAAATCTACAAAATCGCCGTGATTTTGTTGCTCGTTTAGCGCTACCCAGGGGATACGTGCAGGGTTTTTGAAGCATTCTCCTGCGGACGTGAGCAACGTTCATCCCCCGCCTCTGCCTCTAAAAAGCAAGAAATAATATACAAATCATTAGTTACGCATTATCATTGTTATAATAAAACACGTCTATTCATGATAATCATGATAACGCGTAACTAATGATTTGTATATTATTTCTTGCTTTTTAGAGGCAGGTTTTTTGAAGCCGGTTTTTTGTTTTTTAAACAATTTTTTTTTTAGTATAAGTACCTTGTGTATTAGGTAGTGTAGGTATATTATTTAGGTAGAAAAATCGGCTCAGCCAAACGTGAGATAATCGCGGAGAAACATACATACATACAAACTGAATACCTCCTTTTTTGAAGTCGGTTAAAAAGACTACACAAAGGTATCCCTTCCCCAACAAAAAAAATCATCTAATTCGGTTCATAAATAACAAAAATTGTCAAGTTAGTTGATTTAATATCATAGTATTTTCAGGATTACTTGTAAACTACTGAACCGATTTGAAAAAAAATTAAATGGGACCATCTCGCAAGAAAACTCAATCGAACAAAAAAAGAATCATCTAAATCGGACCATAAATGTCGAAGATACGCGCGAACAACGATAAAAAAAAATATAAAAAAAACATACAATCGAATTGAGAACCTCCTCCTTTTGCTGAAGTCGGTTAAAAAATAGTCAACATCCCTATTAAAAGGTAAACGCTATGGAGCGTCAGGCAGTACGACGACGCGCGAATTCTCTCCGTTAACACACCACACCACACCACGCACCACACCACACCACACGCCATGTATTGGAAATCCACTCGTCTTGTTGCCTCTCGCCAATTTGCGTGACCTCGCTGTACATATTTTGCTCCTGTTTACAGAGGAATTCTTCAGATTAACTTACATTTAAGTTTTTATAATTTCTTATCAAAATAACTTTTTTTGCTTACCGTACATAAACTGTGGAAGTGATTCTTGTGTGTTCTCTTAGAATTTACTCGGTAATTTTGTAAATGCGAATGTGTATGTTGATAATAAAAATAATTTGTCTGTTTACAAGTTATTATGTAGCCTCGGTAAAAGCCAAGTTTGCTTGAATCTCAACAATAAAATGGAGGCCTACATTTTAGTACTTACTTGTTTTCACAAAATACGTTGTTATTGTTCGAAAATTACCGAAATAAAATTATTTTCTAGAGTCAGAGAACAGAGAAAATATTAATTGTAGAGATGAATGAGTTTATTATCGATTTGTTAAAAATAAGATTGTCGTTAGAAATTAACCATTACTTACAAATATTATTTTTTCTGAACTCTATCGGCCTAATTTGATAGCATCGTATATCTAACCTTTAATTTTGGAGTCGGTACTCACCGAACGTGCGGCAAAGTCGGCAGTTTGTAATCGTTTCGTCCGATCGTATTTACGTTATGACCACACTTGCGTCCTGACATTGGGCCATTGTCTCACTGATAGCGGTAAGAAACAATCGAGATTTATTAGTCAAAGTGTACTTGTTACTGTTTACTGTTACTTGTGTACTGTTATGCGCCTGTAGCAGCTGCGCCCATACACAGTATATAAATTAGTTTATAGTGAGTAGGTACCTAAACCACACCAAAGATCAAACATCACAATGGCAGGATCTCACAAAATTTATCCCGCTTGGTGGCTGGAGAACTTTGTAAGGGCATCTACCCCCAATTGCCATTGAGGAACACATAGTGGACAAACATACATCCTTTCATTACTAAAAAAAAAAATTGTAGAGTCGGTTCGGAAAGAGAACCGTCTTAGGCTTCGTACTTGATTACCATTTTTGACATGTTGACTGCACCGTAACGTTTTAGTGCGACTGTAATATCTTGATGTCTATCAAGTCAAGATAGTCGCACCATAATTTCGTATAACAGTGCCGTAAACATGACCAAGCACATGAAAAACGATGATCAAGCACAAAGCCCACGACAACGACGGTTCTCTTTCCGAACAGACTCGTGTATCCTACGATCTTGTTGCTACGAAATTTTTGCTCGTTTCGTAGCGCTACGGCAGGCATCGTAGTAAGCTCATGGTTTGCTACGGCAGGCATCGTAGAAAGATACACGTAGCAACCTCATGGTTGGGGGTCACACATACTACGAGTTGAAAGGTTTGATTTCGAGTAGATGACACGATGGTGTGTGGGTTGTGTTTCCGTGTCGGAGCAGCATCAGGCAGGGACGGAGTATGGAGTAGTATCTTAAAATTTCATCGTACAGCTCGGCTATGCTCGGGGCCCCACCCGGCGCCCCGCATGCGGGGCACGCGCCCCGGGAACTGCGCCATCATTCTGCGCTGACATCTCGCTGCACCATAACCGATTTATTGTCACGGACTTTCGTTTTACTTCGCTTTGCGACGCTCTCGGAATGCATACTGAATGCCGAGCGCATGATTGCAGGTTCAACAGTTGTGCCTATTTGTGATTTGAAATACTTATGCATTATTTATTCTATACGATGCTATCCTTGATTAAAAAGATAATGTTGATATTAAATTATGTGACAGTCGTGATTAATAGCACTGCCATTTTGCAACATCAGCATTTTCAGAAAGATATTTCAGTGTATGTTTGTTACAAAATGTCTAATACTAAATTCTGCAATAAAACAACAAAGGAATAACTTTGAATAAAAAAGAATATATATATTATATTTAAAGTGAAAAAAAAAACTTTGGTGGCCCTTTTTAACGTTTTCCTTAGTAACAACTTGTAAAAAGGCAATACTTATAAAAAAGTTTGACAACTTTTATCAAAATATTATTGCTTTTCGATTTTTGATGGCAAACAAATAAAACGGGTAAATTTTGTTTCGTCAATAACGAACTTTATCTTCATAAGATTTCGGGTTCTCAACTCATTAATTTCATTGAGATTACGTCTTGTTTATTCAAAGTACTTTTGTTTACCTGTAATTTAATATAAAGTCGATTTCGAACAATAAGTTTGGCAACTCAAATGGAACTACACAAATTGTTTGTGTAGCCGAAATCGCCTTTAATTTTGACGTCCAAACACGTCGTAACAGGTCCAAGTTAAACAGAGATCGGGGTACATGCAGACTTAACCGAAAGCCAATAAAGTGTTAACAATGCGGCCCTTGAGCCGAACCCAAGTCAAACTTAACTCGCTTACTTACAATAGCTTACATTAAACGTTGAGATCATTTGTAATGGAAGCGATACCTATCTGAAATTATTTTGGTATTTTTTTTAGAAAACGCAGATTTGTTGGTGAAACACTTAAATCACATTTCAAGAGCATATTTAGATACTTCCGTATGACGATAGAATCGAAGTCGAAGGTGGAATATGATTAAGAATATCTTTATTTGCTAAAACAACGTGGAAATGCACAACACACGAATCTACCTACTACTACAGTTCTAACCTAACCTATTACATTTAGTTATGTACCGGTGTTGCCAGTACGATCATTAAAATGAATTAACTAGTAAGTTTAGGCTGAGTCTGCCTCTAGAATAAATAAATAACAAAATAGGGGGATGCCACCTTACCTAATCCTCAACTTCTGCGTAACTGGCTATACTCTCATTGCCGGAATAAAACAATGTTAAATTGTGGTTAAGGCGTCAGACTTAGCTATAAAAATTAAGATGTAAAATGTACTTTGCTAACAATAATTGGTGAACTTTGGTAAGAATAATGGGGCGGAAAGGTTCTTGAATGGCGACCGCGCACCGGACGATGCTCTGTGGGTGCCCCCGACAAGGTGCACCGACGATTTGGTGAAGGTCGCGGGAAGCTGCTGGATGCGGGCAGCGCAGCACTGATCGTTGTGGAGATCCTTGGGGGATGCCTATACCCAGCAGTGGGTGTCGTGCGGCTAATATGATGTAGAAAAATTAAATAGCTAGTCACTTCTAGAGATGAGTACGACGCGACGCATCGGTTTACTTACGATCCGTACTCCACAACCCGTCAAAGCAAACTGAGTGAAAATATTCTCTCACACCGCCTGTCCCCGGTAACGAAGGGGATATGGATGAGGTATACACTCTTAAGTAATAATTTTAATGATTTTTTAAACTCATCTATTCTAAACAAAATCACCAGGTTTAAACCAAAGACTTCAATGTTGTATTTGTTTAAAACTGATGCTTTCTCTATTTTCAGAAAATATATGTGACAGCATCATTATCAAACTATCCGCGTTTTAGAATAAGGGGAATATGATTTCACTGATTTCAATACTTTAATATTCTAAATGTAAAAACAACTGTCTTTTTGTTGGTCCCGCGTGTTCTTGCCTAAACCGCTACATTTTGTTTTATTATTTTGATGGCTTGGAAGATTGGATACGAACATGGGCTAACAATTCAATCATCAAAATTCCCATTAGAACCACATTTCACGAAAATGAAGTTGCGGGCAAAAGCTAGTATCTTTTAAAATTGTAACACCTTATGCCATATCCATTAATGTGTTTCCAAATACTGTTTGAACTATCAAAGTTATAGAAGGTCGCTTGGCATTCAAAGTGACTTTGAAACGTTCGTACTTGCATGCTAATTTTTGTGATATGGTGTATTAGAATTACAATATTAAATAAAATTCACCGTGGCGCCACTTTCGGTCAGTAAAGCGCCTTAAGTCTTGGTGCAAATTGTAGTAGCTAGTACTAATAATTGAGTTAATTAACGTGCCTACATAAAATGTAGCGTTTATTTTTGCCTAAAACATTTGGCATTAGGTAATGAGCGAAATAATCATACTAATGTTATTTAACTCTTCACGCCTAAACGGCTGGACGGATTTGGATGAAATTTGGCACACTGATATACTTTTATCCTGATAAAGGTTAAGGGTACACGCGGACGAAGCCGCGACTTCGTTAAAGTATTTTTTTTATGAAAGGCACCTTTTGACCTTTTGCTGTAGGTATACCTGAAAACGTGTAAGTATGTAAAATTTCATGATGATCGTTTGAGTAGTTAAAACGTGAAAGCGTAACAAACAAACTTACATTTGCATTAAAACATAAGTTATCACTCTCACGGGGTTGGTAAACTTTTTCGAAGAGAATTGTTTTATATTTTTTTTTGATAGCACAAGTTTGAAGAATAAAGAAAATAATATTATGTTTTTTTTATTTTAACTTGGTAACTAAATATATTTTTTTATATTATTATCGCGATAAAATATCAAACATACGGCTGAACACGAAGTTCCTTTGCATTTACTGATTTAAAAAACTTATTGACAGATTTGACAGACAGTGACAAAGAGTAATCATACCTTTGTTTTTTTTTGTTTTGACCAACAACATAGAAAGTCTTTGGAGCAAAGGCATAACCTACGCATACAGCCGTAATAGTGATTTATTGTAGGTACTATGCTGTAAATTAAAAATTTAAATTTTTATTTAAATTAAAATGAAGCAATTTATAATTCCGCATTGGTTATTCCTGACTCCAAAGCCAAAAGCTACCAGAAAATATATAGTTCACAACAGTTTTGGAAAAGTTTACCAACTTCATAACAATTATACTGTCTGTCTATACTGTCTCATGACGCCATACCTAATATGGCGTCATGAGACAGTATAGACAACTTTACCAACTTAAAGAAAATGGACTTCAATAGATTTGCCATATCCAACGCTTCATCCGTACACAGATACTCGCCGTTAAAGTTCGCTCATCGGCGCAATGGTGATGTTAAGATAGTTCCGACATGCCGCCGATCGAAGCTAAATTCCCTTGCAGCTATTGTAAGCCTTTCGAGGTAAGCATGTTAATAATAAATGTATTATAGAAATTAATTTGTTATTGTAACATACCAAAAGAATTCTTTATCCTTTGTATTGACGAAACTTTTCATAGGTATGTCATTACTTGATAAAGTTATTGATTTCAAGTTAAGATTTTGAAACGTTTTGATTTTAGATACTGGTTCCGGCAAACATCTTGACGCTCTTTCGCTGGAGTGGGGATAAGTTCGCGCATGTGCGCTTGCGAGCGACGAATAGCGCGCGCCCCTCTACCGCCGCGCCGCCCCATACCTCCACCGCTAACCGCTACGCATACCCAAAATAAGCGTTCTGCGCAATCCCTACTCGATTTCGAGATGTTTTTTGCCGGCTAGTCTATCAGGCTGATATTTTATTTTCATGGCCTGTGGCATCCTCATTCCCAATAGAATAGGTACTCGATGATTTATTTATATTAGATTTAATAATATATATTTATATTATTTAGCAGTGGTTTGACAGACAGAAAGAGAGTGAGTGACAGAGTCAATATTATGAATTTGATGAAAAAAAACCTTCATGGTCAATGCGAACAGCCTGTAGAACTACAGGCTGTTCGAATGACCATGAAGGTTTAACACGATGAAATCAGCCTTTGAGCTAACATAGAAAAGTTTATTCTCAGTAGTTGCACCTGGAGAGGATTTAGTCAGTAAAATAGATTCGATTCTTCGTCTTAAAAATAATGCTTTTCTTAGAAAAGTGACTGGAAATACAATAAGATTAAAATCAATACTGTTTGCGAATGTTCTTTTAAAATATTAACAATACATAGAGTGCCCGAGACTCTCCTCCCGTGCCGTTTGTATGTTCCATTGGAAACTCTATAAAGCTTTCAGTAAAATACTTTTGATCTTTTCAAGTATTACTTTAGACGAAAATATTGTTATGAATAAAAATATCTGAACATTGTAATAGTACTTATCATATTGCGCCAATAGGGTATTAAATTTGAGTGTTGTTGAAATGTAGATATTAGAAATAATAACATTATTAAATACTTAACAAATTTGAAAACAGAAATTCAATCTGTATTATAACAAGCGAATTATGAGCTACTTAATTGTGACTAGCTATCTCTTTCTAAAATTAGGGGCGAGAGTATGTATACATGGCGGTACCGAGAATCTTATATTCTTGGGCGGTACAAGCATGACGTCACTTGCTTATAGCGGTCTCCGTTTTCTAATTAGAAAGTTCGATGCTCTATATCGCTGAAAATATGCTAAGGTATTTGAAAATAAATACCTATGTTGTGTTGCTACTATTTCAATAAACATCTTTAGTCAATAAAAAAAACAGTCAAATACCCTATTATTGTATAGGTATTGTTTTGAATTTGATGAAAAAATAAAAAACGAGGACTATCTCATACCATAGATAGGCCATTATTATTATCATGAATATTTTAATATTAGCAGCCTTATGTAATTTGTCCAATGTGCTAACTGATAACAACGTACTTTCATCTACGATCAATACGTGTTTTTTTATTACGGCCTGTTCCAAGAATTTTTACGGCCTACGACAGAAAGTTGGCCCGTAAACCACGATATTGTGGCCTGATGGAATAGGCCCAAATGGGAATAACTGACCGATATGAAAGCTAATGTGGTGTGCAAAATGATCACAAATAATAAAACAGTTTGTTCGTACAGTCGCAAATAGAGATAAATATTTGATGATCTTTTGGAGCAACAATAGCGATTCTGCCGATTATGTTTAGGGCTCGGATTTGAATCCTGGTAGAGGCAATTTTATGTTCATGTGATGAGCATGTTCCAAATCATAAATATTAATATTTTTATTTATATATCCCTTATGTTGTACAGTGTTCAAAATTATTGGTGTATTTTGTTCTGGATTGTATGTTTATTCTACATTTTAAAACATAATTAAGTAATTATGCTTAGTGAAAAATTAATCCCTAAGTAGCTAACTTGCACCGTTAAATACCGAACCAATCTATATCCACAGTAAAATATAATCTATCCACAGTAAAATTAGCAGGTTAATTACGAAATAAATTGAAATAATTGAAAATTTGATCGGCGATGACAGTTTTCCAATATCGAAAGAATTTCACCCCGACTGTACCTATTTTTCTGCTTCACAAACATCAATAGCAGAACTAAATCAGTTAATTTCCTGCACAACCTTACATTCAATTAACTGAGAAAAAAAAACACTCGGATAAAATCCCTCTTTAATCTTTTCGCTATAAAAACTTTTTTAATCAATCGCGTCTTTTACTAGAATTACGATTTCATGTTTTTTATAGGTTTTATTAGATTATAACTAAGTTAATATTTGCGTCGTGTGCGTATCATAACTTTCGGTAAGCAGTGCATGAAAATATTTACGCAAGTATTTTATTATTTTGAAAGTAAAGGTTACTACACACGTACGACTATGCAACGAAATTGAAAGTACAGACAATCTATGCATTTGATATGTTGACGACTCATAAGTACTTACATCAAGTAGGTACCTTGTTTGCAATGATTAAAATTGACGTTAATCTTAAAAACAAACATGTAATTATAACTTTAGGGTTTTTGTGAGAAAATTTTAAGTCATACACATAATAATTAAATTCTGCATAAACACCAAGACCTAGGAAGACCTTTTAGTTTGGACATTATGACCGATTAACTTGAATATTTCATAACATTCACGGTGTAATAATAAGAATAATAGAACGTCTGAAACCAAAGTGCCCGCGAACTGACACTGACATTGCGAAAACAGACTTTCGTGTATATGCGTGTGTGTGAGGCACCCCTTATTCAAAAGAGGCTGAATTCAGAGGGAGTTATGACAGCAATAATAAGTTTTCGGCAATTATTAGTTGGCAAGTAATTTCACCTGGTTTTAGGGTAAAACACGGGGTTGCGGGCCAAACTTTTTGTTTGACTGTTGGTTGGGTAATGAAATTATTTATTGAAAGACTGTGTGGCGCCTGGTACTCTGTATCTATGTATGGTATTATTACAGTATCTTTTAGGGCAATAACATTAAAAGAAACTTGTATAGTAAATGTTTTTAAAACGTTATCTTAATATTGACAAACAATTTTATATATTATCAGTTAGTATTCACAAAATAAAACAAAAAGATTCTGTGCCTTTGACATTGTGTTTTATACAGCTTTTATTACTTAGTACATGCTAACTATTCCAAATATCAGTTAGGCATTGAATGTGACTCATTCAGATATCTCTAAGTAGTGTACGAATTTCGCAGTCATCTTTTGGCTTTTTGTACCTAAAGGTTTCAAATTGAATATTAATAATGTTATTTTAAACAATTTTCATTTTAAATCTGTGTCAAACTACCTACTGATTAAATAGAATACAAGAATATAAAACAACCATTATGTTAAGTCATTAAGCAAACCATAACGAAAGTGATTACAGAATCCGATCGACGTGTTTCAATTCGTGCCGTTTTACCCCAACTAACAATTTTACGTCGTACAATGGTCGTACAAACGTTATCTTATTACCACTGGTCGCAAAAGAAAGGTCACACTAATATTATAATAACGTTTGCTCAACGCGAAAAGGGCCCCATATAAACGACCTGTACATTGTTGTTTAATGGTCATACAAAAGTCACAAGATTACCACTTTCATCGTACAGTAGTCACATCAAAACTTAACAACAACTCTTTCGTTATATTGTAGTAATGGTCATACAGATGGTTTTTGAATGACGAAAACGTTGTATTTGAGTCATGTAACAACACTTGTACGACTGATTTTTAATGTTCGTCAGTGACTTGTGTTTGTGGTTATGTTTCGAGATCTGAGTGCAAAATAAATCAATTACAAAGAAATAAAAGGTGAGTATTATTTAACTTTAATATTTGCTAACTATGTCTGTCTCTCATATCGTTTAGTTTTATGATTATATAGGTACCTATGTAAATAATATTCATATTTTCATGCCACTTCGTAGTTTTGCGTTTGAAACATAAAAAATGTAAGTATTATTAAAATTATGTTTATTTCTAAAAATGTCAGCCTTGTTAATTTTGTCGCACACTAATCTCTATATGACGTTTTAAAGACAAAAAGTCGTTTTAAGGTTATTTGAAGACCAAGCAAAGCCGCCATTTTATTAAACGTCGTTTAAAAGTCGAAACTTGACTCGAATGCGACTACAAGTCGTACAAACGTTTTAGCTAAAACTTTAATATAACGTCGTATAGTTTAGTCTTGCCGACGTTGCTATGACCAGTTTATTATGATATATAATTACCAGTATATTTTGTCGCACGACTAAAAAGTTAAATTTAAGACGTCTATTGGACCTGGCAGTCATCTCATTACTATTATAAGACTGCTATCCGACTTAAAGTCGTCAGAACTTATTATGACGTTTTTGCTTGTTAGCATCACTAACGTCGTCACCGATCGTCCATCAATGAGCGGTAATGAGCAGGCCGGGATGAGTCTGCCTCATTTCCTGGCAGGCCGAGGGCACAGAGAAAGCAATACTATGCCGAGGGCGGATAAAAAGGCCCTTCCCGCCGCCGCCTCCCATTCTCAACCAGAAATTTACTACCGCTCGCAGATTGCTCGATTCCTAATATATAAGGTGTGCTGTGCTGTCAGTAAATGCGAATCGATATCTATGTTATTCAAGATATTTTAATACACACATATTGTCGTGGAGATCCTTGGGGGAGGCCTATACCCAGCAGTAGGTGTCGTGCGGCTGATATGATGATGATGATGATCCCACATATTATTATCCCTTCTAAAATGACATCAGTGTTTTTTATGTCATACGAATACAATCGGTGCTTGTTTTTGAAACATGTGAAAAGTTGGTTAAGTACATGGTGTGTCGTTAGATGGTGTTTGCATATATTTGGACTTACTCCCCTATATATGAGGTTCCGTTCTTTAAATAAGAAAAGAATGAGTTAGTTAGATTGTCCAAAACATCAGACATACTCTCATCACTTTACTTCTTTGCTTTATCACATTTTATGTAATAAATCAATTTTTCACTACAGGTATGTCTTAGCGATATTATTATCTAAAGCACAAGTGGACAGCAATCTTAACCAGCATACAATGCTCGGGCCAGCAAGTTTACGCCAATTTATTGCATTTTTCGGCCTTCATCAGGCCGGCAATGGGCGCCTTTGTCGGCGACGCGGATTTGTCAGCTGCTTTGTCCAGTCGATCAGAGTCTACACTTCGATATTTTTTTTTGTTAGAGTTGGCTTCAATATTAATAATAATTACAAAAAATCTGGACAAAACATAAAACAATTTAGTCCCAAATTATGCGAAGCTTATGGCGACTAAGTTATGGAGAGAAAAACATAAATAAGAAAAAATCGATGACGGAAACAAATACACTGCGATAATCGGTTTGTATCTGATTGTTGGCGAAAAAGTGATAATTTTAGAATCCAGATAGTACATTTTTTTGGGTTTCATTTAAAAATGGATTCCTTTTAATTAAAAAAAAAAAATAGTTTAACATATAATAGCTGGCACAATAGTAGATTGTTATACAAGACGCTAAAATGACCCATTGCATACGAGGTAGTTTTATTCCCGAGCTTTAGCGAGGGAATAAATAGAAACCGAGCTACAATGGGTGGGTTTTAGCGTCGTGTGTTACACTATACTTTTCACTACGATTGCGAGAAAATAAAATACAATATTAAATAGTTTATACCTACTTCCGTAAACGAATCCACTCGTTTTTCTATCCTCCACTTCATAAACTTTTTGTACAATATTTAAATAAATAATTTGTGCTTGACGGCAAAAGATTAAAATTATTTCTTTCCTTACAGGCACACAATTCAATCAGTTTGTAATTATAGAAATATTCTAAAGATTTCGCGCCGTGATACCTTTTTTAATTTCTGCTGTAGCAGCTAAGCAACACAAACACGCATTCTACGATTCACTCTGTGCACAGAGTATAAATAAATATATGATATCACCGAAGAGATGCTTTTAGTTCCATTTTCAAAAATAAGAATTAAAAACAGTATTAAGTCGAGCGAGTTTTTATCCGTGATTATAAATAAAGACTTTTTCGTTTTAGTAGGCTCATTGGTAATAGACAAACATTAAAAAAGAAAAAACTTTATCCTCTAGGGGTTATTTTGCTATTTTATCTCGGCTCTTGTACGTTACAATGACCGACTTTTTGAGCAAGAGGAGTGAAAAGTTTTTTTTACTTCAATTGCCTTGTCTTATTACGACGACTGCCCAAAAATTAGTGAATAAGTTTTCTTATTGAAATAGAGGCACAGAATAGAGGTCTAATAAGATACAAAAAGTTCACGGCACGCTGGGCTCAGGGTAATCATATTCAATCAATTTTATGCTTAAATACAAAAATAAATTGCAGATTTTTAACAGTTTTGTATAACCTGACGTGTTGCTAACTGTAGGTAATACAGTTCATTTTCTAATAATATTGAAACGATCGATGCCATGGCACGTGTAATAAATATTATCAGCGTAAAACATTTTCCCATTTTATACCAGTCTTATTTTGTTGTATATTTAGGCAATAAAGTATCACTTTGTTTGGAATTTAAACGATTTTCATAAATATTTTAGCGTCTTTCGTAGCTAAGTATAGTCTGATTCAATCAAAAACATTCAAAAGGTAAACAATCTGGATTTTAACTGCCTCTGTGGTCTAGCGGTTCGCCCGCCCGTGTAAGACGCAAGGGTCCCGGATTCGACTCCCAAGGGGGTACAATTTGTACTCAGTTTGGTTGGTGGTAGGGCTTTTTTCAAGTCCGCCTGGCTAGCTACCACTATATTACCTAAGTCTGGCGCCATAATAAGAATTATAAATTGTTGTGTTCCGGCAGTTAGAGATAAGATAGCCAGGTGTAGTGCGCTTCCACATTCGGCCTTATCGTCACTTAACGTCAGGTGCGGTGAAGGCCAAGCAATAACCCGATGAGATTTAAAAAAAAACTTGGCCGTAGGTACTCGTGTCGTAATCGTAACGACACAAACTGAGGTAGGATTCTTGACTTTTTTTCTAGGGATGACGATTATAAAATGACGAAATACTAATAAAAATCATAAACATATTAATTTTTTTAAGAGGTAAATGTAACATAAAATAAAAAAATATTCGTCATGCCTTTTTTCGGCTATAAGTGAAGTCAATTAGCTATCTCTTTCTCTCTCTCTTTAATGTAAACATTTAATGGCACTGTATGTAAAATGAAGATAATGAAAAAGTCAAAATTTTTATTCAATGTACGAGCTTAAGCCTTAAGAAGTAAAAATTAAGTTATTTAATAGCTCAACATAATATAAAACTAGTAAATGAAGAGGTTCATACGTGGTAATATGGTATTGGTGTATAAGTTTAAAGTTTGCAAAATATAAAGAAATTACATATGGCGATGGACAAGAAAATAATATAGTACCTACTTATACCTTTTAGAAAATTCTGACTGAAATGGACCATAAACGCAATATAAAAGCTTAGTTCAAAAGGCGTAGTTCAAAGGATGGATAGTTGCAGGAAGCATGCAGTTGCAAACGGCGCTAAAGTTGCAGCCGATAAATCGTCCGAACGACCGTCGGACGTGCCTCGGACGTGACTCGTCCGACGGTCGATGGTATCTGGACCTTACGTGACGTCAAAGAGGAAGGAGAATTCTTAAGGGAGGGGTTTAAGATGGTTTGACGGAGTAATCGTATTATAATATTTTAAATGTGAAAGTTTGTATGTTCGTTGTCACTTGTATCTACTTGGCTTTAAAAGAGCGATTGCACATAACGCTAAACTTAGTGGTTTTGCTGAAGTTTTCCAATTGGTTTTGTTTCTAACAGGATATAAATTGTCCAGCACCCGCCTTCCACGCCAACACCGGACATCGCATGCGTAGGCAGAACTTTAGGGTTGATATTTTCAACCCCAAAATTCTGCCTACAAAAACATTAAAATAAGTAAGTTCCTTTTTAAAGACTGGTTCGTGAACACTACTTGAGTTCTATAGGTACTTTAAGTTCATCAAATCTGACCTATGCTATACTCTCTTATGTGTATGTAAGTAGGTATTATATAAGTAGGTATATTATTTATTTATTTATTTATTTATTTATTAGTTCTGTACACACACAATTACAAACGGAAAAGAAATGGACAGAAGAATTGTACAAGGGCACAACTTATTTCACATTGAAATTTCTTCCAGCAGGCCCGGGATAGGAAAAACATTGAGAAGGGCAGACAGTGTGTACCTCAAAAATATATGATAAGTATATATATTATAAACATACATATACATAATATTATCTATAAATAAATACACATACACAAATAATTAATATAATAATAAATACCTACATATAAATATACTACACAATAATAATTATGATGAGGACAGATGAAAATATAATTAAATCGAACTATGCTAAGAACAAGTAGTTAGGTAATGCTCCTTTACACGTTTTTTGAAAAGAGAAAGCGTTTCACTGTCTCGTATCTCAGCTGGTAGCGAGTTCCAGAGACGGACGGCATGTACGGAAAAGGAATAGGAAGCAAAGTCGGAATGATGTGAGGGAAACTTAAGAAGGGATTTTAGATGGGATCTGCACGAAGTATTGGGAGGATGAACAAAGGAGAAACGTTCACGGAGATAAGAGGGGTAGGCAGGGTTGAAAAGGACGTTAAAGAGGAGACAGAGGATTCTGACATTCCTGCGCAGACGTATTGGGAGCCACTTGAGATCCTTCCGGAAGTTAGAAACGTGATCATACTTACGCAGACCAAAAATGAAGCGTATAGCAGCATTTTGAAGGCGCTCAAGTTTGTTCAAAAGTAGCTCTGTAGCGTCTAAGTAGCAAGCATCAGCATAGTCGAGAAGAGGTAGAATAAGTGATTGAGCAAGAGTGATTTTGGTGGGCAAGGGTAGAAAACTTTGGAGGCATTTAAGGGAGTGTAGCGAGTAGTAGACCTTGCGACTGACATCAGCGACATGGGTCGTCCAGGAAAGATAGGAGTCAAAGGTGATACCTAAATTTTTGACGTTGTCACTATATGGGATAGTAATCCCATCCAGCACCACAGGTGGCAACTGAGAGGGACAGGCTAAGTTACGCATATGCCGACTACCGACGATAATGGCCTGCGATTTGTTAGGGTTCACTAAAAGTCCATATTGCTTTGCCCAGGTATTGATGCGATTTAGGTCTTCATTTATAAGAGCTATGGCTAGGTCCACCTCTTCGAGTTTAAAATGACGGTAAAGCTGCAAGTCATCTGCGTAGAGATGAAAGTTGGAGGAGATGACTCTAGAGATAGAGTTGATGAAGATGGAGAAAAGGAGTGGTGAAAGAACACCTCCCTGAGGAACACCGGCAGAGAGTTCGCACCCGTCAGATAAATTATCCTCAAGGCGAACACACTGCTTGCGCCCTCGAAGATAAGAATCAAACCAGGAAAGAGTTGAAGAAGAGACATTAATAGAGCGAAGTGTGGCAAGAAGTAAGTCAAAATCGACAGAGTTGAAAGCACTGCTGAAGTCAAGCAGAATCAAAACAGTCAGCTCTCTGTTTTCTGTCAGTGACATTTAATAAGGCAGTAACTGTGCTGTGGCCAGGGCGAAAACCAGATTGGTAGCGGTTTAAAACACCATTGGACAAGAGAAAAGAAGAGAGTTGCTTATGGACGATGTGCTCGAGAACTTTAGATAGGAATGGTAAGATAGAGATGGGTCGGAAATGACAAGGTAAGGAAGGGTTGGGAATTTTGGGTAAGGGAATTATATGGGCCGATTTCCAGATCTTGGGAAAACAGTTTGAAGTGAGAGATAAGTTAAGAATAAAAGTGACTATTGGGAGGAGAATGGGTAGAATAGGGATGAACATTCTCGAGCACAAATTATCCTCTCCAACAGATTCTGAAGAGATGGACATTATGGCACTTCTAACATAGGTCTCGGAGACCGAATCCAGTATGAAAGGAGAGCAGTTAGGTCTGGAGAGAGAGGAAAGCTGTGCCAATGAAGCATCCTTCACACTGGGGTCTATGCTAACTGGAGGAAGAGAAAGATGCCTATTTAAAGCGTTCAGATTAGTGCCATTAGGGACAGAAGAAGTAGGTTTACCCACACCGACAGAGCGAAGGAATCTCCAGGCGTCTGCCGGATTGCGATTGGAAAGGGAATCATGGAAGAAGCGTCTCTTAGTGTCCCTACACAAACGACTGCAGCGGTTTCGGAGAGATTTGTATCGAGCCAGATTGCTATCGGATGGGCATTTTTTATATCTCCGTTTGGCTTTATCCCTATATATATATTATATATTATTTCATATATATAACTATATATATATATATATATTAATATTATAGTAAGTACTTTGGATTATTTATGTATGTATTGCTATGTATGTTTATATTGTTATTGTAGCTAGATCTTTATTTATGATAAAAGATTTTTTAAATTAGTTGTCTTTTTTTTGCCGCCACGATTTCTTTCTTTAACACCTTTTCCGGTAGACTGTTAAAGAATGCCTTAAGGCATTAAGTCCACCAATTGTATTTTCTTATGCAATAAAGTTTAAATAAATAAATAAAAAAATAAAACCCAAAAGCTACAAATCGCATCGCGTTTCAAGATAGCATCTAAACTAATCATCGCACTCTGACAAGTATTGGGCCTAAAACTCTGTCAGCAGCACTACCACAAATCTTATATCCTTCGGCAGTGGAATAGATTTCAGTACGCCTACCGTCTCAATATCGCCGCGCTACCTGCTTTGTGACGACCTACGGCGACGGGTGGGACAAGTCATGAAAGTTCGCGATTGGGTTTGTTTTAAGGCGCGGTGGTAGTGAAACTAGCGCCGCCACTACATTTATTTTTATTACTAGTAAACCAAGTCAATATTTAAAAAAGCTCATGTAATAATCTCTTAAATTGTCTCTAATATTTTTTGAAAAACTCTTCAACAGTTACCATTCATTCTGTAGGTTTAAAAATCCATAATTGCCAAAAGTGGCCAATTTGAGCTAAAATTGACTTGGTGTACGAGTAATAAAAATAAATGTAGTGGCGGCGTTAGTTTCACTACCTATAGCGCCTTAACCACGTTTAAGTTTAAGTTTTTACGCCACGCTTAAGCGGTGCTCTCTACTACTCATTTTCATCGCATGCGGTTTATTGTATCATACAATTGACAACACTTACTCGAAAAACACAAACTTATCCTGTGACGGCGTCGCTGTAGTCTATTATATGTAGTCGATGGCGTAAGCTAGGTAACACATAGATATAGAGGTAACAATATGTATTAGTTCCAGTTTTAGCCATCGGGTAAGATAAGTTTGTGTCACTGTACTACACTGACAACTACTGCTTATTTTTATTGGACCATGCTGTCAAATGAAAGGCGGCGTGCACTCTTTAGTGCTCGCCGCCTTTTGAAAATAGAAGAGACCTCAGAAACTCAGAAGACACTAAATTATATAAGTAACTGCTGATATCACGGTAACTTATTGACGTTTTTCCTTAGCATTTTCACAAAAAAGTGGAAGGAATTGCTTCGCAAGCTCCTATGATTTATTAGAGGAGGGAATACTAGAAAAATTAATGAGACAATCCACGGTTACTTCCCTGGTTTACTTTGGTTGGGCATTCATAGCAGTAGTTCTTTTAATAAATAATTTAATAATTATGACATGTGTTAAGATAAATTTCATGTCACGGAATAAATCGCATGTGTTACGTAAGCCTAAAAACATAAAACCCGCTACCGCTTATGCCTCATCCCGGTGGCTAAAGAGGAGCTCGCTTTCAGCGGATATGAGGTAGCGGCGGATATTGCGCAGACACTCGCAGGTACATTCGGTTACACTGTAAACTACCTGCCGCTTATAAATGCCGTTTGTGCGGCTACCTAACGCCACTTTCATTTGAATATCCCATGTACCGAGCTGCGATGCGTTTTCATGTGATATTTTATGTGAAATTCTGTTAATGCATGCTTTATTTACATTTTAAGAGAATTGGAAAGAATGAGGATGAATAAAACAATGGATAGCAGAAAATTCTTCGTGCTACTTGTTTTTTTAAACGTGTTTATTATGTGGCTAATGTCGGGTTGCAATTTATGACAAAAAAGAAATCTAACCGAAAATGTAGCAAATAAAAAAGACAATGTGAATCATTGCTTAACATTTTGAAAATTAATGCATAAATGGTTCATATTTAATTTTCAACTCATTAACTTTTTGAGCGACATTATTGCATTCTCGTTCAACTGAATATCAACATTTTAATCTCCAAAGGTCAATCCTTTACAAAGGTGGCTATTCACGATCGAACGCGACCGGCGTCCAAGCATTGAAACGCCTAAACACGGCACATTATTTTGATAAACGGCGTGAGAAGCATTCGGCCCAAACACCGGTTTCAAATTTATACGCCCCTAAATCATCCTTATTCATATGTATTTGTACGTATGAAACTCATATTGGCGTACCTTCGGTCATTAGCGCCAAACGGCCGAAGCTGACGCCGTGATGCAAAAAAAAAGAATTCGACGTTTAATGGCTTTGGATTCAAATTAAATTGAGCAAGGCATTCGAATGTTTTTCTGCATTTTCACTGGTCGTTTGTTTTGAATGAAAACGTATAGAATACTCGGTTATTTTTAGCATTTATTGCTTGTACAAATACACGCTATTTAACAAAAAAATATAAAATACTTCGGTAAATAAATGCAGATGTGAAAATCGAATACATAGCACAATATCGGCAGCTAAAACTCGTAGATATAAATTAAATTGAAGCCAATAAACAAAATAGAAAAGGATTTGTTTTTTGATATGATTTATTTCTTTAGCGAGAATGTAATGTATGAGAGGTACCTGGGAATTTAATGATACTTTATTGCTAAAGATAGGTACGGTAAATATCGGACTTAATACCATTAGTCATTCTCTTACAGTCAACTGGTAAAGGAATCTAAATAATTAAAGTAACTAGGTATATGCTTCATTTTGTTTCATACAAAAGCTCGCATGTCATATCATGTAACAGTTTTGTAAATAATTCCCATTCATAATGTTTATTTTTTAAGAATAACATTTCCAGAAGGAAGTAAAACACTTCATAACCAAAATATGTCTCGGCTTCAATAATATTTAGCCCCAGTGTTTTTACAGTCCGCAATCATTCGATTTAATAAAACAGCCCATCGCCAAACCTATCAGCACAGTGTTCCAAAAATGGGTCCTTTTACAACACCCACTAAAACTTTTTTATGGCTGGCAACACTCGTAAAAGGTATAAATAAAATATAGCAAGCGGCAACACTGAGGGGTATCGTAATAATTTCCACGTTTTTGGCGATCCTAGTGCTCGACTCCTTTCGATTATAATTTATAGCCATGGTTGGGGACTGGCTGATATCCGGGATACGCTGAACCGGGGAAATGTCTTATTCAGTAACTTAGGTCTTATTCTGAGCTGAAAAGGTACTGGTATTTAGATTATGTCAAACAATTAGTTAGAAATACTTGACACACCAAAATGAAATGATATGTCAACATTTTGGATCTAGAATATGCCCTTGGAATTTAGAGATGCAAGACTACAAGCAAGGATAGGTTCTCGTTTGGATCAAGTTATAGACGATCGAAGAAGTAGATAAAGTAAACGTATTTACTTATATCGGGCTTCATAATAGTTAGTTTTGCTGTGCTCGGAACTCCTTGGCAACTCCTTGGATAATAATAATCTAGGCTAGCCTGAGACTACCTGTACGAAATGACTGTGTGCGTGTGTGTGATACACCACTTCTGTGTACTTTGTAATTTGTGATAAAGTTGCCGGCCTACTGCATCTCCCGTTCTTCATGGCTGAACGTATATATGTCATAAATACTGTCATAAAATTGTTTGCGCACAGCTCGTACAGTAATCGGATCACGTCTTAGTAACCACACTTCGAATAAAAATCTACTCGACAGACGCCATCTGATAAAATGGTTATTGCCAGATAGAATATGAATTAATATTACGAACGATTCTGAAAAAATGTTGGACAAATGGATTGAACCTTCGCTATCTGGTGGGCCGGGGTTTGGTGGCCATTGACAACGTTATAAATATAAATAATCAATGCAAAAATATAAATAGTAATGAAATTGTATTTTAAGTGCATTATAATCTATCTCATGTGACTTTGACATTATGTAATAATTAATAATCATATTGAAATTATTTAAACTGAATTAAATGTAATTCCACATTCTGTTAGCTACTGCTTGAATATGCTTGTGTTACGAGTTTACGACACATTTAGCTACTTATATATATATATACATACAAGCATGTCAAAATAAATGTATTTTTCCGTTTTTAAAACCATAGATAAAGTTCATTTTCTAGCTTACCATTTACCAAAAGGTTATCATCCACGTTTCATACATTTCAGGTTCAAATATGAAAGTGCCGGCCAAAAGACTTGATTCTGATAGATTTTGTCCATCTAAGCAATTTTTATTATGGCACCGAAGCTGTAGCACCGCATCACATTTGTGTCGAAATGTATGCAGACTTTTTGAACTCAATTAAAATCAAGTGCAGCGGTGCTACATGGCACCGAAGTGCCATAATAAGAAATGCTTAGGCGGACAAAGTCTATCAGAATTTGCTTTTTGCCAACTTTTTTACATTTGTGCCAAAATTATTAAAAAAACAGACTTTTTGAACGGTGCCATAATAAGAAATGCTAAGGTGGACAAAATCTATCAGAATAAAGCACTTTTGCTTTTTGGCCGGCACTTTCACATTCATTTGGACGAAAATGGATGATGTCCTTTATAGAATAAGTCTTGCTTAGCTGTGTTTTAGCCATAAAGTTAATATACCTGGTTTTAGCAGTACATAACGAGCAACGCAGACACACATAGACAGCTCTCATCGACCGCTAATATAGTGTAGGAAAGGAAGGTAGTGGACCCCCACAGTAAATCCTCAGTAGACGAAACTTTACAACATGATAAAGTATTATAAATGAAACATATTATATAACAAACATATTATATATGATGTAAGAGTGGAAATAAATAAAATAAATATTTTTTAAATTATCCAAATCGTTTTTTTTGTTTTGGATAAATATCCAAAACAAAAAAAACAAATGTAAGTACATTAGGTTTTGGTTCATACTATATTACATCCCTGCAAAGTTTCATCGACTGAGGATTCAAAGATTGCTTCATTTCCTACACTAATAGGTCTCTCGCAGCGATTAGTAGAGTATTACTTATCCTAGAGCAATGCTAAGGATTCGGTAGGATGTACGGGTACGGATGAAATATTTTAAAATACCTTAACCTTAGTAGCCTCTCTCCGTAATCAGCGCACCCCACCCTAAAAGCCTTAAGTAGTTTCGGCCCTTTGCCCGCTCGTAAACGATGGAAAGTCAATTCTGAGGGATCGGCGAGGAATGGAAACTATTGCTGGTCAAAAAAGGTATTCTCCTACAATGTCTAAAATTTTCTTTTTTTTGCCAAGAATGTCAAACATCAAATTCACTACAATCTCGTTACACTCATATTCTACTGTGAGTAATAAAAAAACAAAAATTGTTCGGAATAAATGTAAAACCAGTATTATTTTAGAAATAAATAACAATTTCAAAAGAGACAGAGGGAGAGAGAGGTACATATGCTTCATAAGCTGATCTTTATGAGAATAAAAAGTGTATAAAGCACTACATTTATTTCATATTATCCATCAAATTAAAAAAGCTCACCATAACTATTAGCTTGGTGTTTATTTAGCAATAATTTAGTGCAAGTATTTCATGGGGTATTTACACGGAGCAACTTGGCCGGCAACTTGGCAAGCGACTTTTATCGACAATCACTTGTGAAATCGAATCGCCACCTCATTGAAAATAGGTTTGCGATTAGATTTTGAAGTGTTTGTCGATAAAAAGCGCTAATTGACTAACGTCGCTTGCCAAGTCACTCAATGTAAATACCCCGTTATGCTTATTTTATTTTAGTAAGATGTACACTTACTTAACTACAAACTTTGTATAAATGCATATTCACTACATTTTATGTCACATCTATAGACTCTTATCAACCACCAGCACAGATTTCAGTTTTTTTTCCACCGTGGTATTCGAGAAAGTTCCACATTTTGTATGTAAAATGTGTGGATTGGGTATCAGTAGGGTGGTAATGAATTGCCTCGGACTCGGACCAATTTGCGAGGCATTGGCAGCCCGATTGTCGCGCGTTATTTACAACTGCGCACTTCATAGTAAATCAGGGGGTGCGGTTAGGTTGAAATGCAGCTTATTTCACACTTATATTGGGCTGGGATTTACACTTACACACTTAATAATAATTATGTTGATTATGCAAACCTAAACAGGTAACCCTTTGTCAAACTACATCGGTGACATTACAAAAGATTTTTAAACACCTGTTCAACTAAGTCCACCAATTGTATTTTCTTATGCAATAAAGTTTAAATAAATAAATAAAAAAATAAAACCCAAAAGCTACAAATCGCATCGCGTTTCAAGATAGCATCTAAACTAATCATCGCACTCTGACAAGTATTGGGCCTAAAACTCTGTCAGCAGCACTACCACAAATCTTATATCCTTCGGCAGTGGAATAGATTTCAGTACGCCTACCGTCTCAATATCGCCGCGCTACCTGCTTTGTGACGACCTACGGCGACGGGTGGGACAAGTCATGAAAGTTCGCGATTGGGTTTGTTTTAAGGCGCGGTGGTAGTGAAACTAGCGCCGCCACTACATTTATTTTTATTACTAGTAAACCAAGTCAATATTTAAAAAAGCTCATGTAATAATCTCTTAAATTGTCTCTAATATTTTTTGAAAAACTCTTCAACAGTTACCATTCATTCTGTAGGTTTAAAAATCCATAATTGCCAAAAGTGGCCAATTTGAGCTAAAATTGACTTGGTGTACGAGTAATAAAAATAAATGTAGTGGCGGCGTTAGTTTCACTACCTATAGCGCCTTAACCACGTTTAAGTTTAAGTTTTTACGCCACGCTTAAGCGGTGCTCTCTACTACTCATTTTCATCGCATGCGGTTTATTGTATCATACAATTGACAACACTTACTCGAAAAACACAAACTTATCCTGTGACGGCGTCGCTGTAGTCTATTATATGTAGTCGATGGCGTAAGCTAGGTAACACATAGATATAGAGGTAACAATATGTATTAGTTCCAGTTTTAGCCATCGGGTAAGATAAGTTTGTGTCACTGTACTACACTGACAACTACTGCTTATTTTTATTGGACCATGCTGTCAAATGAAAGGCGGCGTGCACTCTTTAGTGCTCGCCGCCTTTTGAAAATAGAAGAGACCTCAGAAACTCAGAAGACACTAAATTATATAAGTAACTGCTGATATCACGGTAACTTATTGACGTTTTTCCTTAGCATTTTCACAAAAAAGTGGAAGGAATTGCTTCGCAAGCTCCTATGATTTATTAGAGGAGGGAATACTAGAAAAATTAATGAGACAATCCACGGTTACTTCCCTGGTTTACTTTGGTTGGGCATTCATAGCAGTAGTTCTTTTAATAAATAATTTAATAATTATGACATGTGTTAAGATAAATTTCATGTCACGGAATAAATCGCATGTGTTACGTAAGCCTAAAAACATAAAACCCGCTACCGCTTATGCCTCATCCCGGTGGCTAAAGAGGAGCTCGCTTTCAGCGGATATGAGGTAGCGGCGGATATTGCGCAGACACTCGCAGGTACATTCGGTTACACTGTAAACTACCTGCCGCTTATAAATGCCGTTTGTGCGGCTACCTAACGCCACTTTCATTTGAATATCCCATGTACCGAGCTGCGATGCGTTTTCATGTGATATTTTATGTGAAATTCTGTTAATGCATGCTTTATTTACATTTTAAGAGAATTGGAAAGAATGAGGATGAATAAAACAATGGATAGCAGAAAATTCTTCGTGCTACTTGTTTTTTTAAACGTGTTTATTATGTGGCTAATGTCGGGTTGCAATTTATGACAAAAAAGAAATCTAACCGAAAATGTAGCAAATAAAAAAGACAATGTGAATCATTGCTTAACATTTTGAAAATTAATGCATAAATGGTTCATATTTAATTTTCAACTCATTAACTTTTTGAGCGACATTATTGCATTCTCGTTCAACTGAATATCAACATTTTAATCTCCAAAGGTCAATCCTTTACAAAGGTGGCTATTCACGATCGAACGCGACCGGCGTCCAAGCATTGAAACGCCTAAACACGGCACATTATTTTGATAAACGGCGTGAGAAGCATTCGGCCCAAACACCGGTTTCAAATTTATACGCCCCTAAATCATCCTTATTCATATGTATTTGTACGTATGAAACTCATATTGGCGTACCTTCGGTCATTAGCGCCAAACGGCCGAAGCTGACGCCGTGATGCAAAAAAAAAGAATTCGACGTTTAATGGCTTTGGATTCAAATTAAATTGAGCAAGGCATTCGAATGTTTTTCTGCATTTTCACTGGTCGTTTGTTTTGAATGAAAACGTATAGAATACTCGGTTATTTTTAGCATTTATTGCTTGTACAAATACACGCTATTTAACAAAAAAATATAAAATACTTCGGTAAATAAATGCAGATGTGAAAATCGAATACATAGCACAATATCGGCAGCTAAAACTCGTAGATATAAATTAAATTGAAGCCAATAAACAAAATAGAAAAGGATTTGTTTTTTGATATGATTTATTTCTTTAGCGAGAATGTAATGTATGAGAGGTACCTGGGAATTTAATGATACTTTATTGCTAAAGATAGGTACGGTAAATATCGGACTTAATACCATTAGTCATTCTCTTACAGTCAACTGGTAAAGGAATCTAAATAATTAAAGTAACTAGGTATATGCTTCATTTTGTTTCATACAAAAGCTCGCATGTCATATCATGTAACAGTTTTGTAAATAATTCCCATTCATAATGTTTATTTTTTAAGAATAACATTTCCAGAAGGAAGTAAAACACTTCATAACCAAAATATGTCTCGGCTTCAATAATATTTAGCCCCAGTGTTTTTACAGTCCGCAATCATTCGATTTAATAAAACAGCCCATCGCCAAACCTATCAGCACAGTGTTCCAAAAATGGGTCCTTTTACAACACCCACTAAAACTTTTTTATGGCTGGCAACACTCGTAAAAGGTATAAATAAAATATAGCAAGCGGCAACACTGAGGGGTATCGTAATAATTTCCACGTTTTTGGCGATCCTAGTGCTCGACTCCTTTCGATTATAATTTATAGCCATGGTTGGGGACTGGCTGATATCCGGGATACGCTGAACCGGGGAAATGTCTTATTCAGTAACTTAGGTCTTATTCTGAGCTGAAAAGGTACTGGTATTTAGATTATGTCAAACAATTAGTTAGAAATACTTGACACACCAAAATGAAATGATATGTCAACATTTTGGATCTAGAATATGCCCTTGGAATTTAGAGATGCAAGACTACAAGCAAGGATAGGTTCTCGTTTGGATCAAGTTATAGACGATCGAAGAAGTAGATAAAGTAAACGTATTTACTTATATCGGGCTTCATAATAGTTAGTTTTGCTGTGCTCGGAACTCCTTGGCAACTCCTTGGATAATAATAATCTAGGCTAGCCTGAGACTACCTGTACGAAATGACTGTGTGCGTGTGTGTGATACACCACTTCTGTGTACTTTGTAATTTGTGATAAAGTTGCCGGCCTACTGCATCTCCCGTTCTTCATGGCTGAACGTATATATGTCATAAATACTGTCATAAAATTGTTTGCGCACAGCTCGTACAGTAATCGGATCACGTCTTAGTAACCACACTTCGAATAAAAATCTACTCGACAGACGCCATCTGATAAAATGGTTATTGCCAGATAGAATATGAATTAATATTACGAACGATTCTGAAAAAATGTTGGACAAATGGATTGAACCTTCGCTATCTGGTGGGCCGGGGTTTGGTGGCCATTGACAACGTTATAAATATAAATAATCAATGCAAAAATATAAATAGTAATGAAATTGTATTTTAAGTGCATTATAATCTATCTCATGTGACTTTGACATTATGTAATAATTAATAATCATATTGAAATTATTTAAACTGAATTAAATGTAATTCCACATTCTGTTAGCTACTGCTTGAATATGCTTGTGTTACGAGTTTACGACACATTTAGCTACTTATATATATATATACATACAAGCATGTCAAAATAAATGTATTTTTCCGTTTTTAAAACCATAGATAAAGTTCATTTTCTAGCTTACCATTTACCAAAAGGTTATCATCCACGTTTCATACATTTCAGGTTCAAATATGAAAGTGCCGGCCAAAAGACTTGATTCTGATAGATTTTGTCCATCTAAGCAATTTTTATTATGGCACCGAAGCTGTAGCACCGCATCACATTTGTGTCGAAATGTATGCAGACTTTTTGAACTCAATTAAAATCAAGTGCAGCGGTGCTACATGGCACCGAAGTGCCATAATAAGAAATGCTTAGGCGGACAAAGTCTATCAGAATTTGCTTTTTGCCAACTTTTTTACATTTGTGCCAAAATTATTAAAAAAACAGACTTTTTGAACGGTGCCATAATAAGAAATGCTAAGGTGGACAAAATCTATCAGAATAAAGCACTTTTGCTTTTTGGCCGGCACTTTCACATTCATTTGGACGAAAATGGATGATGTCCTTTATAGAATAAGTCTTGCTTAGCTGTGTTTTAGCCATAAAGTTAATATACCTGGTTTTAGCAGTACATAACGAGCAACGCAGACACACATAGACAGCTCTCATCGACCGCTAATATAGTGTAGGAAAGGAAGGTAGTGGACCCCCACAGTAAATCCTCAGTAGACGAAACTTTACAACATGATAAAGTATTATAAATGAAACATATTATATAACAAACATATTATATATGATGTAAGAGTGGAAATAAATAAAATAAATATTTTTTAAATTATCCAAATCGTTTTTTTTGTTTTGGATAAATATCCAAAACAAAAAAAACAAATGTAAGTACATTAGGTTTTGGTTCATACTATATTACATCCCTGCAAAGTTTCATCGACTGAGGATTCAAAGATTGCTTCATTTCCTACACTAATAGGTCTCTCGCAGCGATTAGTAGAGTATTACTTATCCTAGAGCAATGCTAAGGATTCGGTAGGATGTACGGGTACGGATGAAATATTTTAAAATACCTTAACCTTAGTAGCCTCTCTCCGTAATCAGCGCACCCCACCCTAAAAGCCTTAAGTAGTTTCGGCCCTTTGCCCGCTCGTAAACGATGGAAAGTCAATTCTGAGGGATCGGCGAGGAATGGAAACTATTGCTGGTCAAAAAAGGTATTCTCCTACAATGTCTAAAATTTTCTTTTTTTTGCCAAGAATGTCAAACATCAAATTCACTACAATCTCGTTACACTCATATTCTACTGTGAGTAATAAAAAAACAAAAATTGTTCGGAATAAATGTAAAACCAGTATTATTTTAGAAATAAATAACAATTTCAAAAGAGACAGAGGGAGAGAGAGGTACATATGCTTCATAAGCTGATCTTTATGAGAATAAAAAGTGTATAAAGCACTACATTTATTTCATATTATCCATCAAATTAAAAAAGCTCACCATAACTATTAGCTTGGTGTTTATTTAGCAATAATTTAGTGCAAGTATTTCATGGGGTATTTACACGGAGCAACTTGGCCGGCAACTTGGCAAGCGACTTTTATCGACAATCACTTGTGAAATCGAATCGCCACCTCATTGAAAATAGGTTTGCGATTAGATTTTGAAGTGTTTGTCGATAAAAAGCGCTAATTGACTAACGTCGCTTGCCAAGTCACTCAATGTAAATACCCCGTTATGCTTATTTTATTTTAGTAAGATGTACACTTACTTAACTACAAACTTTGTATAAATGCATATTCACTACATTTTATGTCACATCTATAGACTCTTATCAACCACCAGCACAGATTTCAGTTTTTTTTCCACCGTGGTATTCGAGAAAGTTCCACATTTTGTATGTAAAATGTGTGGATTGGGTATCAGTAGGGTGGTAATGAATTGCCTCGGACTCGGACCAATTTGCGAGGCATTGGCAGCCCGATTGTCGCGCGTTATTTACAACTGCGCACTTCATAGTAAATCAGGGGGTGCGGTTAGGTTGAAATGCAGCTTATTTCACACTTATATTGGGCTGGGATTTACACTTACACACTTAATAATAATTATGTTGATTATGCAAACCTAAACAGGTAACCCTTTGTCAAACTACATCGGTGACATTACAAAAGATTTTTAAACACCTGTTCAACTTAGTCACTGTTTAAATGTGATGCATTGTTTGAAAGATACAGCATCACATTGAAACAGTATCTAAGTTAAACAGGTGTTTAATTTTTTTTTTGTAATAATACCGCATAAGTTGGACTTTAAAACTGAGCACTTCATAGTAAATCAGGGGGTGCGATTAGATTAAACTGCAAATTATTTCACGCCTATGTTGAGTTGGGATTTACACTTACGCACTTAGTACCTAATAATGGTCAAATCCAAGTCTAATCCTCAGTCAAACTACATACGTTTAACTTTGAAAAGAAAGAAACAAAACAATATTTTATTCGCTATACCAGCGATTTTTTTAATAGGGATCAATACCGCTCTTTATCACGTAAAATCTCAGCACTGTGTCGTGCCTACCATATATTATATTATAATTAATTAGTTGCTAGCATTACAAAAATACAAACGGCGCCAACTACAAGAAAAGGCAACTTTCCGCCTGTTAAACCAGAGAGAGTTTCACGAAATAATATTTTTAAGACGAATTTAAAAAGATACTAATTTACATCCAAAGAGAGGTACACTAACGCATAGACCCGAGGCAATAATTAAATGTTAGATTGACCTGGCTGATGATTGAACCCAGCACCTCTGAGGTTGCAACACACTCGACCACAGAGGTATAAAAAATATAAAGTCAGTCAGTCAAGTCTGGGTTGGAACTAAATACGGTCCTTTCGATCGATACCTCGTCACCTGCAAGCACAGATAAATAGCATATAAGTGGCGGTCGTTAGGGCAGATTTGTCTGCGGCGCGTCTGCTTGTCGGTAATCGGTCTGTGCGCAGGGCTGCCACTGCACTGTAAGAGTCAGGGATGGGCAATAAAGTAAATGAGTCTAATGTTAAATAAAACAAAATTGAGTCAATAGGAAGGAACGTATCCGAACATTCTTAACATAGTCACACAGGTTCTCCTAGCACAGAGGCCAGTCTCTCACATAGACTACCATCATTATGGTTCATAGAATATTTGTTCATGTATATGTGAGAGAAGAAATAAAGATTTATTATTTATTATAAACAATAAAAAAATAAATAAAAATGTATACAACGTGTTACAGGAAAGCCCTAATGCCGAATATGGTAGGTAGGGACCATGAAACTGAACAACTTTTCTAAAAAAACTGAAATCCCGAAAAACAATCAGCTGTTTCATACATTCTGATATTTTAGTAAAAGTTGTTCAGTTTGATGGTCCCTATCTACCATAACTATGCGGCATTAGAGGTTTTTTGTAACACGTTGTATACAATTCCCTTATAATATATAATAATAATACTTATTTTACTGAAAACATAGGTAATTGAAATAACGTTTTCGTGCAACGTCTACGACGTAGAATGACTACGCCGTAGCACATCGAAGTGTCTACGCCGTAGCACATAGTAGTGTCTACGAACGGCTTCAATCGGAACTGTGATCTTCTGATAAGATTTAATCAATCAAATTATTAGCTTACCACGGTATTAGAGCGTGCCCGAATGATGGTGTCTACCAAGCTGGCACAGAATCATCAAGACTATAATTTTATCCTTAATGACTTATTATTACCTACGAATAGTAATATTATTATGGTACCTTTTATAAAAATATTATCATAAAAACTCATTTCAGATTGAACAATCTTTGAAAACATGATTTTATATTATAAACATTTTACCTATCTGCAATCGAGTATATTGAAATAAACACTGAATCATTACAAGTATGTTGAGCAAAAGCAACATATGGTCATTATAGCAGAGTGTTGTCTGCCGCAACCTCAATTGAATCGCATATTGCAGAAAGGACCTTAGTCCATTTAAATTTACTTTAGGGAATTAAGTAAAAACTTTTTAATTTTATAATAACAAATTTTGATGGACTGTATTAACACACACTGTACCTATGTATTATGATTCGGTTCGGCTATGGTTATGGTACGTTTCGTTTAACAAAGTTTGTTTTTATATTTTGTTATAAAAACAAACTTTGTTGTTTTTATAACATTATGTTGACTTATGCCCTTTCTGCAATATGCGATTCAATTCAGTTTTCTGTGTGATCTGTCTGTATGATTAGGGCTGTATCTACCAAGAAAAATATTTACTTATTTAAATCTACTTAAATGATTCCAAAGGATTCCAGTCATAAATAAATAACTGCTGTGCAATTATATTGTTCGTAGCAGTCAGCAACATTTTGCCATACGGCACCGATACTCTAGAAAAAAATTTTTTTGGTTAGTGGTAAGTAATTGTTTTTGGATTAAAGGAATATTTGGTTATCCGTTTGTTTGTATATCTGTCAAGACTGATTTTCTCAAGAACTCATCTTGGCGGCGTAGGGTAGAGTATAATTGAATGAAGTTAATAAATTGAATAAATAATCATTCTTAAAAATTGTATCTCAACCAAATATGTGTATTTAAATATAGAAATAAAAGGAACAAAATAATGAAGTATTTTACTAACAACCCTAAATAGTTAAGGTAGGTAGCGTTTTATTATCCCTAGGCAATTGTTAATAAAAACATCTGTTTTTCATTTCCTTTCCTCTCATAATATCAAACTTCGATTAAATAAATTAGCCGTGCTGCGTTCGTAATTCATTTAACAAATTAATCGTCCAGTAAAGTCGCAGTTTTACGTCCACCATTCAAGGGCCGATGCATAAACCTTTTATGGATCATGTCCACTTGTTTCTTTCGTCCTTCATCCCTTCCAAACTGACCTCTAACTCTTAAGCTGCGGTAATAAAACACAAACTTGTTTGGCATGTGTTTTTCCAACAGTAAGTAGTGTTTTGTTTTGTCAATGAAGTAACTTTTATAAGTTCACCATTGTTTGGCAATTTAAACTTTATGTTAAGGAGTTTAAAGATGTTGACGGACGCAAAGATGTTTGTATAGGTGTTATAAAGAATTGTTTATTACTATGAACAGAAGAAGCTACAAGGGATACAATGTTTAGTGGGCAATTAAAGGAACCTACATACATTGGTTTTAATGGCTCGGGCCGGCTTGTAGATTTGGTTTTTGTGTGGGAGTTTATACTTTTCGGACATGTTTGATGTAGGACGTATATCGTATGGGTATCGTTCTTATAGAGTAGAGCTCCGCCCGTGACTTCGTCGGCGTGGACATTCGAAAAAATCTTTAGAAAACCTTTAGCCTGGATAAAAAGTATAGCTATTCTCTAATTTTATTTCATCAAAATCCGATCAGCTGTTTTTATGTGATTAGGCGGGTCCCCACCAAGCATGCTGCCTCGCAAGGCACGATGTTTGCTACGTGTGGACCTCGCACGAGGCTGATAAGTAAAAAAAGTTGGAAAAGGTAGAAAAATATAAATGATTCAAATGCGTCAAATTTTTAAATTTATTTTGACTCTGATTTTGAATAAGAGCTTACTCACCAATGAAATTGTCGTTTTTTCTTTAAATCCTCATTCATAACGGCTAATAGATAAAAACCGAAGAATATGCTTGTTTTCAGTACAAAAATGTAGGAACTTACTGGACAATACATATTTGTTAAAAAAAACTATAGATAATTATAAAGATGAAAAAAATGTGTCATTAAAGCTTCTGAAAAGCATTAAGGTTATCTTTCACAAAGCTAGATATCGAATTAAGCTTACGTTAAGTAGATTATTCAGAGAAAACGAAAAAAATGATAAAGTAGATTCATGTTTAGATTGATTGAAGTAAGCGCATAAAGCTTTGGTATACCGAGATCGGAAGAATCAGAAAAAAATTGCTATTTCAACTCATAAAAATATGAGCACCTGATTCATTATTCACGTCAAAAAAAACTATGTTCCAACCTAAAAAAATAATTAAAAAACCCGCCTGCGCAAAAAGACAAGTCAACTGAAAAGATGGAAACAAGATTAAACATTAAAGCAACATAATAACATACAGTCGGAGGCATGCATAAAGAAAGTGACATTATGAATGATTTGAATTATTATGCCTCCGACTGCATGTTATTATGTTGCCTTTAATATTTAATCTTGTTTACATCTTTTCAGTTGACTTGTCTTTTTATGCAGGCAGGTTTTTTATTTTTTTATTTATTTTTAGTTATTATTATTACGGTCATGATATACCTTTTTATCTATATATTATGTATTCTAAAAAACAAAAAAAAAATCTACTACTACTCCGCCATGTTGGTTTTTTTATAACGCGACCGTCTTAAGAACACTTGGGCTGACAAGATAAATCTAACAATATGTTAATCATAGAAACCCGTTCAGCTTTTTGAAAGATGTACTAAAGAATATTACATACAAACATACAAGATAAGCGCGAAAAACATAATCCTCTGGCAGTCGGGTAAAAATCCGACAAAATGTATCAAAGGAATTGTGCATTTATATGTAATTATAGATAATGTACTGAAAAAAGGAGGTAAAGGTAAAGGTTTAGCAAATACCTACTCGTATTTGCTAAACACAAAGAAAGCCCAACCGGGATTCGAGCTCAGGAGCTGGTGGTACAACCTGACGTGTAGTAGAAGTCATTTGACTACAGCTGATGTCGTTAACTGTAGCGTAGTTATAAGGTACCTATTTAACTATTAGATAAAAGTTTCATCTAGTGTTTGAAAATTTAACGCCTTCCAATTTATCTTGGTGCGCCTCAGAAGCGCGCCCCTCCTCAGATCTTAAGTCATCTCATCAGACCAAAAAATAGTACTTAAGTGGCGGGAATTCTTTCCGGATTCCTTTTAAAGTTGGAATCGCGTGTTAATTAGTCACCCTGCGAAGTTTCGAAGTTCCCCAGACTTTTTTTTCTTTTTTGCTTTGTGGCCTCGGCCCAGCGGTGCACGTAATCAATTATATTCTTTTTTAATCCTGGCAGCTTGCGGCCGCCGCGCCGTTACCGGCTGCGGGCGGCGCCCATTTCGCCGAGACTTTAAAAATTAAATGCCATTTAGTTGTACTCGTGTATAAATCCTCCTTTATTTTTAAGCCAGTCACTTTGCTCAGGCCGCACGAGTTTATACAAGTTCCTATTACGGTTGAATGAGGAATCCATATTTGTACCTATGTACTTAGAGCATACCTATGTAGGTACATATAAAAATAAAAACCTTACCTTTGTACTCCATATTTACCAATAGTTTACCCACAGTTTAGATAATACTTAGGATGAATACCATTAAAACTGTTTGAACCGAAAATTGCTCAAGCCCAACATTTAAGGTTTAAAGATATTTATTCTCATAAGAACATACAATGTTCACTTAAAATGAGATTATATTGAATACTTACAGCTATAATTTGGCGCATTTTAATAAATATTAACATTTTAATAAATATAAAAATAGTTACGGCAATTTATTAGAAATATGGGACCAGTATTTTACGGCCGTTGGATGGCAAAACGATATTTTTAATTTCCCGTTATGAAAATGGCGATTAATTACATTTTTATTAGAAAATTTCAGCCGGAGAGAAACTTGGCTTCAGTAAATGATCACGGGTTTTTCCTGTTTCATATTTATCGCGAGGAAATTGTAGTATTTTGTAAGTGTATTATAATGACTTGATTGATGGGTGTCTTTGGAAAATGAAAAAATAGTGAGATTTTTTGCTGGCTTCTGAAAAATAAAAATGAGAACTTTGTTTTATATTTTTTTCTTGCAAAAAGTAAGATGATTTTTGACCTATTCCCGCCGTCCCCCAATTTGGTCGGGATATCAGGAAAAAGATTGTTTTTGCATGTTTGTATTTCCACCGTTGTCTCTGATTTCCATACACAAAGTGCCATAGCTACTTTCTTTCGAATCAGCGCAATGTTTGTGATGTTGTCTTATATTTATTTATATTTATACTTTTCCATACTCTATTTCCGATATCCCCCAGCAGCAGGGGACAAAGGTGAGGGACAACGAGAATAGGCCAGATTTTTTACTTTATTAGACACTTAACAAAATACAAGTCATAAAAGCAGATAGTATGAAATTGCCGATTTCGTCACACTCACAGAGACTCTCATATCGCCAGCTTAGCGAAAACCAACTAAATCGGCCAATTTGGCACAAACAATATTTTGAGTAAATGCGTTTTGAAAGTTTGTGGCCTTTTTTCACACATTTGTTAAGACATTGGTCGAATACTCAGGCTTCTTAGTTAAAATCTTAAGTTAAGGTCTCCTTAACTTTAAGAAAGCTGTCAGTTTCATTGAGTTTCTGTCAAATCTGACAACTTTTTTGAATTTAAGGTGGCCTTAACTTTAAGATTCGTTTGAGTATTTGGCCGAAGAGGTATAAAAGCACAAGGTAGTTGTGTAGTTAATTTTATAAACTTAAATTTTGTATATATAAATTGGGTTGGCAAACTTTTTGGAAGAGAATTGTTTTATATTTTTTTTTATAGCACAAGTTTGAAGAATAAAGAAAATAATATTATGATTTTTTTATTTTACCTTGTTAATCAAATATTTTTTTTTATATATTATTATCGCGATAAAATATCAAACGTACATCTGAACACGTATTCCTTTGCATTTACTGAATAAAAAAACTGATTGACAGATTTGACAGACAGTGACAAAGAGTATAATCATAATCATGACCTAATGTTGTTTGTTTGTTTATCAGCTTATTACTGTGATTTTCTAGTGTTTTTCATGTTCAGTTATTGGAAATGAATCAGCTTGAAGAAATCCATAATCCAGCTTATTACGCCGATGAAGTACCTACACTGCTTTGTTCCGTTTTGTTTGAAATATAAACGTGACCATCCGCAGAACAAAAAACGCAGAGATTATTTACAAATTGTTAACAATTAATTTACAGAAAATGAACAGTTTAGGACCTACAAGTACATGACCTCTAGGCTCTACCATAGGCCCAATTCTCCGCCAACCCATGGTCCTTCCTACCTTCTCGGTGTATATGGACCAAATTTCAGGAGAGTGCTTTCCCGCGTTTGACCCCTTTTGTTGACTCCCCACAAATTCTGTTTCCGTCCTTTTTTTTGGCTATCTCTTAACTCTCCCCCATCTGGATCTAGGCTCCACAAAACGGTACTTCGCGTCGGGCTACTCTCTAAAATCATTCAGACCTATTCATACCATCTTCTGATGGTGTGCCAGATGCGCGCGAACTCGTGCAGTGCTTTCCAGTTTTCACGGCAACAGATGGGGTTCTGGTTAGTATCGGGTCCAGTTTCTGAGTATTGGTCTAATCTAGCATAATGCGTCCCATCGTTCCTGCCAAATAGCGACGGTTTCCTCTCTAATGGCTCTTCTTAGTCCTCGGCACTCCCTGGGAGCCAGGAGGCTCCCCTCCTCCGCAAATGGTGCCGCGCGAAAAATCTCAACTTCAGCAAGGAAAGTTTTAGCAAGCACAGGTAACGCTGTGGAACTACACGTCCTATAAGCTTTCGTCAATAAAATAAGCGCCGTTTTCTGTGTACAATAAAACAGGAGGAGCATCGGTAGCACACGGCTGCAGCGTAGCACAGACTTCCTTGCAGCTTCCTTGGTATAAATTCTGAGCGAACGGAATCGAGTTCCCCATTTGGACGCAGAAACTCGCGAAACCTTGCCGAAACAGTTCATAGCGCTTTCGCCGATAATTTGCGCATCGTAACTTCTTATCGTACTTATACACAGTTGAAATTATTAAATTTTAATTGACACTGATGGCAATATTTAATCGACGAAATAAAAACGTGATTTCTAATAATAATTTTGCATGCTCTAATGACAATCATCAGAGAAAATCAATAGGTTATAGTAATTAAGCAACCCTGCGAAAATAATATTACTTATATTATTACGAAAATTTGAGATTTTATATTGCTTATAATTCAAAATTTATACACCCAATGTCATATTTTCTTGGGTTTTACGCGATTCCCGGCATCAAGGAATCGAATTACACACAAATTCCCGAGAAATATTGTGCCGCTTAAGAGAAACGTGTCAAGAAAGTTTCGTAGAGCGCCATCTCGCTTTTTGTCTCGTTCTGGTTTAAGGATTTTAATATATTAGAAGATATTCGATTTAGACACCACCTTTCTTCCATACATTGGATTTCTTTAAAATTCTCCATACAAAACGGCAATTTCATACTTAAACCCTTAATAATTACAATTGTATAGATTGAACTCCAAAACATGCGTCCTTAAAAAACATTTTCTGTGATTGATATTTTTTTTTTGTGATCTAAAATACGAAAAAATTGTATGTAAGAAATAACCACATTTTCATGAGGTTATTTTTTTGGGAAAATCCACTATTTTCTTCATGGTTGCGGCACGGGGCGTGCGGAGTGCGAGGCAATTTTTTTACATATTCCCGGAAGCTACATTTTCGTTGTTCGCATTGTTTCATAATTTATTTTGCTTTTCATAAAAAATAGTACATCTTCTTGTCGATGCAGGCGGTTGTCGCAACTCGACGTCTATTGCGCCTATTTTGCGTGTGGAAAAATAGTAGATACTTAATATATTTTTAATAGATGAATTGCAAATAATCAGACGGCAAAATCAAATCACAATTTATCTTATACGCAAATTGGAATCAATAGGGGTCAGAGGCATCCCTCTGGCATTGTTAAGTGACTACTTACATGATCGTAAACAATGCGTCAAAATCGGTGACCACATTAGTGAACTAGTAGACATAACCTATGGAGTGCCCCAGGGAAGCGTTCTAGGACCCACTCTCTTCTTGATCTACATTAATAACCTCTGCAACTTGGATATATGTGGTGGGAAAATCTTTTCATACGCAGATGACACCGCTATCGTTTTCTTGGGGTCTACATGGGATGATGTACATGCTCTCGCTCAAAAGGGTCTTGCCCAAGTGGCCCGCTGGTTAGACAGTAATCTATTAACCCTGAATGCATCCAAAACTAAATACATATGCTTCACAAAATATAACAGCACTCAACCTGACTCAAAGTTCCACATCAAAATTCACTCTTGTAACAATTTTTCTAACCAAAACTGTTCATGCGTTATGATAGATAAAGTAGCTAAAATTAAATATCTTGGTGTAATGGTCGACCAACGTCTTACTTGGCATGCGCACATTGACTTGCTAATAGGTAGAATTCGAAAACTTTCATGGGTCTTTAAAATTCTCAGACATGTTGCCAATACCGATTTATTAGAACAAGTATATACATCGTTAGCTCAATCCGTCCTCAGCTACTGCATCCCAATCTGGGGTGGAGCCACAAAAACTAAATTTTTGGAATTGGAACGGGCTCAAAGATCTCTGTTGAAAATAACATATTTCAAACCTTATAGGTTTCCAACCGACAGTCTATATTCTCAATGTTGCCTCCTTTCTGTGAGGAAACTCTATATCCTACACGCCATTTTAAAATTACATAAAAACCTTCCACTAAATCCAAAAACCCAAAATAAAAGAACTGTTGTGAGCGTAGCACCTGTAGATTATGTAAAAACTGTTTACGCCCAGAGGCAGTACACTGTACATTCAGCACACATTTATAATAGAATAAATAAAATCCTCAATTTTTACCCCCTAACATTAAAAACCTGCAAACACAAATTACAAAACTGGCTACAGACTATAAATTATGATGAAATAGAGAACCTTATCTAATAAAACTAGTAAAATACCTAATAATAAAGAAAATTCGTCACACATACAAACACACACGCACACACATACACATATTACACTTACACACACACTCTTCCTCACCACACACACACAATTAACCGAACCCGTCACATTTTATTTATACCACTTTATTTAGCACAGCCAGCACACAACACAAACCCACACACTATACATTATATACATAAACCAACTCCATGCAATTTGTTTTGTTTGTTTATTTTATTTTATTTATTTATAAACGCACATGTTAAAACTTAGAAAATGTTTACCTACTTATATACCTAGTTTAGCAGTTACCTAATTGTTACTAAACAATGTAAAATTGAAACAACAAATGTATCTTTTGTAATCTTAGAAGGAGCGGTGGCTCTTAACACAGGTATTTTATACTTAAAGGGGGCCTCAGCCATAAGTTATGTAATGTACTTAAAAGATACTGAATAAATATTTTTTCATTTTCATTTTCATTTTTCATTATGATCTTATTATTGTGTAGGTACTTTAGAAGTATTATTTCTTTCAAAGAAATACTTTTTCGATCAAATTTTTGAAAGAAATAATCTATTACGCAATTTTTGACGCTCCATTATTTAATTTTGCATAACCAAAGTACGTATCGAGCAGAACAGCAGAATATTTTATCTGTATTGGGGAGGTACTTATAGGATTACGACGGAATCTACTCAAGTGGGGACTAGCTTGTGGCACAGCACACGAGCGATAGCGACGCGATATTTTTTTCTTCATATTTTTTTACCCGACTGCGGGTTATGTTTTATTCAATTCAATTCAATATTTTATTACATACCATAAAGTGAATACATAGGTGGTAGTTTTATAGAAAGAGAACATTATGGACCCAGTAGGGTATAGCAATTGAAGTAGGAGAGGACGCCTTATTAAAAACAAATTACAATTATTACTATATCAAAAAATACATAGTTTTGAACTGTGTATCACATATAAGTCACAATATAATATAAGTAGATATTGTTTAAGTGTATTAGTATAATATTTATTATTCACAACGGGGTAGTGTTGGCCTTAACTTCACCTGATGTTAAGTGACGATAATTCCGAAAGTGTAAGCGCACTACACTCGGAGTACTGCTGTTGGAACACAACAATTTTTAAACTGTTGTTATGGCGTCAGTCAGACTTAGATAAAATGGTGGAAACTAGCCAGGTGGACTTGAAATAAGCCCTACTACAACCAAACCGAGTACAAATGTACTGTGTCCTGGGAATCGAACCCTGATATCTGGGAAGACCACAGAGGTGGTTAAAACTGCAACAAGGAAAATTCTAACCCATTCTTTAACATCCATTTGATGTTGTGTAACATGGTCTTTTTAATTAACGTATATTTTATTTACTGTGTTACTAGAGACAGAAGTGTTTTTAGTACTTATCATCTGCTTCATGGTGTTTGTTCCTTTGAGTGCCAATTTAAGATGCAGTTATTCAACTTATTTTAAAAAGCAGCTATGATTAAATAATCAGACATGTTCTGAATTCTCTTTAGTCAGAGTAGTAGTGACGTAGAGTAGAGAAATTGGCCAATCACGTTTAATACTCGTATTTTCGATCGGAACACTGATATTAAGAGAAATTTAGTGGCAAACAACAATAAATAACCAACCTAAATCAATTTAGCTACCTATTTGAGGGAAACCGCTACCCGCTTTACCGTCGCACCGCAACGAGGTCAGGCTGGTTTGAGGTTAGCACTCCCTCTGCGGATTGTGTAGTAGAAATATTATTAGGTTCACTTGCGAATTATCGTAATCCACCGCCATCTTGCGGGCTATTGTGTTACTAAATTTCAAAATGCTACCAGCAGCTTTTGGAGTTTCTAGTTTATCGATATTTGGTTGGATCACACACTGCCACGCATTACATACGTATAGGGTGGCCAACTTTTTTTTACAAAACAAAAAGTATATTGAGGTCGGAAAAGTATTTTAGAAAAAGAACAGGTCTATTAAAGGCGAAAAGTTTCACGCGAAACACGCACTGCGTCCGGGCTTCGTTATGATTGTTTCCTATTACAAAGCACTTGCGTATGCGATGTCGCAAAGTGATTGCGTTAGTTTGACTGTTTTTCTCTAGCGTATTCGACATCATTCGTTCAATAGTCTTTTGGCTACGATAGTCATATTGGCCACAACCGACGAACTGCCGACGACTATCGTGACCAAGTGACTGCGTTACGCAATTGCGTATGTTTCTTCGTAATAGGCCCCTGTATTTTATATTTTTAGAGATTTTAATACATGTTTCTTAGCACAACTTATCAATTTAGATCTGCGCTGCACCGCGCGCCCACAACGTACCTAGTTTGGGCGTTTACGTTTACTTTTTAAACAGATCTATGGATACCAGTGACGCTTGCTGAAAACAGTATTTTTGTATACTTTTTGTTTGTTCAACAGTAAAAAGTATAATGCAGTGTAAAACAGTATAATACTGTTTTAACAGTATAGTTTTCAACCCTACCTACGTAGCATTATGTGTGATTGCAGATTAAAATTTCAGTAAGTACCTTATGTAACACATAAATCCTACGGGCGTGGATTATTCTATGAATTTGCACAACGGACCTGGCGCGCGGTAGTTTGTGATCCGTCTAGTTGATGCATTTGAAAATTGGATTAAGTACTAAACTTTTGATAAGTAAGTAAGTAAGTAAGTAAGTAATTCGTTTATTGGCCACAAAGTAGGAAACAAAACAGAAAAGCGAAAACAAAGTGTGCGGGCAACTATACCTAGCCTCAGCTAGGGTACTTTAATTTTTGTACTAGTACCACATGCCTATATTATGATTAGTGTCGTCGTGAGTAGTGTCTGTTTTGTTGCTTGGTGTTACAAAATTGTAAAAAAAGCATTTAAACTTCAGATAAACATGAGAAATGAATCAAACATATAATAGGCAACTTAGGTAATTAAATTCTACTTATATAATATTGTTGAATTTGTTTCACGTCTAAAATCATTGGAGGCATTAAAATTAAATTCAAATGAAATTCGAGTTTCATCTCTATCACATTACTCACCTATCTTTCGTCGGCCATCTTTAATCGTCCGTATTGCGGAAGATATTTCGGCTAAACGAAACATTAAACTAAGTGCCAAATGAAAACATATAATTATGCAAGTTTGCATGTGGCAACATTTATCTATGCTTGATGATTTTCGAATGTCGCCGTTATGTAAATTAATAGTTACTATCCTACAATCATGGGTCACGCACAAAACCAATGCTATGGAAAACTGAATCTTATTTCATTGTAACTAAGACTGTTATTATTGAGTTGTGTTGGCAATTAACATTTCTGTGTGGCAGGCCTATTTGGGCCGGAACAAATTCGTAGAGCCTTGGGGTTGCCCGTCTTAGCTATGTCCAATTACTTTTGGGTCTTGTACGGTGTACCAACTTTGAACTAATGTTATTTGACAATACGATCACCGTCACAAATGAGCTTTACTCAGTTTTGACGTACACAGACACAAAATTTATTTATTCAAAAATAATAATAAAATATATTTGTATCTAATTTTAACAAAATTTTACTGAATCTAAAAGGATAAATGACTATTATATACCTATAAAACAAACATTCTTATAAATGCAAATTTTAAATTAGTGTGTGTGTGTGTCCTTGAATGTTTCCGTTTGTCGTGTGAATCAAGATAAAATACTCGTAGATTTAAGTAAAATTAAATAAAGATTTATGGTTCATAATCTTGCAAAAGCAAAGTTAACAAATAGGTACGTACGTATTATGCAACAAAACTGACACATAAGCCCTGGCTAGACGCATAATATTATACAATGTAGGATAAAATATTCATCAATAAAAATGAACCAATCTTTAGCGAGTAACAATTTTTCCATATAAAGTGTTGAAAAATTGATTCTAAAGCAAGCACCGATCTCTAAAGCAAGTTGCGACGTGGCGCATTTTTATTTCAAAAGAAAATATATTTTTTAAAAGCTGTTTGCATTTATTATTATAGAATTTGAAAAAATAATGACGCTGCATTTTCATAGCAGTATAATTTTCACAAAGCATTATTGCTAGGTACCTACTGTAATTTGGTACACATTATTTAATAAGCAACGTTATAAGATTGTCCGGCGTAATAAATGATGGAAATAATTTAATAAAAAGTAAAGTTCCTACGGATAATCTAGTTAGAAAGTTAGAAATTATAGGCACTACTTATCTATTAGGAACTATAATCTGCAATAAATTTTAAAAACCTCAAAATTTTCGGGGTCCTAAATTACTAACTCGAAGGAGAATAAATACGTTCAAGAATAAAAAAAAACACGGATTTTACAGTCCCCGCAAGAATTGGAGCATTAAAATGAACCCAAAAATTTACGAAAAGCCAAAATCAAATCAAATGCAAAATCCTATTATATTTTTAAAGTTACCTAGGTAGTACCTATTTATTTTTAAATAGATAATAATTTTAGTACAGCGCACGCGAACTGCCTCGACGCGGCCGAAATATGATTAGCCGATTTTCAAAATTCCAACGAATGCACTTCTCGCCTGCTTCTGCATCTTTTAACACATTCCAACGAATGCACTTCTCGTCTGCTTCTGCATCTTTTATACCATGACGATTGGTCAATAATCATAGAAGCTACATCACTGTTTATGTACGGAAACACCCATTTTTCTACAATTCCAAATCTAAAGAGACCACCTACAGGTCACAATTAACTATTAACCGATTTTCAAAAAAAAAATTGCCATTTTGTAGCCAAACTTTGAATTTTTTCTTAAGTCGGTTTTTTTTCCGAAAAATTTACAATTTAGTAAACAAACACCCCGATTTCACCCGAATTTTGCATAATTCCAAAAAAAGTTACCAGTAGATTTTTAAAATTCACACGTGTTTCGATAAATTCCTCATCTTTTGGTACTATTCCCATCTCGATCCTCCCAAAATCCTCGGAGATATGGCCAAAAATACGTTTCGGGCGATTTGCATCTGATAACCATTTTCAATGGTAAAAATCTTTTAATTGCTCATTTCTATCGGGGTAGTTTGCTAAGCGTGGCTCAACATATTTCCCGTGACGTAACGTGTGCCGCCCTCTACACAAAAACGCTCACCTTAGAGCTATTCAAAAGTCGCCGTGGCTTTCCCGAAGGATTACGTGGAATGAAAAATAGTGAACTAATGGCGAAAACTCGCCGCGATTGGTTTTTATTACGCCATTATTACCGATCTGGGTTATTTATCGCTCACCGCCTTCGGGGCCGATACTGGAACGCACGCAATTATAGTGGACGGAAAAGGAACGTCGATTGGTGTAAAAATTAAGTAATTAACGGTGTTAGTTAGATAGTTAGTCTAAACAGATTAAGTGCTCCTTTATGATAATAACTAGCTTCCGCCCGCGACTTCATCCGCGTGGACATTCGGAAAATCCCTAGCGAACCTTTGACTGGAATAAAATGTCTCCTATGTTTTAATCCAGGCTATAAGCTATCTCTGTGTTTAATTTCATCCAAATCTGTTCAGCCGTTTTTGCATGATTGAGGAACAAAAATCTAAACCCGCAAACTTTCACATTTATAATATTAAATGATGATATGATATTATAAGTATGATAATAAGACTGTGTTACTTATATAAATTGTTTTGAATTTTGAAACAAAACCAAGCCTATTTGAAATTTTGATGCGTATTATACCGCTAAATTGAAAATATTTATCATACATATTTAGTCTGTAACATTTTTGAATGACTTTTATTTTATTTGGTTAATAATTAATTGAAGTTAATTGAAGATTGAAAAATCGGTCCTAAGACAGTAATAATAAAACTATGTCTTTACCGTTGTTGATTTTAATGCTACAAAAGAGACAATTTCTCTACTATTCTTTTAAGTTTTTATTAAAATTATGTATATTTATAATCTTGCAATTTAGTTCAAAAATGTTAAAGTAGACTATCCAACTCTCGATAAAAAAATTGTGTGAGATACTCGATTCATACTGTCTAGAAGCCCACTGAATATTATTCTATAATCTCGTAAATGCGTTTTAGTTTAAGTAATAGAAGAAGACTTTAAAACAAGAATATACCTAAGATAACCATTCCTTTAAAAGGATCGTTAAAAGAATTCAAACATAAGACTCCACGATTTCTTATCCCGAGGCCTGAATGTTTTCGGTTGAATAGTTCCTCAATGTTTTGAGGCCGCGGCGGGTTTTATTGCGTCAGAAAAACATCAAGTTACCTGTTCGTGACGTTTTCCTCGTATTTGCTTGGCAACGCTTTTGATCTATGTTTATTGAATGAATTTGACACTTGTTTGTATTAGTTTAAGGACTTTTTTGGGGAGTAAATTGGACGTGTTTATTTTGGTAAAGTGCTGGAGCGGTAGGAGGTGGCTAAATAAGTTTTGTATTATTCAACCGTGCGCCCTTATGATGTCATTCATGTAACAAGTAACACAAAAGAAAATAGGAAATCGAAAAACACAAGCTTATGTTGTGAGTGAGTTGAGAGCAAGCATTTTGCAAGTCTGACATTTCTTTGTAAGTATAAGACGTGCTCATTTCTGAAAGAAACATTTAGTGCGATTCACAATCTGATATTTCATAAAGTCAAGAAAAGTTGAATTAAAAATAACGTTTCATTCCATTCCACACGAAATAAAATGCAACAGCCTGGAAATATTCAAAATGGTCTTAATAGAGCTCGAAGTAAAACAAATCCGTGAATATGTCCGTCATATTTCTGTTTGTATTAAACCTGCAAAGACAGCGAAAACTCCGTGAAAAATGCAGCTCGCCTGCCGTATCTACCAGCGACCAAGGAATTTATTTCGGCAAAAGTACAACCACCATTTTTGTAAGCTTGCTTTTTGGCTCCATAATTACGTGGCTCATGCTTCCTTGCTTTTTAATTAAAGCCAGAGAGTTGTTTATTAACTTTTTTCCCGCGCACTAGACCTATGTTACTTTTTTTTATCATTTTTTGAAAAAGGAATTAGAGAAATTAAAACGTTTCTCGTTACAGAAATGTTTTGGCGGTGTTGAGGAAGTTTTGTTTAAACGGGATGTATTTTAATGATGCTGAAATAGTTTCGGGTTTTTCATTTATATTATGTTGTTTGGACCTTTGTTAGAAAAAAAGAGTTGTTAATTACTTTTGTTATAATAAAATTAGTATGTAGTTTTTGGAATTTAATAAAAGAAAATAATTGTAGGTAGGTACGGCTTTTTTAAAGGTTCTCAATGATTTAATAAGTAAATAGTTTACAGTTTTCTAAGCTTCTAATGTAATTAATGTTTGTCTCGTGTGCAGCCAGCTTTATTGAGCATTAGGCTTATAACGTGCAGTTAATGAATTAAAATATTTGTCTAAATTCTGGGCTTACGGTCAGTTAAGATAGGAAACTTAAAACTATTTTATGCAAAGAGAACAAACACAGGGAGTAAACAAAGCAACTGTAAAATAGGAGTCAACGATCCTTAATGATGATGACGGGGAATATATAATCCAGATTTAAAGCCGTCATGAACACGCTTCTAGCATTTCAATTTCATCTCAAGAAACGGCCTACATAAGCTCTCCAAACGCGCATAAAACGCAAACCGAGGGGAAGAGCCTTGACATGCCTGTAAAAAGTGCTAGGCCCTATTAATTCTTGGAGCCACTGGGTTGTTTATCGTGGCAGTTTGCGGCGCCGTAGCCGCCTCTCGGGAAATTAGCGACGACCCGCCGATGCGCTCTAGACATCAGAAAACACCCAATTTTGAAAGTTTAAACTTCGAACGAATGGCCGCGCCGCGCCGAGTGTACGGTTTCTTTTTAATAGGCGTATCAAAAAATATGAAATTGTCGATGCTCTGGTCTTTGCAAAATGTAAAAAGTTTGAAAACCTCTTTCGTTGGAAATTTATTAGAGGGCGGCGGAGGCGCTTACTGCTTCAATCAGGGGGTATAAAAAAGTTAGCAAGCTGGGTCAAACGTCGCTTAAGCCTGGCCGCACACAGGCGTTTTCCGCGCGCGGATTCCGCATTCGTTTTCCGCGTCAAGCCTAGCGCCATCTAGCGCACTCGTATTATTTAGACCCAAATGCATCAAATCCAGTACAAAATACACTGACTGTTCACACTCAAATTAAAAATAAAACGCGTGCGCTAGATGGCGCTATAGGCTCGACGCGGAAAACGAATGCGGAATCCGCCGGTGGAAAACGCCTGTGTGCGGCCAGGCTTAATACAAATTGGTATTGAGAAAATTAAAATGCTAAATGAAGAGCTGTACATGGTAGGTATTTTCTTTTGAAAAAAAAAACGTTATTAAGGCGCCGTACAACGCTGGAAGCAATTTTCATAGTAAAAATTATCGAAATTGTTTTCAATTTTTTCGTTTCCATTTATTAACTACTAAACTATTTCTTCTTTTGGAAAACTATCAATCATAAAACTAGAGATCTAGTTAAGGTTTATTTTTATTATAGTTTCAAGATTATAAGTTTATTATTGGTTAGCACATCAGTGAAAAACTACAAAATTGGAGGTCACTTTACGATTTTTTTCAATCGAGAATTAGCTATCATTTTCTGTCAATCACAAAACTGAGTAGGTACTATACTCTGCTTTCTACATTATTTTTTTGGGACCGATAAATCAAGTAATACTGTGTGAAATCTTTGTTCAAAAATGTGTATTTGGCGTTATACGGCCCCTTAAGTAATTTCATTAATTAGATCTATACTCGGTTATGAGTATAAGTTTCTACTTTCGTATTCAACCGTCAAAGGAAAAAACATAATATTTTTTATACTCCACATAAAACGCAAATCCTTGACATAGAGCGTTCAAACTAAAGCTCTAATAACAAGTCACTACTCTACCTCTTTATTCAATTCATTATAAACGTAGCTACCAATAAACTCCAGAATTTACGTCAGCGGAAACACACATTTCTTATACTCTATGTGAACGTAATAAGGTATAAATTACTTTGATAGTTCCCCGCAGTGGATGTAATACGTAAGTTTACGAGTGTTTCGAAATAGAGGCATCGTACGTAAACGGTTGGTGCCGACGTAATAAGATAAATCGTAAAAGGGGCCCTTAAGAACCGTATACACACACTAAAATGATAGATACATGCCAACGCTACACGTGCCTATTTCCTGATTGTTAACTTGTTTTGGAGAATTTGATAGCAGTTTTATAAGACAACGACAACCAATTACGTCTATTATTTGTAGAAGTAGAAATATGATTATTAAAAACGATTACACATTGCAAAGAGTGAATGAATCTCGCATTGGATTAACGAAACTAATTTCAGAAAATGAAAACAAATACTGATAAGTAGCTAAAGTTTCAACAATTTATATAATATCCTTGGTGGTCCAAATCTTGAAACAAAATATACACTCATCTTAAGTATCTATAAAAATTAAATTAAATATGTACAATTATGTCTTTATCATTGCAAAAGGCCTTCATGGATGCAAAGAGATTGATGGATGTTAAAGAATGCAAAACTACGATTTAATGTCCCTGTCAAAGCTCGAAATAAATCATTTTTGGTCACCCATCTCATGACCGACCATAGTGATATAGATACTTATCTGCCCTTCATCGTCGAATGCGCTTATGACTGTGTACTTGCATCATATTTTTTAGTACATCGTATTAGATCATAAGAGTACCTATATAATGAATATCTTCTAAATTAGTAGGCCGATTTCGTTGAAATTAATCCAGTGGATAGAACCAGGAGATAATGAACCATTTGGCAGTGGAGATAAAATGAAAACCAGCTTAAAAATTAGACTTTTTGTATAACTGTTGTTTTAGTGATCTTCAGGAATTTCTTTCTTACTAATCTTTTATCGATATGTTTTTATGGTCTAGTTTCGTTTCACCCCCTTAGGGTTGCGCTTTATTGAGTGAGACACTGTATTGTATAGTAATTTAATTGCATTATTAGGATAAAAGACAATCGCGCAGCTAATTATACGGTGCTATGTCCTTGCCCCCCCAATAATAAGGGATATCCCCCCCATGGGCCCGTTATCGCAAAGAACGGGCTCGTGGTCGGCCGATAAATTTCACTCTTACTCGACGTATTCACTCGCCGTTAAGGACCTTTCACAATGGGTAATAGGCGATATGTACAACTTAAATTTTATGGCTTACACAAAACTTCAAAACCATGTTTTGGGTCCATTATGACCGAATTTTTGTATGAAAGCAACCATGAAACCAGGAAAAACAAACGTGCGTGCGTTTATACAAAAGCAGATGCTTCTATAAACAAATAGCTGTACAATATGATGAACCCCTCCAAATGGAAACGTTTTATTATCACACAATGGTACAAAATATAATCATTAATTTAGTTTTTGATAAGTTGCTATTATGACACTGCAATTTTTGCCAAAGTCGCTTATTTGCATTAAACATACATTTTATGCCCCATCAAATTAGTATAAACTCATCTTGTTTAACAATAATATAGGCGTATATTTACATGAAAGTGAAAGTGAAATAAGCTTTATTCAAATAAACTTAATTGTTAAGTACTTTTGAATCGTCTATATTTTCCTACCACCCGTTCCAGACTTTTTTAGCTGACAAGAAGAACGGGCGCAAGAAACTTATCAGCTGTACATAATTTATCACTGCACCATACTTATTTAGAAACTCCCATAATCGTTATGGTACTTGTTGTATGGTTTGTGGGTCCTAGGCAGTGACAGTGGGGTGACAGAGTTCTATTCGACTACCTACTCGGTTTATTTAAATGGTCCTGTCTTGTGTAATAACTCCTTTACACTAGGCCAGTCGTCATTTGCCGGTAGGCGTGTTAACATGGCCGGCCAAATTGCTCCCGCCTTTAGCTGATCACCCCACCTCGCAGACAGATATGCTAATACACGGAAACTATTGTCACGCTCCTGGACCAAGCTGTTCAGTTGCTACAAGCGGTGGTTATAGTGGTTACAAAAATGGTATACCTTATGCCTCGGTCACGATATTAACGTCTTGCGTCTCGGCAACCACTGCGTGGTCGCGAAGCCGATCTGGGAGGCTTACTTCGAAACAGCGCGCAGTGGTTGCCGAGACGCTAGACTTAGAACGTGCGTGCGGTGATGTCGTTACCGAGCGGTAATAAAGAAGTAGAGTATATATGGCAGGGTAACAGTTATGCTATTCTTTAAAGTAGCTTCGAATACGTCCGCTGGGCCAACATCTGAGGGCCTACTCAAATGGCCATTCTGCTAAAATAAACGTTAGTAGAATAGAAAGACAATGCAATGGATTGACAGGAGCTAAGCGTTAGCATTACTATGGCGTTAGCTTATGTGATTCCCAAACATTGTAATTCTAGTCAGCTCTTTAAGAAAACGTCTGCTATTCAACTTTCCGCACTAAAACAAACTAACCACCGCGTCATATAGAGTTCTCGTATAACCTAATATGCATGGTACATAAATATATCAGTTTTTGTGGACCACTTTACTTTTGTTTGGTTTTTTATTAGGATTTTATATATGGAAAGTTCAATTCAATTTCATGAAATCGTTAAGTGATACCTATAGCATTTTACGATTACAGTTCCTGCGAAAGGAGATAAGCGTACTTAATAATGTTATTGCAAGTGAATATTCTCCAGTGACTCTATATTCGGTGTAATCGAAAGCAATAATCGCCAAATGTAGCAATTGTCCCATTAATATGTATTTGCAAGTTTGTTAACTCTTAGCGTTCCGTGGGCGGTCCAAGTTATAAGAAAGTTTCATATTATTATTAATTGTTTTTTTTAAATAAAATCTCCTATTTAATTCCCACCTAATTCATGGTATTCTTATGTATTAATAGTTTAATGGAACTCCTATTAGGGTTTCAGTATTTGGAAAATGACTATATCAAAATTCCACAAGAGTATTTGAAAAAAAAACCCACAATATACCAACTTAATTCTATTTATACAACCACTATTTTCGTAGAAAAAAAACCCACGTCGTACGTCTGGCTATCAAGTCAGACGTAACGCATATTTTTATGTAATAAGGGTGTATATCGTATTTCAAGAAAGGTACCTACATAAATAGATCTCTGCACATACATAGCGGCTTTGAACTGGCAATACGGTTACAAAAAGAGCCATTTATTTCTCTGCCACAAAATCACCTACTCAAATTTTTTCACTTATTGCTTTGAAACCGCTTCAGGTCATGAATTACGTTCGTATTCAACGGAAAAGCACACTTGCGCCGTTATTCGCGCGAGACCGCAATTCTAGTGAACGACGCGACTATACACCGTACACGCCCTGCGAATTAGTATTCCAGCGTTATTATTGCAATATAATGTATCGTAAACTGGTTGTTATTTCGATTCCTACTTTTCTATCTTAGAAAACTAAAGATATACTCATATGCTTTCAGATTACTCATCAAATTCGCGAGGTCGGATTAACCTCACTCCGCTATTTTTAAAACAAAAAAACATGCGGAGAAATCAATTCCGCTCGTTTCTAGTCTACCTTATCATTCGGGAGTAAAAGGTAGCTATACTGTACCGTACGCTCGGGGCAGGGCCGGAGTGACGGCGGTGAGGTTTCGTTTATTTATTTATTTACAGCCTTATTAAAGCCGGCCACATGCAGACGGAATCCCGATTGGGAATATCGATAATGTATAAAAATTCCGTACGGAAAAATCCCGCAAGTGTGTGGTAGGTTTATAGATTTGTATGAATTAGCTGCACTCGGAATAACGTTTTTACGGAATTCCGAATCGGGATTCCGTTTGTATGTGGTCGGCTTAATAAAAAAAGAATAAGTTTATTTTACACTTTCAACCAAAAAGTTTGTTTAGGAATAATGTTAAGACGCTTTGAGACGTCAAACATCGTTAAGCAATATTTTTGGTTAAATTAGGTGTAAATGTATTCTTCGTTTATTAATATGGCAGTTAGTTTTTAAATCTATCGGACTTGAGGCCAACTCCTGCTGAACGCGTCACTCAATTTCTGATAGCTGCCTCTCTTTAAGTAGGGTTGCTCATTGCCCATGCACCAAAGTAGAAAAACATTACGAGAAAATGGATCGTCACTAATATTTCTTTTAGAACTATGTAACACAGGGACACCTACATAGCACAGGCTTTGCTATCTCGCATTTACTTTATTTAAGCCAAAAAATTATAGATTATTCTTTTGAGAAAAATCTTCCCACCGGACCACCAAGTTAAAGACGAATTGGTTTTTCTAGTATATAATGTGAAAATTTAATACCTACTAGAAATTATGTGTGTAAGTATTGTAACTATTGTTGTGACAGACAAACATTATTATTTTCGTTGTTTTATTTTAAGAGAAAAAAACCAACGGTATGTCTTTTCCTAAGTACAACTCGACCAAGATAATTAGCCGCATGATAGCTAAGTTCATGACACCGTTTTAATTCGGTTGAGTTGTAGTTAAGAAAAATCTTAGGCGATTCTTAAGTTTAGTGCAAACGGCCTCTAGTGTCCAAAATGCGGCCCTGCGCAGGTGGCTTGACAAATGGCGTCGCCAGAGGAAGGCCATACGTTACCAACTCCATTCATGACTTTCCACCGCGGCCACTTTTTCTCCGGCAAATTTCACAACATTTCTTAGCTCTCTCGTCTCTCCTACCCTCTATTTGTGTTGGCATTGAACGATTAGGTGGTTAAGTTTCAAAGAAATTAGATTTATTAAATCTAATTAGATGATTTAGAAGTTAAAACGAAAATGTTAAGCAAATTAATTATAATTCATCTCCATGATTGCTAAATAAAATCTTATAAATACTCATTAAACATTCATAAGTACTAAAAGCTTTTCAACAGTTTAAATAAAACCTAGTAAATAAACCTATTTACTACTTACATACATTTCAGGCAAAACTACGAGTACCAGGACCTAAGTTTTTAGTTTCACTCTTTGATTCTTTATAACATTTCATTTTGAAATGTTAGTAGTAATTTACAACCTCAATAATTTCGAACAGCAAATATAAAAAGACGAATACAAAAATCAAACCAAATACCAACTAATTACTAAAGTAATAAACCGCGCTAGTATCCGTTAAAAGTGTTTTATTTCATAATAAGACGACATACCACCATCCCGTTCAATGGTCTGTATAGTTCAGTATTTCATGCATGAAACCATTCCAGGATATTGTCATCGAACGACATTCGAGTGACATTTCAGCTCGAATTGGCAGCCTCTTACTTCTAGCTACCATCCGTGCAAAGTTATCAGCACCAACCTTCAAGCAATAACCACCATTGTGGCTTTACGATAAGGTTGTAAAAGTTGTAGATTTAAGTTTGTTTATAGATTTGTACGTCTGGGAAATTATGGTAATATAACCTCCTAGCCGTTGGCAGCTATTTTGTGAGATAAACGATATTTGTTTCGTATCGGAGGTCGAAGGTACTGTGTTGTATTGTTATTGCGGTGCTCAGTTATCTGTTGTTCGCGGTATTAACGTGTATTAACATTCAAGCTACGAAGATAATAAACAGCGAATAAAGATATGTTAACGACGCGATTGTTATTCGATCGTCTAATAAGTTTCGGTGCCTTAAAAATACTGGAGTTTGGCTTTGAAATTCTAGATAAGATTATAACTAGTACTGCTACGATTATATCTACAGAAGCATCGACGAATTCGTCTATGACAGATAGTTAGACTTTTAACATTAGTGAGCGTTTTAATTTCATTATTTCCATAATAATGATTGAGATATCAAAAGGGTAACTTGTAAAAATCTATCAAATGAGTCGTTCAATGAACTGTTTCTTTTATCTTTATGAAAATAACTATAAATAATAGAGTTCTATTTGCGTACCTTAATCTGTACTATTAAGTTTTTTTTGTTAAAAGAAGAGTTGTGATGATCATCGGTAAAAATATTGTATTTATTGACCAGCATTAGATCATGTGTGGAACTTACAGCCACAAATACCGAAACTTAATTTTTCACAGAATAGTACCACCGAGTTACGTGAGTAAAACTTTTTAATAAAAAAATATGCAATGATTTTAATATGGCAACAACTTGACGAGTCCATAGATAATGAATGTCTCTGCCAGAGACATGCTATAATGATGAAAAATAAACAACGTCGAGTAGGTATAATTAAAAGATAATCTCCACGAAGCGAATGGTGCGTGAAAAACGGGCCGATCGGACTCCGGCGTATTTTATAATTTCAGTTTTCAGTCGATGAATTAAAGGGGCTGGTACACTGATTAAAATATAGAACAATCCCCTGGCAGACCCTCTTTTGTTTCAATCAATTGCATGATTTTGTTGTTTTATTCTAGCAACATTCTCTGGGTTAATATCTTGTTTTTATTTTTTATTTTTCCCTTACTTCTTTAAATACCTTTCTTTACTTTGCAGGAAAAAACGTGTACTTAATGAAAATGAAAAACAAATTATGTCTTGATATCTGGAAATGAGAGAAAAGTAATTATTTTGCAAGACCACTTATTTTATCGTTTGAAAACAATAACTGGCTTAGCAAAGGGGAGGATGCAATTAAATAAAACAGTAATTACGATAATATTGCAAATGTTTTCATGAATCTCACCGTATTCTTGCAAATGAATAAATTACTAACTTACATGGTGTCGCCATCTCTAGGGCTCTAAGGTTCTTAGTTTGAACACCAGCCGGGTCAATATAGTAAAACTAACTTTTGTGCATTGTATCGGATCTTGGTTTTTTTACCGACTTCAAAAGGAGGGAGGTACTCAATTCGACCCGATTTTTTTTTGTTTTTTGTATGTACACCGATTACTCGAAGACGGCTGAACCGGCTGAAATGATTCAAACGTTATAACATCAGGTATGTTTTCAAGCTAGTCCCATTTTTTTTTAATTTATTATTGGATGATGGGATCCTGGAGAAATCAAGGGAATTCTTCAAATATTATAGGCACACCTATAGCCATTTTGCTATTTTCTTAAGTAACTCGTGCATTTGCTTTCGAAAAGTACCATTTTGGTGAAGTGGAACTGATGATGAAGACCATAGATGATCACCGGAACTATATAATGGGTACTAAATTAAGTATCTCACTGGTGCGATTCGATTACTTTAATATGGTTGCTAGGCTATTTATGTGGTTTGTCATAATGCATATGGTGAAGTGGAGCTGATAGTGAAGTACCAGGAGAACTACTCAGGAATTGACGCCCCTGCGTCGGGAAAACCAGTATTTTGTAAAAGGTGATGAGCCATTGACATAAGACTATTGTAACTTAGATAATATCGTCATTAAAACAATACTTACCACAAAAAAGTTAAATTTAAAAAAATCTTAAGACCGATATTTTTAAAGGTGTGCATGCCGCACCTTTCGTGGGTCTATCCATGTTTTATCTACCTAAATAATATACCTACTGGATATGTTAATATAAATAAACTAAATATATTAAAACTAAAGTAATTATCTACCAAATACAGAAGGTAACTTTTACATACACTAAAAATAAAAAAATGTTTTAAAAACAAAAAACCGACTTCAAAAAACCTGAAAATGAAAACAAAACAGCTTTAAAATTAAATACCTCTAAAAAGCAAGAAATAATATTCAAATCACTAGATACGCATATCATTGTAATAAAACACATCTAATGAGGTAGTGATAGTCGGGTGGGGCTTTTAGAATAAATAAAAAAGAAGCTGAACTTCAGCCCCACCCGACTTCAATCGATGTGTTTTATTACCAATATGCGTATCTAGTGATTTGAATATTATTTCTTGCTTTTTAGAGGTATTTAATTTTGAAGCTGTTTTGTTTTCATTTTCAGGTTTTTTGAAGTCGGTTTTTGTAGTTCCGTCGTTGTCTCTGATTTCTACAACTCAAGTGCTTCACGAGTAGTTTGAGATTTAGTCTGACATTTATTTATTAACGTGTAAAACAATGTGCATGTGGCCTAGCACGGGCGGGCGTACAGCGCCCCGGGCATGAGGCTCTCATTAAATTTTCAGCATTTCCGTTTATACCAGTTTTGTGTGTGACGCTAGTAGGTTTTGTTATTAACGTAGTAATGACAGTGGAATTATGTTCTAAACAGACTATAGCTGCGCATTTTGGCGGCAATTTACTGGTAAATTAAACATGCTATTATTTTACCTTTTGTTAATAATTGAATGTTTATTAAATTCCGTTAGTTATTTATTGAATAATTCGAATGTGGTCAAGGCTTAAAGTTTATTTTACAATAGTAAACAGCTATACATACTCTTTTGTGTTTTGATAATTTAAATCCAAACGAAACAAAACTAAATTGCTTTAATTAAAATATACGACAGGAATTAATTTATTTTGCCTTACCTCAGTGTTTCATTGCTTTTCTGTCATCTTCACGTAATGTGAAGAAACGGATATTAAATTCGTAAAATCATTAATTCATCCAAAACCTGTAATATAATTCTGTGGTATCTTTGCCTATGTAAATAACTGTTCCTTAGAAATTCCAATATGCGCGCGTACACGTCACTAATTTAAACTACCATAATAGTAGATTGTAACAGATGAGGCAACACTGAACATGGCGGTGCAACTTAATCTGCAGCGAGGCGGAGGTGTCCGTGGCGCGTCTCAGCAGCCGTCCAAACTTAGGATCCTTCATACTTAGCCGGTACCACGAGACTGGGTAAGTATAATGTCGTTATGCTATCGCTATGTTACGATGAAGAATATTTTTGTAATTGAAATTTCTTCTTTAGTAAAGTTCTTCGTTTACGGTTCAATGAATTAAATTTCAGAAGTGAGCGGTTTTTAAGTCTAAATAGGTTTATGCTTCATTGCCACACAAGAACCAAATTTTTCATAGCTTTATCACTTTTCGTCACAAAGAACATTTTAATTAGGGCGAGAAAAGGACTTGGCTACGTCCAAGGCTTTCGTGAGCCGCTATGCTATTCTCTAAAGTTATAGCAACGCTGAAGTCGTCGCTGCGGCAACAGGTCTGACAGGTGTCATATTCCCATTACTGGAGGCACTTGGCTACGTCCACCCCCGCACATAGGCTTTGGTGAGCCGTTATGCTATTCTCTAAAGTAAGCAGCGCTGCGAGTTCGTCGCTGTGGCAGCGTTGTCTGACAGGTGTCATATTTCCGTTACTGTTTAAACTCTTTGGAATCTATAACATTTTACCTAGTTACTCAGTAATGGGTAGGTAAATGACATCTGTCAGAAACTCGACGAAACGATGACCTATAGTTGCATGTGAGACTGCCGATCGTCGCCGTGCGGTTATTTCGGTTTAGCGAACTATATTATTCTGAGCGGCTGAGTGAGATACAGCTATGGAAAAATTATCCAATATAAGTAGTTAAATTAATTATTACAAGTCTGTAAGTACTATTAAAATGAAAAATTGTTACCACTTTTATCAGCCCCAACTTTCATTCCGTGTTCCCGTCGAGAGTGGCATAATATAGTTTTTGTTTGATGACATAATATAGTTTTTATTTCTCTGACATTAACCAATGTAGACAGTAAAAAGGAGAACATCCTTCATCCACATCCAGAAAACTTATCATTTTAAGTGAGTTTCGTGGTACGGGGGCTCGTGATAAATTTGCCGAGTTCCGTTACAGTTAATATTACGCGGCACCTTTGTTAACTCTGCTGCTACCAAATATTGGTGTTTGCAACTTCCATTTAGCATTTAGTTGAATTTTAAAGACGAAATTAAGTCTGTTGAAGCGTTTCAAACCCTCCGGGTTCTAGGCCAATGTTCGTCTTTATTTATTCAGAAAGGTTATAATTAGGTCCTTATTTAAGAAATTGACGTTTTGTATGGAGAATTTTAATAAATTGCATTTTCCATTCTAGCATTTTCATAATTTATTTAACAACCGTGAACGCTATTGTAACAAAACTTTTATATACAAATGTCTGAACATTAAGCTAACTTAGGCAACTTAAATTAAGCGAAAATAACAAATTTGGGCTAAGTTACAACGGATAAAGTGGTCATTTTCGCTAACAAAAAGGAGTCACTTTTCAAGGAGGTATTTTTTTATTGCGAAGAAAAATAATTAGACTTTAACTATGTTCATAGTTGACGGCTTTGGTCATAACTCTATTTCTAATGTTGAACTGCATATTTTTTTGTTAGTAAATATGAAACGGTAACGATCACATGATACAATTGTAAAATCACTAGTTGGAAGATAATTAACTATCGGCTTACTTTTAAACATAAACCGTGTTATTACAAAAGATTTTTAAACACTGTTTAACTAAACACATGTTTAAATGTAATGCTGGCACTTTTCTTGTCAAACAATATTGTCATAAAAGTGACAGCATCACATTTAAACATGTGTTTAGTTAAACAGTGTTTAAAAATCTTTTGTAATGACACGGAATATGTCTATAAAAAAGTATTAACAGATTGTTTACAGTATATTATTTTTATGTATGAGTCCATCTATCAATGCCCATATTCACTGCCGATACTTTTCTATAAAAAAGGCAATGAAATAACTTTCCTTGATGTTGCTTTCAGAAGATTTAACCGAATAACAGGGTGGCCATAAAATTGACAATACTACTTTGTCGAATAAATAACTCGGTGCCATACCATTGTGCTGTCCTGGACAGTTTGTAAAGGCAGTCACCATAAAAATATGTTGCACGGATAATGGAGTGAGGTTTTTTTTATTAACCATTGAGTTGGTTTCTGAATATCTTTTAAAGACCTTTGATATTGCTCGGGTCAAGTATGTTTGGATGAAAACGTTTCATTGAAAATAGTTTGAAATTAAATTGAAAAGCGATATGGTTTTGACTGACGTTATCTAAAACAAATGCGATAAGATAAGATATTACTGTCAAGCTTCTATGTCTTATCAGTACTTGTTGCATGGTCTGTGGTCTTTATCAAGGAAATTCTTAGAGCAACTCTGGCTTCATAGAAAGCCGTGTTGCTCTAAGAGGAAATTATAAGTACTACGAAGTACTTATAATTTCCTTCGTCTTTATCCTTATATTAGTTACAAAATTAGTAGGTGGAACATGTTTGAAATTTTAGGCACCAAATACACGATTCTTGCTAGAGTTTTATAGCTTTTTATATTGAGTGATTTTATTGTAGGAAAGAAAACTTAATAATTATACAATACACACTTGTGTGTATAATAAATTAAAAACTTTAAGTGAAAACCAAACAAACGACGAAACCCCCAAGAATCAGTATGTCGTCAACAAAATACCCTTACCAAAGATATTTTTCAGTTTTTTTAGCTGTTAGCTAAGTGTAGGCGATAACGTCTAGTGTTACAAGGGTTGCCACCTTTTTTCAGAAAAAAAATAGAATATTTTTCATTTAGGTACAACAAAAATAAAGTACTTACGTAGCATAGCAGCAGTTATACTTATTTATCCATAAAAACCAGTTTATTTAGTCTCATGTGTAATCACAACCAGTAACAAGCCAATAGAGTATTTGAGCGTACTCTATTGCTGTCGTAGAATATAGAGCACATCAAATCATCATCATATCAGCCGCACGACACCCACTCCTGGGTATGGTGGGCCTCCCCCAAGGATTTCCACAACGATCGGTCCTGCGCTGCCCGCATCCAGTGGCTTCTCGCGACCTTCACCAGATCGTGCATCCATCCTGCCGGTATCTTCCCAGGGAGCATCGTTCAATGCGCGGTCTCCATTCCAGAACCTTTCCGCCCAGACGGCCAACTGTTCTTCTCGCTGTATCCCGCCCACTGCCACTTCAACTGAGCAACCTTTCGCGCGATGTAGGTTACTTTAGTCCTTCTACAGATCTCCTCATTTCTGATTTGATCACGCAGGGAAATAGAGTACACCTACTGGAAATAGAGTACAATGCTCTATATTAGAGTAAGGGTGTCATCCCTAGGTGTTACGTAAACAAGTGTGTGTGACGGTGATATTTCAAGCGGCGGGAGGTCTGAGCAATGTAGGAGGACTCCGAAATGCGTATCCGTGTGTGTCGCTAGGTCAATTTACCTAGCCATTGTTTAATTTTGAAGAAAGGCAATAAACGGCATAATATCACATCATTGTAGCGTTGTTATGTTGTAATTAAAAATGTTCTCCTATTTTAACGAAATGTCAAACACCTTACTGCTACCTGCATATACATTTTGATTTTTGAAGTTCCGTGCGGGCTAGTTAGCTGTTTAAAAAAAATAAATTTAAAAAATTAAAAAACCCGCCTGCATAAAAAGACAAGTCGACTGAAAAGATGGAAACAAGATTAAATAAATATTAAAGGCAACATGTCATAATAACATGCAGTCGGAGGCATACATAAAGAAAGTGACATTATGAATGATTGAATTACGGTCTTGATATACCTTTTTGAAATCCTTATAATAAGCCCTTTAATTTGACGCAGTATTCTAAAAAAAAAATTTTTTTTTCACTTTTATAATAGCACCGTACAGCCGCCATGTTGGTTTTTTTATAACGTCACCTTCTTAAGAACACTTAGGCTGAAAAGACAAATCCAACGATATCTTAATCATAGAAATCCGTTCAGCCGTTTGAAAGATATGAGGTAATAAAGAATATTACATACAAACATACTTACAAGATACGCGCGAAAAACATAACCCGCAGTCGGGTAAAAAACAACAAGATTTGTCTGTGATTTATAAGGTTCGTCAAATTGACCTAGGTGCTGAATGGTAAAAGAATCCACAAATTCTCACTAAGATTATTGCTTACTAATTACTTTACAATACCTATATTATATATTTTTTACCTTATTTAATTACTTATTGTAAAAAATATGTCAGTAAAGTATTGAGTAACCGCACTCAATTAATATTTCAGTAGACATGAAATATTCCGGAGCGCGTGTTGCGGTACCGGGTACCGGGCGCATTGAACAATAATTCATTCATTCATTCGTAACTTTGTAAAAACCGGCATTCAAAATTGTCGCGAACAATCGGTAGCTAATTAATAATATCGTTTACGTCGTCGTTGGTTCATTATAATCGTTTATGATTTATTTTACAACTATTCGAGTTTTGCGGTCAAACTTTAAAAAAAAATATTATATGAGTTTATAAAAACCCGTTAGCAGACAAGCCTAGACATGCCTAAGTAGCTAAGTTTTATTAACTTAGTTTCCTTTCAGAAGGAACAAAGTATTAGTTAGGAAGGAAATTAATATACATTTTTTTCTAAGTAAATCTTTTTTCACAGGTTTTTCATTAAGTTTTTTTGGATTACGAATATTACGATTGATTTAGGTTAGGTTATCTAGATTTCATAAAGGTTTTATACAAATATACGAAGAATAAGTTTAAATCTAGTTTAACCAAAAATATTGCCTAGCAAAATTATTCCTTACGTTTATTTAACGTCTCAAAGGGTCATATTCCTACACAAACTTTTTGGTTATTCTAAGTATGAACATATTATTCGTTTAACAAGTTTAACTGTTTAACAAGTGTTTAACTAAAACACTGTTTAAATGTGATGCTGTCACTTTTTTGACAATATTGTTTGAAAGAGACGGCATCATCACATTTAAACAGTGTTTTTACTAAACAGTGTTTTAAAATCTTTTGTGGTAAGGCCGTAAGAGTTTAAGGGCTGGTTTTACAGTATCCAAAAATGCTCCAGTTCTCAAAATAGGCTCTAAGATAAAATATTATGTTACAGAAAAGCTTATATTATATATTTTTTTAATCTACATGTTCGAAGTTAGGGGTGAACCATAGTATTAGGAGAAACGTTCATTTTATCACGTCCATTACCGTTAGGAATAATTTATGAAGGCACTAGTTGGCCACCGACGGCGATCGTGTGCAAAACAACGTACGTACACACTACGAACTTCTTAGTTTTTTTATGGAACCGAAAGCGATTATTTGTGGAACTGTGAGGGGAAGTAACATGTAATATGTATACTTACCAATATTAGTTATTATGAAACAAACCATCTCTTTCATGGGCTACCGTCATAGTAGCCCATGACAGAGATAAGTGGAAAAAATTGGAGGAGGCCTATACTCGTAGAGAGGTCCTTGATAGCAAATAGACAAATATGAAGCATGTATTGACATTTTAAAATTTATTGTAATTTAACTATATAATTTAATTAATTAATTGAATTATGAATGAAAGAAATATATTGTAGTTTGACATAATATAATTGACATAAAAGTGTAATTTAAATAATGTTATTAAGGAAATAAATGGCTTTATTATTATTATATATGAAACAAACAACACACAAAGAAGAGCTCGGTTTGAAGAGCTCGGTGGCGCAGTGGTTTAGCGCCTGGCCCAGCGATTGCGGAAGTTAAGCAACGTTCGCAAGGGTCGGTCATGGGATGGGTGACCAAAAATGTATTATCTCGAGCTCCTCCGTGCTTCGGAAGGCACGTTAAGCCGTTGGTCCCGGCTGCATTTGTAGTCGTTAAAGCCTACCAATCCGCATTGGGCCCGCGTGGTGGGTTATGGCCCATCCTACTATGAAACTCGTGAGGAACCATAAGGAAGGCCTGTGCCCCAGCAGTAGGGACATCAAAAATGGCTGATGGACATGAAACAAACAACACACAAGTCAGTGTTTTTGTATTTTTAAGTTGTACAGTCAAGTTAATTAAATTCAGCAACCTTATTTCTTTTATTTTATTTACCTAACTTTGTTTTGTAATTATTGGTGTCATTAAAAACAATACTATTATATTATTATTTATGCCTATAGTTATATTATCTTAGACAACGTGTAACAATAGTACATTATGAGACAAATAAGCAAGAGCTCACGAGTTTCATACGACGTTTTTCAACACATTTGCGAGGAAAAAACAAAGTAATTTATCACACAGCAACAAATATGGCAAAAACAAAATATGATAATTATGGGAAAAGGCGCGCATGTTTTTTTTTGTTTTTTTTCACACGCCCAACGCAAGAATATTTTGCGAACAAAGGAGTGAGGAGCATACAGCCTACTACTAATACTTCAAAATTTTAAGTGACAAAATGCAAATATTTTAATATTTTATAACAAAATATTGTGAATTATGAATAATTTGATAATAAGTATATATTTATTTGACTTAATTAAGGACTTACACATTTATTTATTCCAAAAATGTATATGAATTTTCAGCAGCATAAAACCTCTTTGTTGTCAAAAAAATAACTGTATTACCCGGCTAAATTGGGAATGCTCTGTTTACTCGCATAGAACTTGCAGTAAGGTACTCAGTTAACTTTGTAGGGTTAATTCTATTACGAACTAGTGTTTTATATATTATTGCACGCGTTTGTTATAGCTCGGTTTATTTCCCTAAAAGCGATGTATTAGGGCTCACTTTACGAGCAAGTGTGTTGAAATAGTACATTATGAGACAAGTTAGCTTAGGTTGCTCATTGCACACAAGGCTGTGGGTTGCAGCCCGAGCCGCAGGCGAGGGCGTAACTCAGCCGAGTGTGCAATAAGCAAGAGCTCACGAGTTTCATACGACGTTTTTCAACACATTTGCGAGGAAAAAACAAAGTAATTTATCACACAGCAACAAATATGGCAAAAACAAATTATGATAATTATGGGAAAAGGCGCGCATGTTTTTTTTTGTTTTTTTTCACACGCCCAACGCAAGAATATTTTGCGAACAAAGGGGTGAGGAGCATACGGCCTACTATTAGTACTTCAAAATTATAATTTTAAGTGACAAAATGCAAATATTTTATTATTTTTTAACAAACTATTGTGAATTATGAATAATTTGTTAAATAATTATATATTTATTTGACTTAGGGTTTATTTTTCAATGCCTAGATAGAGCTTTATCTGTTTGATAGCGTATTATATTGAAAATGCTTGTCATTCATTTGTCTGTCACATTTTTGAATGACTTTTATTAGATTTGGTTAATATTTAAACTGACTGATATCTGTTATCTGAGGATTGAAAAATCGGCCCTTAATTAAGGACTTACACATTTATTTATTCCAAAAATGTATATGAATTTTCAGCAGCATAAACCTTTTTGTTGTCAAAAAAAAATAACTGTATTACCCGGCTAAATTGGGAATGCTCTGTTTACTCGCATAGAACTTGCAGTAAGGTACTAATTTAACTTTGTAGGGTTAATTCTATTACGAACTAGTGTTTTATATATTATTGCACGCGTTTGTTATAGCTCGGTTTATGGCCCTAAAAGCGATGTATTAGGGCTCACTTTACGAGCAAGTCTGTTGAAAAATTAATAGCTTAACTAGAATATAATAGATAAGCTATTAATTTTTCAACAGACTTAACTACTTAACTTAACTAGAATATAATAGATAGGTACCATCAAACTGAACTGAACTTTAACTATCGTCCCATAATCAACTGTTTCATACATTTTCATATATTGTTATGAATTTTGTATGAAACAGCTGTTTTTTTATCGCGATTTCAGAGTTGGTCCCATAGTAAAAGTTGTTCAGTTTAATATTTCTTATCTACCATATTCTGGTTTAGCAATTCTGTTACACATTCTATTTTAAAGGAGTAAACTATAAAAAAGTGTTTAATTTATTAATGAAGTGAATTAATTACCATATTACTACAAGGCTAACAGAACATTTACACAAGGACGCAAAAATCTATTTAACAATAACGTCATTGCACTAGATCGGAACAGAATTATACTAGCAGCAATTAGATCTCGATTGCACGAGTTTTTGCTAGTAGAAATTATCTCCCATATGTATACTAATGATCCAACAGCCAATAGATAGAGGAATACAGAAATAATAAAACAGAGAGTTATACCTACGCAAATATTCTTCAGGGAAATAAAGATACAGTCCAAACAAACAAATGATTTACGTTAGTGCAATTAAAAAGTCCGCGCTAGATTTGCATGTGAATTTCGTTAATTATGTTTTTAAATGCAGTCTTGGAAAAAAATGGCGGAGTTAGAGAGTTTTGTGAAATAGAAGAAAACCCGCTTTGTTGGTACACTCAGACGGGGCGACTGTTTACTAATTAATGTTGCCCGCATGTTACTGGAGGGGTAGCCATGCTGCGTGAAGTTTACGGATTGTGTGTTTTGTTTGGCAAAAGCTGAAAACTATATGCCTCCAACTGCATGTTATTATGACGTGTTGCCTTTAATATTTATTTAATCTTGTTTCCATCTTTTCAGTCGACTTGTCTTTTTATGCAGGCAGGTTTTTTTTTTTTTTTTTTAAATTTATCTCTTTTTAGTTATTATATATTACGGTCATGATATACCTTTTTGAAATCCTTATAATAAGCCCTTTTATTTGACACCCATATAGCAGTATTATAAAAAAAAAATTTTTTTCACTACGTATAATAGCATCGTACAGCCCCCATGTTGGATTTTTTATAACGCCACCTTCTAAAGAACACTTGGGCTGAAAAGACAAATCTAACGATATCTTAATCATAGAAATCCGTTCAGCCGTTTGAAAGATATGAGGTAATAAAGAATATTACATAGAAACATACTTACAAGATACGCGCGAAAAACATAACACTTTCTTTGCAGTCGGGTAAAAAGAGGATTATGCCAGTTTAAGATAGGCTTACAAGCTTACTTACAATCTGTAATATACTTATGTTGTAAAGTTGTCTATAACTCCATGACAAATACTGTTTAAGTATCCAAATTACATAAGGTTAGTTCAGTTGTTGTTTTTAAATTTTGAAACGATGAACATAGTCAATTACGATATGATTAGGCTTCAATATAGCATTGTCTAATAAACGGTAAAAATAAGTGTTTACTCCCAAATTGTTGTTAAAGTGCTAGGGGGTAGGGAATATTCCGTGTTCAGCCACCCTAGTATGATCATCGAAATATGATATTATAATATCGCGTGAAATAACGTTTTATCGATACTCATGCCAAAATACATTGTCTTTTGACAGCTAAACCTGATAATTCGCTTTATCATAATTATAGCGTTTCGGTGGTCATGCTAGGAAGGGCTGGGTTGGTAAATTATAGCAAGGATAAGTAAAGAGTATAAGGTATATGGACATGTTCTGATTTGGGCTGCGTTTATGTGCACCATCTCAGAAGAAAAAAAATTACAGATTCTGAGAAAATGCAAACAAATATTTATAATGCACGATTAAGTAGTTAATAAATAAAAACAAACCAGTATTTATACTCGAAAAAAGGCGTCAAAATTGGCAAGCTACGTGAAAAAATGTCTGTCACTGTTGTGTTCAAAGTTGAGTTTTGCAAACATCGAAATGTCAAAACTGACAGTGACAGACAAATAGCATCAAAATGATATCTTCCACCATGATGTATTTTTATTGTGTGTTAGAATTTTAATGTACAAGGCATTGTTCCTCCCAAATTTAATGATTAGAAACTGTTTATTATTTTTTGGTATACTGTGCGATCGGCAACTCACGTGCATTAATACCACTTTGCGGAAAAAATCGTGTTCGCGCTTATCACCCCTGCACGAACTAAACGTATGTTACTGATGGCGCGGCGTGGCGTGCTAGCGATTTTAACCTTAGTAAAGCGAAAGTTTTGTCGTGATTCCATAAATTTTGGGACATCTCCTTTAATTTTTCCCGCGTCTCCTGCAATCATTGTCACCTCACAGTTTTCCCGCACACTCGTCGCCAACGCTGCTTTTTATTTGTAATTACTTGATGCGTTTCAGATTGGAATTAAATCTGTCGCAGCCCCTAATGGGGTAGCCTGAATGTGCCTCCCTAATTGTGGATAGCTTTATGTGAGTACCTGTTTTTTTAGCTTTGGCTTAAATCGGCTTATCGCTAACCCTTTTTTATTGTTTTAAACTGTTTTTTTTAATGCGAGCTGAGTATACAACCTTTCTTTATTAGCTAACTCGTTTAATATGAGTTACCTAGGTAATTTGAAATTATTTCCGGTAATACTTTTTAATTTGTAGTAGTTTGAGTTATTACCTACCTTATTATTAGTTATGTGAAAGGTGCATTAAATTATTGTTCAAAAGTTTTTTCATACTTACTTAGTTTTTTTAATTTTCGTCAACTTGAGTGAATCCTTTGCATAAACGGAATCAATTAAGTACTTTCTTATTTTTTTACCTTATTTAGTTTATTTTACTTATATAAAATTGAGGACCATAAAGTTAAATTAGCACCTCAGACGGGATACGAAACTGCACCCTTGGGATTACCGATTACGGCCCAATGCATTGACCTTATGCTACAGAGTAGACTCTGTATTTTATTTTTTTCATGCATTGAATGCCTAAAAAAAATTTAATAATTATAAGGATTTTTAAAGCGTCAACCAAAATTATGAAACTTATTTATATATTAACTTTCTCGCAATATACGGCACAACTTCGTTACACGAGTTTACGATAGTACCTTTGCTTATTTATCCACGTATATTTGAGCTGAGCTACGGCGCGACGTGCTCACAGCAGCTAGGCTGCAAAGAGTTGGATTCCTTTGCTTTAAAAACAAAAGAGATTATAGTTTGGTTTCTCCTCGAAACCTATTTAGAATTCCTGATTATTAGGTACCTGCTAACATAACTAGTATTTTCAATAACCAATTCTCCCGACGTTAAGTATTTAAATAGGGCAAAATGTTTGTTGTATATGTCGGCTCGGTTGTATTTATGTTAGTGCACCGCAGATATATAGATAATGGAGGGTAGAGACGCGGCTCTCATTAAATTATTACGCTCCGTTCGATCGTATTGATCCGGGTTGTAAAGAAGCGAACGCAGCGGCCGGACTTAGGGTGAACAACTTACGAGTTATGTCCAGTTCACATCATTCCAGTTCAGTGCTAGACTAGATCTTTCCAGTGCCAATTTTCATTATTCTAGTCACGTTCCAGTGGTATTATTTCAGTTCACATTATCTCAGTGGCAGTGGCGGCTGGATTTGACCGCTGCCTGCCGGCTGGACTGGAATACTTACAGGGGGTCTATTACGAAAAGTTTAATGCGATACACGCAGCTGCGTCCGTGCTTCGTTTTGATTGTTTCCTATTACAAAGCACTTGCGTATGCGATATCGCGAAGAGATTGCGTAAGTTTGGCAGTTTTTCTCTAGAGTATCCGACATCATTCGTTCAATAGTCTATGGGCAACGATAGCCAAATTCAAAATGTTTGTTATATCTACAACCGACGAACTGCGCACGATTATCGTGGCCAAGTGACTGCGTTACGCAATTGCGTACGTTATTTTTGTAATAGGCCCCCTGAAATAATGAAAAAGGTGCGCGTCCACTGCATCGGAATCGGTGCGGACGGGTTGGTTGCTATGTATGGATTCATATGGCAGACCAGAGAAGTATAGCATTAACTTTACACACTTAATGGTGTCGTAAAAAGCTTAAAGGAATTTTATCAAATACCTCTTGTAGACCAGCAAATAGGTCGCTGCGTTTTTCGGTCCAACCTGCTATTTAAAACCGACTTGCCAAGCGTGGCAACTCAAACGGAATAAGCCTTCACCTTGCAGCGGATTATTCTGGACTGTTAATGATAAACAGTTAAACTAAATGTGTTAGACAACCCTGCTAAAAGCGAGCTTGATTAGGTTATAGAGTCAATTTCTCTCTTTTAGGTAGGTTCAGTTAAATGTATCATTATTACCGGTGCGGTAGTTTACTTTTCAATCATAAGATTGAAAAAAAAATAATGTTTCGAGTCCGTTATCATTTCATTATATAAACAAATACCATAATATTATTATCATTCTTTGATGACGCTTTGGGCACATCCAAGTTTTTCACAAAAAGTCTTTTAAAAAACCTTGAGTAAATCAAAGCATAATCTAAATTCAAGCAATCCTGAGTCCCCCCCCTGTTAGCGATAGGCCTTGCTTGAGCGAGCCCAGTGCGGATATGACATCAGGACACACCTGGGTTGGCGCACATTAAGTGGAATTTCGAGCCATGTAGCTTCAGCAGCGCCAAGATATTCTTTGAAGATGGGTAAATATTTTCATAAGATGGGAATAATCATACAGTCTCAGTATAAAGTCACCTCTGATAATCTATAGACTTTTATCGTAAAGTTCTGGAACTAAGAAATACGCCCACAGAGCAGGTGGATTTCTTTAACCCTGAGAGAACTTTGGCTCAAACAGAGATAAAGTTTTTTCTAGTATAAACTAGTATCATACACCGCACGTAGGTTCGTTATTCATATTTTTTTTATTTGCTGAATATGGTACATACAGTTGTTATAATAATTTTTCCAGCATATCCTAAATTATTGAAATGTCAGCAATAGAAAATGTCAAAGTTATAATTAGTGTACATGTACCTACAATGTCAATAATTTTATCGTTTAGGTAGTCAGTCACATAATTATGTCAATATTTGTCACAATACCCAGTAGCCATCCGAGCTAGAATTAGATTGTTGTAATTTCATAAGTATTCCAAAAGTAGTTTGTAGGTACCGTGATATTTTGAAAAAAGAAATATATATGTAGCTTACTTCCGCAAACAAAATATGCAAGATGCACCGCCCGCCCGCCCGCAAAAATATGCACATGCACACCACAAAATATAAGTGCACAATACCTGCCAAGTGCCAACCAACACCGGTGTTGGTTTACGCACGATCTAACTCCTGAGGATGCTCCGGGTTGGGGCGAAACACGTGTAGAGTAGCCTAATTGGTGAAGGTGCAAGGTGTGTTGCTGTCTTGCTAAATGCAGGTATTGTGCACTTATATTTTGTGGTGTGCATGTGCATATTTTTGCGGGCGGGCGGGCGGAGCATCTTGCATATTTTGTTTGCGGAAGTAAGCTACATATATTTCTTTTTTCAAAATGGTTTGGGACTTCCGCCAAGTGACGCCTGATTCAATCAAATAGGTACCGTGATGGTTTTCGATAGTCTCTACGCAGTATTTTTTCTTTATACTAAGTATTGTTTTCTATTGCTAATAAGACAACAACGTTTGTCTAAATTAAAAATAATATTTTAAAAATATTGAAAAAAAAATAATAATATTTTTAAACAAAAAACGTTACCCAGTGGTCTAATTCTATGTCTAGCAGTGTGCAAGGGCATTTATTACCCTTTTAATGGGATTACTCAAAAATGGCGACCCAAGGGAGCCGTGTGTGACAATGACGACCCTTTGAAAAGGTGAATAATTCTGTTTTTATTGGCTAATGTCGGATGTAATGCAAATGGACCTAATACACCTCTGGTTATAGGAGATTTTTTTTATTTTTAGGATATACAATTTTGTACGGTATTTAAAGATAGGTATACGAATAAAATCAAGTTAAAAGAAACTAACTAAACAATATACAGGGTGTTTGGTTAATAGCCTTATAAAGCTGAATATTTATTTATTTATTTATTTATTTATCGTTTATGGATAGCTAACAGCTTATAAACATACAGATAACAACAAATATATATAACTAAAAGCTATTGACAAGCTACCACATGTAGAATTCAAAAGAAATTGATCGCAAAGTAGGTAATCGTAGCCCAGAAAGGACAGGTGCGTAAAATAGTAACATTAAACTAAATTTTAAACATTAACTTAATAACAGTCATGATGCTGTTGAAAAATAAATCAATATTGGCGTCAGCGTTGTTAATGGCGGAACAAGCTCTAATAAGGAAACTGTTATGCCTGTAGTTGGTGTGCATAGAAGGAATACTAAATGGTCTATATGAATCGTTGCGGGGTGCTCTTGTAGGTATTTTAAAACGAATTTTATGAAGTAGTTCCGGACAATCTACTGAACCTCTAATCAACTTGAGTAGAAAAGTAACATCTGCAATATGGTAAATAGGGACCATCAAACTGAAAAACTTTTACTGTGGGACCAACTCTGAAATTGCGAAAAAAACAGCCGCTTCATACAAAAATTAACAACGAAAATATAAAAATGTATGAAACAGCTGATATTTTTTTCGCGATTTCAGAGTTGGTCCCATAGTAAAAGTTGTTCAGTTTGATGCTGATTCGTCTGCCAACAACATCTACCCGCAAGCAACAGTTCTTCCGTGATCATGGCGCCTGCAACTGCGCCGAAATATCCGAGTCTCAAAAATAAACAGGTTCATGGTGTAAATCTCGACATAGTTTAATATGTGCCAAATTTTCTTAGCCAATTTCTAAATAAGTAGTCACGTTGTCCATAGATTTTAATAATAGTAAATTATGAATTAATTCCTTTTGTCCCTGCACGAGACTATCCGTTACATAATTAACGGATAACTTATTCCCATGACATAAAATACGTTGAAACCTAGTTATTGCCATAGAGCTAAAAAGGCCAGAAAAAGACTAGTAAATCGAAAAGTACAATAAAAAAGGATGGGTACAATATGGAAGCTGTCACTCATTGATTGATTCTTCGAATACGATTTATAATAATAGTAGAACAACCATAATGTTGGTTATTATTTTCGTTAGCTTTTTGATACAAGGAATCTGACGTTTTACAAGAATTGGATGTTATAATTAGTCTGCATATCGTGCACTCAAATGGATTTAAGCCCCTATTTTCCCCATTCATATAATCATTCTAAGCTGATATTAACTTATATAGTCAGGTGGGGTAAGTGAAACACCGGGGCAAGTGAAACACCCAACCATATCTAAGAAACTATCGTAGTTTATTCTCATAGCGATGTGTCGATAAATCAGGAATGACGAATTACTGCCCTCAATACAACACAGATATTGCTGCGATCATTAAACTAGCTACTAAACCAAAAAGAAAATTAAGTTATGTTATAAAATGAAAATTACGTTTTTTGATAAATCTTTGAAACTGGACCCTATTTTATTAGAATTTGATACATTTTGGATGTTAACGGTTTAAAATGATCCTTTTGTCCTGTTTTTAATTAAATTGACTCAATATTTAAAGCTATTTTGGCCACTGTTTCACTTCCCCCTTGTCAAGGGTAAGTGAAACACTTCTTAGCCTTTATATTCTTTTCGTGATTTTGTTGCTTAATGCAAGTCTTTAGATATTTATATTCATACCGTTAAAGGCTGATTTAATGAGGAGTACATTGCCTACACAGCTACTTTAATTGCGAGTTTTACAGCTTTACTAAACCTTGTTAAATAAAAATAAAGTATGTTTCACGTACCCTACCTGACTATACTTAGAATACAAGCGGAGTTTTACAAATATAATGCAGTTATTATCATTCCACGGACTGTGTAAAAGCTTATAGATTTTTCCATAAATTATTTATTTATACCAAAATTTAATAATGTATAAATGAAATAATATAAATTATCGATCGCTAATTTACAGCTAATATATAGCTTTATATAATTATATCGCTATATGTGTTAGCAGTCGTCGAATAGCGGGGAAATGCAGGATCAGAGATAAATTGACCTTGCCGTGGATCGAACTCCGGACCTCAGGAGATAGCGATATTATTACAGTATGACCACAGAAGTCGTCATAGCTATTGAACATTTGTACCGCGGTTCCCGAGCACAAAGTTCTAGCTTGGAGGACTTTCCTTTTTGCTAAATAAAGTGGTGAAGAGTATGCCTTAACAAATTATCATTTCTACCAGATATTATAGGCTATGGCCATTTCATACGTCCCCAGCGGGTGACAGTTACTCTCAAATTTGATCTTACATCGAATTAGTGGGAGCAAGATGGGCGGTTTAAACTCAGCCGTTATTTATAAGGGTGGCTGCAAATCGAATCTTATTCACTATAGATTGTAGCTAAATTGAATTGGTTTGTACGAGGTTTGTTGATTCGAAGTAACGATTAAAATCTTCGAACTGAGTGTAACAAGAGGTTTAAATAGGTTTTTTCGTTAGAAAAGTCACAACTTACCTACCGGTGGTGCTGTTGTCTTGAGTTTACTTTTCTATTAAAATTATTTGTCTTGAAAGAGGAACCGAAAAGAATAACTTGTACCTACTTGTAAAAAACATTGTACTCGGTTTGGTTTGTGGTAGGGCTTACTTCAAGTCCGCCTGGCTAGCTACCACCATCTTACCTAAGCCTGGCGCCATAACAAAAAAATAAAAATTGTTGTGTTCCGGCAGTTAGAGGTAAGATAGCCAGTTCCTCAGTGATGAGGATTTCGGGTGTAGATGCGCTTCCACATTCGGCCTTATCGTCACTTAACATCAGGTGAGGTAAAGGCCAAGCACTCTCCCGTTGTACATTAAAAAAACTATAATAATATGCTATAACTGTGTAATTGTATTTTTTTTAGTTTTGAATTTATTGTCATTTGGAGTAAAGCACTCGGATACTAGTAGAAATTCGTTATGGGTAGTTAGTTTTTACTTTTATTTATTAATTTTCTGACATTCTGGCACCTTTACAGCTGCTGTGGCCACAGGTGACTGAGTAATGAGTACCTATACATATAGTTCTTATTTTAATTTATTAATTTTCTGACATTCTGGCACCTCTACAGCTGCTGTGGCCACAGGTGACTGAGTAATGAGTACCTATACATAGTTTTTATTTTAATTTATTAATTTTCTGACATTCTGGCACCTCTACAGCTGCTGTGGCCACAGGTGACTGAGTAATGAGTATACATAAACAGATTTTCTGTCTGCATTAACATAAAAAAAATCGCAAGTTTCCATTATAGAAGTTAAATAATCTCACCCACCCAAACAAAGCTCGTACCTAGTTACTTGCCGTGTGACGCATTAGGGTTGCCTCACAAACGCTGTGTATAGGGCTGCTGCAGGGCTGCACCTCCCGAGGGAGAAAACTGGGTCACCTCAATATGCAGCCCTCCTAGTAGGGTAAAGGGATGTAAGTTGGTACAGCTTAGCTGTTATTACTTGTTATTAAACTTTTTAGAATGACTTCAGTTTAATTACTTATATTTTTTTATTAGAAAAACAAGTAGTAAAATACCGTATTGAAAAATCACAGATTTCACTTCAGAAATCTATTTTTGAGATTGTCACTATGTTTTAAGTAAGTACCTAGCTTAACTTATTCATATATCACAGCATTGACCATAAAATGAGATAATTATAGATTAAAGGTTTTAATAGAATAGAATAGAATAGAAAAACGTTTATTAACAACACACAATAGGATTAAGAAGAGAAAACAATTTATAGGTACACATTTACACAGAACAGAAGAGGGATAAAAAGGATAACAAAGTGTGCTGCTAAAAGGCCCTGTCTCAGTAAAAAAACTTCTGAGTCATTCGTAGATGGTCAGAATGACCCAGAAGCATTGTTATTCTGCCAGGGCCTGGACAGTCAGTGGTCGGACACAACACAACACATACCACAAATTTAACGAATAATGACATACCTACAAGGAGTAAAACAAATAACATAAAACAAATCTCGTACAAGAAAATTTTCACAAAGAAATATATAACTTTTTTGGTTGGTACCTAACGGTTTTGAAGTAAAAACTTTATATTGAAATTTTTATTTACAAAATATTACCTAATATGTAATGAAAACATGTTAAAGTGAAATACGTATACACCAAAGAAAAGATTGTTTTGTTTAAAAAAAACTTCTTTTCAAACAAATATTTGAATAGTCACATTTTCTCACGTTGGTTGATTCCAAAGCGCAGTCGAAATTAATGGTTTTTCAGACGTTATGACAATGCACGCTCGAATATTCTCCCCCGACCCGCACGGACTTACCTGTATTATTAGAACGTGCAAGTATTAAAACTCGAATGGAAGGAAAGGTGAATTTCGACAATTTCAGAATGAGATTCAGAAATTTTTAATGAAATCGATAGGTACTAGAGAACTAACTACATTTACATGAATAATCTCTGTTGTAAAAATATGAATATGAAGTTTCGAATTCGAGGAAAAATTGACAAGCTAGGCTGTTTTTAGTCTCAGGTAACTTGTGCTTATGTTGATATCAAGTAAGCAGTGATTTACTCTCAGCTAAGCTTATAATAATGCTTTAATTCTCAAAAGGTACTTTTTTGCAAAGGTATCAGAAATATTGTTCAATTTGTGCGATTTAAAAAGTTGTTTTTATAGCAAAACTAAAGATTTTTTTATCAAATATTTTAAACCAACAATTAGGTAAGTAATTTGTGTAACTTACATTACGGAAGCCAGTCTGAAATAAGTAAATACCGTTTTATTTTATTCATTTTTCAATTAAAGAGAAAATTGGGCAGAAGATTACAAACAACAAAAGTCAACAATGATGATTTTTTGAACATCGAAAGAGTTTAAATCATTTTTCGAAATTCGACCAATCCGTGTTCAGCTGACATAGAACCTGGGCCCATTTCATCTGGTCCACAGATGGGATGCACCTCATGCACCCATGCCCCGACTTTAATTTCAAACATAATAAGTTCAGTTTGACCCGCACAATGCATTTGAATCACCTGCGTTATTATTTGAATGAGCTCCTTTGTATAACTCATTTCTCTTATAATGGAAAAACTAGTAGCAAAGATTCCGTATTAAATAAGATAAGAAATAATATTATATTATGAAGTCACTCATTTATGCTTTTAGTAACATTATACATAATTATTATGCTAAAATGAATAGATTTTTAATTTTAGCTTAATTGAAAAACAGATGCCTGATGATCATGTTTTATGTTCCTCAGCTTTTGTTTAGGAAAAATAGTGTTACAAATATCAAATTAAAGTAAAAAAAAACATATTTTAAAATAAAAATTATTATAATTATTAATTAAAAATGTCATAGTTTAATTTTTTATTTTATTAATTGGAATATGAAAGGCTACTCCATAAACTTTTTTAGAGCCATAAATCATGATCAAAGTAAGTAATGAAAATGGAGTGTCCATTTTTGCTGGTTTTACCCTACACCCTATATACTGAATACGCCATAACCTACTGCAGGGGTCTTCAAAACTGCGCAATTGCAAGCTCCACGTGGGATCCGTTCATTCACCCCTACGCATCCATCAACCCAAATTCATATTTAAAACCTTATTTCTTCCCCAATAAGAACCAAAACAAAAGTAAAACATAAGTTGGTATGTCAACTCTTCCAGTTACCAATTTACTTTTGCGTCTATATAAACGCTTTTCATCTGTTTTTCATAAAGAACAAGGGTGATATGACTGCATGTGAGTCGTGGCCTTAATTTTTAATAATAATCAAAATGTCATTGAAATATAGACTCCAGTGGATTGTGATAAGGTAAGATTTTACGTGATTATTAACCAATTAGAAGGCAATAGATACTACATCAGGGAGTTAGGGAAAATTGGATGTTTCTTAATGAATTACGATTATGGACATTTGAGCTTAGATGTGTTTGTGAATTCCTCAAATACTTACGTTATGATGTATATTTACCTCACTGACCCTAATATTTTTAATTAAAACTAAGATTATAGTGATAGCCATTATAGTGATAGTGAGTATACTCCTATCAGTCATACGATAACAAACTCAGTTAAGGCGCTTTCCTGAACGAAAGTGGCGCCGCTGTAAATTTTATTTAATATTGTAATCCTAATAATGCACAAAAATTAATGCACTTACACAAGTAATATTTTTATTGGGTTTTTGAGTACCTAGCAACTAAAACAGTAGGATACATATAAGTACACATTTTGTCCCAGTATCCTCTTCATGCCTGTGACATTTAAATATTTGCTAACCCTATCTTTACGTCCCCTAACTTGTAAATCTTTATTTAGGGAAAAGTATAAACGGGGATGGAGATTTATCGTATAATTAAAATGTGAAGCAAATATTAATAATTCCATAATTCTGCGTTTACTGATTTTGTAATCGAAATTTATTCGAAATTAATTGAATTCTATCAAAAACCTTTCTAAATTTTCATTAACAATTATAATTATGTCAGTAATTATTCTACCTTGCTCAGTGGTCCACTTTCACATTCATCATCATTATCATATCAGCCGCACGACACACATTGCTGGGTAATAGGCTTCCCCTAGGATCTCCACGACGATCGGTCCTGCGCTGCCCGCATCCAGCGGCTTCCCGCGATCTTCACCAGATCGTCGGGGGCCTACCCAGGGAGCATCGTCCGGTGCGCGGTCGCCTTTCCAGAACCTTTCCGCCCCAACGGCCATCGGCTCTTCTCGCTATGTGTCCAGCCCACTGCTACTTCAGCTGACCGATCCTTCGAGCGATGTCGGTTACTTTAGTTCTCCTGCGGATTTCCTCATTTCTGATTCGATCACGCAGGGAATCGCCGAGCATGGCTCTCTCTCTATCGCTCGCTGGGTGACCTTGAGCTTCCTTATGAGACCCATTAGTAATTAGCGACCACGTTTCACGGTAGAGTCAAAAACGAGATAGATTAGATAGTAACTATTTGCCTTACTAAATGGCGTTAATGGTCAAGCGAAGTGTCAAAATTGGCTTCTTTGACTGTGCTTCCTACGTTTTCTACAGTTGACACTTCTTTGTTTATCAACGCCATCTATCGAGCTTACAGTTTTTTGTCATATTGAAAACCCAACCAAAAAAGTTATACAAAGTTAAATATGTTAGGTGCATAAGCATTTCCACTTTTTCAGATACCAGCTACAAAAACAAACTAAAGCAATATTAACAAAAATCACCGGGCACCGCACCAGCCGGCCACCTATAAATCAAGCGAATGATTTAGGCGGTGTTCACACCAGGCCTATTTTTATTCCGGCCCGTATCTCCGCGCTATCTACATATTTGGTCCATTTTGAGTAGAGTCATCCTTAATGTATGGATATAAGAGGATATGGCATGGTTATATTGCTTTTCTTTTAAACATCTATCATAGATGAATTAACTAATTCGTGAATATATTTTTTTATGCATACAACGTGTTAGGTACTTAAAAACTCCTAATGCCGAATATGGTAGATATTATGGACAATCAAACTGAACAATTTTTAGCATGGGACCAACTCTGAAATCGCGAAAAAAAAATATCAGCTGTGAATACAAAAATTAATAGGTAACGAAAATATCGAAACGGCTGATTTTTTTTCGCTATTCAAAGCTGGTCCAATAAAGTAAATGTGAATCAGTTTAATGGTCCTTAACTACCATATTAGGCATTATTTTGCAACATGTTGTATAATGGCAGAGTAGCATCTTTCTAAAACGAGTTTTGCTAAATATTGTCTTTTTTTTAAATTTTTTCCTGATTGTTTTCTATGACCATAAACAAAACAAAAAAAGGATTACGCATTTCAATCGACTGAATTTTGAGTGGTGGTATGGTTTTGAGATTATTCAAAAGTCCTATAGAAATATGGACATTAACGGCCTTACCACAAAACAGTGTTTAACAAGTGTTTAACTAAAACACTGTTTAAATGTGATGCTGTCACTTTTTTGACAATATTGTTTAAAAGAGTTGTTAACTAAACAGTGTTTTAAAATCTTTTGTGCTAAGACCGTCAGTTTATCCCAAATTTCAAGAATTTACGGTAAAATTTTAAATATCATGACCACCATCAAAATCAAGACTTAAATATTTGCCTTGCAGTAACTCCTCCTCAAATTCTTTCCCACATCCCAAAATATTCCCCGACTAAATATAATGTACTCGCATGAAGAATAATTCGGCAATAACTAACTTGAATGTCAACCGGTCAAGTTATAACGTGGGCGCCTTGGGCCCCTCGTATTTATGGCCCGCGCGATATATTGTGGCCCGCGGCTGAGATTATGTATACACGGATTGATCATTTTTATGTTAGAATACTGATTATTAGACGTTGTTATTTATTTCTAGTTTCAGGTAAATTCTGCCAACAAAATAGGTACAATTGAAAGGCATGTCGCATCTGAAATAGGCACCTTAAGGCGGTTATATGACCGAAAGTGGTTGTTTTTCTAATACACAATTTTAATAAAACTTTCCGTGGAATTTTAGGGCCCATAGTCTTGTATTTTTAATCAGTATAATTACATTACCTCGTAGTCACTGCTAAAAGTAGATAGAAAAACTGATAAAAGTGGCAGTTTTTGACATATTTGCTATCTACTTCTACGAATGACTACGAGGGAATAATTATAGTGATACCTTCTAAAAATACTAGACTATGGGGCCCAAAAAAATCCACGTAAAGTTTTATTTAAATCATTTTCTATTAACAATTTACTAAATAAAAACCTCTGAGCGCGCCACTTTCGGTAGTAGGTATAACCACTTTTTTTTTTAAACCGTATTCCAGAAAACTATAACTTTTATGAAACTAGTCCAAGAAATGATAAAAAACAGGGTGCTGTTGTTGTATTGCTAAAAATAAAATTGGGTGAATCTTCAGAAGTGTCATGTCAGACAATGTGTTATATCAGATAATGTGCCATGAGCCCATGATTTTTAACCGACTTCCAAAAAAGGAGGAGGTTCTATGTTCGTCTGTATATATATTTTTTTTGTGTATGTCCACCGATTACTCGAAGACGGCTGGACCGATTGAAATGATTCAAACGTTATTACATTAGGTACACTCCCAAGTATTTAACTATGTTTCTCCGCGATTCTCTTACGTTTGGCTGAGCCGATTTTTCTACATATATAATATACCTTACCTACAAGGTACCTACACTAAAAATAAAAATTTGTTTAAAAAAAAACAAAAACCGACTTCAAAAAACCTACCTCTAAAAAGCAAGAAATAATATTCGTAATAATAAAAATACGTCTATTGAAGTCGGGTGGGACTTTTAGAATAAAAAAAAAAGGAATTTGTACTCCAGCCCCACCCGACTTCAATAGGCGTATTTTTATTATTACGAATATTATTTCTTGCTTTTTAGAGGTAGGTTTTTTGAAGTCGGTTTTTTGGTTTAAATGCTGTCTATACCAATACCAAGCAATAGTGTTTATGTTCAGCAAATTTCAATAATTCGAACATTGCACTTTTTAAGGCACAAATTCTTTTAAAATATACCTACTAGAAAAAAATTGACTCTCCACCTTAGAGCATTCAACCAATTGAATGCTCTAAACTCTAAGCTCTCCACCCTCCGGCGGGATACATTCTTACTTGCAAAAGTCGGCTTCGATTCGAAACCCTAGCATACGCATTACGCATCTGTACCCTTAGCACGAACAGCTATCGAGAAAAAAAACGCACTTAAAATTACTCGATAGACAATAATTCTCTATGAAAAATTTAATTTCGCTTATCGGCGATAGATGGCGTTGTACAAATTTCCAATACAAAATTTATCTATCGAATTATTTTACGCGAGTTATTTTTTTCGATAGCTGTTCTTGCTTAGGGTACTGATATGTTTGAAGGATTACGCAGAGGCCTCTAAAAGCATTGGATACCTACGGTTGTAGGGCCGAGAACGTCTGTTTCCAAGAAATATATTTACTTAAAATTAAGTCACGAGAGTATCACAGTCGACCTTCAATTAGGCCAAGTTCATTTAATATGGCTCCTGCCTACCCACTAGGTGGCGCTGTAAATCAACAGCTCACAGTTAATTAAGCCTATAAATATTGCTTTAGGACCCCCTTGAGCAGGTAATCTTCGCGATCCTGGGCGTGGCCACTTATGTGATGGAAGAACGAGGGTTTGTGGTCGCCGCGTGGTCGGGTGTAACCGTGTACTGCTACCCTAATCTTGTATGCTAAATAACTACGCTTTAGTTAGAATTTACGTACTAGAATGTCTTAATAATTCGATTTGATTTGGATTTTTTTGTCACATTTTCTGTGAAATTACCTAAGATTTAAAGTTACGATAAACATAAAAAGTTATAATTTTTGTATTGTATGATAGAGAGATGTATCAACAAACTTAATGATAGTAAATAATTGCTGTTATGCCAGCTAAAATATAGTATGAATTTAACTTAGTTTTATGTTCAGTCTTTGACTGATTTTTGGGCAAAAATGCTTTCGTAGGTATATCCTGCCGGTCTGTCCCGCCGTGTCTGTCTGTTCCTCTACAGGTCGCAATTCTCAACCGATTCTCTTCGATATTTATTTGTTTTTATTTTTGTTGATAATAGTTTTTAGATAATTTTCAAATCGTTCACATTTTCAACAGATACTCTTTATTCACTTCAAATTGCTTACATTAAATTAAAATTCACAAATTAAATAGACTTAATAAAATTCAGTAAGAATAATACGAGTAGTTTTGCCAGAATTAATTATTTATTAATTACAGTAGGTACGAGTATACCTAAAACCATTATATATTTGATGGATTGCCGCATAATAATTTATCATTCGTACTTAACTTTATTTCGAAATACTTGAACAAGTGCAGGAATGCAGTTCAGTTACTGGTGACAAACGACTTGCTCAGCCAGTTAACTGTGGCTGTCATCCATCATGCAGGCACGACGAAACACGCTGTAGATACAACTTTGTGATTAATCACCCTGTATGTAAAGCTCGCCACTCGAGGTTAGACAAAACTATATTAAAAGATTGATGTGGCAAAAGTAAAATTAAAGAGACGAACCAAATTGTAACCTTACTTTTTGTTTTGTCGATACCAATAATTTGAAAAATACATAATGAATAGAAATCTTGAATTAAACTTTGTTATTTTATTTCTCATCTCAAAAATTTACAAAAATCTTCATCTTTGCCACTAGTCGTAACTTTTACAATACATTTTTTTTTCAGATTTTTTTGAATAAAAAGCTAACTTTTTATTTGAACGAACTATTGTCCTTTAACTTTTGAGCGTCGAATTCCACGAAATGGTCCTACTGAGCAGTATATACGTTCAAAAACTGCAACCAATGGTTATTGTTTGTATAAATTAGCGTACCGTCCACAGACGCAGCGGCAGTGTACGGGATTCGATTAAGGTCGTGTTTTCCGTGCATGCTGTCCCAAGCTTATGAAGAGGAACGATAGTTTTGTTCCATTTAACGAGAGCGAAGTTTTAGCTAACAACGATGCAGTGTTTACAGATTGAGTTGTTCTTTCAGTGTGTAATCAAAATTTTGAAATGAATTTAGCAATGGACGATGGACGAGTAAAATGCCAAGAGCATTTAACTACAAATTCAAACAACAATAGCTCTCGAAATATGCATCATAGAGCAATAAATCTTGAAGTTGTTTTGAAGATAATATCCCTGTGTATTCGTATTATGCAAAAAGAAAATTGCATTAATGTCCTAGTTTTTGAGATATGTTAGAAAAACAAAAAAAAGCACACAAATTTCGTGTAAAATTTTATTTCAGTAATTTTTTATGTCGTATTTAAGTTGAAAGTTTACAGTTTTTTTATTAAATTGATAGGTGGTATTATTAGCTATCGAACATTTATATTTATTGTTATAACTGTACGACTTCTAAATACGGAGAAATTAATATTTTTCCGCAGGGTTATCTAAAATAAAAAGTAAAATGGCGGCCATTCCAACAGGAGTGGGGATAAACCCTAACATGTGGGTATTTTTGGCGATAAAATTAGGTGTATTTCACGCCTTTAAATTATCGCTAGTTTAAGACCAAAGGCACTGTATACTATTGATACATTGGCTGTGGTTGTAAGGTGATGTTTCCCCGTAAAGCATTTAATTTAAGGAATTTAGAATAGGCTCTTAATAAAAATTAATGCTAATATAGGTATTAACCTAATAAGGTACCTCTTAGACACACATAACAGTAACTTAGACCGTCCAGAAAGAGCGAATTCGTCGCGAATTTACGTGATTTTGTTTACATTGCTGTTGATATATCACACGTTGCTGACATCGTCGCTGGTCATAAGTGAACATTGTATAACGAAACGCATCTCACTCGCTCAGCTCTGGATAGAGACTAAATTTTTAGCATAAATTGTTACATTGGCGCCCAACGTGGTATTTATTGAATACCACATTTGTTTGTTTTTCATTTGTTTTTCTGAGCAAAAAGCTACTTACTCAAGTGCATTGAAATGCATTTCTTACAAACCGGAAGAATGGCTCTGCCAGTTGTTGAGTACTGGTCCATCTCAAGATGTCACTCCACGGTGCAGTCTGTGTGATGCTCGTTTATAAGAGCTCTCCTCTTATATCGCTTAAAGAGCTAACTGTTGCTTGCGTCTTGTGCTTTACTTTTTTTTTATTTGCGGGACAGATTTAAAATGTACAATTTTGCTAAGCACCATAGCTTTATCTATAGCCTATAGTAAACATAGTTTAATAGCTGTACGATTGTAATACAAGAACAATAGAATCTAAATATTCTTCTTTCATTAAAAATAAATATTAATAAATCGCTATGATTTGTGAAACTGATCACTTTGCGTACGGAATTATTAAGTATTTTTGGTTACATACACATCCTATTATTTTAATGTAACATTTGAATTTGATATAGAAGGCATAATTGTACTGTGCTATAATTTACGTATTAATAATTCTGTGAAATACACAAAGTAATAATAAGTCAGTTATGAAGTTGAAATACCAAGAAATTTTCCGACTCCAGACAAGAGTATGAAGCAAAGTGATTGCGTACAGCTCTAGACAGTAATTTGTGCCGACTACACAAAAATTACTGCAGTGCTCCGTTGAAGTCTAGCTCTGCGCAAATTAAGGGGCTTTGAGACGTGGCTCAAACGAACGCGAGCCCCTTGAAACGGTAACTGTTGCACACTTCTTGCACGATGTCAGTACAGGCGCTAGATGTTGCTGAACACTTTAATCTGTAGAATACCAACAAGGAAACAGTATTTTAAAATACTCTACAGGATGAAATCGCAAACAGTCGACAAAATACATACTCATGTGATGTGACTTATAGATTAGACCATCAAACTGAAACTATGGGACCAACTTAATCAGAGCAAAAATTCCATACATTTTGGTCAAGTAGATATTGACATTTTCTATGGAACAAGCTGATTATTTATTTTTTTGTTCTGATTTAGTTAGTCCCATAGACAAAGTTGTTCTGTTTTGACGGTCCACCACAAAATTTGTGGACTGTTCAAAAAATTACCCTGTAGATCTTAGCTCCGGTACGCGCTGAGTAGTCAGAAATGCTGTTGGGCTGATCCTAAATTAAAGATCAATATTATTAATCTCATAGGCACCTTTATTGAACCAAATGGGTCTCTATCAAGTTCTGTAGTCGATTCCTTTGTCCTGTCTTCAAAATATGTCCTGTCTAGTTGGAAAAGATGAGAAGACTTCCTATTTACATGCATTTATTCTTTATTACTATCTAATTTACGTCTACGTGATGACTCCGATTTCAGTATTTGAATGTGAACAGTATCTTTGTAGAGGTAAATCAAAGCTCCATTAGATCACATTGAACCTAATTACTTTCCGCCAATCTCCACGAAAGACTATGCGTAACAAAAATTCATTGCGAATGGAAAATAATAGTAAGGTAACTACGAACACAAGCGATAAGAAATATCTGACCCAAAGATGAGGTAGATGACTGGCAACATGATATCGCGCGCGAGTGCAAGAAAAAGAAAAAGTAGGTCTTTTAAGAAAATCCCATTGAAAAGAAATACTTACACTCATGCGACTTCCCCAAGGAACGACGGCCACGATGGCTGGTAATGTAAAATGCATGTAGTATATGCGTGGGCATAGCATTGACGTATTAAACGTAGGTTAATACGGACTTCACCCTTGTCGGCGTTGAAAAGATTTCCCTAGAGCTCGGATGTACGAGCCCTTACGGTAGGTGCAAGCCATGGTGGCACAGCGGGTTTAAATTTTCTTTTCAGTACAAGGAGTGCCGCGTACCGAAATGGATTTCTAAACCGATGGGATGAGGTATTTATATTATTCTGATCTTAAAAACGTCTTGAATGTGTGATGAAATACCTGGATGAACATTAATTTCAAGAGAGTATCTTAGCATTACCTAAGTTACATTCTCATTCATTCATTATTTACCATGCATAGCCTGGAGTCCTCGTTATTCTTGAGCTTAAAGATAATGATGAATAGCAAAAAGGAATGCTCAAATTCAGTCCTATGCTTGTTTTCTACAAGTAGGAAAAGATGCATTTTTGCATACTCTCTTTTGATTTGTACCTATTTTGCAAGGCGTCTTTGACATAACGTTGCATGTTTTAATCAAACCGTAGCCACCAATATGATTTTTGGAGTGTTATGTATTTGTTGTATTGTGTATTGTAATTATAAACCACTCTCAACGTTGAGATCTATCTTGAGATCATATTTCAGATGCTCCTCTAATACGAACAGCATCTCAGGTATGATCTCAAGATTGCTCTTAACTTTAAGAGCGGTTTATAAATCAAAGAGCCAGAAACGATTGTTAAGGTGTTAAGGGTGTTAACGCGTGGCGTCAGACAAATGGGCCCGCACCTTTATCCTTTCTTAATAATATTATAAATGCGATCCGTTTGTTTGTTTGTTCGTTCGTTTATTTTTGCCTTCACATCTTATCTTACAGATCATCATAAAATTTTATATACACGTTGTCAGGGGTACAGAGAAGGAATAGGGTACCATTCATCCAGAAAAAAAAATGTTCCCGAGGGATAGCAAAAAAATACTTTCTACGCAGACGAAGTCGCGGGCGGCCGCTAGTGTTTTATAACTTCAAAGCTGCCAATGTAGAGTAGCATACTTCTAACTCTCTAATTAATTTATTTTTCTCGTTCAATATCTCATCACTTAGACCACACCTCAACGAAGTAATATTTTAAGCGCCACGGAATCATCGCTACACAACTCTTTTTTCGATGCTCAAGTTATTGGAGAGCTTGGCAGTATACCTACAGAAGTATAAACTTAGCTACTAAAAGGAGACAATATTAGATATGGAAGGATAATGAGGATTGCTCAATTTATTTACTGTGTGATTGATAAGATGCTCATAAAAAGTGTAGATAAAGAGATAATAATGCTTTTGATATCAAGACAAAAACACATTTCAAAGATCTTGCTCCTATACTGAAATTTGTGCGAGTAATGTAAGCATATTTTTAACTTGCATATAGGTACTAATTGTCGATTTTTTTATTGTCTCCTTCAAATAAAAAATACTCATTGGTCTAGACTTCGTTTCAAAAAGGCTTTTTATAAAATAATGATGCTCTGGTTTAGTGTTTCAAAGAAATTAATTTTCTAAAAACTAAAGCAAGCGCTGAATATGTCAGCATTTATATCTTCACCAAGCTATCAATGTTAAAAGACCTCATTTTAAAATGCATTTCGCGACTGAAATGCAACCTCAAAGCGTATGTCCCGAAACTGATAAAAAACAGTAAACAGGATCGTTATCACTCGAATCTTTCTTCAGACTCCAATCTGCATATCTGAGTTGGTGTTTGTACGAGCACATAACTCGTTAGGAGACGGAAGCGAAAAAAGCGTAAAGCGACATCTAGCGTCGACACACAAATAAACAGCGAGCGCGCGCTTTTGATCTCGCCACGTGCTATTCAAAGTAATGAGAGGGCGATGCAACGCGACGACAATTTGTTTGAGATTCCTTTTCTGACGATTTTGTAATGTCATAGGGATGTTCTGATTGTTGGTGAGGTTTTAAAGGCGAAAAAATGCTTTTTAATAGAAATGAGTATTATATTCTGTGGCATAGTAGAATTCTACGATATGCATCCATTGACATTGACAAGAGCTTGTGCAACAGCCTAGACTGAATAAATGATTTTGTATTTGAGTTATTATCTATAGTAAAAACAATAAAAATCATAATGGCGTACTGTCGACATCGCGTTTAATGCTACACGTTACCTACTTTTTCATGCATATTTGTCAGCCTAGGTAGCTTGGTAGGTATTTAGAAAGTAGGTATACCTATTACTCAATGACAATTTCTTTCTAAGCAAATATCTACGTTATATTCCGTACCTATCTTTATGCTAAGTTTCAGTCCTATAATACCCACCCATTGGTTTGAGCTGATCTATAATGAATCAGTCAGACCATATCATTATATACAGATAGAATAATTGTATGCAAATAGATGAACAAAATATGTGTATTCTAAATTAGCAGTGGATGAAATGAGGAATAAATTGATAATTTGTTAGGCATGTTTGCTCACCGGCGCAGCGCAAATACAACGCCGCAAATATTAGCTGCGGAGTCAAATGACAACACAAAATGTGCGGATCGGTCATGCGGAGTCAGCGCGAAATATTTCAATAATTTGCAAAGCGTACTATTTGTATATTATTATTATTTAGTGATTGGATTAGTTAGTTAGATTGTCCGAGCGAGCGTGAAGCATCTCTGTTTCAGCTTGGGCAAAATTTCGTATGTCCGTCCGGCTGTCCTCTGTTCTCCTCTACAGGTCGCATTTCTCAACTGATTCCCGTGAAATTTTGTGAGCAGGTTCGATAATTAGTTTCACCTAGGCACTTTCGAACCAGCGAGTAGTGAAATAAAAAAAAATGCTCCCAAGAAATCCAAAGCAGTGAAGTGAGCGTGAGATGAATCTTGAAAAATTCTTCGCTCGACTTCTTCAGCCCCGATCATGATGATTTTGACGTCAACTTTGGCTTTGATGATGGTTTTGGTGGTTGTCAACCTGATCTAAAATATGGTTGTATAATATCTCTAATAATAGAGATGTCTCTATAATAGTCTGTATAATATCTCTAATAATAGAGACATCTCTATTATTAGAGATTAAAATTAAAATCGTTTCCCAGCAATGTTTTTTAACAGAAATGGTCCTGATGATAGGCGTAATGCGTGGACTTCGGCTTCGTTGAGTGTCTTGTTACACCCGTTATACACATGGTATGAAGTAAATTTAGTTAGTTTTAGAAGTTAGTTGTGTAAATTGCGGCCAGATATTTAGTTAACACAATGCCTGAAAACGATAATTTCGAAAACACTAGCCTTAATTATGTAGAGTTGAGAGAAACAGCAGATTTTTTTCGTGATTTCAGGGTTATTTCCATACAAATATTGTTCGTTATTATCAAATCTATAATACCTAGTTTTCAGTATTCATTATAATCACTTTTTAATATTCAGGGAGTTTAGTAATCTTGCACATAGAATAACCAGGCATTGTTGAATAAGGTAGGTATTACTAATGTAATCTAATCACACGCTGAGCGAGCTGAGCGGATTAATATGGGCGAACGGATCAGATCGATTCTATTACGAGCTCTAATCCTACTCTGTGACATACGCATATTTGATAATTAGCTGTTGAAACGAATACCAACCGTATAGTCATATCAATAAGGTCGTTAGAAACACAGATTTGTTAATTTACCTGGTAGCAGCGAGAAAATGAGAAACTTTAAAACTATTTGGATGAAAATTTTTTATGAAGCCTCGGTAACCGCAGTGTGGTAATAATAACACTATCTAATGCAGATAGAAAAAACGTTTATTCTTTCATATTTGAAATTTTAGCATTCACAATGCTATTTTTTACAATACTAAACAATATACCTAGAAAAATACGACTCGCACGATTATATTCTCAGACGGGAATCGAACCCGCGACCTTTGGAAGTCCGGTCCAATGTTCTAACCGATGACATGAGTGACTCGGTAGCAGCTGCATTGGACCGGACTTCCAAAGAGTCCGATTCCCGTCCGGGAATACGATCTGTCTGGTGCGAGTCGTATTTTTTCTAGTATATTATTTAGTAATATTTATTATTTTTTCTCTATTTATCATTTTTTTCTTAGCTAAAGCAAGGTTAAACATTTAACTTTTGTTATAGTACCTATGCATATCACTATACATATATAAAACAAATTCCTCCGCCGCCTCTGTCTGTCTGTATACATGTCTGTCTGTTCGCGATAAAAAGAGTCAAAGAGTACAACAGTGCATTCCAGCAGACCAATCGAATCGCAAAAAAATCGTACACCACAGAGTAAATTTTAACCATAATCGCGTATAATAACTCGAACGGTATTGAAACAGACCTTTGGATCGAATGGAGGTGACGACTTAAAGGTATTTGTTTTTTTGGGGTGTTGTTGGATGTGTTGGAAGGTCGAAATTGCCAAAAATTAAGGAACCGAAGCGAAACGAGGGCGGGTCGCTAGTAACTAAATAAAAATAAGAATAAAGTAATGTTCCTGAGTATGGGCGAGTTTAATTTGAACCAGTTGCCACCTAAGCCACATTCATTACTCACAATTCACAATACTCATGTAGGTAGCAACACTCTCATGCGCATCGTTAGTATGTCTAATATGCAATAACAGCATTCACTTAACTACCACTGATATCAATATCGGCTGCGCGTATACGATATTACTAATGTATAACATGTTGATTTCCCAATATATGCCTTCAAAACACTGATGTGCAGTTTGCGTTAATTGCTCGACTGAATATTGGTTAGGTTATATTTATGGTCTGTTAGTACCATATTTTAATAATATGATTATAAATAAAATACGTTATGAGCGATGGAATTGTGCGCATTATCTTTAAATTTTGTTGATACCTAATGTAAAGGAATGTAAATCAAAATTGAATTAAATTATTAGTTACTCGTACCTACTCGTTACAATGTAAAATTAATTATAATGATTTTCACTAAGTGGGTGTACATACCTATATTATGTAGGTATTTGTTCGAAAGTTGCAAAAATTCAAGAATACAAAATAATGGAAAGTTAATTAAAAAAGAAAAATTAACCCTTCGAAAATCATAATCTAATAAATAAATCATCTACCTATATAGGTACCTCTTTTTATTTTTTTATTTCGAAACCCAACCGCTTCTTTACAATAACTTGTACAATAATACTTAATAAGAAAACTTAAGCTACTACAGAGTTTCACAACATGATCATTTAAAAGAAAAATATAATAAAGGTATTTAAAAGAAAAATATAATAAAGGTACCTATATGAAAGGTTTTACGTTATCATACCAAAATGGTGCATAGTATTATTTATATTTTAAATCTATTCGAAATTGGTAAGAACAAAAGGATGGAAAAGGCAGTTAAAATACTTGGAATTAAATATGAAAGCACTACAGTACTACTCTTGTTTGTTTACACATATTCTTTACAAAAAGCGAAACAAACATAAAGAAAAATTAACCAGGCCTATTGAAATCGAGTGGAAAGTCCTCAAAAACCGCTAATTGGAGACACTTGAGGGCCGTGTTATTAGCAGGGACTTTTAGTTTCCCATTTAATTCCTGCTGAAGGGTTAAGGGGTATTTCCAGCTTTCCCTGCTCATTTAGCTTTAAATGCAATTTTTATTTAAAGGTATAATTAGACTTGTGAAGTAATTTTGGAATAAACGTGTGGCCACACTATCACGACATCGTGATTTCGTGATAGAAGTTTTGACATTAAATTAATTACAGGCTCTCGATTTTAAATATCTTTTTTTAAGTTTTAAAGATCTTATTTTAGAGCTCCATTAATTTATTTCAAACTGACTCGTCAATCGAAACTTTCATCATCAGAATTAACAATCATTGAAAACTAAAACTCCGCTTACTATTATTATATTTTGAGTGGGGCTTTTGCAGCTCTGACAGAGCTGTAGTGACTGCGACCTTAAAGATCTATTGTGACCTAACTGCGGCTTACATGAAGTCTAGTACCTATATTCCTGGCTTTAAGTTTTATTTCCTCCGGGTCGATTACGTGTCGCCCCAGATGGATACTACACTTGTGGATTAGAGGTTCACAGTCACATTAGAAGTGCTTGGGTCTTCTCTGCTCCTCATTGCAAAACTCCGCTTAGTTCGGAACTAAATATTATTCGGAGCTATAACAAATAATCAGGCTAAAAGCAGCAATAATGTTTCAGAAAGCCTAAAATGTCTGGAAGGAGCAGCTAATTACGTAACAAAACTAAATCACGTCGAGACTTATCGGTGGGACGTGTTGGGCCAGACAGGAGTATAAACAGCGGCTATTTTCTAAAATAACTTAATAAATTAAGAATAACTAACAAGTGAAACCAAATATTTAGCCCAAAACTATGCGAAACTTGTATCACATTATAAAAATACATAGGTATTAAAAATAAAATACTCATGACTCGGAATAAATGCTACTGCTCATCGTACAAACTACTCGTATGCCTCTATCATCCGTGCCTGAGGCCTTTGAACAAAGCAGTCGTTAAATTGAAAATCTTATTCACACATTGATACATAATAACAAGTTTTTGTCTCCTAGTGAAACTTATTCGTTATTGTATTTAATTCGGTGCTTTTATCGTTCAAGTGACTGCTAATTAATTTTCTAACATATTCCCAATGCCTTCTTTTCCGCTATTCTCCCGGCCCGATCCTAAGGGAATTCGCACTCGACGGAACGCAGCGTATCCTGATTTATGTGGAATCCGTATGAATGCAATCTGCTTAATTGCCGTCTGTCACGCCCGATAAGGTATTGCAAGCTGCTTCGGGTAATTAATAGTTTTAATTCTAATCTAGTTTTAAAACCTTTTCCGTTATAGCTTTTAGAGTTTTAAGAACATGAATATTTTGATCTTATGGGTTTTGCAACACCTTATCAACCATGCGCCATGGCCTTTCTGAAAAAAAAATATTACTAATTCATTGGAACCATAAAGACACACGAGTAATATTTTGAAAATTGCCCAAATTATTTAAACACTTTAGTAAATATGACCTCAGTAAAATTTTATGGTCCTACGAAATGTCACAATGTACAAGCTAAATAATATGTCCACTATAAGCTAAGGTTTTTAGTTAAGGGGTATTTGTGAAATTTTTGGTTGTTTGTTATTTAATCAAGCAAAAGGATTTAGATGAAACTTGGTACACAGATAGTCCATAGCCAAACATTCGCAATCATAAAGACGGCGGACGAAGTTGCGGAGGCCATAAAAACACATTTAAAGTTAAATCTAAGTATAGACACACATGCCAAAGTTACGCTACCGAAGTTCGGCCAAGTACGCCTGCAATGCTTTGTGAATGGCTAGCATAGCAACCATAGACGTAGAATTTTTTTCGCATGATAGCAACACATCTGCCGAAGCGTTTCTTCATAATAAAAGCGTTGCCGCTGATCTTAGGTCGCGTAACTCCGGCATAGTGTGTCTAGACACAGTGAAACAAAACAATTGTAACTAGGTATAACGACTAGACACAAAATATACAACATCTTCAAAAGCAAGATGAAACAAAATAGAAAACACAAAAAAAATATTAAATTTTATGCATAAACATAAACGTCATTGTAGGTACTTACAACACAATCTGTAGATGTACGATAGTACACAACGTTAATATAGTCCTTTCAGAAAATGGAACAGCTTCGAAACTATGGGAGTCAATCAAGCCAACCAAGAACTAAACCTTACCTCAGCCCTCAGAATTAATATAAAATGCAACAGTTTAGAAATCGTAGCCACAGAATAACTACAACCGTAGCATGCTACGCCGCCATAACGATTATCCCACATCTACGCAATCGATACTCCATAATTATTTCGATCACTGTTTACCGATCCTGCGCTGCGATACTCAGTGCTTAGGTATAATGTTTCTGTTTGTGTTTTGACAAAATAAACTATATGTACTAACGATGTGATTTCGATCCCGTTGATAGAAAGATAAAGGGGCTTACAACCTCTGTGGTGTCAATCAAGCAGACAAAAACTTACTGCTCTTAACCTCACCTCAGCGTACAGAATAAATGTTTAAAATGCAACAGTTTAGAAACCCGTAGCATGCTACGCCGCCATCATTTACGCAATCGTTACTCCATAATTATCTCGATCGCTGTTTACCGATCCTTTGATACTCAATGCTTAATAATGTTTCTGTTTGTGTCAAAGCGATCGTTTTGAGTCGTGTTTATCGGCAACCTTAATTCGTTGTTTATCGATATCGGTAGTACACTTTATGGGGTAAAGAGAGCAATATTTTTTCGTAAGGGCTTATTGGTAGTTAGAAGAAGCCGTGATGTAAGTTTTTCATCAGAATCAATTATGATGCTCTATCTTAATTTTATGAATATATCGCTCCGGTTTAAAGTAAAAAAAAAGGCAGAAAATGTTATAATTTTACATAGGTACCTATATGCATTATTTAGTAAATATTCTGTGATACAGGTGTATCTGCAAACAAACAATGTAATATAAGTTGAGTGAGAGCAAAACGTAAAACTACTTGCATGTTTTTGAAACTGCACCAATATTATTTTTGGACCGATATAATTTTGTTATCCATATTTTTTCGTGACAAAACAATTATTGTGAAAAAAACCACGGACATCGTCTTATTAGGTACGTATTTTTTTAATCTCCAAGACAAAGCCCTAGTGGAAGAACAAATTAATACTAAGGTAGGCATAAAACCAGGCAGGTGAGTAGGCGTCTAAACCAGGCCCTCCAATCAAAGGCGGACCCTCACTGTTAAAACAAAATGTCTTTTTTCTACGCTGCCTTCGTCTCGTGTGCCCTCAGGTTTTTACTTCAAGTACAAATTAAAAACGGTTTCGGTGTGTTATATGGGCAACGTGCGTTACTTAAATAAATGATAAAAAAAACACCCGCGTGGAAATCCACTACTTTCTGTGGGAGTTTCGGTTATAAAATTTAGCTTATGTCACAGTCAGGGGTTGGATTACTATTGGAGAAATCCTTACTATCTTTACTACGAGTATATAATATTATAAATGCGAAAGTCCGTTTGTTTGTTTTTTGTTACGCCTACACGTCTTAAACTGAACCGATCATCATGAAGTTTTACAATACACGTTGTCAGGGCTGGGTACAGAAAAGGACATAGGGTAGCTTTCATCCCGAAAAAAAATATTGTTCCCGAGGGATAGCAAAAACTTTCCACGTAAACGAAGGCGCGGGCGGCCGCTAGTAATTTATAAATCGGATTGGACCTACCTTCGGAAATATACCTATATCTAAAAATACAAAATCACAAACTTACCTTTTTTAAATACCTCGTTTCAATATCGTCGGGTTTATTGATGTTGACAATTCGCACTTAAGTGATTGCATAGCAGCGCCTGTATCATGCACCATGCACACTAGACAGTCGAGTGGTTTCAGTTGCGCCCTCTAGCGCGTCCCTCGTGTAACTTACACCCCCACTAATGAACATGAGATTCTTTTTCGATTTTCATGCAAAACAAAGGGTATATTTTCGGCAGACGGATGGCATTCGAGTGACTGCCTGAATTTCGCTCGCATATTGTTTCCAGTTTTGTAGAGCGCTTGAAATACTAGCGTCGGCGAGTGGCGTCTCTCGCGAGAGTATATTCACATGTTTTTTTGTCATGAAACTGTAGTTCAAAGGTGCATATTGTATGCTCCAAAGCGGAGTTAAGAACGCGTTTGTGCAGACTTCAGGAAGCGCTTCACAATTTTACCATTGAAAATGGTTATCAGATGCAAATCGCCTGAGACGTATTTTTGACCATATCTTCGAGGATTTTGGGAGGATCGAGATGGGAATAATACCAAAAGTTGAGGAATTTATCGAGACATATGTCAAAGTTTGAATATGGAAAATCTACTGGTTAATTTTTTTGGGATTTTGCAAAATTCGGGTAAGTTCGGGTTTTTTGGGGGGTGTTTGTTTACTAAATTGTAAATATTTAAAAAAAAACCGACTTAAGAAAAAAATAAAAAATGGGTCCTAGAGTATTAGTTTGCCTACAAAATGGCGTAAAAATTTTGAAAATCGGTTAATAATTGTGACCTGTAGGTGGTCCCTTTAGATTTGTAGAAAAACGGGTGTTTCCGTACATAAAAAGTGATGTAGCTTCTATGATTATTGACCGATCGTCATGGTAATAGTGTTAAAAGATGCAGAAGCAGACGAGACGTGCGTTCTCGTTGGAATTTTGAAAATCGGTAATAATATTTCGACCGCGTCGAGGCAGTCAGCGGGCGCTTTCACAATCCTAAAAATAAATAGGTACTACAGGTAACTTTAAAACATAATAGGATTTTGCATTTGATTTGATTTTGGTTATTCATAAATTTTTGGGTTCTTTTTCAGTGCTCTGATTCTTGCGGGGACTGTAAAATCTGTGAATTTTTTTCGTTTATCTTGAACTTGTCATGGCAAAAGTGTATTTGTCCATTTTCTTTTTGACAAAGTCAATTAGCTGTTTCACAATTTTATTATGCTTAATTTTTTAAATATAAAAATTCTGTTGTTTACATAAAAGTTATTTTTTTTAACAAACTGAGTTTAACTCTCTGCATAATTGTGTCCGTTACGCCAGCAAGAAAGTAGCTTCTAGAGGGAAACGAGTTTGATGAATAATTTGTGCGTAATTCGGTGTAAATGTGCGCCAAATAAAAAAATTTGTGGGCCCCATACTTTTGGAATAAAACGGGAAAAACGAATCCTGCTGGGGTAACGGTGCTCCAGCAGGAAGAATCTAAACTAATGATCGGAGAGAAATAAAAGATATATGGGCAGGTAGCTTGATACTAGCAAGAAATGTGCGCCAAATATATAATTTGTGGGCCTTACAGTTTTGGAGATATTTGATTTCCTGCTGGCGTAACGTTTTGCCGAATCCCAGATCTCGGAAACTACTAAATGTGCGATCTTACAGTAAACACATATAAGTAGCCCCTAATTTGTGCTATTTGTGCGGTAGAAAACATTTCAAAAATATTCACAGATTTTGAAGTAATCAGCCATTTTCTGAAAACAGAAAAAAAAATCTAGCTCCTAAACTATTACATAAATAAAGAAACCAGAAACAGTGTTCTATTCTTCTTGTTATTTCTCATTACCATAAAAAGTTTGAAAATCCCACATTTACGCGTTTTTGAATAATACCCATATGAAGGTGAGACTGACCAAGTCATGACTTTGACGGTCAGCAGGATAAAAATATCAGAGATTATTTAGATCCTAGCCCAATGAATAATATGTGCGGTTACTGAAGTACACGCTCTGAAAATTTTAGCTTCAAATTTTTCATATTTAAGTAAATATCAATAAAAATCTGAAACAACTGTCAGTATTCCGATTAACCGACCAAATTCGATAGACCACTAAAAAGCGACGCGTTCATACATTTTGATGACCTCCTTAAATTTGTTGTCGAGCAGGTTTGTACACGTCACGTCTGCGTACACTTAAGTAAAAAAGTGATTTGAGTGAGTGCTTTTATTTTAATAAAAAATGAAGTTATATCTCTTTTATTTCATTTTTACTTGAATTGAAAGAATTTTAACCATTTTAACATTATTTTATTCAAAAAATAAAGGATGTTTTGTAATTTTATTTCGTGTTTTTGTCAAACATATACATACAATTACAATGCGATTAAATTGACAATAGACAGTGATCCGCTGCAACTTCACTAGAGAATGTAGGTAGGTAGGTACCTATGGAAAAGAGAAAATTTTACAGATTAAAAAACGTTGTTTTATACCGCATGCTAGCGCTCTGAAGTTGACCACTTACTTCTGTTGTAAAATTAATCGCATTGTAAGTACTTACCTAAATAAAATATTATCTATCACAGAATAAATAATAGTATTATTACAATAAATACCTACTTGCTACACCAAAACTCGCCGTCCGTCGTCGTCGCGGGGCACGGCTCGGCGGGCGGCGGTTTCAACTAGGGTTGCCAACCCTACTATATAATATCCTACTATATTGCGGGCTCGCCTACTATGTTTTTTGCAAAAATATATAGTAGGCAAAACTACTACCACAGCCGAGAGAGTATTCTTCTTACAGTCGGACATCGCCCTTTGTGTTGGCGAAAAAGCGCCGTTCGTCTAGACAGGTGACGCAACGACTAACACGTTGGCACATTGTGATTTGCCTTTTTGAATTTCAAAAATAATTAGGAAAAATAAGATAGTCACTTCAAAATTCTTGTTTTATTCTTTGAATTAATTATTGTAATTTTTTATAGTATTTTTTTCAAATAAAGGAATTTATATGTATAATGATAATGATAATAATTTTAATTGTAAATCATTACTAATTTAGGGCTAAATAAGTACAAAATAAATATTAAATAAGTTATTAATAAGGAAAAAATAAGTTCTAAGATGGCGGCTGCCAACTTTATTGTTTATGGGCTGATTTCAATGAAACTCGGTTTTTTGTACCATTTTGACACGAAAATAACAACGCAATGTTGAAAATATTAAAAAATCCAAGATGGCGGCCATCTTTTTTGTTTGTGGGCCGATTTCGATGAAACCCGGGTTTTGGTACTATTTGGCAAGAAAACAGCAACACAATGTTAAAAATATAAAAATCTAAGATGGCGGCCATCTTTTTTGTTTGTAGGCCGGGCCGATTTCGATGAAACACGGTTTTTGGTACTATTTTGACAAGAAAATAAAAAAGCAATGTAAAAAAAATAAAAAAAAATAAGATGGCGGCCATCTTCTTTGTTTGTGGGCAGTTTTCGATAAAACTCGAGTTTAGGTACTATTTTGACAAGAAAATAACAAAGCAATGTAAAAAAATCCAAGATGGCGGCCATCTTTTTTGTTTGTGGGCCGATTTCGATGAATCTCGGTTTTTGGTACTATTTTGACAAGAAAATAACAAAGCAATCATAAATAAAAATAAAAAATCCAAATGGAGATCATTTTTTTTGTGTCGGCCGATTTCATGACATTTGCATTTTCGTGACTAGAAAACAGCAACGCAATGTTAAAAATATAATAAATCAAACATAAAGAGTATTTAGTTCATACAGTCGATCATTGCCTTTTGTGTTGGCGAAAAAGCCGACAGTCGGCACGACGAATAAAAAGTGTAAGGGTTGTATATTGTTTTAAACAAGAGTATAACAATATACCTGTGTGTAAATGATGTAAATTTTAGTTTTATTTGATAAATGTTAGTAAATTCATTACTTTTATTTTATCTCATTTTTTATGTCGCTTTCTTGTCTATGTTTATTTATTTGTGTATTTATGTCTGTTCCTTTTATTAGCTTCTCGATGAGCTAGAGACTTGACATTTTGAACATAACTCAGAACTTGATGACAAGACAATGCAATATTAGAAACCAGCAGGCTGATTATCTAATTAGAAACCACATAGCGACCGGTTTCAGTTCACAGATAAATGTGATACATTGCTACTTATCTTTGATGTTTTTTTTACCCCAAAAAAAATAGCAATGCACATACAAAAAATTTGACCGCCATCTTGAATTTTTTATTTTTTTTAACATTGCGTTGCTATTTTCTTATCAAAATAGTACCAAAACCGAGTTTCATCGAAATCGGCCCACTTACAAAAAAGTTGGCCGCCATCTTGAATTTTTTGCATTTTTAACATTGCGTTGCTATTTTCTTATCAAAATAGTAGGTACGAAAAACCGAGTTTCATCGAAATCGACCCACTAACAAAAAAGTTGGCCGCCATCTTGAATTTATTAATTTTTTAACATTGTGTTGCTATTTTCTTATCAAAATAGTACCAAAAACCAAGTTTCATCGAAATCGGCTTACTAACATAAAAGTTGGCCGCCATCTTGAATTTTTTACATTTTAACATTGCATTGCTGTTTTCTTGTCAAAATATTAGCAAAAACGATAGTTTTATCAAAATCGGCCTGCAAACAAAAAAGATGGCCGCCATCTTGAATTTTTCATTTTTTTAACATGGCGTTGCTGTTGTCTTGTCAAAATAGTACCAAAACCGAGTTTCATCGATACATACATACATATACTCACGCCTGTTTCCCATGTGTGTAGGCATCGGCCCATAAACAAAAAAGATAGCCGTCATCTTGGATTTTTATTTTTTTTACATTGCATTGTTATTTTCTTATCAAAATAGTTCTGAAAACAGAGTTTTATCGAAATCGGCCCATAAACAAAAAAGATAGCAGCCATCTTGGATTTTTTTATATTTGTAACATTGCGTTGCTGTTTTCTTTCCAAAATAGTACCAAAACCCGAGTTTCATCGAAATCGGCCCACAAACAAAAAAGTAGGCCGCCATCTTGGATTGTTTATTATTTTAACATTGCATTGTTATTTTCTTGTCAAAATAGTTCCAAAACAAAGTTTCATCGAAATCGGCCCAAAAAAATATACCAATATAAACAAATTCGCCAATGTGCGGCCGCCATTTTGGATTCCAAATCTAACATTAAAATCGTGCCAAAAACACTTTTTCATGACACCAACATCAAAAAATTGCAAACACTACTTTCAATAATAATATAATAATTATAACCCAATCGAAAGCGTAAGCCCTGTCGGGTTAGGGCCCGAGATACATACATTGCCAAAGTATGGGCTCTCGGACATTATACCTTCGGAATCGGCTCGTCTTTTTTACTTTAATAGGACAATTATGTTGTGAAACAGTGGATAATTTTTACAAGTCGACAATTGTCATGCAAACTTGACTCGGCTCCAATCTCATGTCAAGAATCACTGACAAATCTACAAATATGTTTACCTGTAAAAAATATCCCTGTTTCACAACATACCTGTCCCTAATTAAAGTAACGACTAAATGTAAAATTAACCGACATATTATGTCACTGACAAATGTCGACTTGGTGAAATAGGGCCCTGGACGTAATGTAACATATCAATGCTATATACTATAGGCACACAGGTATGTATAAAGGCACAAACTATGTATTTAAATGTTAAAACACTATTTACTCACATTGCCAATAAAAAGTTATGAACGCGACTGTACAAACAATTTTTCTGCATAATACGACACATTAAAGGAGGTCATCAAAATGTATGAACGCGTCGCTTTTTAGTGGTCTATCGAATTTGGTCGGTTAATCGGAATACTGACAGTTGTTTCAGATTTTTATTGATATTTACTTAAATATGAAAAATTTGAAGCTGAAATTTTCAGAGCGTGTACTTCAGTAACCGCACATATTATTCATTGGGCTAGGATCTAAATAATCTCTGATATTTTTATCCTGCTGACCGTCAAAGTCATGACTTGGTCAGTCTCACCTTCATATGGGTATTATTCAAAAACGCGTAAATGTGGGATTTTCAAACTTTTTATGGTAATGAGAAATAACAAGAAGAATAGAACACTGTTTCTGGTTTCTTTATTTATGTAATAGTTAAGGAGCTAGATTTTTTTTTCTGTTTTCAGAAAATGGCTGATTACTTCAAAATCTGTGAATATTTTTGAAATGTTTTCTACCGCACAAATAGCACAAATTAGGGGCTACTTATATGTGTTTACTGTAAGATCGCACATTTAGTAGTTTCCGAGATCTGGGATTCGGCAAAACGTTACGCCAGCAGGAAATCAAATATCTCCAAAACTGTAAGGCCCACAAATTATATATTTGGCGCACATTTCTTGCTAGTATCAAGCTACCCGCCCATATATCTTTTATTTCTCTCCGATCATTAGTTTAGATTCTTCCTGCTGGAGCACCGTTACCCCAGCAGGATTCGTTTTTCCCGTTTTATTCCAAAAGTATGGGGCCCACAAATTTTTTTATTTGGCGCACATTTACACCGAATTACGCACAAATTATTCATCAAACTCGTTTCCCTCTAGAAGCTACTTTCTTGCTGGCGTAACGGACACCAACTTACGTTATATAAATTTATTATCGTAAGCGCCAAGTAGGATGCTTGCTATATTACACAAAACCTAGTATTTTATTATAAACGACCTAGTATTTTGTCGTAAGCGACATCCACTACACTTACGATATATCATTTGATGGAGGTTACAACGAAAAGCTGAATGGATTGAAACTTACGTTAAACATTTCAAAAATTAATAAAATTAAATTTATATTCTACTGTGAAGTCTAAAGTCAGTAGTATAAGCTGATTTGGCAGTTATTATAAAAACACTTTTAGGCGGTTACGATGTTCTTCCTAAAAAGTCTCGCAACAATATCAATACTTATCTGTACAACAACTACCATTACTAAACCTCATTTCTATCGACAGAATCCTATCATTATTTCCCATTCCGCTACATTTAATACGACCTCGGACAACTAAATAAGAAACCATGTTCCCATTTGCCCCCAGCTAGGTACCATTAGAATGGGCCTTGGCCTTCTGCAAAGGAACAAGGTTTCATACTCGTAAACTGTAACGATGCATTCCTTTGCCTTTCTACTTTTAAAACAAAGATTAGAAATACAGACGGTTGATTTCGTTTTGATCGTAACATGTTGGTTTGGATCCGACAAAGAAAACTTGATGTGTATCAACATCATTTTTAATTAATTTGCTAACAATGAACAAATAAATACATAGTAGCGGCTTTGTTCCAAGTTGAACAGGACGAACTTTTATCTTCCATTTCATTCCCTTTCGATATTCATTTTCGCGCCAAACTAGCCGATGTCCTTTCCCTATAGTTCAATCTCTATCTATGAGTACCGATTAAAATTGTCAATGAATTTTACGCGAGTTCGTGAGCCCAAAGCGCAAGCGAGTCTCTATTCCAGCTTGGGCAAACAAGTCTTTCGTATGACCGATGCTGTTCGTTTGTTCTCCTCTACAGGTCGCATTTCTCATCAGATTCTCGTGAAATTTTGTGAGTAGGTCCGATAATTATTGAGTCAGTTTTTCGTTTTTTTTTCAAAATGGAGGAGATATGTTAAAGCGAGGTCTAAAACTCACAGAGCTACTAGTTAAGGTTTAGGCATGAAAATGTAACAGACAGACTAACAAAGTTGCTTTTACATTTATGGAGGGAGGGATAGTGTCAGTTGCCTGGCTTGATTTGACCACAAACCTTTTCGAAATGTAATAATATCACTGCTTTAAATGTTTCGGTTGGACTAAAATTACCACATACATTTTAAATATACGTAACAATAAATATTGTGAAAAGCCAAATCGGTACTTAATCAGATTAAAGTATTGGTCGTGGTTTTAAATGTGAAATGTTTTCAGCACAAATCCATTATATTTAACAAATATAACTAAGTACGTCGTATTCACGTACATTAATAAAATATATGTTTTTGGTTTGGAATTATGTCTCTTTATCGTACACAATAAAATTATTTTATTTAATAAAATAGTATATATTTGACAATTACTGTTTATCCCATTAATAAATAAGTATTTACGTGATTAAATACTCGTAAGAAACTGACTTATTCGTGCGTGATTTCAATGTATAAACATGTATATAAATAATAATTTTAATATTTATCTTTATACAAGAAAATTATAAGCATTCCTCACAGACTACGATCTGGACACATTCCGCTAAACAAGTTTGGTTTCCTAATGAAAAAAGTAAACTCACCTAACTGTACTGTGTGTGGAAAAGTAGAAGATATACTACATTTGTTGGCGGAATGTGTCAAGAATCGGGTTGAGAGAAATAGGCTAGCTGCAGTTTTGAGAATTAATAATGCCGATGTGGGCAAATTTCAGAGCTTTCTATCAAAACCCTCATCGAAGGGAGCCTTGTTGATTTACAAATTTGTGGTGGCAAGCTTAACGTCCAATTGTTAAATTAATTAAGACAACAGTCACGATGGGACTGACATGTAAATAAATTTACAAAAGTCCCTAAAATAAACGAAGAAAAAAAAAAAAAAAAAGATTATAAGCATTCAGTCTTCAGATATAGGTATACGCTTTATTAAGTTACGAGGCCTTGTAATAATGCGCATATGGGTGCTGCCTGTGCTGACACATTTTGTCTGACGTCGTGTTAAGTAACGCCCGTCAGGTGACATCGGTGTTTTATAGTACTTAAATGTATGAACTAAAAGCAACACGGTATCTTATTTATAATAACACGTTCATTTAAAATACGGCGTGTTAACAAGTACCTGTTGACGACCTGAGTGGCGCAGTGGTCAACATGCCAGTCTACCACGCAGAAGTCCCGGGTTCGATTCCCGGCCGGGCAGAAATTTAAATGATGAATTTTAATTTCTGTGTCGGGTCTGGGTGTTACTATGTATAATAAGTATATATTTAAACCCCCTTACTAATAAAGATTGTATAGTAGATGTATAGTTACACAATGGTTACTCTCTGTCAAACTATTTGAGTTTGAGATTGAAAAGAAAGTGACAAAACACTGCTATAAAATCTTTATTAGTAAGGGGGAAAAAGTATATAAGTAGTATATCAGTTGTCTAGCACCCATATTAAAAGCTTTGCTTGTTTGAGGCTAGATGGCGCTGTGTGAAATTGTTCAAGCATTATTTATTTATTTATGTATGTCAGACAAATGTGCCAGCACCCTATAACTGAAGTCTGGCGAGGTGTACTTACTTCAAGGTGATTAACAAAGTTGTTGTCGGCAGCTCAACTTACTTGAAACATAACCTGTTACAATTTGGACAACTAATTATAAACAATCTACGACACGAGTGAATAACAAAAATAACAACACCTACTTAACAATATTTTTAGTTTAGATTAATTGTCCTATCTGTACATATCCTTATCCTTAGTGATCTTTGCCACAATTCGTGGGTGTACAATTACCGTCGGAGTAGCCTCGATCCAACGCAAGGACAGTTCCAGTGTCACGGTTAGGTCGCATTCACACTGTGTGAAGAGTGAACAAAGGCGTTTAATGTCCCCACTGCTGGGGCACAGGCCTTCCTTATGGGTGGATAAAGAGGATGCGGGCCATAACCCACCACGTGTGCCCAAAGCGGATTGGTGTTAACGACTACTGCAAATGCACCCCGGCTGAACATGCCTTCCGAAGCACGCAGGAGCTTGAGATAATACATTTTTGGTCACTCATCCCATGACCGACCCTTGCGAGAGTTGCTTAACCTCCGCAATCGCTAAACCACTGCGCCATCGAGCAATTATGAATGTGCAATGAGAATTAAAAAGTGTAAAATTAGAAAGGCCAGCAGGAACTGTTAGGTACATTTGGCTTCAATATGAGGTTTGGCGTATTGGCAAGACAGGAAAACCAAAGACCAGACCCCCTAGCATGACCATCGAAACACGATATGATATAGTGCTTTATCACGTTTAACTGTCAAAAGACAATGGATTTTGACAGTTGGGTGTCGATAAACCGCTATATCACGCGATACCTATCGTGTTTCCGTCGGTCTTGATAGGGGGGCATGACATAATCACAAGTTCACAACACAAAAACATAGAAGTGGTTTCTCAATTCTTGCGGATAGAACAATCCGCATCGGTGGATACTTAATAGGCTATATTCGTCGGACAGGTTGATGGAAACTAAATATTGTCAGAACATGCTGTTCGTTAATTCTTCCTTTGTGCTAAAGGCACCGGGTTCGAATTCTGGTAGGGGGATATTACGGATCGTGTTATAGCATTTTTTTTCGAATTATTCCATGATTCTAAAACTATAGTGTATAAACATCAATGTTTATAAAAGTGCCTAGGTACCTAATTTATTTATTCTATTCACTCTACCAGTATTATCATTATTAATCTTGGGTAAATGATTTAATTTAATGTGAATAGAACCTTAACTTGAATGACGTACTTAAGGCCACTGTGACGTCACAGCGCTGCTAAAATTACAGCTGATGTTATCCTTCTAGTTACAAGGATAGATTACTAACACAGACCATACGTCAAGTACTTAACTAAGTAATTTAACTCGAGCTAGGTACGAGTATTACGTTTTTATATCACCACCTTCATGAAAATAACTGAAACCAATAAGGATTTATCTTTATTTCATTGCTTATAATTAGGTAGTGTAAATAGACTGGGTTGGCCTAAGATTGCCTGTATGAAATGTCAATGTGTGCGTGCAACCAGTGTGTATCGAACGACGTGTAAAATTTATTTTATTTTATTTGAAAACCAACAGCGTTTTACAACGTTTTTTTTTTTAATTCTAATACTAACCACTAGCAAGAGCAATTACAGGTTTCCCAAATTAATTACCTTTTTTGTAAATAATAAACAAGTTACTTAATATAATTGAAAAAATACTAGAAAAATAGCATTGTGAATGCTAAAATCTAAAAATTCAATACTAAACAAGTTTAAATTAATACAATGTAATGATGAAAAGTCAGTCGCAAAGTTAGTAGCCGTCGTTATGCTTTATCATTTACTACAATTTAAACTCAGTTTTATTTCAAAATTTAAATAGACTTAGCTATATTAGATAAAGTACCCGTTTCACAATCTATCATTAGGCACTAACTTTGGAACAGAATTTATATGAAATTACTCGTCAAGAATATGAATTTGAATCCAACTAGATTTGTGAAACGGCTCTCAAAGCAAATGAACACAATGCCAAAGACTTACACGTTATCCCCCTGTTACACAGTGTTGTGTCACATTCTTTTCAATGTCAAACTCAAATAGTTTGACAGAGAGTAACCATTGTAGAACTATACATCTGCTATACAATCTTTATTAGTAAGGGGGTATATAAATATAATTAATTTTTTCAAGAAATTGTTTTTAATGGTAATTTTAAAGGCTGTCTTAGAAAGAGAAAATAATTCAAGCACACCGAATTCCTTGTTGTAAGAGTGGGGAAGGCGAACCAATATACTATTGCGAGCATAGTTAGTGGCACATCTAGGGACATGTTACAAGGGAGTGTGTCGCGTACGGCGCCTGGGAGTACAGAACCTGATATTCTCCACCAATTCAGGACAGTCCAAATGACCATTTAGAATGTCATGAAGAAAGCTCAAAAAAATAAAATAAAAATTAAGTGACGTGAAATTAAAATAACCATCAGAAAATATTTTTACTTAAGGTACCCTGAGCGAATGTGGCGCCGCGGTGAATTATATTTAATATTATAATTCTAATACACAATTTTAAAAATGTTTATCGTGGAGATTTTAGGGCCCACAGTCTAGTATTTCAGACGGTATCGTTACATTCCCTCATTGTCTCTGCTAAAAGTAGATAGCAAAACTGCTAAAAGTGGCCGTTTTTGACACATTTACTACGTGGGAATGTAGTGATATTCTAATGATGGGCTCTAAAAATTCCACGTAAGTACAGTTTTATTAAAATAATTTTTATATTAACAACTTATTAAATAAAAACCTCTAAATTCGCCACTTTCGGTGGTTAATAGCCTTTGAAAAAAGAGCCTTAATTTTTCCTATTAATTTCTGCTCAGAATCACTTCAGTTCAGTCAGAGTCATCTCCTTGAATATTTACACGTCGTCGACGACGAAATAAAACTGTTGAATTTTATTTTTGTTTTTAATTTATTTTACCAGGATTAGTTACATTATGAAGGTAAGTGATTTTCCCAAGAACACAAATGAAGGGTAAAAAATAGCTCGTCTGTGGCAGTCGATCGACAAAGCCGTCGGCAGCTAAGTAGCCTCGCTCGCACCGCGTGATCCGGCGCTAAGCTCATTTCGCCCGCTTTGCTTTTATAAAACTGGGTAAATTCCTACACAAAATCATTGACGAGGTAAGCTATGGATGTGACAATTTATATAGCATAGGCACACAATACATTACACCATGAAATTAGGGAAAAATATTTCCCAAATGGCCAACATTCTACCCGTTTGAACGGTCTATAAAATTATGTTTTTAATTTTGAGATTTTAGCATTCACAATGCTATTATTTTAAGTGACTTGGTATATATAAAATTACGTGTCGTAAGCTTACCACTAACATACAATACATCAAAGTCTGTGTTTTACATAAGTTTGGCTGGTTTTAACTAGTTGGCGTAGCGTTCAAACGGATAGAAAGTTGGACATTGATATAAAAATAGTTACTTAGGTAGTACTTACTTAGGAATTAACTTAGACTAGACACAAATAGACACGTCAATGAGGAATGCTTACTTTTATAGGTATTGCGTATACGAAGAATTCTAACTTTAGGTATACAACCATCTGTTTTATGCACTGACCTGAAATTTTTTTTCTTATAGAGGTCAATGGTTTTATGTGATTTGTATCTAAAGCACGAACATACAAAAGTATATCGAGAAAAAAAACGCGCACAAAGAAATTAGATACAGCGTAATTTTGTATGGGGAATTTGTACAGCACCATCTACCGCCGAATAAGTGAAATGAGATTTTCCATACATAAATTATTTTTACGCCCGTTTTTAGGGTTCCGTACCCAAAGGGTATAAACGGACCCTATTACTAAGACTCCACTGTTCGTCTGTCTGTCTGTCACCAGGCTGTCTCATGAACCGTGATAGCTAGACAAGTGAAATTTTCTCAAATGATGACTGTATTTCTGTTGCCTCTATAACAAGAAATACTAAAAACAGCATAAAATAAATATGTAAGAGGGGCTCCCATACAACAAACGTGTTATTTGCTGTATTTGGTAAGGAACCCTTTTGATTTGCACTTGGCCGGTTTTTTTTCGATAGATGTTATTGCTTTATTTTCTGATGGGTAAAGGTGGAGTGAGATGTTAGTCTGTTGTGAGAAGATTTCAGAGAGAGATTTCCTCCTAATGCCGCATCCTATCGTGACATCACGTACATCTCCCGCCGCCACCGCGTTCAAAGTCCGCAAGCTGAATGAAATTTCAGTAATTTGGTAAAGCGAATGCAAGGTACGGGTCCCCGGCGGGATTTTCTTACAATCCACGCTTTGTTTTGAAGTCTATTTCAGTAAGACCGACCATATAAACCTAGAGCCCTGTGGCATCCGCGCGGCGAAACCATAGAAGAGGCAGAGAAGAGCTGCACGGGGTCTTCGTAGCTGGTTTTAATGTGTTAATAGGTACACGTCCGAGGTAGTGCTTATTCAGTGCGCAATAAGGTCGATAATCAGTTGCTTGGTATGCAATTGCGTTGCCTAAGCTCTTCGGATATATCTGTGTGGAGAGATTAAGGAATGCCGCTGGTCTGATGTTTATTCCGTTATTGTTATGACTCGTTGAATGTTATTCCGGAATAATGATCGGTATCGCACTGACGTATTTTCTCTTTGGTTATATTATTCTGCATATTTCCCCGGAAAAGCCGGAAAGATGTTGCAGGTATATTTAATTAGAACGATTAAAATTCCAACTTAGTTCTCAGTAATCTTGAGACAGAACGTACAGTTATGCGTTTTATGAATATTTGATTAAATCAGGCGTCACTTGGCGGAAGTCCTTAACCATTGTAAAAGAAGATGGCGCGCCGTATTGTTTACATAGAAAACGTTCTACGCCGCTAAATTACTAAGTAATATGACAGCACTGTCATCCTAGAAAACCCTAGCTTAACAGGTATTGTGCACTAATATTTTATGAATATTGAAAGTAAAATAGATCGAAAACCTAAAGGAATAATCGGTGGACATACACAAAAAAAACAAATACAGACGAACAGAGAACCTCCTCCTTTTTTGGAAGTCGGTTAAAAAGAAATGAAAATAGCCTAGACCTAGCGCCGTACAGCTACCGTAGGCGCTTTTAGTACCAATTAGTTTTAATAACTAATTAGGTGAAACTACAAATTGTCATTTTAATATTCAGATTAGAATATGCAGATTATGTGCAACCGTTGCATAACTGGAAATGTTGCATTTGAACTAAACGAGTTCCTTTATTGCGGCCACAAAAAGATAGTGTTATAGTGATTACGTCATTATGCTTGTATAATGTTCATCTGTTTTTGTATTATACCTATACATTTAACTGTGAAAATACTGATAACATTAAATTATTAAAATCGTGAACGGATTCGTATAATATAAAAAAATAATATTTAAAATTATATTAATTTTATTATTGACATAGGAGGGGTCGGTGAGTATGTTAAAAATACAGTTGATAGGAAAAATCTCAGAGTAAGACCGCTTCTGTTTCGGGACGAAGCCGCGATGCTCGAAGGGAAAAATTAACGAGAAAGCAACCTAATAAAAACGTGTTAAAATGGGTACGTATCAGAATGTCTAAAGTAAGAATGTCTAAACTTAAAATGGCAAAGTTCAAAATGTCAAAAATTAGAATGTCTAACGATTAAAATGTCGAAAGTTCAAAATGTCAAACGGTCAGATAGTCCAAACTAAAAATGTCTAAGTTCAAATGATCAAAACTTAAAATGTCTAATAGTCCAAATACATATTACTTATTTAGGTATAGAATTTACTTATTTAGGTACCTACCTAATTAATAAGGTAAAATAATTGCGTGTTAACCTCTGTGTCTCCGCCGCACATCACCATAGCCACGCGCGCCGCTCCCTGATTCGGTAGCATGTGCCAGTCACTGATTCAGTAGCCGCCGAACAAAATCCACCAACTGAGTTTGAAATGGATTTTTTTCTGGCGCTTCGCCGGCCGCTGCCGCGGCACGCTCGCTTCGCTCGCTCGGCTCGCGCGCTGGGTTCATGTCAATCTAACATGCTCGTCGCTACACTCCTCGCACCTATCTCGTGACCTACGGTCTACGGTTTCTAAGTCCCAGTAGACTAGTTTAGGCACATTTCCGGCAGCTAAATTTGCTATATAGCATTTTAGGCGAAGCCCAAAGACCTCCACAGACTCAATTAACCTCAAAGAAGGCGATTCGTTTAAAGATCCAACCCAATTCAAATAAATCATTGTGAACTTAGACTTAATGATCATTGATATTTTAACTCGTCAAGTATTTGATACGTTTGATACTTTGAATTTTGCTATTTTGATTTATACATAATGATTTTCGACATTTTAAACCATTTGAGTTTGAATTTTTGACATTTTGTTTTAAGTTTCGACATTCTAACTTTAGACATTCTGATACGTACCCGTTAAAATATATCTATTTCGGGGGGTTCAAAACCCGCTACGCCCATGGAAGAGACAGTCAAATGAATTATTCGACAATATTGCACTCAAAAAGTTGAAATAAAAATTCAAAAGGGTCAAAAGGAGCAATGTCCACATCGATACTCACTGACAATAAACCAATAGAACCAGCTGTCGGGAATATACGGGTAAAAAACGAATAAGTACCTATTTTCAAAACACTTTCCACTAAGTAATTCGATTGCATTTTGAAAGCGCAAACATTCATGGAAAATGGCTAAACATGACTCGCCTCAATACGAGTCTGCTGCTGTTAATAGTGGTTGGAAATAAGGTTCTCTGAAAATTAAACCCCCAGGCATAGAGTATTTCGTAAAACTGTTGATGGATTGCATAAAATATTTAACGGTTTGTGTTCGTTCCATTCCTATGTATGTATGTAAACACGACAGCACATTTAAATAGTTGAACTGCGAAAACAGCTTTTATTACGAAAGCATAATTACGGTCTCAAGGCCAACATGTAATAGTGCTGTGCCGTCGTGTGAACATTATAAATCGTACATTATGGACTTAACTCGGTCGTAGCAGAGCGCGTACTACGTGGTACTACGACGTAACGCGTTCCATCCGGGCGGATCCTATACATATTTATATACGCGGAATATGGAATATAGTGGAGGAAAGGAATGTAGTGGACCCCCACAGTAAATCCTCAGTAGACAAAACTTAACAGTATGATAAAGTATCATAAATGAAACATATTTTTTAAATAATCCAAACCGTTTTTTATTTGTTTTTGGATATTTGTACATAGGTTTTGATTCATACTATTTTACATCCCTGCAAAATTTCATCGACTAAGGATTTAATGTTGGGGTCACCATACAAAAGATCGCTTCATTTCTCCATACACTAATAGTGTTTGTGATGCATAAAAAAGGTGATAACAATGTTTACATGAGAAAGCTTCTACATTACCTCTCTTAGTGAAATCCCATACGCAAATAGACGAGCAGTCAACGCATGTATCTTATGGGATTTAATTTTTATTACCAAACTAAGTACCTTTTTATAATGATGCCCTAAAGAAAGATAGTAAGTAGTTGAAAAGATTCAATAATCTGAAACAAGAAGGCGGGCGGGCGTCGCTGGCCGCCGAACTAACGAGGCAACTCGGCGAGACTCCTAACAAAGAAAAGTTCACCGGAACGAAACTGTCAGCGGCAGGTATCGGGTTGGTAAGCGGTACAAGAATTTGGCAATCGGAGTTCTATTTGTGATGGAAAATGACCTCACTTTGAATGCTGAGGTCATTATTCAATTTTGACGACTCTGTATTAAATATACATACAGGGAGAAAAAAGCAGCCCTTGACGAGTTTCTTGCTGGTTCTTCTCGTGTTTGCGAACCGGTGACGTAGCTTCTATGACATTCATAAGTGCTCGAAACAGCCTAGACTGAATAAATTATTTTGTATTGCTTGTAAAGAGGTTATAGGGAATATTTTAAATATTTCAAAATTATTTGGCACTAGCCACATTATTGCGAGCAAAGCCAAACGAAGTTCATTTCGTTTTCACACCGCGAACTACAAAGTTGTATTTGATTGAATCAGGCGTCATTTGGCGGAAGTCCCAAACCATTTTGAAAAATAAATATATGTAGCTTACTTCCGCAAACAAAATATGCAAGATGCACCGCCCGCCCGCCCGCAAAAATATGCACATGCACACCACAAAATATAAGTGCACAATACCTGCATTTAGCAAAACAGCAACACACCTTGCACCTTCACCAATTAGGCTACTCTACACGTGTTTCGCCCCAACCCGGAGCATCCTCAGGAGTTAGATCGTGCGTAAACCAACACCGCGGGCAGGCGGTGCATCTTGCATATTTTGTTTGCGGAAGTAAGCTACATATATTTATTTTTTCAAAACTACAAAGTTGTGTAATAGGCTATTATGATCGTAGCGAGATTAAACATACACATTTCTTTAGTGTCCTTCTATAGAAATGTGTAATCGTGCGATGAAACCACATCGTTTGCTCGTACGATCGAAGCCAATTAGGACGAACTCTGCCTAGACTGAACAAATTATTTAATGATTTTGATACTCAAGAAAAAAACCTTGCCTATTTACAAGCATTTATTTAGTTTCACCAGTCCGGTGTCCGTCCGTTTGTAATCAAATGACGTAGTGATAAATGCGTAGATGTTGCGTGATAATAGTAACATACCACATATCTAGTAGTTATGAAAATTTTGACTAGATGTCACTAAAAGCTTGTTTTTTAAAAATATATTTTTTAATAAGGCTTGTTTATCTTGTAAGTGACAAAATCCCCAACTTTGGTACCGAGGCGCACCCACAGATAAGCGAGCAACAGTTCACAACTCCACGATTTGTTTAGAGCTTCCTAGGTGCAAGCCGTTAAGAAATTGTTTGCCAACTAATATAAATTTCCCTCCCAGCTATGTCACTCCGTGGAAGTTTACATTTTGTTGCCAATGAAATCTAAGTTTTATTTATCTATCGGTTTTGAGTTTGAAAGTGGTTTATGATTTTATTTTTGGCGTGTAGCTAGGTTTATTTTTTATTTAGGTTCCAAACTTTTAGTTTTTTTTAAGAAAAGAGCTAACACGAAAATTAAACATTCATGGTTGATCAGGTCATGGTGACCTTACCATATACTTCCGATCTCATTGAAGTAACACGGTACCAAATTTCGAATAAGGCGGTTGTATGAACGAAAGTGGCGCCCTCAGAGGTTTTTATTTAATAAGTTATTAATTGAAAAAGATTTTAATAATGTTTATCGTGGAGATTTTAGAGCCCATGGTCTAGTATTTTTAGAAGGTATCACTACATGCCCTCGTAGTCATTCGTAGAAGTAGATAGCAAATGTGTCAAAAACGGCCACTTTTAGCAGTTTTGCTATCTACTTCTAGCAGTGACTACGAGGGAATGTAACGATACCGTCTAAAAATACTACACTGTGGGCCCTAAAATCGCCTTGATAAACATTTTTGAAATTGTGTATTAGAATTATAATATTAAATATAATTCACCGTGGCGCCACTTTCTATCTACCACCTTAAGATAAAAATTATATGTTAGAAAAAATACTAGGAGAAGGAAAAATCGACTCGCCCGTAGCACCTCAGATGGGATAATTTTTTCGCGATTTCAGAGTTGGTCCCATAGTAAAAGTTTTTCAGTTTGATGAAAAAATTAAAATGAAAAATGAAAAAAAAATATTCAATATCTATTACGTACATTACATAACATATGGCTGCATGAGGCCCTTTTTAAGTATAAATACCTGTGTCAAGAGCCCCGCTCCTTCTAAGATTACAAAAGATACATAATTTGTTGTTTCAATTTTACGTTGTTTAGTAACAAGTAACTGCTAAACTAGGTATAATAGGTAACCATTTTCTAAGTTTTAAAATAAGTTGGTTTTCCCATTTTTGGTTCATTCATTAACATAGCATTCAAAATAAACAACAAATTATACACTAGCTAGAAAATTTTGAGTCAGTTATTAGTGATAAGTGTAGTAAAAAGAACAATACCTACAAGTACTTACAAAACATTGTATAGGAGCTAATAACATAACCTATATAGTATTATGGATGCATTAATACAGTAATGCGCTTGAAATGGATATTCAGTAAGCCGGAAAGCGATCGCCGGTTGAATTCAAATTCCCTATTAACATTAACAAGCATTGCAAATGTTTGGGGCGCGGTTCTTGTGGTAGCGGTGATTCTCTAGATTTTTTACTTTCTTCTATGCTAGAATACAATCTTCGGTTCATCGAGTTTCTAATAGATATCATATACTAAAGTAGCCGACATCGCTCGAAGGATGGCTCAGCTGAAGTGGCAGTGGGCCGGACACATAGCGAGAAGAACCGATGGCCGTTGGGGCGGAAAGGTTCTTGAATGGCGACCGCGCACCGGACGGCGCTCCGTGGGTAGGCCCCCGACAAGGTGAACCGATGCGGCCAGCGCAGGACCGATCGTCGTGGAGATCCTTGGGGGAGGCCTGTACTTCAGTGGGTGTCGTGCGGCTGATATGATGATGCTATACTCGTAGGTACCCATAAGTAGGTACCCATTGCTGAATCACTAGGCAAAACGTCATGGATTCCAAAGAATTTAATCAGAAATGTGTCTATGATTCAATGCTAAAGCAACGACGCTGCTGTAGCATTGTTTACTGCCTGTTGATTCTGTAACAAACTCGCATCTCACTTCGAACCTCACTTCACTTCGCGGAAATTTTAAATCATAAATGAGATAATGTTAGGCTGTTTTTTTAATCACAAAAGATTTTAGATAGCTAGGGTAGCTACCTAAAACCTTTTGTAATTGGTAAAATAGCTTATATTCAGCTAATTTCTAATAACAAATTCACGCGAAGTGAAGTGAGGTTCGAAGTGAGATGCGAGTTTGGTTACAGAATCGACAGGCTGAGCTTTGTTTTATTTATTTAACACAGCAAAAGGTCGCTACAATCAAGAAATTATTATAACGATCTTTGTTGCATTTTATGAATAATCCATTCTACTCCTCCGAAATTTGGTTGAGGTGAAATCTGAGTCCTAGGGATTCTGCTCAACATAATAAATTGCAGATCGAATGCACCCAGTCACGATCCCGTTTTACGTTATGAAATGTCAAATCATGAAAATTTTAAGGCGTATAAGATGAACTTTGATTAACCTTGTTGTTTTCATTTATTATTCTTTCGGTCATTATTGATATATTTTTTAAGTATCCGCTGTCAGTGTGGCCATAACCGAATATCCTACTGTTAAGACAGGCGGAGCGAGTGCGTATAACTTAATTATATAATAGAGGGCATGTCCAGTGGCGGGCGCAGAACCCTTGCCACGGACATGTTTCGTTTGTGTTCCTAGTCCGTTTTGAATAATAGAAACATAATGTTGATTCTGATAGCGTTGTACGTGGTTGTACTAAATTGAACTAAAAATCATATTTGAATTTAAGCCTTACTTACCTACCTTTACCTTATGCTATTACCTTACCTTATGCCCGTCCAAAGTAAAATGGTATAACTCGTCTTACTATGGGGCAATTACACGGGTCGCTTTGTCGGTCTATTTACTGGTCGATTTTAGTCGAATAGCGCTTTTTATCGACAGTGACAGACTTGTAAAATTGAATCGCCACTTCATTGTTATAAATTTTGCGATTCAGTTTTACAAACGATTTTCGAAAAAAAGCTTTGATCGAGTAAAATAAACCAGCGAGTCGACTGGAAATCCCGCATTAGGGGTGTCGCGTAGAGTTGGCAGCACCTCCGTGAAGCAAAAAAAAAAACAGCACCGATTTCCGATGGTAAAATAACCAATACTGCGATCTCCGACCCTGTCCAAAGTACCTCAAATGCACAGACCATACAACAAATATTCTACAGCAATCTTCGATCAAGCATATATCTTAGATAACGCTTCACGAACTAAAACAGTACCCGTGTAAAAATGGCACCTCAAACTCTTCAACGCCCGGAAAATGAGACACAATAGAAAATCTATTGTGTCTCGGTCGCCACCGACCGCTCCGGCGTTAATGAATTAAGACGCTATTATAATATAAGGAGCGCCAAGTTTGTAAGTGGGACGCCACTTACAAACTTGGCGCTTATTTTGTACATAATCACCTCTTATTTTGTACAAACTCACATTTTATATCATTTATTTTGTACTAATAAGCCTATTTTGTACAAAAACACATCTTTTATCACTTACCTACTTTGTGCAAAATAAGCGCCTAGTTTGTAAGTGGAAAGCTATTTGAGGTGCCATTTTTGTGACTCTAACTGGACATTTAGGGTATTCTTGATCGAAGACAACAAGTACTCAAATGTTACAAAAAACTTGCGGTTGATTCGCAAGAAAATTCAGTTTCTGAGACAGTATTCTATTCTAGACGTCGACTAAAAGTTAGTAGTAGTAAGTACTGAATAGTACCTAGTGTATGTAGATGGCATCGACCAAACTTTACGAAAGGTTTGTAATTTTGATGAGAGGAATTTTCACGATAGTATTAGAGAAACTTAGTTTTGTTGAATGATCTTGTCAAGATAAACCTAGGACCTATATCACAAAATATTTGGCACCAATTTCCCGTACAATAAGCAGTTTTCTTTCACACAATATTGAACTCATTACAATCATTAAAGTGATCCTTGTTCAAACAGGGACCCTGTCCTTATCCACCAATTTGCTTGCGCACATATAATAATTATCACGAATAATTGGACAAAAATTAAATTAAATCCGTGAGGGTCCATTAATAGGAGCGTTTGTTTTAGAACCAGTGTCCAAAGATAAATGGAACTTTTAACAATGTTATTGTTTTTGAAGGACAGATCGTAATTAAGTTTCCAGGATCTTTGTAACCAAGTTATTTTATTTTAGCATTTGACTAATAGAACTTTCCGATTGAATATTCTTCTGAATATTCTGGTTCTTTTAATATCAATAACAGATCAAACTAGTATAGTTCCAAATTTGAAATTGAGAAAAATACAAAGCTTTTGTCATCCTTACATAAAATATAATATTTATCTTTTGACAGAAAGCTGAAAAGAATTTATCTATAGGTAATATATCACGAACTCAATTTGGCATTAGATTTGGCCAATACCCGGAAATTCGCTAACCAAATCCTCTTCATTACATCTATATTTGCGATAAGGACTTAAGTATGACACTTAATGGTCAAGTAGGTCATATAATAGCCAAATATGACAAATAATAGCCAACATAATCCAACGTTGGCTCCAATTACCTCAGTAATTGCTCGTAACTCAGCCGCATGCCGTCCTGTTAATTGATACGTCTCTGATCTGCTCCGTTAGTCATTCTGTGTTGTGTCTGCGCTACGACTCATATGGGTCACTGAATATGTGGGATAAAGTAGAACTACAACGTACCATGCCATGGCCGTGCTAGGAACGTGTCAGGCAAAAAATATTCTTTGTATTGAAAAGTATGATAAGTGCATGGCCGGTCTAGTGTAAGTAGTGTCATACTTTTCAATACAAAGATTTTTTTGCCTGATACGTTCCTAGCACGGTCAATGGTCATATATAGTATGGTACGGTGTAGTGGGTAGAGACCTTAATATGACACAAAAGGCTCCCAATCCTAATGAGTTAAATCATCCAATATCACATAAGATTTTTGTTAAATTGATCCGTCTGATCTGCTCCCCTATCTCAAATGGTCTACGATTGAACGCTACGCTCACTAATATAAAGCTTCAAAATAAGCAGTAAACTATAAAATTGTTTAAAAAACAAAAAACCGACTTCAAAAAACCTGCCTCTAAAAAAAGGAAGAAATAATATACAAATCATTAGATACGCATTATCATTGTTATAATAAAACACGTCTATTAAAGTCGGGTGGGGCTGGAGAACATCTTCCTTTTTTATTCTAAAAGCCCCACCCGACTTCAATTGACGTGTTTTATTATAACAATGATAATGCGTATCTAATGATTTGTATATTATTTCTTCCTTTTTTTAGAGGCAGGTTTTTTGAAGTCGGTTTTTTGTTTTTTAAACAATTTTTTTATTTTTTTATTTTTAGTGAAAGTACCTTCTGCATTAGGTAGTGTAGGTATATTATTTAGGTAGAAAAATCGGCTCAGCCAAACGTGAGATAATCGCGGAGAAACATACATACATACAAACTGAAACTTACCCCCTTTTTTTGAAGTCGGTTAAAAAGACTACACAACGGTATCCCTTCCCCAACAAAAAAAATCATCTAATTCGGTTCATAAATAACAAAGTTGTCAAGTTAGTTGATTTAATATCATAGTATTTTCAGGATTACTTGTAAACTACTAAACCGATTTGAAAAAAAAATAAATGGGACCATCTCGCAAGAAAACTCAATCGAACAAAAAAAAAATATCGAAATCGGTCCATAAATGTCGAAGATACGCGCGAACAACGATAAAAAAAAAAAAAAAAAAAAAAAAACATACAATCGAATTGAGAACCTCCTCCTTTTGATGAAGTCGGTTAAAAATTAAGCCGTATCTAAGCTAGTCAATTCCTTCCTTCCTTCATCAAAGTCTGTGATTTACATAATGCGATACATGATTTAATTGTCAATTGCTCACATTTTAAGCTTCAAGCGTAGCGTTCAAACGTATAGAATGTTGGCGATTTTAGTGGGGGGGCTGCTCCATCTTTCACACAGCGATCAGTTTCAGGACCGTTTTTAACGGATCCATCGTTAGTAGTTTACAGGAAGGTTTGAACGGATCAGTCTCTACTGGATATGGTAACAAAATCGCATCAGACTGTGTGTTTACGTCGTCTTTGTCTAACTTTAGACATTTTGATACCTACGTACCCACCGAGACGTTTGGCCACCCTTGCCTAAGCACAAGTTTATGTAACTTGTATACATGGCGTGTAATGGCTTTAATAGAGTCTCGATTATTTCTCTTTACTTTTAGGGCTTAGTTATAAGGTACTAATTAAAGCCCAACATAATGTGTGTGTTGTGGATTATTCTCAGAGTGATATAATATAACATATTACACATTACTGAGTTTTATGTGTAGAATTAAATATCTAATTGAATTGTCGACGACAAATAATGAAACTTTGTAAAAGAAATGGAACTTCCACTATAGTAATTAACGATAAAACCTGGATTATGTTTAATAAATAGCAAATAAAATTTTCTTCGACAATTTAAAGATAATACAGTCATCGCAAAAAGTTTTATGACGTAATTATAGGTATAAAGATTGATTTCTGTTTATCAAATATTGCAGCTGAATTGTGTTATGTATATGCATTTATAGTGTCTGTACTTTGTTAGATTTTTTTTTAATATATCAACTAATACACATATTTAGGAAACAATTAGGTAATATATATAATATCCTATTATTATACTACTCATTTGTAACATACATTTCAAGATGATGTTTTTTGCGATTATTTCACCAACGACTAAAAATATTAGGCATCATTAATTAAAATACAATTCATAAATTATTGTCTCAATCGAGACGTTAATTCTCCTTTAATGACTTCCATAATAAATGGGTACGGCCTTGCTCAGGAAGCGACATAAATATTGTTTTTAATGAAAACGTACCAATGGTAAATTGCGAGACGCCAGTCGAATTTGAGTTGTAGTTTTTGATGGGGTTCCGTGCGGAATACTGAAAGCCTCATCGTCGGAACTAGGGTCATGATCATGAGCGCCCCTGGCAAGATTTGAATTTTGCGCCCCAAGACAAAGATAATTTTCTAAGTTTTCTAAGATAATGGCAAGGCTTATTTCTAGGATCATAAGCGCCCTTCATCATCATCATCAGCCTATCATCGTCCACTGCTGAACATAGGCCTCTCCGAGAGCACTCCACTGAGCACGATCCGCGGCTATACTCATCCAGTTTTTGCCAGCCACCTTGCGAAGATCGTCGCTCCACCATGTCTGAGGGCGTCCCACACTACGTTTGCCGATACGCGGTCTCCACTCAAGAACTCGTCAAGCGCCCTTGGCAAGATTTAAATTTTGCGCCCCAAGACTTAGACTTATTTTCTAGTTATGGGTCAGCATAGTGCGCCCCCCTGAGGGTTGTGCCCCTGGCAGCCGCCCCCCTTGCCAGCCTCTAGCTACGCTGGAAATCCTAACAAATACAGTATACGTAGGAGATAGAAAAGACAACGATTGAAAAATCGTATTTTTGGAAGTTGGTTAATAAGAAAAAGGTACATAAGTAATTGAATATTTTTCATATTTTAAAAGACTTCAAAAACAAACAGGAGGTTAAATATATTTTTGATTTAATTAAATCTAATTTGTTGTATTACTCATATTGATGGCCCAAGTTTTTACCAAGAACGTAACTGACCGTTATTTATTTTAGTTATATTTAATTTGAGAGTACTTTAGAACCAGTTGTAAAAAATCTGATCATTTTCAATGAAACTAACAATTAATTACGAGTATACCCACAAAAGTAGAGTATCTAGGCACTGAGTAAACAAAAAAAATACATGTGATCTCACCCCACGTGTAAGTAATGACTTGAGTAAAACTTACAATTTTCAAATACTTCTAATATTATATTCACTGCTATTTATAGTACTTAAGTATAAATTAATCTTAGATGCACCAAAACTGCACTTGTTTGCATTTGCATCTGACTGGATATGTTATGAGAATCATTTGAAAATCTCAAGTTTTACTCAAATCATTACTTACTCGTCTACAGATTCGGGGGTTGTATTTGTATCAAGAGTCATTATAGCAAAATAAATATTGTATGTCTTTCGGTAGATTAAGACTTTATACCTGGGGCCTAATCGCGCTAATTTTCAACGATAAAACCAAAGCTAAATCGTTACCGTTTCAATTTCGTTTACAGAAAAACACTCGCTTTAGTTTTATTAAAATTATTAAATACTCTGCCTAAGGAGTCTAGGATTACAATCTGGGACAATTTAAGTGAAAATTATGAAGCTACACCAAAGATTTTTAGGTAAATAATAACCTAAATGACAATGTAACGTTTTGGTTTTATCGTTCAGAATTACCGCGATTGGGCTCCATGGCTATAATTAAATCCTGAATCTACATACTTTGGTAATAATAGCACGTCATCAAAATTGGTCGAAACCATCGGGAACCCTTTGCCACAGTTCAAGTGTGGCCGTCGGAAATGATTCCCAACAAGTGCGTTATCAATTCCGAACTAATGACCCAATTTGGATTCAGCAGGGACCTTCGCGATAATAAAATTCATCATGGAAAGCCTCCCAGGGCAAAAATTAATATTCCAATGATGTAACTCAAAGTTCTATTTGGTGGTGTGGCAGGTTGTAAGCGTGAGCGATTTAATATGATCTCAGATAAAATATGAAGCGTTGCGAAGTGATTGCGAACAACGAAGGCCGGTTTTTGATGGTACATGTGTGCGTACAAGGGGGCGGGCGGGGGCAGGGCGGCAGGGTTCGATATGAAAATCCAAGGCGTAGTTTCATTAAATGTGTGTGCGTGAACTGTGTATGAATACCAGCCAAGGCGTAATTTTACATGCCTCACCGCTTTGTCGGAAGACTCCGTCTTTACTTTTTATTTGGTCTGAGGATATATTCAATATTCAAATATTTATTGCAACCATAATGTTATAGAGGAGCTCAGTGGCGCAGTGGTTTAGCGCCTAGCCCAGCGATTGCGGAAGTTAAGCAACGTTCGCATGGGTCGGTCATGGGATGGGTGACCAAAAATTTATTATCTCGAGCTCCTCCGTGCTTCGGAAAGCACGTTAAGCCGTTGGTCCCGGCTGCATTTGCAGTCGTTAACACCCACCAATCCGCATTGGGCCCGCGTGGTGGGTTATGGCCCATCCTCCTTACCACCCATAAGGAAGGCCTGTGCAACAAAAATCAAAAATGGCTGATGGACATAATGTTATAAAGATGTCACAACTAAAAACAAAGTACAAATTATGGACCCTGTTGGGTATCGCAATATTGCGAAGGAAGAGAAGACAAGAGGACAACTTTTCCATAATAAAATAAAATAAACTACCTAGATTTTGGGGCTTTTGTAAAATAACTTGGCGGCTCGGAAGTTATCTGCAATTAGTGATCGCGCAGGGCATGTCGAGTCACATAGTTTTGAGTGCTTCCGCCCGCGCACCGTCCCCGCGCACGCATGTATTCGTCTACTGTGCAGCGTTTCGCGCGAAGTTCAGAGCCGCCAAGTTATTTTGCGCATACTGTACCTGAATCTCAAACCGCTGTCGCTCATAACCCGCGCCGCTGACACATCTCGCCGCACAAACGGCAGCTATGAATTACTGCAAATTAAAATTGTTTAATGAATCACCTTTATTGCCTTCCAAGATTTGTTTTCGGTTAATTAAGCCTTGTTCGTTTGTCGCTAACAGTTAAATATATGCATGTCTCCGTACCTACTGAGTAAAAGTTGTAAGCTTTCCCAGATACGTCAAAAGTTATACCTATTGAAAATGTGTGCGAAGTACAGATATGCTGAAAATTATTAATATTATGGGAATTTCTTGATTCCTTGCTTATATATATCATATAGGTAATTTCAATGTTTTTTTCTTAATTTGACATATTTTTTTTCTAGATTTTATTATTTTAATAATTTAAATGTACGCTTAACATTTAATGAGAAATCGACGACAACGTTATAAAATACAGCCCTAAATTTTAAAAACTGCAATGACTTGAAGAAATAATAGCGTATTTAATTTATCTGTACACTTTTATTGTGGAGCAAGCAATGAAATTGCAAAAAATATATATTTGTGGCTATTTTTCGTTCCAGCTAAATGACTTCATAATGGACGGTAGAATAAAAAATTGGCGATTTGATAATATTTATTATGATGAGTTTATTTGAATAAATAATCCTTATTTTTATTTCAAATTGTATTTTATTTTGAATTGAACTGTTGTTTTCAGAATTTATTGTTTTAAAACCCAAAACGTGTTAATAAAAAAAGTTGCGTATGTGGCGTTGTTGCCGAGTGTACCTCATTTCATTAGGTACACGAGTTCTAAAGTGTTTCTTTGATTACAATGTTTTGGTACTTATAAGACTTTATTCATATAAATTAATTGAACATGAAATTAATAATAATGAGTTTTTCCCATAATTTTCATTTTCAGTTAGTTAATTGAAACTCGTATCATTTTGAAACTGGTTATTTAATAACATGCAAAATTTAAGTAACCCTTGCCGTTATTCTGAAATAATTCAAGCCTCAAGTATTTAACTTAGAAATACCGAGCTACATTTTTTTATTTTTTTTAATTATAATGAAATAGCCGTTTTAGATACTGACCATTTGGAGGGAAAAGCCTATGAACCAAATAACTACAAACAAACTGTGTGAAGAGTTAGACTCTATATTTACAACGTTTGGTTTTCCAAAATTCTTGGTTTCGGATAAAAAAACTAAAACTAAGTACATTTAAGTATATATTTAATAAAAAGGTCGAGTAAATTTTTGAGGCAACCCTGCACTACTAATTACAGAGATTACATAATATTTAAACAATCTCGTTTTGTAAAACAAAAACAATTTTTTCCTTAGCCTACAAAATAAAGGTTTCCAATTTCTAACTAAATTTAACAAAGAGAGAGAGAGACCGTACCCCCTGGGATTGTCTGAAATCTGGGAGATATTCAGACTTGTTCAGACTGCGCCAGACTGGGTTAGTTACGGGCCGAGTAGGGAAATACGGTAATAGTATGCTAATGTACAGACGGAGGCGGGAGTGTTGAGTATTGGCTGCAAACATTGTAAAAAATAAACACTTTAAACATCTATTTGTTTTCAGAAAGTTTTATTTTATTACTACCAATATTAGTTTCTATTCAACTACATGTATACGAATATCTTACTAAGCTAGTCTGAGAGGTTGGGAACCTGATGACCTGACATACAGGCATTTATATGTCTAGTTTGGGCATCAGTCTCCCACAAAGTATTACTTTAAATAACTAATTATAGTTTATAATGAAACTAACACTGTGTGTACCATGTAAACTTTGTAGAAGAAAATAAATATTTTTTCATTTTCATTTCATTTTCATTATCATAAAATTACTCTTTATAACTTGAATATACACAACGTTATTTTTTGTTTACAAACACAAATCTTGAAAACTGTTATGTCTAGGTCTAGTAGCTCAATGAGCTGGGTCTCGCCCAAATTGTATGTGGATTAACAATTAATCTAAAGACGTTGTCACGAGGTTGACACTGCTTTTGAAAAGCAGTACTATGTCACAGAAATATAAAAGTAAGCCGCACACAGGCGTTTTCCGCGCGCGGATTCCGCATTCGTTTTCCGCGTCGAGCCTAGCGCCATCTGGCGCACGCGTTTTATTTTGAATTTGTGTGTAAACAGTCTGTGTATTTTGTACTGGATTTGATGCATTTGGGTCTAAATAATACGCGTGCGCTAGATGGCGCTAGGCTCGACGCGGAAAACGAATGCGGAATCCGCGCGCGGAAAACGCCTGTGTGCGGCCAGGCTTACTTTTATATTTCTGTGACATAGTACTGCAGTGCTTTTCAAAAGCAGTGTCAACCTCGTGACGACGTCTATTAGATTAGTTGTTAATCAACATACAATTTGGGCGAGACCCAGCTCATTGAGCCACTAGACCTAGACATAACAGTTTCAATAGTACTAAACTATGTACTGTTTGGTAGTTAGGTATTCTTTTATTATATCTACTTGAAGCTAGATGGCGCTTCTAATTTTGAAAATTTCTCGAATGGGTGTTTTTTTTTAATCTTTATAATTATCAAATCTGCTCACAAAATTTCACGAGAATCGGTTGAGAAATGTGACCGTCTTGTAGAGGAAAACAGCCGGACAGCCGCAAAGACTGACATACAACAATAATTTGTAGAGTGGATAATTTTGAACATCTTTTTGTATGAAAGCAACTCAGAAATCACGAAATTAACGAGTCTGGTTTTTGATACGTGCAAAATTTAATTCCAAAATTTATGTCGGTACTTAAAAAAGAGTTCAAACATATTTTTTTTCCAAATAACTACTATATCATGCATACTTTCTCCTAAACACAAACTTAGCAGCCGATAAAGAACATAATAAAAAAAAATATTTTATGCCTATTTTCAATACTAATTTATTATTTTTTCCTTACTGGAGACAGCTAAAACGTAACAGGTGGCTAATCAAAAACATCCCTCAAAGCTAAAATAAGCTAATGAAATTCCGTACATGAAAATGAATTTATTGCTTAGCCTGAATGTAACATTTTCCCTCGTGTATGTACGAAAATAATATTATGCTTAGGAATAAAAATGCAGAATGAAGGTGCTAACGCTAGTTAACTCATACACGGTTGCGATTTATGCAACTACGACAAGAGTCCATGTATGCGCAGGGTTGGCAACTCATGGTGAAATAATTACAACTATCTATTATTCACCCGGTGCGTGAAATAGGAGCATAATAAATTTTGAGAGAAAAATATTGTATGAATTTGCATGATTCCAAATACTTTTATCGATAACACTATAAACACTTTATAACTTAACTTAAACTAACTTAAACTTTTATACATATATAGAGGTTTCCTTTTAATTTATTTTTCTGTATAACTATATAGATATGTCGGGTATTCAGAGAGAGTGCAAAATATTTTCAGGAGATGTGGGGGTAGTTGCATAGTAAACTACTCTTAAACAATCTCATAAAACTACCTCCGTAGTTTAACACACAGCTTTAGTCTTGTAAGTAAGGATTGAAAACCTGCAATCGTAAGGAAGATAAGCAAACGAATCTAAAATGATGGCAATTATCGTGCCATCTCATGAGGCAGCACGAACACTACTGCAGTTGCCCTGTTTTGCCGCCATTTTAGTTTCGTTTCTTTATTGGCGCGGGTTATGCCAGCGTCGACAACCCTACGGCACCGGGTGAAGCTACCGTTTCCTCGCACAAATCTATTGCTTCCCGCTGGCTGTCCAACCGCATTAAATTTAATGTTCATTGTTTATCGCCGATGCCGCGATAATTCCGAGGGTCCTCGCTACTATGCAATCTCTTTCATAAACGCTTTTTCGAAACATTTCTGCGACTCTAAATGGGTGTAAAGGGAAAAACGAGCGGAATAGACTTTCGTGTTGTCTTCCTGGGAAAAAAGATTTTTTCTGTAATTAAATGAAAATCTAAAAAAATATGGTGGCTATGATACTTCGATCAATAATACCTTAAATGTCCGGTCAGAGTCTCAAAAATGGCACCTCAAATAGCGTCCCACTTACAAACTGGGCGCTTATTTTGCACAAAGTAAGTAAGTGATAAAATATGTATTTTTGTACAAAATAAGTGATACAAAATGTAAGTTTCTACTAAATAAGAGGTGATTATGTACAAAATAAGCGCCAAGTTTGTAAGTGGGACGCTATTTGAGGTGCCATTTTTGCGTACGTTTTAGTTCGTGAAGCATTATCTAGAATATTCTTGATCGAAGCTATGATATGATAAAACATTTTTTAAATCATATAATACTTTAATTACAATAACACAGGCAGGCAGAATGATTTACGATTAAGTTTAAAATAGGTGTATTATTTAACTCAAAATCGTTCTAAAAGATAATAATGTAAGTATGATCTATATCTTTGTATCTTTGTCTAAAGGGCGAAATAAAGCCAAAGCAATACTACTTTATTTTTTTTTTATCTAAATTATAAGTATACATCCAACCTTACTAGGTTCGCCAAAAATTTTCCTTACCTATGCGTCATATTTGTTTTATCTAAAAATTAAACGTTATCTGGTAGAAAAGAAAATTAATTATCGAATGAAAGAGCTTGCATATAATTAAAAGTAGGTATAAAGCGTAAAATTAGTCATAATACTTGACTAAGCAATTTCCTTAAAATTACTCATATAAATCTCTCGGAACACAGGATACCTTAGTTCAGTACTACGTACTCTGATTAAACTTAGAAATTATTGTAACAAGCTTGAGCTTAAGTGCCGAAGGTACTAAAATAAGAAATATTAATTTTAAAATGATTTCGCTGAAATATGAATATATGTACTTAGGTATAATATGGTTTTAAACTAAAAGTAATCTTATCAAGTCATAAATATTTGAAGTGTATTAAAAATGGCTTTAAATGATTATCATACTAACCTATCCCAGAATTAGTAAATGCGCACCTAAACTTCTTGGGCTGTTTAGGATTTGGTAAGCATTTACTAATTTTGGAGAATATTCTATACCCTACCAGTTGCTATATATTAAAATAGGAAATTAGGGAAATGCAAATGCATACTCAATAACAAAAATATTTCATAAACAACGAATTCAAATCTGTTAATGTGTTTTATTTTTAAATTCTCTAAGTTGAGAATTAAGTTGCTTCGAGGTTGGCCGGTAGTTGTAAGTACAATATTTATTTCTTATTTACTTCAAAACACAAGTACTGATGCTCACAAACACTACATAGCTGAGGATTAGAGGAAGTTATACTTATTTATTTGTAGTGCACCAAAATCACTAATGCGGTACAGACGATCAATGGATGCTATCCTAACATAATTAGTGGCAGACTCGACCAAGTAAGTCTGTCCAGACCGCCGGAACGGGGCAGACACGATTAAATTGGAAAACATTCACTCAATTTCAGGGCGAAAGGATACCGCTCCCACGGGCAATGTAGCGACAGCAGACAAACTTGGAATAAAGTTTTAATATTACCTGTATAATTATGTTATAATTTCAAATATTATGTTTCTCTGATAGAATTCTGGGTAATATCACAATATCACAATCGGGCAATACTTGGAGAAAGTAAATTACAATACAATTTACAATGGACGCAAAATCTACAATATTTAGGCTGCAGTTCACCAACACAAACAGCTACACTTCTAAAGACTTCCGTGCGTACAGTTTATTAGAAATAAAACACTTTTTACGGATTACAGCGCGTATATTAACGGTAGGTAGGCAGGCGCATATACTTAAACAGCTGATTAAGTTTAATTTAATTTTAATATATCACAAACGAATCCTTGAATCGAAAAGTCGTCTTAACAAACTTACAATATTTTTTAAAAGATCTATTCTACGACATCCCACACTACTAGAATAACGAGAAAAAAATCATCCCCATTTTACATGTAGCGAAGGAAGACACAATAATATTTTTTTTTGTAGATTTTATTCAACCACTTTGTCTGCGTGACTAATATACACATTCATGCCAAATTGCAGCTTTCTAGTACTAAAGGCCTTTGAGCAAAGCTGCGGACGGATAGACAGACAGGTAGATAGACAGGCAGACTATAAGGATTCCTTGTTTACTTGATTATGGCACCCTAAAATGAAGATTCAAAAACATTCTAGGAAGTTTATATTTTTCATAGGTTCACACTCCGAATAAGTAGCAAATATCTTTTAAAATTATAACAGTTGCTTTTGTTTTTTTGCAGACCCTACACCCAAGAGCGCGCTACGTTCGCAGCCTGACAAATCCGCGGCGAGTGGACGATAGAAGACGTATATATTTGCTGACTGTATCCGTCCGCAATCTGAGAGCCGTAGCTTCGATTGCCGATCGTACCTGCAAACTCCTATTGATAACGCCGTAATAGATTTCCCGCTGTTATTATAAGAGGTTTAGAGTTTCTCACTCTTTCTACTTGTTTTACACTTGTTTGGTTTGATGGTGAACAATGTTCAATATGAAATGGCTTTTTAAATGTAAGAGATAATAATTTGTAAGTTTATTTTATTTCTATAAAGATTGTTGTTGGCCTAACGAAGTAGAATTTTAGTCAGCATCCAAATTTTAAGGATGTGTTCAGTCCATGAACAACCAAATTAATTTCTAAGGAACATAGGGCCAAATATTTAACAAAAATGATGACTTTCCATACAAATCAAAGATTACGTGTTCAGTTTAGTAAGGTAAGGGATAACCAAAATTTTGTGGCGAATTTCAATACATGTTTCTTAGAGAAATTTGTTTAGTTTGAACACATCCTTAAAATTTGGATGGTGACTGAAAAATAGCTCCATATTAATTATATGCGGACAAAGTTGTGGGTAAATTAGTTGATATTAAAAGCAGGAGGGAGCTTAAGGGTTAATTACTACTACTAAATGTTGCGGCTGATTTTTGTCTACGTCATATAATTACGTTTAAGCCAAATTTCAGCCCGAACTGTGCCTGAGCTGTGCGATGATGAATCAGTCAGGACAAATTATTTTAAAAGATGTTCAATTTGTTATGAATTTTTCTCAACATGATCGAATACCAACATTAACATCACCTGCACGTAACGGCCATCGTCTAATTTCGAACAAGACATTAACCTAACAATCCCTTTATTGAAGCTTCAGTGACCTATTGACGGCGCAATCTGCTTATAATATCTAGCGGATAACTGACAAGGCTCTAATAACATTCCGTTATCGTATGCGGCCTCGTCAATTTATGGAACACTAATCGCCCTTTACATACACGTATCTCCGTCAATGGAGTTCGAACAATGTGTGCCAATTACAATGGTATTACGTTGCATTAGTTATGTCAAACGTCGAAGTTCTATTGCTAAATACAGAATGAATGCAATTATACGATACAAACTGTACTTAGAAAGCACCTATCCACCGTATAGTCTATCTATATCCTCTTTTGTACAAAAAAAATGTATGTGATGTTGCGTTTAAACGGAATTGAAACTCAGAAAAAATAGCAAGGTTTGCCGAAAGTACTAACATTAATGTTTGAATTAAAAATGTTAAATTGTATTAAAACAACATTTATGGTAGGTATCTATCAATCAAGTGGGATTAAAGTTTAAAATATTAGTTGGTTCAAATTTTGTGGTGTAATAGTGTCTTTTCTATGTTTCTTCAGAGCTTGTTTCTTCAAATCAAATTTTTGTTCTTATTTCATTACTCACGGTCACGATTGCAAGTTGCTTTATTTAATCAATTAGTACCTATGTAGGACCAAAATGATTCCGACTTTTTGTATTTTACTAGTAACATTAAATATTTAGTCATCTTTACCCCAAACACAAGGGGGTGAAGTGCTGACGTAGAAACCCTTTAAATAAACACCTAACTAAAAACTAACAGATAAAACACTCGCAAGACCAACAAACAGACCGGTTGGTTTGAATGCTTTATGAACTTTAAACAGTGGACTGTTTGTGCAGGCTAATTAAAAATTAGTTGAACAATTTAAGTTCATCGGAAGTTGCTGCCATTTTGCGGAAATTGAAAAAGTGCAGTGGATCTTTGTTAGTATAACAAATATAATATAAATTACTTTAAGCACAAATTAATGAGGAAAGGAGCTCGATGTGGACATTAGCCATGCGATGCGGCAGTTAAGCAATTTTAGCAAGGGCCGCTTTAGATTAGGTGATCAAAAATTGATTATCCCGAGCTCCGTGCTCAGTTTCGGCTGCATTTGCAGTCGTTAACACCCATCCATCCACATTGATCTTTTGCACACAATCAATCTTTTGAACGAACGTGGATCGCACAATCGATCTTTCACACAAACGTTCATCGAACAAATTGATCTATCGAACGGAGAACGTGAATCACACTGTCGCGGTTCAACCGATATTACACACTCAGTGGAAACATCAAAAATGGCTGATGATGTGATGATGAGGTGATCCATCATTGAGCCGATTTGAAGACGTTCGATCAAGGTTTAACTTTATATAACGAGCTTAAAAATAATAAAAAAATTAAAGGTATTTGTAAGTTCAATTCATAACATTGTATAAAATTGTAAAGTCGTTTCATTGGCTAAACAAACATAATTTGGTTAGTGTTGTTGCCAGTATGTTAGTAGTGTTTATGATATTGTTTGCTCAATAATTTACAGCTCGAGTGCAAACTCCATATTTTATTATTGTCGATGAAAGCACGAGATTTCTTTCACGCTAGAAATTTAAAAAAGTTTTAAAGCACATACCAGGGTTAGGAAATGGGGTCAGGTTTTGCAACATAATTGTGACAACTCAAGAACACGTTGTTTAATTTAAAAACAGGTAATTGATAAATTTTATGACTTTGTCGGTTAGAGCAAAAAATGCTAAAAAATATTAGAAAAGTAAGGTACAATTATGTACATATTTTTTAAAATAAAAAATAGAGTCTTTGTTTACATAATGAGCTCTAAACACGTTTGGGTAAAAAAATAAATATTTTCACTCTCTCATTCACTTGTATGGGCGCCTTCTAAAAAAATAGTTTTTTTTTACTTTACCTGGCTTTGGGTTGGCAAAACACATTTTGAAGACTGTTAGCTTTAACGGCTGCTAGAGCTATGTGACAGACGATGGACGGATGGACGGACAGACGGACACATGAGTGACAGCAATAGAGCTCCGTTTGGTCCCTTTGGGAATGGAACCCTAAAAATGAAGAGATTATAAACAAACAATTTGCAACAATGTATCTAACGCAAAAGGACAATTTAGAAGCAACTGTGGTACAGTCAGCAACGAACTAATTAATATCCCATTACAATCTATTGAGTTACATGTCAAAGTAGAGTCAGCACAAACAGCGGGTGCAGCACGCAATCTGCACGGCCAGCAAGTCACGCCACCGTAATGGTGTTTGCTCGCTAGATGGCGCTGTAGATACGGTGTATAAATAAAAATGACACTTAAATTGCTACCACTATAAACTATGAAATTCATTATAATGACCTTTTGGTTTTTACCTAGCTATACCTAGTAAGCTAAACTAATTTTTAAGATGATTACGGAAATAAGAGGATAAATAAGAGAAATACTTGACTACGGTTCTCAAAAATTCCACGTAATGTTTTATGAAAATCATTTTCTATTAACAACTTATTCAATTACTTACGATGGGGCTGACATGTAACTTAATACAAAAAGTCCTTTAAAAATAAAGAGAAAAAACAATTATTAAATAAAAACCTGTGAGGAGGCCACTTTCGATGGAGTATCCACCTTAAGACCACAATCCATATTATCCTGATTTAAAAGTAAATTAACGTCTACTCAGTCTTTTGATAATAATTAAAAAGTTAGAATTGATGACCAAAATAGGTAGGTAGGTTAATACCTAACTTTGTTACATCCTAATTTTGTAGAATACCAGTAGATAAAAATAAATATTAATCAAAGCATTTTTTTAGTTATTTATCATATTAATTTACATTAGATACTTAATACTTGTACTAAGTTTTAAAAAAAAAAAAAAAAAAATTTACTACTATTAAGGCTTCAAGTCAAGTCAGCTTCAAGTGGTGCCCTCATCTTAATTAAATTTATTGCGCGCTAAGTACATAATGTATCGAAAATTTACATGTACAGATTGCAGCTAAGGTTCTATAGTTTATTCACAAATAATAACCTCAGTAAAGAAAAGTACTAAGCGAGCAATTAGAGCGCCACTTGAGCTACATGGATGTAACTATCTGAAATTAGCGCTTATTTTATTTCATTAAATATCTACTTAAATACTAAGGAAATCGTCAAAATTAAATTACTTGGAGCTGTAAAACTACTGGCAGCAAAACAAATAAAACCAGATTTCACCGTGCAGAAACTTCAGTTATTCTATTAGGTAGCTTAGTTGTTCTTGTTGGCGAAACTTGCTGACCGTACACAGTTGATTTTAGTCTGCTGCTAACGCTACTAATGGCTTAACAGTTTTTGCAGGTACGTTCGTATGGATTTGCGCTCAAGCAAATGGAATCGTAAATTACTCTTTGATGTTACTTACTGGATTTCTGAGTTTTTTAAAAGCTACAGTCATTATTATACTTAAAATAAATGGAAATTCTCGTTGGTCTTATTAAAAGGTTTACTGAAACGTTCGTGTGTTTCCTAAAATCTATGATAATTACTACAAGAAAAAAAGCAATAGGGATGATGACAACTTTTTTATTTTATGTTACATAAATTACCTCTCAAAAAAAGAAACATTGGTAAAAGAATTAATTCGCTAGCATGAAAACTGCCCGAGATATCACAGTGTGAAATGCACACAAATGGACTCGCCCAAAAACGCTCCATACTAATGGCTTCCTAGTTATGACGTCACGCCTGCGAAGTTTGTATGCAACGCGTTGGAAATTTGTTCGGCAGCTATATTAAATATTGTGTTTATCAAAATAGTTTCTTAGACAAATTTGCTATACATTTTACGGACTAATTAAAGGTATCATTTATTTTAATAAATTTTATACTTTTTAAATGGACTTGTCCACCCAACTTTGAAGGGTCATAAAATAAATAATATGCAATATATAAAACCAAGAGGTATACAAGCTACTCTAAAAGTTTAATATGTTTACGATTTTTATTAGTATTTCGTTATTTTATTCATTAGTTATCATCCCTATTCTAAGTATGTCCCAGACGGGATTTGAACCCACGACGGCTTAGAGTAAGACGGGCTTCTGTACCAGACGAAGCCGTCGTTGCTCGAAGCACGACGGCAATACAGGTGAATGCTCTGACCAACTTTAGTTTTTACAATAGGTGCATTTCAGCAGACTTGCTGCATACAGCTTAAACAATTTACACATCTATTATCATAGACATATATAGATAGATGATCGAAGACCATAGAGTAAATTTTAACTATGGCACACAATGTATGCCAGTTTAAAATGCTTCTCTATAGAAACAAAGATAAAATCGAAATACTTAAAGATATTTTTCTCCTTTTAAGTAAAATCGAAATACTTAAAGATATTTTTCTCCTTTTAAGTATATTAGAAATAGTTGTAACCAGTAATTACGGATGCCAAAAAAACATAGTCTAGTAGTAGTTTCCTTAAAAATTTATAAAACCTCTACGAAAACATGAGGAATGGTTGAGTAGTTGAGACGTGAAGACGATGCGTAAGAAACAAACTCACTTCCATAATTATAATATTAGGGTAGTTAATAGGAACATACTGTACGTCATTAAACTATGCAACTATTTTTATATTCCGTTTTCAAGTCTTTTCAAGGGGATTAGTGGGCGTTGTTGCGAACAAACGTCATTAAACTATGCCACTATTTTTATATTCCGTTTTCAAGTCTTTTCATGAGGATTAGTGGGCGTTGTTGCGAACAATGCTTTGAACTATGTAAACAAATTATGTTCTTAACTGTACTCTTGCTGTTTTCAATGGAAATAATCAGCTTATGTGTTTCAATTTATTATTGGGTGGGCGGTAATGGCTTTTTAAATGTTGCCTTTTAACATCTTTTTGAAGGACTGTACTTGTAGTTTAATTGGCATGTATGCGTTTCAGAGGCGCATAGTAAAAACAATAGAGTTAATTTAGTTACATTAATCCCGTGATGAAATATCGGAAAACCAAAAAACCAACAACAATAATAGTATAATAGTAACATTGTTCACCGAGAGGAGAAAACACCCGAGATCGGGAATCGCACTCCCCATACATGAAACTGAAAGTGAAAAAAAAAATTTCTTTATACCAATACGTGCGGAATATGTCTATAGATAGGTATTCAAAAATGATATTGAGGTTCCTAAGACAATTTTTTTTCAAAGTCAACCGTTTGAAAGATAAACACTGCCAAAGTTGTGAAATGTGTGTCTCCCCCCTCTAACTTTTGAAATAGGTAAGTGAAAAATCTAAAAAAAATATATGCTATAGATCTTAATAAAAACTTTCACTAAAAATTGGTTTGAAGTTTTTGAGATATATCATATTTTCCAAAACCGCAAATATAACTTTGTCATTCATACCAACACTGTGAAAAACAAAGTTATTTTTACAGGCGAAAAATGATAGTGGTATTAAATATGGTATGGTATATTAACTACGGAACCCTACGGCGCGTGGGCCGACATGCACTTGGCCGGTTTTTTTTTCAGGTCAGTGTTTTAAACACTTTAATGTGACATTCCTATTAATGGTATCAGCCATTTTTGATGTCCCTACTGCTGGGGCACAGGCCTTCTTTATGGGTGGATAAGGAGGATGGGCCATAACCCACCACGCAGGCCCAATGCGGTGGTGGGTGTTAACGACTGCAAAAGCAGCCGGGACCAACGGCTTAACTTGCCCTCCAAAGCTCGGGATAATAATTTTTTGGTCACCCATCCCATGACCGACCCTTGCGAAAGTTGCTTAACGTACGCAATCTCTGGGCCTGGCGCTAAACCACTGCGCCACTGAGCTCTTCCTCCGCCATGGTACCTAACCCTGACTAAAATAAAATGTGCGAAATGTGGATATGACTATTTGCTTCACATTTTCTTACAGGCAGTCAATTAAAATAAGCTTTTGGTATCAGAAAGAAGGTTTTATCACAGAATACATAAATTTTATGAGTGAGTACAACTGTTTTAGTTAGTTTTTTTTTATTTAACGGTATATTAGGTATACTTACAAATTTTTTGTGACGCAAAAGTTTAATAACTAGTATTGCTGTTGTGTCGGAAATTCCCCCTTTTTATTTTCTACTTTAAACTGATTTTCTTTATTCAGTTGCATTATATAAAATAAAGTAAAAATTAAATAAAGCTGGTAGTTTTAGCGGCAAATTAAAACATTGCGTTGATAAAATTTACAGGCGTTACGTGTTTACATAAGTATGTATTTCTTTCTTTTCTTAAAAATTTATGCTATTATGGTAATATAATATTTTCAGAAACGATAATAGATTTTTGTATTTCTTCATATAAATAGCACTCGGCTCTTCACTGAACAACATTTTGTTTAAGTGATTTATTATAAAAAAGAAGTAAAACAATACTATGAAGTCTATGAAGCAATCTTGTTGTTGTTGACTTCAAGACTGTAAGTTCTTATCATCTGTAGGTATTGTAGGTAACTAGTTCTGTCAATAATACCTCGATAATTTTAAACGACACATATCATTTAAAAGTATGTTAATGTGAAATCTGGCTCATAATGGGATACGAACAGCTTAATAAGACTTTATTATGTTATTCCACAACGGGTGAGTGCGTGGTTTTCCTCTCAACTGATGTTAAGTGACGATAAGGCCGAAGGTAAGGGCACTGCACCCGAAATCCTCATCACCGAGGAACTGGCTTTCCTACCTCTAACTGGCGAAACACAACAATTCAACGTCAACAACTGTCCCAAGTAAAGCTCTGAAAATATCTACATTGAATTTTAAAAATAATTTTTAGTTTCAGACGTTCGTATGACCTAGAACGAACGTTCGAGAGAAATTGCTTCGTTTGAAAATGTGTTTAGGTTCTTGTAGAGACATTTATTAAAACGACGAAACAGATTATATCCAGAGGGCGGCGCGGCGACGGATTCAGCGGGACGGAAAATACGCATATGCAATAAACAACGTGGTATGTGTAAAATTGGTTCGTGTAGGATTTCAAGGACTAGGGGGTGCTTGTGCAATCCATGCTACTATAGTTATGTAAAGAAGAGTAGAAAAACAGCCTGAACTTTAAGATCATATTATACACAATATATTCAATCATTTCCTAAATGGCAGAGCATATTGGATATTAATATTATGGCAAAATGATGTTGTTACATGTGTCAATGCTGTATTAAAATATTATTGGAATATAAATTTAAAAATTGCAATGTAATAGTTTGTGTTCTGCTTTGTACCTTTAATAATAAAATAAAATAAATAAATAAAAATCCAGATATCTACAAATTCATTATGATATCTGAGTAATTCATGAGACGTTAGATATTTAAATGTGTTTGAGAATAAGCTAATTCTTTTCTATGTATGTACTTACACTTAATACACTATTTTAACTTTAAAATCTAGAGTAATTCTTTATTATTAGAACATAGTTTTGTAATTAATTCCAAACATATTATCACATGCAAGCAGTGAAATACGAGTATAAATATGTACCTATACGACACAATGTTAAAGAGACTTTATTAACATTTTAAAATGCCCTGAATGCCCATTAATCACGTGCAATTTTCCAAGAAAACGCAATTATACACACTTCCAACTCGTCAAAAATGAGTCATATGACAAAAAATAGGTCTGCGAAGGTTCTCTTTGTGTGAAGAGGCAGTGGCCAATAATTGGAGCAGAGCACTAAACAACTGCGCCAATATTGACACTGCACTCTTTGTGTTAGTTAGTTCGATGCACTTCCAACGGGTTTCAGAGATAATCGCCAAAGGGCCCGTTTCCGATTTACTTTTTATTAGTTTTTTAGAAAGTATTGGGCTTTAAAAACGTTGTGTCTTATAAGAAAATGATATTTTATTATATTTTGTGTTTATTCACCCTTTCTGAAAAGACAGTAAGTAGCCAATAATTGGAGCAATGTACTAAACAACTGTGCTAATATTGACACTGAATGCTCTTTGTTAGTACGATGCACTTGTTAGATTTACATTATCACCAATTTTAGGGTCCATTTTCGATATTTTTTTATGTTTTTTTATAATGTTAGAGTTTAATTACATTAATTTATTTTCAAATATAAAATTAATAATAAAAAAATGTAACTGCGCTTCAGTAAAAAAACCTACATATACCTACTTACTGTTAATATTTTTTTTAATTTAATAATTATTTTAAGCAATATTTATTGTGATGTTGACTTGATTGGAAAAATGCACTAAAGTATAATGTTTACATATCCAAAAACTATAAATTTAAAAATTGATAAAGTGCATTGGACTTGAATTTCAATTTTCAAATCACGACTTTTTTGACTAAATATTCCATCAGCAATTTGTGTTCTTACGACCTTTTTTCACTAAATATTATTTTAGGCTCTGCATATTGTGTTGTTACGACCCCAAGAAATATTTTATTTGACATTAGAAACACTTATTTTTTAGATTTAACACTGATTAGGTACGTACGAGTATCACAATGTTAGCACCCAATCAATCAAGAATGATCTCATTCCATTTTTTACGAGTCTGTCATTGAGAAACTCTTGAAGAGCAAATAAGTCGTTTTGAAATGTTAAATCATTCGCAAAGGTTTTCCTCTTTGATGGATGTGATTTTTTCCCAATTTTGCGTCATCTGTACTTATCAATTTGAACGTAGTGCAAAAAATATTTATTAACTTATTAATTTTTATTTATCGTATGAATCTACGTACGTGACATGACAGTGTGAAATTATATTAAATAATAGTATGTATGTTAAAATGGGATAGAATTATACAATGGGCTAATCATTGATTTTTACAAAACCATCATTGCTTTAGTTTTTTGTAGGTTTTATTCAATTTGCAATTTTCAAATGTTTCTTATATTAAATTCTAATATTTTCATGCAATATTATTGCAACTGCAATTTATTCTTTAATTCAGCTTTAGCTTATAGTATATATTATGTGGCTTTAGTGCAGTTTTTGTGCATTTTAAATTAAATTAAGAGCAAAAATGCTTTCGTAAGTCCATCGTGAAAATTTGTGAGCAGATTCTATATTTAATAATATTTTTTATAGATTTATTTATTCGAAAATTTTCATAATGGCGGAGATACAATAATAATGTTATTGCAAGGTCTACAGTTCACAGAGCATCTACAGTTCATAGTATTTGAAGCATTTGAAAATTACAAGTTTCACACAAGTTACTATTGGTCTATAATTCGCGCAGCCCTCCGAGCAACCGGAGCGGTTGGCGGGTAAACGCATCGCAGTGCGCAAAGAAATGACTTTGATTGCGGGTAGCCGTCGGTATACGTCTGCCCGCAAGCAAAAATATATACGTCATTTCTGTGGCACAGCACATGTCATGTTAAATAAAATGTTTATATTTTTTTCTCTTTGAAAAATAAGTTTCTATAAAAATCTGTATAGTATTAGCCATTAAGGGCATTTGCCCGCCTTTTAGTTTTAATGGCTGGGCAAAATAATGCGTTCAGTGTCCAGCTATCGGCGCAATAATCTAGATCAGGGGTGTCAAACTGATTTTTCTAAAGGGCCGTTTACAGATTTATGGTGTGCTAGCGGGCCAGACTTAACATAAAAAAATAAAATCTTTATTTATTTCGTTTAAGTAAGTTTTCATACAAAGGTAATAAAAAGGAGTTATCTTGAGCTTGAGGACCCAGATACCTGAGGTCTCTTATTATATTATCTTACTCTTACAATACGTAGTGGCATCGAATGCCATCTAAAATCATCACAGGATAGATTCTGGTCGCGGGCTGTATTGAGATGGCTTGCTGGCCGTATCTTTGACACCCCTGATCTAGATAGCTGTTGGTTTTGCCGATCGTCCGTTGCGGATGATTGATGCACCATAAGCGCAACTGACTCAGTCGGGCTTCGAACCGTGTTTTACACTTAATTACTGTGGTTGTGAGCTTCACAGATAATTAGTACTTGTGTGTGCATTAAGGTGATGATATATGTTTTTGAGGTCATGAAATGTGTGTTATATCCGTCTGTTTAAGAGGCAATAAGGATCTGTGACATTTAAACGTGACAGATTTATGTATTTCAAAGACAGTGCTTTTGTTATGATTGATCTCTCAGTTTAAACATTTATGTTGTAGGTAATGTAATGATTGCATTATTTAAAAAGTCTTTGAAAGCTTTATTTTCATCGTGATTTAAGTAACATGATATGTCGCAAATAAGAATTCCATCCGAAGTATTTTTATGTTGTATTATGTTTGATTTTTATTTGTTGTCTAACTACAAAATTTAACTTCTAATGAAATTATTACTAAATGGTAAAACTAATCTATCTTAAAGGATATATTTTATTTTTTGTTTTATTCCTAATTTATGCTAAGTTTAGACTTTGCATTTTACTAAACAATTATTTTATAATAGTTACTGTCAATTAATTTTAATATCCTATTATTTATTTTATTTTATTTCGTTAGGAAAACTTACAGCTGTGAGATACGATATGAATATGAGTAATTACAAAATAAGTAAATATAAGCCATTTACAAGTTTTCACTTACTTATGGGTAATTAAAATTAAGGACTTAATTATGTTTTTATTTGTATTGTTTAATAAAAGAAATTATTAATTGAGTGATTCTCATGTCCTTTTCAAGTAATCTTGTCTTAAAAAAACGTTTTTTTTTATTCTTTCACTTCGTTATATTTACTTATGGGGTATTTAGACGGGCCGATTTTCCGGGCGATTTGCTATAGGCGACTTTAGTCAAATAGGGCTTTTTAACGACATACAATCGCTTGTAAAATCGATATGCCACCTCATTGTAATGTTTCAAACAAACCATGACTAGATTTAACGCTAACTTTGTATATTTGCAGAGCTCGGTGGCGCAGTGGTGTAGCGCCTGGCCCAGCGATTGCGGAAATTAAGCAACGTTTGCTAGGGTCGGTCATGGGATGGGTGACCAAAAATTTATTATCTCGAGCTTCACCGTGCTTCGGAAGGCACGTTAAGCCGTTGGTCCCGGCTGTATTTGCAGTCGTTAACACCCACCAATCTGCATTGGGCCCGCGTGGTGGGTTACGGCCCGTCCTCCTTATCCACCCATAAGGAAGACCTGTGCCCCAGCAGTGGGGACATTAAAAATGGCTGATGGACTATTGTATATTTCCATTGCACAATACTTAATAGCCATAATTTTTTATTTTAAGTATTTGATTAAGAAGACAACAACGATGATTCAACCGAACAAGTTCAAAAGTAACAGATTTAACCGTTCAACTAACCGTGAAATTAAACTTACTTCGAAGAACCGATTTTTAGATATCTACACATCCAGTTTTCCTGTTTGTTAACATATAATTAACTTGTTTGAGGTCCTGGTTTCGCATTGATGCGTTTTGATAATACCTACGGCAATATAAATACTGCCCAAGGTTTCACTTTATACTAATCTTTTTTTATTTCAGCAAACAACTCTTGTATCCAATTTGAATCTAAGTTCTTATAGCAACATCGAAGTGATGTTGTGATAGAGACAGAGGAATAATTTCATTAAGCAACGTTCGCATGGGTCGGTCATGGGATGGGTGACCAAAAATTTATTATCTCGAGCTCCTCCGTGCTTCGGAAGGCACGTTAAGCCGTTGGTCCCGGCTGCATTTGCAGTCGTTAACACCCACCAATCCGCATTGGGCCCGCGTGGTGGGTTATGGCCCATCCTCCTTACCATCCATAAGGAAGGCTTGTGCCCCAGCAGTGGGGACATCAAAAATGGCTGATGGACAAACATAGAATACTGTTCATCCTGGTTTACTGAGGATTTTATCGAATGTCCATGCGGACGAAGTGGCGGGCGGAAGCTAGTTTATAATATTTAGAATTGGATCCAGAGATATTAGTATCCCGGTTCCGTTCTGCCTACTTATTGTCTAATTTTCAAAATCTATTGCAATCGCTTTCATTTGACAGATGGATGTGACACATTGCTGCATTTATTTGGTAAGTTTTTATTTGTACCAAAAAGAAGGATCAATGTTTAACATCCTGAAAGCGATTGCGATAGATTTTAAAGTTAGACAATTATTAGCCCCCCGGTTCCCGATCCCGTTCCTGTTGAAAGTATAAAAGGTTGCCTAAGTTTGGTTCAAAATGAAATCATCTTTTTCGTATCAATTCCTTATTTGTTCACTTCATAACAATATAATAAAATAACACATTTCCAAAGGACACTGCAAGCTACTAACGAACTCCATAAACAAACCCTAATTTACCCTACCGATACACATCTCGTAATGAGGTTGACAAACAAAAAAAACAAACAGAAACGGCCATGATATATAGTGCTATCAACCAGTGTACATACGGAAATGTAACACGGAATAGCATTATTATTCATTCATAGGGGCTCACGCAAAAAGCATTGTTAATGGTGACGTGAAAAAGTATTAATTATTTTTTGAAATTTGAATAATACACGGCTTGCGGGTCGCAGCGATGGCGGCTTCGTAAGTATTCATAAAAAAAGTTTTTGTTTTCGCACAGGAATGCGTATGAATATTAATTTGCGTTCGCGTTGTGTTAACTAAGGGAGGTGATGAACCGTGTCGCACTCCAGATTGGTTTTGAATAACTGTCACATCGCCTAGGTTTGCCTCTGTAGCATTGCTGAGGTTGGGGCCTAGTTGGCCGCACTATAAATTAGTCCTATGTTTGTGTAGGTACATTGTTTTCTTTTGTTTTGCGGTCAATAAATGATTTTTCTTTCTTCTTTCTTTCTTTCTTCTTATCGTATTAAAAAAAGTATATAGAAAACTTAAAAAAGCGTTTAAAATGTACGTTTTTTGATTTATTTACGGCCAATTTCATTAATCTATCTTCAGTGAGATAGGCCTACTGTGGATCTGTTACTATAGACAACTGTTGTTATTTCCCGTCATTTAACAAAAATATCTAGGCAAGCTCTAGTGGAGCTCGGTGGCGCAGTGGTTTAGCGCCTGGCCCAGCGATTGCGGAAGTTAAGCAACGTTCGCAAGGGTCGGTCATGGGATGGGTGACCAAAAATGTATTATCTCGAGCTCCTCCGTGCACGTTAAGGGCACGTTAAAGGCACGTTAAGCTGTTGTTCCCGGCTGCATTTGCAGTCGTTAACACCCACCAATCCGCATTGGACCCGCGTGGTGGGTTCTGGCCCGTCCTCCTTACCACCCATAAGGAAGGCCTGTGCCCCAGCAGTGGGGACATCAAAAATGGCCGATGGACAATCTAGGCAACAAGTCTTTAGTAAGCTGACTGAGGATAGGTTATTGAAATCGGCCGTAAAATAGAGCAAATGGCGTACTTTATCGCTACGTTCGGCCTTATATAAAGTTTGTCATTCAAATGGGCATTTTATATCCAGGGCGATCAACAGCAAAGAAATACATATACTGTAAAAAACCGATTAAAACTCATTCATTGACACGCTCGCATCTGTACTTCTATCATTACATCATGCTATTTTGTCTTCATTAATTTTAAGGCTAGGTAAGATCGCAAGTAAAACAGATTATAATTAATCATGTAAATGATGAAATAATCTTTTGGGAGGCAACGGTGATTCTTCACTGTACATTTTAGAGGTACTTATTTCAAATTCGTCCCTTCTCGAAAATTCCGAATCATAAAATAATTTATCATTTTTGAAGTATCTACTACTTTTTATAAAAACTGGACTGGAATACAACCATAAGGAGACAATAAAAGTAGGCCATGAAGATCATTGTTTGTTTGGTACTTTTTTCGTTAAAACTGAACCTTTTACAACTAGGTACCTTTTAAAAGCAAATTTTAACCATCTTACAAGTACTATGTTTTTGTATTCGGGACAAAATATTAACAGATAGAAAATTATTCTTGTCATGTTGTACTACTGTAACAAAACAGTTAAGAATTTATAATTTTAAATTTTGAGATCTTAGCATTCACAATTCTATGTTAGTACCACCCTATTGAAAACTTTAGGGATGATTCTATCTTTAGTAATAAGCAAATTTATCTATGGAACCACTTGTCGCAAATGCATAGTTGTTGAGATTTTGATTTTGCGTTGAGAAGCAATTTACGCGTAACAACTCAATAATATCGCGGATAAACAGTTGCGGTACATTGCGGGTTTATACAATTTTGATATTTTAATAATTTTTCTGTAAAGGAGAATGCTCATATTTGGTACAGCTAAGTCTCATGCATCAAGATGAAAATAGAATAGAAATTATTGGTTTTATTTAAAACATGGTCTGGCATTCGGGATGGCTATTTCAAACAGGGATTTTAATTAACTAATAAATAAAACATGTAATTTTTTATTTTATTTACGGTCTACCGCTGCACTTGTTAAAAGTGTTGCTATATACATCAAAAAAATTGAATATATTGTTTATTTTTTTTATCGATTCACGAATAAAAAAGTAATGTAATGTAAAAGTTATGAAAAGCAGAGCTGCGATTATATGTTTAAAATATTTAGATTTTAAGGTTATGTTACTTCATTGTAAATATTTTGAAAACCCCTGTTCTCCTTTCAAAAATTATAGTAAGTACGTTTAATTAGAATAAAAAGGAACTTCTCAAACTCAATTTATCATTGATGCAACCAGTGTACGGCGGCCCATACATCCGTGTGCATTGTCCTTTGGGTTCTATGCAACTAAGACAGACTCTGTGTGATGGAAATGAAAACATTCAATTTTTCATGAATTTTGCGACGGATTCCACATTAGAAAGATTCAGAATCATGAGTCGATTATGCCCTGAAAGTTTTCGCTTGGGTGCCACTAACACTCTGTATATTACTAAATAATAAACTAGAAAAAAATCGACTCGTCACCAGATTATTTTCTCAGGCGGGAATCGAACCCGTGACCTTTGGAAGTCTGGTTCAATGCTCATCAACTGAGCTACCAAGTCAGTTGGAATGGAAGAAGAAATTATTATAATTTTCAGTTTCTTCGTGAGTGAGAATCTTTTTTAGGTATTTTCTTCAAACAGAAATAAAGATTAGGATCATCTGAATTAATTCATTTCAAATGAATTACTTAATTTAGTTACTTTAATATTAGATATTAATACCCACTTGAACTTGATGGCTAGACTGATCAAATCTGCGTCTGGAAAAGCTCTTTGATCTTTCATTTATATAGAATAAAGAGGCCTTTAAAATACATAGTTTATTAACTATTTGTGGCGTCTGAACCTTTTAGATTTAACTTTTTTGTAAAAAAATTAAGAGGAGATGTTTTAAGTTGATTGAGATTTTAGCATTCACAATCCTATTTTTATACAATACTAAATAACATACCAGAAAAAATCGACTCATCATACCAGGATTGTATGTACATACATACATACACTCACGCCTGTTTCCCATGGGGGTAGGCAGAGACTATGGATCGCCACCTGCTACGATCCTTACACACTTCTTTCACAGGATTGTCTCAGGCGATAAGAGTATTGGACCGTACTTCCAAAGTCGCGGGTTCGATTCCCGCCTGTGACAATCCTGATGACGAGTCGAATTTTTTCTAGTATATTGTTTAGTATACTTATTGCTGCTCAAACCACTGGAAATAATGATTTGACTGGTATTTGGCAGTCTATCCTACTAAATCCTATCCTAATGTTAAAGTTTGTACGTTTGGATGTTTGTTATACTCAATCAGGGTGGGATTAGTTGCCGCCTAAGTCGCAAACACGCCTGAACGGATTTGGATGAAATTTGACACAAATATAGTTCATAGCCTTGATTAAAATACAGAATACTTTTTATTCCCGTCAAAGGTTCCGAATTTTCCTAATGTCCACGTGGGCGGAAGCTAGTATAGAATATATTAGTAATTATGACGTTGAAAGGGAATTAAATAAAAAAACCCTTTATATGTACTTAATATTCGTAATCAAACCCGTGTTTAGTTGAATGTTACAACAATTACATAAAATCCAAGAGCGGCATTCGTATTGACCGAAACATGTTATGAAAATGCTCTTTTCTTTATACAAAAGCCTCTTGTCACGATGCAGCTCTTAGCGAGGAATACTCGCTCTGGAGTTAGCGCACGAACATAATGTAGTTTTTAATTTATTACTAATGAGTAGAACCTTTGCTGCTCATAACATGTTTAGCATGCTTTCACAGTCGTAGTTAGTCACATAACTAAATTTACTATTTTAACGTATATTAAAGCTTTCATTCCAAAAGCATTAAATCAAAATAAGCTGATTTCAGGTTTCGACTAAAATGTACTGATGAAAACTGAATATGTGATCCAGGCTATTTGGTATAATTTTTGCTTGTGTGTTTTAAGTTTCTTGTTTCGGTAACTATGTATTTTAAAAATATTTCACAGCGGCTTTTACTGTTATTTTGAACAATGTTATAGACCTACAAATGGGTGAACTAAATAGTTTAATTACTAGTTTAGTTACGAGTATATACTTAGTTTATTAAAAACATACTAACAACAAATATTATCCTTGTCCATTAATAAGTAAGGTCATATAAAAAATGATTATGGGTGAAAATAAAGAAAAAAATGGCTTTTGAATATTTTAGATTCTTTAAACTGTACTATGATGTGTATGATAGTAATAAAAATAAAATGATCTTTCCAACACGGAGACACGATTTCTAAGAATCATGATTTTCCTCTTTTCATACTTTATTTCACTTCTAACAGCTTACAATAATTAATCCTTAATGACAACTCGTCAACACATGTTCGAGTCGCAACAGAGTTTAAGTTTAAAATAGACTAAGATAATTCACCACAGTTAGTCATCCGCCGCCTCACTGCTGACTCAGTTTGTGAATTTATTATTGGACCGTGTGCGACGAGCTTAACGAGTCGTTTTAAGTGATACAGTAATTAGATTTTTAATGATCACATATTCATTTATTGCGTGTAATAGAGATGTTTGAAAACTGTATAGATGTTGTAAGTAGGTGGTCTAGAGAATAGTGTTTCGCGCTAATTAATTAGCGTGTTAGCAATTTGACATCCAGTAAGTAAGAAGCTTTTGCAAATGTGATAAAGGTACAAGTATTTGCCTATTACTTAAGTATGTATTCAAAATTTTGAACAAGATCTAATTTTATTTTATTTGTCAGTGAGCTAATTAAGGTATTCAAGAAATCTGACAAATTGTTTACAGAGTATTGTATAAAAGTAGCATAGTGAATAAAAAAATCTCAAATGTATACAGAGTGTTTGGTAATAGCCTTAGAAAGCTGAATATGGTAAATAGAGACCATTAATCTGAACAACGTTTACTATAGGACCAACTCTGAAATCGCGAAAAAACTATCAGCTGTTTCATACAAAAAATTAATAACGAAAATATCAAAACGTATGTAACAGCAGTATTTTTTTCGCGATTTCAGAATTAGTTTCATAGTAAAAGTTGTTCTTTGATGGTCCTTACTTATCTATCAAAATTCGGCGTTACCAAACATCCTGTATATGAATTTTATTACTGACGCTTTTGATTATACAATAAGTAAAATAATGAATTGTACATAGTACTCATAGTAATTGTACTTCAACTCAGATGCTACTGCTTACTCGAAATGAAAGCTTTAATTTTCCATTAAAAATCAAAATCAAAATCAAAAAATCATTTATTCAGTCTAGGCTGTTACAAGCACTTGTGAATGTCAAAGAAGCTACGCCATCGGTTCGCAAACCCTGAGCGGGAGACCTTGTAACGAGAAGAACCGGCAAGAAACTCGTCAAGGGCTGCTTTTTTCTCCCTGTATATTTCATACAGAGTCGTCAACATTGAAAAATGAGCTCCACATTTAAAGTGAGGTCATTTTCCATCACAATAATTAACAAAAGTTTGTACACAATGGGTAGGTAGGTTGAAATTAAATACCTACTACATATCGGATAGGTAATTGTGAGAGTAAATAACTTTCAACTAGATGAGAAATCAGTAATCACTATGTCTGCTACTCGAAAGTGCACCTAAGTAGGCAAAATTAACCAAAAAATACTTGAGACAAGACATAAAAAATAACAATAAAAAACGCAATTCTTACAATTCAATATGCGTTAAGATAGGTACTCAGAAGCAGACCCATTCCCACTGGCAGCACCCGTTCACGAGCATGACGCGTGGACCAGCCGTCGCTTCGCTCAACCATATTTGAGGGAACGTAACGACCCGCCCCACACGACACCACCGCAGAAATGATTAAAGAGAGCATGACATACTTAGGCCACCCATCCTAAGGCACTGAATTGTAAACTAATATCCAAAAGCTTTTCATAGGCCTTTACTTACAAAAACTACTGACTATAGAAAGCAAAATGATTGCAATAAAAAAAAAAGAGAAATCAAAACAAGGTTTACTTGCCTATTAGTTTTATGTTTTGAGTAAGAAGTGCCATACATATTGATAACATCAAACAGAGAAAAATAAAATATAAATATACGACGCCCTTAGTACAAGCAGACAGAAGCAGACCCATTCCCACTGGCAGCACCCGTTCACGAGCATGACGCATGGACCAGCCATCGCTTCGCTCAACCATATTTGAGGGAACGTAACGACCCGCCCCACACGACACCACCGCAGAAATGTTTAAAGTGAGCATGACATACTAAAGCTACTCGCATTAAGGCGTCGTCGAGTCAAAAAGCTTACAATAAGTTTTAAGTAGGTAGGACAATTCCCTCAATTTTCACATAGAATAGAAAAATCTACGACCAGGCTGTTTTATCAATTAAATTACATTTCATTTCCACATGTAAGGAACCCAAGGGGAAATAGAATTATCTATGACTAACAAGCCATTATAGAAAAAAAAACGCGGAAGCATGTTGTAGTGTGAATCATTGGGTGTTTATTTACGTTCATGTTGATGTGATATAGATACATATTGGTACCTATTAGAAAGTTAACTCATGAGCTGTGACATATAATAACACAAATATGTGTTAGTGGAAATGCTAAATTTTCTTAAGGATACCTTAAACATATTATTATTTGGTAAGATATCTCTATGAAAATCACAGGACGCTACGAAAACATCATTTTGGAGATTTAAAAGACAAAATTATTATTGGCGATTTGATTTGATAAGACAACATATTATTTAAAATAGGTAACGATTTTGTTAAAAGCGGTAAATAGGACAAGTAAGGATTAACCACAGACTGGCACAGACCATACAACAAATAATGTCTGTAGGATAAACCGACTATACACATAGGATAGCCAAAAAGTTTGTTTAAGAATAAGTATGATACTTTGAGACGTTATTCGCAAGGGAAAATATTGCTCTTGGTTAAACTATGTAAATATAAACTTATTCCTCATTCATTTGAAAGACAGTAGAAGTACAGGAAAAAAGTTATGCAGTCTTCCAAAATTTAGAATTAACAATGCAACGAAATAATAGGCAAAGCATAAATACTCCATATCGCCTGGCGAATTGGTGGAAATTGGCACTTCTGTCGCGAGCCCGCGGGGCAGGTGACAGAGCGGTCTGCTGTCTATGCAAGGCATACATTGCAGGCTGTTTGTTAAGTGAGTTTAGGATTTATCTTACTTAGCAACCATTGGGGCTGTATTATTTAAAAGTTATTTTACTTCAGAGCTTTATTAGTTCAAGCTCATTTTCCTTTATGAATTTGATGAGGATACATTAGCGTATTAATTTGCATGGGTAACGAGCTTAAGCTTATGAACGGCTGTTATAAATTTTAGAAACGATTTGGGGTTTTTCTAGAAAATTGTAGTTTCATGGAATTTTAAAAGGAGTCGCAGTCTTAATTTATTTAACAACTAAGAATGCTGAAGTATTTTTTATACACTAGTCTTTGAACATCCGATAGCTACCTACATATTGTGAGAAAAAGAAAAAGTCTCATTCAAGTACTTTTTTTAACGTTAAGTAACTAGTAGTATTGATCTGCTAGATGCATTAGGACACAGAAGTTAAAAACTTTAATATGTGTCAAAAATCATCAATTTACAAATGATGACCTAAAACAATACAAATCTGTACATATTCATAGATTTAAATAATAGAATTAACAAATTGTCCTATAATTATTTAATGTTTACAGTAGCACCAATGTACAAAGTCCACAAGCAAAACTTCGACGAGCCTTTACAAAGCTACAAGTTCAGATGCAGAACAGGCAACTAAACAATTCTCTAGTGACCATCGCAGTCTCTGGCAACCCTGCCAAGCTTGCAACTTTCTACATACCACGCACACATTCACACGGAATCACCACGCTTAGCGGAAACGAACTTAATTTTGTAAGTGTTAAGGTTGTAGTTGTTTTGCTCGAGTGCAAATTAAGGTTGGCAAAACTATTATATTCAAAAGTGGGGAGTGTTAATAGTAAGTTGCGAATTGTTATTACGGAGTTTTTGTTATGGAGCCAAATTGTGTGAGAGCATTACGTCCAAGTTCTTTGTTGGTGTCCAGTATTTTATTGCTTCGCTTTGTTTATTCGGTGGCTGTTAATGATGTGGAATTACTGTTTGTGGGTGATATTTTAGTATATGGGAGGATGTTAACATTACCTTTGAGTATTAGAATTGCTTGGCAACTTCATTCATAAAATTAACCTTTTTAGTGCTGTGTGTAAGCAGATTTTAAAATTAATTTAGGCTAAATTCAGGTTAAATAGCTCTCAGGTGTTACAAGTTATGGCAAGCAATCCGATTAAGTATATTATTTTTGTACTTACATTTTCCGATTTTAATAAATGAGACTGGACTTGAATAACTGTTTTTATGATTGTGAAAAATTAAATAATAATAACTTTTTTCCACCCATCAATCAGTCATTCCACGGAAACATACAACTGTGATGAAATATGATCCTATAACTACTTAGTGAATGTAAAAAACATACCTTAAATTAAAGAACTTACAATGTAAACTTTCAGCTTTGTTCTGTTAAAAACGTTTTCACAAGTTTACGATTTCAACAATCTCGGTTCGATGGCTTTACAACTTTTTTAAAACGAAAACTCCGAGAACGGTCTGCCAATGAAAGCATTAGCATTTTACTCGGTCGTACATTTTAAAGAACTATTTCTTACTTTGTACCATAAAGAGGACTATTAAAGAGTACAATTGATGCAGAACAATGATGCTCTCGAGTTCTTGGTGAGATCTAAAGGCACTATCTTTCCATTGTTTAAGTTCTGCAGGTTTTTAAAACTACCTCCACAGATCTAAAGGCAAACACCTCCTATACATCAACTTTAAGTTCCACATTGTAATCGGTGCAACCGCAGCTTTTTATAGTAAGCGATCCGATTTCGATCCGACTGTGGTCGCAAATGTCAGTAGATTAAAATTTGAGCATTTAACTAAATGAATGTAGCTCACCTAACGTAATTGGTTGATTGTTTTTAAATATTTCAACAATGCATTATATTATAATGTACACAAATATGAAACAATTAAACAATTTTCAGACTTACAACAAGACAGTATGTAGGGTCACTCTGTGATATAAGAGATAATAACAGAAAAAAATAATCGCTTTAAAAAAAACAAATTCCTGTTACAAAATTAATTTAATTATTTCATCATTAAGTAGCCGTTGTCTTTAATTGGTTGCACATAATTATAATTTTCAACCATAATGTTGAATGTCGAAGCTGTTCAAAACTTGGCGTTACCAGGTTTTTGGGTATTAATTTGGCTTAGTTTAAAAAAATGCTCGTACGCTATAAATTTCCTTGTCTTTGCGGGAAACCACCTAGCTTCGTCGACCACGCCCATCAATCTATGCTATCCACAATGAATGGTCAGGCTCCCACTTTACCATATTATACATAGCTTAAATTATCGAAACTAAACCCTCATGCCTTACAATAAGGTTCAACACAACTGCATAAAAAGCGTGGTATAGTCGAAACGTGGTAGAAATTGATTGTAGAAATCTTATTGTTCTTAATGAAAGAATCGAAATGAAATAGAAGACTGAATGACTAGATAAAATCGTATGTGGATCTTTTCCAGACGGTCCATTTGGCTTTTTTACAGTTTCTTGCCTGTGATACAAAAGCTATGAAACGTTGTGTTATGTTAGTTACAAGTATACTTATAGGTTTATTCTTCAATCGTGTGTAGATACTTACAATTTAAAAAAAATCCGATACCAATTTTCTGCTCCAAAAAACAATCTATCTACATTATACATACCAAAACATCAATATTAGTTCAGTTGTTTAGGCGTGGAAAAGTAATAAACAAATAGAGTTCTTATTTTACGTTTATGTATTATTTACTAAGAATAAAATGCTCATCCTACAAACAAATGCCTCAACAAGGATTAAAATCCGGGACTTTTAATTGAAAGGCAGAATCGCAGCTGTGACAATAAGAGACCTTCAAAAAAAAAGATGATATTCTTCAAACGCTCGGACAGATCTTTGTGAATTATCTCGATAATGTCAGCTTTCAAACAGAAAAAACCGCATCAAAATCAGTCCATTCGTTTGGGAGCTACGATGCCGCAGACACAGATGCACAGATTGAGAAGTGGTAAACTTATAACCGTGTTTCCCGCGTGATGGGTTATGTATGGCCATCCTCCTTATCCACCCATAAGGAAGGCCTGTGCCCCAGCAGTATGATGGTCAAACTCATAACGCCATCGGGGGTAACAAATATTAATACAGTATCTGTAAGTGTAGTAAGTCTGTAATGGTAAATTGAACTGAACCGAACTCTTAATTGATAAACTCCAGCGTTTTGACGTCACGCAATCAGCTGTTTCGCTTCGCATACTTGTAGTGCGGGTCATGCATAGTCAATTGATGCCACCAATGAGGATCAACACGACAATTGAATATATCAATTTTGTATATCACATCAAATACAATATCAACAACTGAGTAAATCTCTGTTTAAATTTCTCAAATTCATTAAGTAATGACAAAATTATTGAAGTTTTAAAAAGTGAGTTTAAAAAACGCAGCCGGCATGCGATGTCGTCACGTGCCACGATCGCCCGAACAAACACCAGCCGCGCTGCTGAGCGGCGAACGTGGCTGATGACGTCAACAGCGAGGGAGCGTTTTTGAGAATGCGACACGAAAATCGCTCTATCTTCGTAATTTTTGGTCCAATTTCAATAATTCTTTCACTGAAATAATTGATTTTGATGTGACTGTAACTCTAAATATTTAACTAAAAACATCGTTGATCCTCATTGGCTTCACCCAGATTCGCACAGGACATGAGAAAAATTAATAGCATTTTAAGAAACTATTCTTCTAAAAGTTATTATTCTAAGACAAAACCTTTCATTGATAAACTCCAGTGTTGTGACGTCACGCGATCAGCTGTTTCGCCTCCTCTACTTGTCTTGCGAGTCACGCTTAGTCCCGGGCTAATCAATTATGCCATCAAGTGGCTTCTCTGTGATTCGCCCGGGACATGAGAAAAATTAAAATTGTATGGTATCGGAGTGGATATTCTGGGAAATTAGGTCTTGTTTTGGGAATAAGGGAATTTGTTGTATTGTGCGCTTTTTTGTTAGTATACTATAATAATAAAATAAATCGAATAACTTAAAAACACTTGTACCTTTATGGAAAATCATTAATGGATAGAATACTTACTTTTAAGAAAACCAAATAAAATCTACAAAAATCCATGAATCAGGTCAGGTCAACGCCATCTATCGAGCCTACAGCTTTTGTCATTTTGAAAAGCCCTCATTACATGGCGAGCTGTAAAAAATCATAAACATCTTCTCTTCTCATCGATTCAAAATAAAATTCAACATTGATTTCAAAGTAACCTGTTAGTCCTGCAACAAATCAGCCGACAGAAGGGATAAGGCATCTAATTGTTATTCAACGAACGCGCCGCGCGTCTCAATGAATCAGTTATAATAACAGGACGACAGTTTCCGCCATACCTGATCGACTAATATGGGATTTACACGGGTGACTTTAGGCTGCGTTCAGACGATACCACACGACCCAACCTCAACCCGAACTTAATTCAAACTCACCTCAACTTTAGCCCACCTTGAAATACATCGATTACAATTTTGAGTCTTAAGTATGACACATTAATATGCTCCTGTGTAATGTTCAGGTGAGTTTGAGGTGAGTTCGGGTTGAGTTTGAGTTGAGTTCGGGTTGAGCGCAGGGCGTGTGCAATTGCATCGACAAAATAAAACGGAGCTTAAATGTGTCATAAAATTCAAAATTGTAAGCGAGGGTTTCAAGCTGTGTCGCCATCTCGAGGTCCCGGGTTCAATCCCCGGATGGGTCTATTTAGAAAAAGACGACTACGACGCCGTCACCGATGAGTCACGTCTTGCGATTTAGTTTAAACAAGCCACTTGGGAGCTGACCAAAGTCGGTCGTCACATGTGACTAAAATCGACCCATGTAAATCGTCCATAAACTACCAGATAAATACGAGTATAATGTCTTGAAAATGTTTTTTCAAATATCAATCCTTTGTTAGCTTTATGTGGCCATAAAATAAAATTGTTATTGGTAAAATTTCCAGATTTGTAATGATGCTTTATTATTCAAAATCTGAAATAGAAAAAATGGTACCTTATTTCAAGAGGCAATCAAATTACCAAAGTCTTTTCTTAGTTCAAGGGTTTCTTGTAGTTAAAGAAATGGAAATAAAGATTTTAAAAGCTTTTCAATTCTTAATAAGTGGAAGGGAAATCTGGCGAATAGGATTGGTTTGGAATGTTTTAGATAGGGCACGGACGGATTTATTGAAAGGATTCGATTCAAAAAAATATTTGAATTAAATCGCGTTTGGATCGGTTTGTATTATTGAATTTAAGATATAATGTGATTTTTCAATACAGTTGCTCGAAAATGCAAGTTTACGATGACAGTCGAGCGTGCGGTAAGTTGATTTTACCGCACGCCGTGCGTTTTTGTTTACGGATTAGTACAGCGTGTGGAAAGTCGATTTTACCGCACGCCAGCGCCATGCGTTTTTTGTTTACGAACGTTTTTTTTATTTCTACTAGCTTCCGCCCGCGACTTCATCCGCGTGGACAGTAGAAAAATATTGCAACCAGTTTATAATGACCCCTTTAGTGTATGAAAGCTTGTACTACGGAGAGTTCAAGCTGTTTCCCTGGTTCCACTCACCTGAATTTGATGAAACATAGTTTAGATTTTAAGTTGGACCTCAATCTACTAAATTGTGAAAAATCTATCAAAATTCGTTTAGCTTATTTTGCGTAATTCGCGCAAAAATATTTAGAATTTACAGTTTTATTATATGTATAGATTGCAATTTCAGTAGTACCTATAATGTTTTCTCGCAAATGTATTGAAAAACGTAGTATGGCACACGGTTGTTAAGGTTTTTTAAAACTCATGACGATTATAAACTCTCGCCTGCGTCAACTCGTTTTAAAAACCTCTTTACCAACCTTGTATCATAAACTACTATTACAGTACAGATCTGCCGTATCAACAATAATCTGCCCAAACCAATCTTATTTCAGAATCGGTGTACTGTAATTCATCATTATTTGAATTCTATTTGAGTAAGGTACTTTTAACGCGAGATCTAACAGCTCACGGAGTTTAAAATGGAAATTCATTTCTTACTCAAACAATTTATTTAATAAAATATTCAAAATTGAAACAGCTACAATAATTTAATTATTTGTGTGGCCTTAACTAACTCTATTGGTTAATAAACAGTGATTTTCGAACACATCAAATTCAGACATTTAATTTAAACTAACGACATTTTTACAAGAATATTTTTTAAATATATTTTCCTAAATGTCACTCGCAATACTTCAGCACTAAGATGAAGTACCAGGATCGCAACAGCTCAGAAGAAGTTAGCTAACCTCTTTTTTCTAACAGTTCCAGTTCTGTGAAGGGACCAGCTGCCGCCGACCTGGATACGACTAGGAGGTTACCAAGACATGTGCGTTTTGTTTACTTTGTTGTATCGCTTGGTACATTATACATTGATGCTTTTGGGCGTATGTTTATATGAACGCAAAAATGTATCTTGGTAGTGGCTTTGTGTTTGTGATTTATTTGTTTTGGTTTCTTTTTTATTTTAATAGAAGTTTTTGACTTTGAAACACCAAAAGGTATTTTTTTGCTGAGATTCATATTATTATCTTATATCAACCATTTGAGCATTTATTTATAAGCTTAAGTTTTATTTAGATAGTTTAATAAAAACATAAAAAACATGCAAAATTAAATTTAAATAAGTTCTTGCAAAATATGTGGGATCTTTTTTTTTATTGGGAATAAGCGAGCTTTGGAAGGAGACCCCAACATTAAATCCTCAGTCGATGAAAATTTGCAGGAATGAACCAAAACCTATGTACAAAAATACAAAAAAAAACCTTTCGTACACTATTTTAAAGTTTATCAACTGTCCTTTCATTCTTAAACCTATAGTAAATTGAAATAAAACACTTTTAACGGATACTAGCGCGGTTTTATTGAAAGTACTTTGGTAATTAGTTGGTATATACCAACGGATACTAGCTACTACTACTATACGGATAGTATCCGTTAAAAGTGTTTTATTTCATGTCTAGTGAGCGCGTAAGCTTGAGAAGTGTCTATAGTAAATTGTTGCTATAGAGATTAGACATCAATTTGTTTTAAACAAAAGCTAATCATAAAAATTACTAATGGTTGCTCGAAGTAATCTAGGTTTATCCAAGCTCAATAGCGATTTGACTTAGGGTCGGGCGTAACAAGATTAATGGACAAACCCTAACTTATTGCTTTGATCGGTTCTTGATTAAGATTGCTTGATTAATCCGCACTCAAATTGAATTTCTTTTACTAATTAATAAAAAAGCCTCTAATCGCTACCCGTTTTACAGAACGGTGATTACTTTTTTATCCTTTTTTAACATTTTCCTTTTAATTTTTATTTTTAGGTTTAATACAACGTTCCGCCCACGACTCCGTCCGTGTGGATATACGGCAAATCCTTAGTGAACCTTCAACAAGGATTAACAGTATCCTATGCTATAATACAGGCTACATAAATAAACTATCTGTGTGTTCAAAATAGTTCAGCCTTTTTTGCGTGATTCGTGTCTGTGTTAATTAATTAAAATAACTATAGGTAAGTAAGTAGGTACCATAAGACATTATTAATGAAAATTTCAACAACACACTTTCGGCTGACTGACACTTACAACAAATACTTTAACGATATTGATATACTTATACCTGAAATTGGCTAGTTTAAAAAATCTATTATGACTAAGCTTCATAGTATCGATAGCAAAAATTGTTAAAACGAAACATGATCAACGACTAATTCATCACAGCTATTTAAATCATACTATATAACATGTATCTCTCAACTTGTTAAAACTTATTTGTGGTTAACGGTGTTGGTCTCACAATTATTTAGTTTAATAAAATTAAGTATACTTTTTGATGTATTACACATTGTGAAACCGTTTGTTTACCCCAATAAATGAAAAAAAAAAACACCACTGGACCACACCACTTGGGTGTCGTTTACTTTTATTTAGGTAACCACACCACTGCCGACTAGTGATGTGTAACATTGTCATGTTGCGATCTTACGAATGATAAATAATTGATATCGATAAATGCAAGTTAAGTATGTGAACTTCATTATGGTGGTGTGGTTGCCTAAAAAATTGTAAACGATACCCAAGTGGTGTGGTCCGGTGGTGTGGTTGACAATAAAAGCGTGATTGACACTCGTATTTTTATAGACGTAATAAGTAAGTAATGATTTGAATAAAACTTGTAATTTTCAAATGCTTAATAGTGATGTTTGGGAGAAACATGTTAACTCCAATTTGGTATTTTTTTAGTTGGGTATTTACTTAGAATAATAACACCTAGAACGATAGTTCTCTACAAAGCGCACTGTCAAAAGTGAGGCAACTAAAACAGCCAAAATGGCCCCGTTTTCAGAACATAATCATACCGAATAAGTGCAAAACAGTTTAAATTTTCCTACATTTATTAGATTAGTTACTATATTATTGGATTTTAGTCACGATTAGGTAACGTATGAAGGATATAAATCTGAAAACTAAGACATTCTGGCTTAGTATTGGATACGGCTTCTAGGTGTTATTTATTTATTTAACAAACTTTATTGTACATTTCAAACAAAATGTTACAAAACGCGAACTTAATGCTAAAATCATTCTCTCCCAGTCAACCTTTAGGAAACAGATATCAATGAAGGCGGTACATAGGGTAAAATATTATTATTCTAAGGTTGGGTAATACAATGTTTTTGAATTTTTTTCTATATTTTTTTATCTATTACTGATTAGTCCACCTTATATAGAAGTGATAGAACTGAGCTGGTAAGCACATGGTAATTCAGGAATCGTCCTTTTCGTTTTTGTACATTCATGATAAGTCTCAAACTGTAAAATGTCCCTGTGGCCCTACCATGAGTTGATGCAAACTGTTTACGTTACCGTAAACTATCGGATATACTGCTCACAGTCAGTGCGAGTGAAACAGACAAAACAATAGTTTACGGTAACGTAAACAGTTTGCATCAACTCATGGTAGGGCCACTGTTGTACTTAACAGGTTTCTCCCAAACGCTACACCATACACTACATACACATTATTTGTAAAATATATTATTACGTTATTTGTAAAACACTAACAACCTCGCAGGAGTAATAGATTACTAATATCATTAACAACAACATTTGTTCTACGACCATTCCGAAAACAGACAAAAAATCGGCTTGTCATACAAATCTCGATCAGTGGCCCTACCATGAGTTGTGCAAACTGTTTACGTTACCGTAAACTATCGTTTTGTCTCTTTCACTCGCACTGACTGTGAGCAGTATATCCGATAGTTTACGGTAACGTAAACAGTTTGCATCAACTCATGGTAGGGCCCCTGTTCAGACATTTTGTATGGAAAGTTGATACTTTTTGTCTGTTTTCGGAAAAGTCGTAAAACAAACGTTGTTGTTTATGATGATAGTAATCTACTCCTGCGAGGTTGTTGGTGTTTTACAAATAACCCTGTTTATTAAATCCAGTTGTAGTGCGGTTTTTTAATAAATTGCAGGTGAATATAATATGAGAAGCTTTTGAAAATTTCAAGTTTTACTCACGTCATTACTTACTCGTATATGGATACGAAAGTATTGATTGAGTAGGTAACAAACATACAAACATCAAACTTTCACACCTTTCATAGTTATAATCTACAAGAACTTAAACCTAATGTTACTTTGTCTTCAGTCCTTATGTATAGTCAACTACGTAAAATATTTTCTCTATAACTGAAGCAGCAATGTATAGCCCATCGTATAAAACTACTGCGTGCTGTCACTTCCTGGGTGAAAGCCAGTGCGCCGGCGCAGACGATCTAATGATCCCTGGCGCCATCTAGCGGTGGCGCAGTGAACTCGGATGACAGTGTACAACGTACAGCTTTTATATAGTATCAATATCATCCCAACCAGCAATGATTTAAGGTTTTTAATTTCAAAATGTTCCCATGCTCATTTCATTATAGAGGTAATCACTAGGTCTGATGCAAGAGGAACATTACCTAATTAACTGGGCCTAAAATATTTAATAAACGTGACAATCTTGTCATGACAATTTTATTTTCATAGCTTCAACCAATTCGAAAATAGAACAAAATACTCATAGCAGCTACACCGCAATGTAAAGCAAATTGTCATGACAAACAAACAAATTATCACGTTATTAAATATGGCCCTGAATTTCATGAATCAGTATCTCGCATTTGACAGAGTATTTTTTAAATAAAAATATTGCGTGTATTTTAAATAAAAATACAACATTTGGTAATAAACCTGGCGGCTTTTTTTAACTTCAAAAACGAATAAAAATTATTATCCTGTCACCCTTATGTAATTATCTGGTAACGATATATTCAAGTTTGTAATAGTAGTTTGTTACACAAGGGACGTAAGAGAGCTATTACAGAACAAGATCCAATTTGGCGCCCATGCGAGAGTAGCTTGAAAAGGACGCTAATGGACCGAGTGCAAGCGAGCGAGGGCGATTATAGTTCGAGGGTGTAATAGCTACTTACAACCGAGGTAAGCATACTACTTTACATCATTCATGCGAGGTAAATAAAACATTTATATTGGTATGACAAAATGAATTTTTCAATAGAGAGAAAATATTTATAAAAAATATATTTATTAAAATTAATAGTTACATTGTTACAATAATTATTCAAAGGTGATACTGGTTGGCCAGGCATGTGCACTGATTAGATAGAACGTTCCATTTTCAAATCACTTTACAATTCAAGCATAGGGTGAATGCTTTAATTGTAAAGTACACTTTACCATTCAAGCTATGCAAAACTCCTTAGTGAACCAATTTCTTTTCTTATTAAAATGACGAAACTAAAAAAAAAAAAAAAAAAAATGTGTTGCACATGCCAACTTACACAGTCTCTTACCATACTAGTAAATCCTAGTTTCCGAGCAGTATGATGTAAATATCGTTACTAATGGCTGTTCCAACTAATAAGTTTCTTGCGCCCGCTCTTCTTGTCAGTTAAAAAAGTCTGGAACGGGTGGTAGGAAAATATAGACGATTCAAAGTACTGTCTTAATAATTAAGTTTATTTGAATAAAGCTTATTTGACTTTGACTATTGTAATATTTTTAGAAACGCAGACTTATGTATTTTTATATACTTATCTGACACGGTTCCATCGTATTACCAAGTTGCGGGGATAGTACTGCCACTATCTATACACTGTGTCAGTCACTAACGGTATCCCTTGATTGGATAATTCATGTTCGAAACTTTCTTACACCTATTTATGCAGCCCAGTGTATAACAAAACGGGTATTCATAAACGGTCAAGTGTGAGACGCAGTTGCGCATTTAAGGTTCACCTGAAGGGCTACAACATTAATTAGGTATAAGTATATAGAAATGTAATGGGTCACAAATTAATTTAATACGTTTTACAGATCATCTTGAAATTTAGTACAAGACTACATACATACATATACAACACAACGACGATAACAATACACAACGATAACATTTAAAATGATATAAGATAATAAATAGTAAGATGATACTTATTTGTAACTGTTCAGAGCAAACTCATTTAATTTCAGTTCTCTAGAAAAAAGGTACCTACCTACAGTAGAAAATGCTTCGTTTTTAGGGTTCCGTAGTCTAAATGGTAAAAAACGGAACCCTTATAGATTCGTCATGTCTGCGTCTGTCTGTCTTTCCGTCCGTATGTCACAGCCACTTTATTCCGAAAGTATTAGGATTACACAGTTGAAACTTAGTAGGTTAGGTAGATGTATTCTATTAACCGCTTAACGACTTTAACACAAAAATAAAAAAAATAAAGATTAAGGGGGGGCTCCCCATACATAGAACTGAAACTGATTTTTTTTCCCTCAAACCAATACGTGCGTGACATTGAGGTTCCTAAGACAATTTTTTCTCAAAGTCAACCGTTTGAAAGATATTCACTGCCAAAGTGGTATAATGTGTGTCCCCCCCTCTAACTTTTGAAATAAGAGAGTGAAAAATCTAAAAAAAAATATATAATATAGACCTTAATAAACACTTTCAACGAAAATTGGTTTGAACGAGATAACAAGAAACCCTTACAGGGTCATGTTTATGGTAGGTACCATTTACTTTGTAAGATCTCTGTAACCAACATGTTGCAATAAACAATATGACTATGACTATATTAATTAGTTTTTGAGATATAGCACATTTTCCAAAACCGCAAATACGTAAGTATAACTTTGTCATCCATACCAACACTGTGAAAAACAAAGTTATTTTTGCAGACGAAAAATGATAGTGGTAACTACGGAACCCTGCGGCGCGTGGCCCGACACGCACTTGGCCGCTTTTTTTTATTAAATTTTAATATTGGACTCGAAAATAAATATATAGTTATTTTAGTCACTATAAAAATTCATGAATGCCTCAAACTTGTGATAACGACGAATAGACTATTTAGAAACACATTTTTTTTAAACACAAACGAAAACACAAATCAGAAAAACGAACTTCATGAAAAACTATAAAAGGTTTTTTATTAAAAAATATAAATAAACGGACCAAGATGATCTGTAAAATGTTTTTCGTTTAACTCTTAATTTTAAATCGCCTCGAGTCTAGACATCAAACGTCTTTTGAATATTTTATAGAAAAAAAATATTAAGGCTCTAAATTATAACTGACATTGAAATGGAAGTCAGAAATTAATTTATAATAAGTATTAAAAGAAAAAGAAAACAATAGAAAGGTATTTAATGGAATAGGTATAGGTAAATTGAATGAAATAATAACTTCTTTTAAATTTCATATATGCATTGTCTAATTTAGTGTTGAAACTTATAATTTCATATTTCGAGGCATGAATTTCAGAGTATGATTTTATAAGCCTTCTTACTATTAATAAAGCAAATGCTTACATACATTATGATCGGAAATAATCATAAAAAATATATTTGAAAGACATTTGAAAAGCTCTTACAGAAAAAATAAGTAAGAAAATTCTAATAGGTACCAACCATAAAGAACATGACATTTGCAATTTATCAAAATACTACTAAGTAAGGCACCCTTTGAAATACTGCTGGCATAAACAGTGTTACTAAACAATGAACGATTCATCCTGTCGCCAACTCCATACATTTTCATTAGTGTTTATTTCGAAAGGGAATGATATGCATAAAAATATCTTTCTCGTTAATGCGAAAACAAGCCTTAACACACCACCGACAGTAAAAGATATCGCACCTAATGATAAAATGGTCGTAATGAGCGATTTATATTTCAATCGAGACGTAAGTTATGGCTAAGCAAAAGTGGTTACATGACAACACGTGTTTTCGATGTAAGAAATAATTCCCGGTATTTAATTTTTTACTTTTTGTTACAGTTGTTGGCTTTTTGTTGCTTTAGAAGTTTGGCATGTTTTCCAGATATTAACTTAGGTATTTTTGGATTTGTTTATGTATTCAGTTACTGAAAAAAGGTAATTTTAAAAGTCAAATAACGTAATGTAGCCAATGGTATTGACTACATTTCGGTCGTTAGTTATGGCTAAGCAAAAGTGTTTACATGAAAAAATGCGTTTTCGATGTAAGATATTTCATGGTATTTATTTTTTTACTTTTTGTTACATTTGTTGCCTTTTCGTTAAAAGTTTGGCATCTTTTCGATATATTAAATAAATTAGGTAATTTTGCATGGATTGCTCTTAATGTAGACAATGGTATTAACATTTGGGAGAATTTAAATTAGGTTTAGGTTTAAAGAACTTTATTCTCATAAAGACATAGCATTGTCACATGAGAACATTGGGAACATTTAATAAAAAGACTTAAACAGTTTGTGGTCGCAAAAGTAATACAAATTAGGTAGGTACTTAATAACAAAGCTAAGTAAACGTTGATTAATCTACAATACAATAACAATTCAATGCACAGGTTGAGGTAGTGATAGTTAATGAACTGAGCTAAGTTTTGTTTCTGAAATTAGTTCAGCATGACGTCTTTCATCAAGGGATTTGGTGAAATGCCCGTACTAACCAACAAACTATAGTGGTACTGACCGTCCCACCAGGTGGAGAGAGTGGTATGTCAGTTAGTAATAGAGGGTTGCATTTGTCCTGTCCTGTTTAAATCGCTATTAAAAATAATAACATTCGTGCATTCAAACTTTAATAATCTTTACTCAGAAATAAATATCATTACCGGTCCGTTTGTAAGCTAATAGTACTCCCTGAGGGCTCTTTTCTTGTTTCCCTGTTTTACCTCCATTGTAGGTTGAAAAGCTAAAAGGTAAAAATGGAAAAGGCAAAAGCAATGGTGTATATCAAATTAGCCTCTAGGCTTTAAAGTACGGAAATGGAGGGTAATGAGCTTGAAAAAAGTAGCTACGGTAATGCGCTGTGGACTTTTCTATTTATAAGTAAGTTTCCGACTGTACATCGAGAGATGGAACATTTTTCTTTTTCGTATTTGGTTTTTTACACGTTAATGTTATTTTCTAATTAGCTGCGAAAATCTCGAGTGGATTTTCGGATAGCTGATAAAGTAGATTTCTGTATGTTTTATAATTTACTAACTAACTAAAATCGTAGTAAAGGCAAATTAGGAACAGTAATAAATAAATAATAGTAGATTGTTATACAAGACGCTAAAAGTACCCATTGCATACGAGGTATTTTTATTCCCGAGCTTTAGCGAGGGAATAAATAGAAACCGAGTTACAATGGGTTTTAGCGTCGTGTGTTACACTATACTTTTCACTGCGATTGCGAGAAAATAAAATACAATATTAAATAGTTCATACCTATTTACTTCCGTAAACGAATCCACTCGTTTTTCTTTCCTCCACTTTATAAACTTTTTGTACAATATTTAAATAAATGATTTGTGCTTGACGGCAGAAGATTAAAATTATTTATTTCCTATTACAGTCACAATTCAATAACAATTCAATCAGTTTGTAATTATAAAAAAATTCTAAAGATTTCGCGCCATGGTACCTTTTTTTAATTTCTGCTGTAGCAGCTAAGCAACACAAACACGCATTCTACGATTCACTCTGTACACAGAGTTTAAATAAGTCTATGATTTCACCGAAGAGATGCTTTTAGTTCCATTTTCAAAAATAAGAATGAGAAACTGGGGGCCTATTACGAAACTTGGTCACGATAGTCGTCCGCAGTTCGTCGGTTATAGTTATTACAAATATTTTCAATGTAGCTATCGTAGTCCATAGTCTATTGAACGAATAATGACGGATCAACTAGAGAGAAACTGACAAATTTACGCAATCACTTTGCAATATCGCATACGCAAGTGCTTTGTAATAGGAATCAATCAGAACGAAGCACGGACGCAGCCGCGTGTATCGCATTAAACTTTTCGTAATAGACCCCCAGTATTAAGTCGAGCGAGTTTTTATTCGTGATTATGAATAAAGACTTTTTCGTTTTAGTACGCTCATTGGTAATAGACAAACATTAAAAAAGAAAAAACTTTATCCCCTAGGGCTTATTATGCTATTTTATCTCGACTCTTGTACGTTACAATGACGCACTTTTTGAGCAAGAGGAGTGAAAATAATATTGTTTATTTTCTCCACAATAATTATAATGATTGTCTATATTCAGTTGGATTGTAGACATTGTGTTAAAAATAAGTATTGTTGAGACTGGCGCCCGATTTAGTTCTAACCTTATGGCTAAAATCTATTTTATCGTACAGTATTTTCTATTTGTCTTTAACTATGTAGTATGATATGATAGAGTCACATGTGTTTCACTGCCTACATTAACCTACATATCTATTTAAATGTCACTTATAACTTTTACAAAGTGATTAACTTTACACCACGTAATCAGGTACAGACGACGACGGAACAAAATGGTGCAAAAAAATCCATCCCCAAGGAAGCGGTGACCGCCGCCGAACGCCGACCACCGAATTTATTCGAGCGCTATCTACTGGTGTGAAGTATTATATTACAGTGGGGCGACCACAACCGCCGGCTTTTGTAGGACAGGTTTATAAGTGGACTCAGTTAGTGCGAAATTGTGGTGGTTGTAACTAACCATGGCTGAGTGAATAGAACAAAACTAGATTTTATTTCGCAAGAATACGGTAAGTACATTAAAAAAGATCTTAAAACAAATCAAAGTGCAGGACTCATTCATCAGGCCTGGGCAAAAAACATAAAATAATTAAATTAATATTTAATGTCAAGCTTAAATTATTAGTGTCAATTATACTACAGAAACAATTTTGCATTGGCCACTTTTTAGGTTTATGTTGAATAAAATTATTTGTTCTTTGTAAGCATTTTAAAATAATTTGGCAGTCTATGCAATGAGATAGCATGATGATGATTTGATGCAGCTTCTGTGAGATGAAAATGAAATTAATTGTAGGTATAGGTTAATTAAAGGTACCAGATCTATTTCTTTAAAAGACAGAGACGGTTTATAGATAGATAAAATATTTTTTAATGTTAAGTATACTGTAATGAATCATACAAAATTAAAATCATATTTCTTGCATCGTTTTGTTAATTATTTTTTCTAATTATTATTCACAACCTAAAATGAAACAAGAGTAAGTATACAAACAAAGCACTAGTAAGTACTTACTCGTATAATGTACAGTTTCTTATTTTACTCACATCGGTATTTTTTTGTTTTTTTGCTATTATTAAATATTTTATAATTTCCTTCTTTTTTAAAAGCCATGGTTGCTGTATATTGCAAGGAAGTTTAGGCTATAAAGATAAGGATATCGGTTCTATATCCGTTGTTTTGGCACGACCGTGCGTTCGTCGCAGCTTTTTATTAGTCTAGACTGTACCTTTGACCCGCTGTTCGAAATTTAACTATATTTTATTGGCAGTACGGTCCCCTTTTGCTATGACACTATTCTGGTTCCAGTTATGAGCTAGTAAAGATTGGGATATCCGTGTCGAGATTTTTCGGAAAACTTTTGTTTCTGGAAAAAGTCCGTTTTTGGGTCAAAAGATTATTAAGTTGTTTATTATCTAAGTTATTTATTTTATTTCAATGTCATGTTTTCTCAGCTATTTGTATGAGGTTGATGGTTTACATATTTTCTGGAGGTCTATTACGAAAAGTTTAATGCGATACACGCAGCTGCGTCCGTGCTTCGTTGTGATTGTTTCCTATTACAAAGCACTTGCGTATGCGATATTGAAAAGTGATTGCGTAAGTTTGACAGTTTTTCTCTAGCGTATCCGACATCATTCGTTCAGTCTTGAACTACGATAGCCAAATTTATTGAAAATGTGTTTTATAGCCACAACCGACGAACTGCGGACGATTATCGTGACCAAGTGACTGCGTTACGCAATTGCGTACGTTATTTTCGTAATAGGCCCTCTGTTTTACCAGTATATCAATGTAAGTATGAAAAAATTTTATACGTTTGAATTAATATTAAAAAAACTTCTTTGCTATTCAATACTATTTTCAAAAAAAAATTCTTGTATAAAAGCTTGCAAGTTTAAAACACCAAATCAAAATCCCTTATTGAGCTTACATCAGAATTATTTATAGCTTAACGACGTCGAAACTTGTGTTTCAAGTACCATGCTCTCATATCGTAATAGGGTGCAAAAGTTCAGGACTAATTGCCAACTAATGACCGTAGTAGGATGTTCCCTAGGGAGCAATATCGGGACCCGGTGCAAATGTCAATGCTGAAATGAATACCCTCGTCATGGCTAAGATTAGAATGGGTGGTTGAATCGTGTTTGCATGTTTGATGTGGTTGATGACTTGAGTGGTTCGTTAATTGTAGGAAGTCCGATACTTGAACTATTATCAGCCCTCTATTTCATAATACCTTTCAGCCAATTTGAAACTAGAAAATATACCGATCAAACTACGACAGACACCGCAAAGTCAATTCTTAAAATATACACAAAAACCAACCACGTGTGCAAGCTGCTAGTAACAGAATGGGTTAAAAAACTGAACTATGAGGAAACTGAAGCAGTTATAGTTCATATTAGTACTTAACTGAGTTATCTCCTAAGATTTTATACTCTGCATTTTATTATTTATTATTTTTATTTTATTTATATAAATATAACATTACATACAAATGCATACGAGGTCACACACGCATACGCACATTTATACTCACACACACACTCACATTTTAAAGTTTTAGAGTTAATATTTTTTTGTTATTCAATTTTTTAGTTTTATTTCTTTAAAAACATGAAAAACTGATGTTGTTATGAGAGAGCGATTTTCTCTTGGTACATGTGTTTTTACACTTAAAAGGAGGAATCAACCATACCCTGTATTACCCACTTGTTTTCATGAAATAAATATTTTTTCATTTTCATTTTTCATTTTCAAAGTACCTACATCAAAATGTCATTGTAACTTTCAATTGACACGTTTGTGAAATAAGGGCCGGCCTTATTTAATAATGAGATAATTTGTCAATTGTCACGACAATTTGGATAACATAAGCGGCGTGTAGCTAATTAGTTTGTTTCTATTTTCTAATCGGTTAACGCAATGGATATAAAATTGTCATGACAGGTGACCAATTGTTACGTTTATGAAACAGAGGCCTTGAGATATTGGGATTGTGGAGGTAGGTATTCCAACCTCCTCGTTAATTGACTGAGCGAGTGCGAAGTGCGAGCGAAGCGATTCAGCTTGGTCAAAAATGCTTTCGTATGTCCGTCTGGTGGTCCGTCAGTTCTCCTCTACAGGAGCCCAATCGCGGTAATAGGGATGTTGACTATTTTTTTATTTTATGTTACATAAATTACCTCTCAAAAAAAGAAACATTGGTAAAAGAATTAATTCGCTAGCATGAAAACTGCCCGAGATATCACAGTGTGAAATGCACACAAATGGACTCGATCAAAAACGCTCCATACTAATGGCTTGCACGTTATGACGTCACGCCGTGCTAGTTTGTATGCAACGCGTAGGAAATTTGTTCGGCAGCTATATTAAATATTGTGTTTATCAAAATAGTTTCTTAGACAAATTTGCTATACATTTTACGGACTAATTAAAGGTATTATTTATTTTAATAAATTTTATACTTTTTAAATGGACTTTTCCACCCAACTTTGAAGGGTCATAAAACAAATAATATGCAATATATAAAACCAAGAGGTATACAAGCTACTCTAAAAGTTTAATATGTTTACGATTTTTATTAGTATTTCGTTATTTTATTCATTAGTCAACATCCCTATTCTGAACAATAAAACCAAAAACGTTACGTTGTCATTTAGGTTATATTTACCTAAAAATCTTTGGTTTAGCTTCATAATTTTATATCTTTGGTTTTATCGTAAAAAATTAGCGCGATTAGGCCCCAGGTCGCATTTCTAAACCGATTCCCGTAAAATTTTGTGAGCGGATGTTTTTGGCGATTGCGCATATTATTATATCAAGACAAGAATGGCGGAGATATGGGGAAAAAATCATATCCACTCATTTCGGGAAATGATCACAAATGACACAAACGCGAGGTCTAGGTACAGATCAACAAAGCCAACTCTAGTCTACATTTTTCGATATTTCACATATTCGAAACATGTTTTTTACCGAAATTACTATTCAGACACTCGATTCATTAATTAAAATATACTATAACATATTTTTCAAATTACCTTTAGTATCCCAAAATTGTTGTACTTATACATGTAGTTCAATTTTCTCCTCTAACTTAATTATTATACTTAAATGTATGCACGCACTAATTTTATGGCAATTACCACGTTATTATGAGGAGCTCGGTAGCGCAGTGGTTGGTTTAGCGCTTGGCTCAGCGATTGCTGAGGTTATGCAATTTTCGCAAGGGTCGGTCATGGGATTGGTGACAAAAAAATTATGACCTTGAACTCCTCCGTGCTTCGGAGGGCACGTTAAGCCGTTGGTTGGTCCCGGCTGTATTTGCAGTCGTTAAACCCACCACCGCATTGGGCCCTTGTAGGTTATGGCCTGTCCTCCTTATCCACTCATAAGGAAGGCCTGTGCCCCAGTAGCGGGGACATTAAAAATAGCTGATGTTGATAACATCGAGTGAAGCTCAAGAAGTACGCTCAACAAGAAATGTGGCAAATAAAAATAATTATTCTTACAACAATGGAACTGTACGTACCTAATCAAAAGGTCCTTTATGAAGAATATAATCCCATAATCCTATCACAAACCAATTTCCAACAAAGCCATTAACAACAGTATTCGACAAAGAAAATGAATGCACAAAGCCATTTTGCGATGCAGAGTGCGTCAATATCAAAATTCAAAGCCTTTTTGAGGTGACATGGCTGTGAAATTAGTTGTCTATTGAGTATGCCGCGAGGCGCGATGCGGCGCGCATCACGACGCGTCGGCCTAGAGCTATTCCGATGAAATAACTTTGAATTAGTGATGTCACTTCATTACGTGAGTGTACTTGTCGGGTTTTAGAATAACGAGCGTCAATGAGGGCGTTTCACAATGACAAAAAACTGTAGGCTCAATAGATGGCGTTGATAATGTAATAATAAAATGTGTGTCAATGTGATTTTTTTACTAAGCTTCGAACAGTATCAACACCATCAGTCTAGTGAGGCAAATAGTTACTATTTTTATTTTTTTTAATGTCACTTTTGGATTTATGAACGCAATGTTGATTTGCGTATTTATTATTATTTATTATTATGAGTACAGCCACATGGCAAACATTAACACATCCATTACAAACTAATTTAAATACGTTATATTCTGATGCATGCCACAATAACGGCGTACATAGCATTCCCAAGTTGATATTAGTCACAGAAACAAACAATCAAAGCACTGAAATAATAATTATAAGTAGGTAGGTAATAACATTTTCATAAAAAAATATAAAATCAAAATAAAACAGTGAATTCATAAATTAGATTAAAATTAATTGGAATAAATCAATTGACTTAAAATGAATTGATGAGATTAAATTGAATTTGATTTAATATGAATTGATGAGATTAAATTGAATTTGATTTAATATGAATTGAAATAAATTAAGTTAATTAAAATTAAATAAAAATAAAAATTAAAAAATAAAAATAAGTCATATAAGTTAAATTAAAATATATATAAAGTATTATATGGCAAGACTATTCTCAAAAAACTGCTGGATTTTACGTTTAAAGGTGGTAAAGTGGTCTCCAAATATATCAAGATCTAAAATTTTATTACTCAACAAATTATAATCGTTGCAAATTCGTGCCAAAGGCGACTGCCTGCCCAGATTAGTTCTAGCATATGGTGTGCTAAACGTCTTAAATTGGCGGTGCCTAGGATATCTATAGGGCACAGACAATGACATACGCGATAACAAGTGACTACATTGCATATGCCCATTTACAATTTTATGAGCGAAAGACATATCCAACAAACGACGGCGATCGCGAAGGCTGATAAATTTAAATTTAAATAATCGTTGGACGTATGGTTGTCTGTGGGAGAATCCATTACTGCAAAATGCAAGGTGCCGAGTGAAGGCCCGCTGTATGCTTTCGACTCTCTGCGAATGAACGCTGTAGAAAGGACTCCAGACACAAGAGGCAAATTCGAGATGGCTACGCACTAACGCATTATACAGCAGAATCTTGGTGTTTAGATTAGTGAAGTATTTGGTGTTACGTTTGATGAATCCTAGCATTTGAGCAGCTTTTTTAACTGTTACATCTATATGCGAGTCAAACTTCAACTTACTATCAATAATAACGCCGAGATCTCTGACCGTATCTACTTGTGCGAGTTTCACGCCACCAATCTCGTAGCTCGTTTGCAGAGGTCTTCTCTTTCTAGAGTATTTAATGTGGTAACACTTTTCGGCACTAAGCACCATGCAGTTGGCCACACACCAGTCTCCTATTCTGTTAAGATCATCTTGAACAAGCTGACTATCAAGAAGCGATTTTATTGTTCTATATATTTTTAAATCGTCAGCAAATAGTGACATTCGACAATTTTTAATGCTAGCAGTTATGTCATTAATGAAAATCTGGAAAAGTAATGGACCCAAGTGTGAACCCTGGGGTACCCCTGATTCAGCAAAATACCCGTCAGATTGGTAACCATCAACAACAACTGTTTGTGGCCTTTTTTGCAGATATGATTTAAACCACTTAAGTAAAGGCCCACCTATTCCTAGAGCATCTAGTTTACTAACAAGAAGACAGTGGTTGACCCTGTCGAAAGCACTTTTGAAGTCCGTATAGACAGCATCGACTTCCAAGCCCCTGTCAACTTCCTCTGACAACTCAGATACGAATGGAACCAGATTAGTAAGGACGGAACGACCGGATACAAAGCCATGTTGATGGTCTGTTACGGATTGTTTAATCAAACTGGCAATAGTGGGATATAGGAGGGCCTCAAAAATCTTAGCAAAGCAAGAAAGTATCGATATAGGTCGGTAATTACCTACAGAGGCACGATTTCCTTTCTTGAAGACTGGTACGACACGAGCCTTTTTCCATTCTGATGGAAATGAGCCATCTTCAAGAGATTTGTTGAAAATGATGGTCAAAGGCAGGACCAAACCAGCCATGCAACGTTTTATAAATAATGGAGAAATTGAATCAGGCCCGGCACCCTTAGTAATATCCAGCTTTTTTATTATTTTCACAACCTCTGATTCAGCAAACTTCAATCTAGTCAGACAGCCACCTCCAGGGACAGACGACTCAGGAGAATCAGTGCAATCAGTAGAGTACATTGACGAAAAATGTCGAGCAAATAAGTTTACAATATCAGGTCCAGATTCAGCCACTGCATCACCCAAATGCATTTTTTTAGGTATAACGGAATGACCACCACGCCTGCCCTTAATAAAGTTCCAGAAAACCTTTGGGTTATTAGGGATGTTACTTTCGATTGTGTTGAGATAATCTCTATAGCATTTAGCTTGCAGCTTATGACCACGACTCCGAAGTAGGTGAAACTCAATCTCGTCTCTAGGGTTGGAATATTTCAAGAATCTCCTACGTTTTTTACTTTTTTCTGCCAAAAGCCTAGTCAGACCACGACTAAACCAGACCTTATTGCTAGGTTTGTGTAATACATGTTTTGGCACGAATTTGCCAATTATCTCGTATAAAGCACCATAAAATGACGAAACTATTTCATCTAAATCTGAACACTTCGAAAACCGCAATCGCCAGTCGATTGCTTTCAAGCTACATATAATGTTAGGATAGTCAGCCTTATAATAATTAAATGCCAAATATTTTTTTGGTTTCAAAGAGCATTGGTCAAAGTAAGGGATGTTCAACTGTATGCAAGGGTGAATTTGATACATTTTGCTTAATACATCTAAGGGTTTCGTTACATATGCATTAGGTATGTTACATAAGGCTAAATCCAGAAAACGATTATCACAATTACAAATATTATTGAATTGGTGCAGATTATTAGCTGACATGAAATCTACAAAGGTGAAGCCCAAATTGGATCCATAATTCGACGGAGTCATATAATTACAACAATCATCTTCGGGACTCCAATCAATGAAACTTAGGTTGAAATCTCCGATTACTATTAAATTGTCAGATTGGCTCATAGCAAGTTCAACGTTCTCTAGAAATTGCTTTAAGGTCTCCAATTTCACTGGAGGCGGCAGATATACTACACATACTGTTAGCATTTTTACTGACTGGTTTATTTCAAATTGTAAGTTTACCCAAACACATTCAATATCACCTTCCAGACTTTCAATACGAGTGGAAGCGATTTCACGCGAAACAGCCAACAGTACTCCGCCCCCATCTTTTTTGGTGTCCTTAGAGCATATACGATCTCTACGATAAACAATATACCTATCATCTATAATTTCGTTTGATGAAATGTTCGAGTTGAGCCACGTTTCAGTCAAAGCTATTAGTTTATAGTTAGAGGTAACAATATTACTATATAAATCATGGGTTTTCGTACGAAGTCCCTGAACATTTTGATAATACAAGTCCAACATTTTTGAATTTAAACTTTGTTACATTGATTATTAGAACACTACATAAAATGTCAAACCATCAATTTTAAGCTTTCATGAGATTTTATAAGTAAGCCTTGACTGGTTTCATCCTTCCGAACATATATTCGCCCATTACGGATCCAGACAAATTTGTACATCATTTCCTTTGCCTTCTTACGAGTAGCAGCATGTAGGGTCTTATGCGATGGTGTGAGGTGTTCGGTCACAAATACAGGTAATCGAGGTCCCCCAATACCGAGATGATGCGAGGCCAACTTTTCCTGAGCGTTTTTTTTATTGAACTTCGAAACGGCCGCAAGTACAAAATCACGCTGACGAGAGTTCCGCAGCTTAACCACCACTGCTCTGGGACGATTACTGTCCTTTTGCAACTTGGCCACTCTAGTAACGTGATGGATATCCTCAGCAGTCAAGGGATTTTCCACGACCTTCGCGAGTTGGATCACGGTATCTACCAGATTTTCAGCCCTGTGTTCAGGTATTCCATTAATCTCGATATTGCTTTCCCTCATATGTAGCTCAACAGTATGGAGCCTATGCGTGAGGTCTGCAACTGATGACTTAAGTGTCTCATTTTCTGATTGTAGTTGAACAATTACAGCAGTCTTCTCGCTTAAGGACGATCTCATTTCCTCAAATTGAGTATTTATAAAATTCATAGATTCACGAACGCATAATACTTGTTCATTCATAACTTTCAATTCAGAAGTGACCAGGTTCTTTATGGCTAGTTGTAATGTTGAGTTTAGTTCTTGCTGGATAATACTTCTTAAAGTTTCTTCAGATATACAACCATGTTTGTCCACTGGTTTTGGAGTAGTTTCAGTAGGCCTTGCTCGGATAGTCACGTTTGAATACCCGGGAGATTCCTGCTCAGGGCTTTTAGTATCTTCGTTCGAAGCAGTAAAAGATGGGCGTATAGGCGTATTCGTATTGCCAGTTTTTGGTGCTTTGCTCCGGCATTCGGGACATTTCCAACTAGCCTTTTGGCTCGCCTCCATTATCGCAAAGCGCTTGAATCCGACATTAGCACAATCAACATCATATTTCAGCTTGCAAACACAACACATCAGGTCATAAAATATGGAATATGGATAAATATGATACAGTTTTTAAAGATGCCCCAGTATCATCAAAGGTATAAATAGTAGTTTATGACACTGACGCATAATACCTAGATATGTGCAGTTTCATACACTACTTTATGCTGCCCCCCCTCCCCCCCCCCCAAAATCGTGGACAGATAATGGAAAGTAGAACCATTTTTTTCACAGTTTTAAGCAAGAATAAAAAACACCTACGAAATTCAATATAACAAAATGTAAAAGTTGAAATCAAAATTTAAACCTTTTTTGTAATGCTCTAAAAATGGCGCGCATTCCATTAAAAAAAAATTAGATGAGTGCATTCTTGCAAACTAATCGCAATAAGTCATCGATCACCATAGAGTGCATTTTAATCATGGAAAGTATGTGTGTGGTTTTTTTTAATATCACGGCACTACCTTCCATAGTGATTATGTCCTCTGTGCTACCTTCTTCTTGGATTTGCCCTGTATCGTAATGAGAAAAAAAGTTATTTTAAGATGCAGCTAACTGCATCGTAATGAGTTTTTTTTTTATTTTACCTATTCACGAAAATAAAGTACGTATTTATATTACCTTTTTTGAATTGATATTTGGAACATTACGTTGTGAGTGTAGATAAAATATGTTAAGCTCATTCCTTGGGAAACTTTGCCAGCTTTTTAGTATCTTAAAATAACATTCAAATACTTCAGTTTTCATCAACATCACTCCGAACTTTGACCGTCATCAAAATTCGACGAACTCACTTTTAGAAAACTAGCTAATTTTCCAATGAAAGCTCTGAATTCCAACAATTTCCACATAATATATTAATTCATTCGCCCAACCAACAATAACAAATTGATTATCATCACCAAAGTCGCTATTCACCGTACATAATACAAGTTACATGCGAGGCATTATTAAATTTGGCCCATCCACAAAGGAACCCTAATAAATTATTAGCGATACCCGCAAACTACCGCCCTATTGAACCACATTACCGTAACCCGATCAAATTGAATTCAATGCTGAAACTTCCAAATAACAGAACTGTCAAATATACAATTCATACATTGGTTTAAGTAAGAGGTAATTGTGGGGTTTTAATATTTTTTTATTTTTAGTGTAGGTATATTATTTAGGTCGAAAAATCGGCTCAGACAAACGTGAGATAATCGCGGAGATACATACGGGTCAAACTGAGAACCTCCTTTTTTAAGTCGGTTAAAGAACTACACTACAAGGCCAGTATATTCCAAATTATCGAATTTGGCCTATGTTTGATTCAACGATAAACAATCAAATATTCTGTATTTTGAGCAGATAAAAATATGTTGAAGTTTCATTAACGATCTTGATTATTTTACGTTGTTTTTTTTTCCTTTATTTACCATTATAAAAATACGATATTCGTATCTTCACTCAACTAAAAAAATATGCAAAGACAAAGAAAATTTTCATTAATTTTTTGGATAATACTTAATGTTTATCAATCCCCTATTCACAAAAAATATTTAGAAAAATAGGTAATTAATGACATTAGAAGAATATTCAACGGTTACTTTTTCAAAAAGTGTCTTTATGCTCAAAATAACAATAAATACATTGAAAAAATTAAAAAGTGAGGTTATTTTCATTACTCTTCGCACGTAAAGAAAAAGACAGAGACAGAGTTTTTGGAATATGGCCTTACTAAACTGAACTGGCCTTAGGATATCCCTTTTCCAACAAAAAATAATTATCTTATTCAGTTCATAAACAAAGAAGTTATACGACCATGTCATCGAGGTAATTCACACAAAATCATACTATTTTCGTGCTTTTTTCAAGATTAAGTACTTAAAAAAGTACTGGGGGCCTATTACGAAAATAACGTACGCAACTGCGTAACGCAGTCACTTGGTCACGATAGTCGTCCGCAGTTCGTCGGTTGTAGTTATTACAAACATTTTCAATTTAGCTATCTTAGCCCATTGACTATTGAACGAATAATGACGGATCCACTAGAGAGAAACTGACAAATTTACGCAATCACTTTGCACTATCGCATACGCAAGTGCTTTGTTATAGGAACCAATCAGAACGAAGAACGGACGCAGCTGCGTGTATCGCATTAAACATTTCGTAATAGACCCCCAGAACCGATTTCCAAATTTTAAAAAATGGGACCAACTTGGGAGTTTACCTAATGTAATAACGAATCATTTCAATTGGTCCAGCCGTCTTTGAGTAATCGGTGGACATACACACAAAAAAAACAAATATTCAGACGAACAGAGAACCTCCTCCTTTTTTAAAGTCGGTAAAAAAACGTCGTTTTGTACGTACAAATACCGCAAGCGCTCTGAAGTTGCCGCAGATCACCGCCTATTGACAATTTCGGTACCAATTAGTTAATTTAGGTTTAATCGTAGTTTAAGGCCCAAGTGCGTTTTCCCAATCCCATAGGAACTGAAGTAAGCACTATACCACAGAATATATAATAGACTATACTCTAATCTCGAATCACAAACTTCAAATTCTGGTACATTTGAAAGTTGGGCAATTCCAACATTTTAGCAGATTCGCTCGGTGATACTTGATATACTCCAAGTACATTAAATGATACTTCGTACCCTCAAAGGAGTATAGTTTGGAGTAAGAACTTATTACGAATGCATGGAATACTGAACGTAGTACAGTCGACTTCGGAATTAAATGAATGTAGATTTCTTGAATTGAAATTTGTTCTTGGTATATAATTGTATTGGTAGCGCGAATATTTTTTCTCTGTTTAAGTTAGATAAGACATCATAAATTTTTAAGGTGCAGGTACAGAAGTAGTCCTAGCGAAATATTAACAATCTACATTTTGTCTCATTCTCATGGTAACTATTGATAAGTATTTTATTATTATTTAATTTATTAAAGTTAAAGTTCACTTCTCAAGCTTACGCGCTTACTAGACATGAAATGTATATACTGTTAAGGTTGATTATAAATCATACACCACGTTAACAGAAGTAATACTTTATTTCACGACCAGTTCAGACGATAGCTCGAGCAAAAGTGAGTACAATTTACAAAATCCAACGCTTTTATACGCTTTACCATAACTATCATAGAATTGTCCATAGACTTGCAACTGACAAGTATAAACACAAGTGGAGCATAGACTTGAGCCGGAAACACACCATTGCGCCGTGCCGTGTCGCGCCACGGCACGTCAATCAATCTGTCAATCTTTGCTCCACGATTCACAGACTAGCATTAAACGTCAGAAGGATGTTTTGTCTGTGAGTGATTGCCGACAACTGCATGAACTATGGCAACACTAATGTCAATCTCAAGTATTGTCAAGTTGACATATGACACTCAACAAGGAAATGGCCAACAGATATTAGGATTGATAAACAATTGATTTACAAAATTAATTACTAACAATACTTACTCGTACCACCACAGCATTATAAGAAAAGCTCATAATCCATACTAATATTTAAAAAAAATGTGAATGTATCTCTGTATATCTGCTACCTTTTCACTCCTGCAAAATCAAATATGTCATAAAACAGAATCAAAAATATTTTCATGATACATGCGTGTCAATTAGATGGGAAAAAATAAGTGAAAGTGACACTGGTGACCGAAAAATGAAGTGGTAAACTGATGTCGTGGTATGGGCATATTATTTCATAATTATAGCAATTTTATGTTTTCAAAACAAAAGACCGCTGCTCAATTTATTAACAAACTTTTATGTAATAAACAGTAAGTGGACGAGTAGACGAATCCTTTTTATTCATAATCCTAAAATGTTCCGGTACACAAAAATCCCACAAATTGGCTGGAATAATTCACAGAATCCTTCGGGATTAAATCCTTTGCTACTCTTAAATCCTGATGAAAAATAACAACGCATCTAATATTTTTTCCTCACCACGAAAAATATGAAGAGATGAAAATATAATGAATACTCTCTGGTTTTTCTTAGAACTTTAACTAATGGAAAAAGTTTAATCTGAGATTATTATTAAGGTTATTTTATAATAGAATTCAATTTAAAGTAACTTGAAAAATAATATAAGATACGATTCTGAGTCCCATTACAAAAGATCTGGAGCAGAAAGTTTATTTTATGAATATGATTGTTCATCATCATTCGTTGTTACATTTTTTTTATTTTTATTTTATTTTTGTATTTAGTTCATTACATTAATAAATATATTTTGAGCTGAAAATTTTGCTCTAACACGTAACTTAATTTTTATGTTAAAACAAACGTGGCATTGTTGTAATTATTTGAACTTGTTAAATAAACGTATGTTCGGAATATAATTATTTTGCTTTCATCGTTTTTTGAATGATTACTGTATCTGGTATTTTTCACCATTTGAAAAGCCAGAATTAATAGTCTAGCTAGTACATGTTTTAAAAAGTACCTAAATGAGCTTATTGTAATTGTGTTCTCGAAAGTCTCGAAATCATCATTTTATTCACAAAAAATATATAAATTAAATATCTAATTCAATACTGGCGATTTTATACATCTATTCACATTACAATCCTTATTAATCCGACTCTCACCACGAAAGCCACGCTAACATGTGGAATACGTATTTACTTTTAATTAGCTCTAACATACTCTTCTATCACTTTTTTCACATTTTGAACCCTAACCATTAGATTTTAAAGTTGATTCTCATTCAGAAAACGTTTGAAGATTTTAGCAAAATAACCTCCCACGATCTAGTATTTGCGCAGAAAAATCCCTTTTGAAGAGCTTATCTTCATTTTAAAATTCTGTTTTATTCGTCGAGTGAGCTTGCGGCGAGCATTTTCTACTTAACTCCTATTTAACTTAAAATTTCAGATTAAGCGCATTGATTCAGTAAATGGCAAAAAGCATTGGTTATGTTCAGGCTGAAAGCCGCTTTTTAGCCTACATTTAAGCTTTATGTATACGTGCTGAAAGGGTTAATAAATTCAGAATGCAATTTGATGTAAATTTCTAGAAATAGAATCTGACAGTTTCCTACAACAAATATAAGTTTAATTATAACTTTTTAAAATAAAACTAGGAGTAAGTAAGTTCAATATTTAGTTTTTTTAACATTTTATTGCGTTGATCAAATCAGTAGACATTGCTGGAAAAATTTCTCAGCTGAAGTCGCAGTGGGCAGGAAACATAGCGAGAAGAATTGATGGCCGCTGGAGTTGAAAGGTGGAGTGGTATTATATGGCACAGAATACATCAAGTTATGGAACAGCAACCGCTCACGACGCTCCGAAGTGACCTCCTTTTTATGCAGAAAAAAAATCATTTATGCATCACCACAGTGGGTGGGATTCGCAAAGAGGGGCACACAGCACCACCAGCTGTTGCAGACAGCGCCAGCGGCTACTGACCACCAGGTGAAGGCCAGAAGAAACAGTTGGATCTGGGCATCATTGTCGAAGAGATACCACATTTTTAGAAACACGTAGGTAATTCGTTGTAAACTGAGTTAGGAAAATTTACAATAAGCGGTTAGAGGTTTTCATCCAGAATTATTTTCTTCCCTGCAAGTATTATTTGAATCGAGCCGTCAAGTCAGTAGTAACTACAGAGTATACGTACTTCAGCAGTCGTTTTACTTTTCCTATATTGCATTTGCTGAACAGCTATATAAGACAAGCAAATAAAGCTTGCAGTATAAACTACGATTAAACTTAGGCACCAGAATTAGTTCCACAACCAAACAGGGACCAGGTGAAGCTCATTCGACACCTCTTTTACTACCTCTACACATTACACAGCGGACTTGACAGTTAAAATTTAACTACCCAAGTTTTACTTTACAACCTCCACAGTTAGGTGCACACTAACGCCCTCGTAAACTATATCACTTGGAGTTAAGTGTTACGGTTAAAAGGTACTTAGTTTAGTTTTAATATAAAACTTTGACCGGTCCCAAACTCCATCGTTTAATTTTAAAACTTGAAGTTTTAACATTTTTAGTTGGTAACGCGAATTTGTAATACTTGTTAAGTTATTCTGTGGCTGTCTTAACTAAAATGCAGTATACATAACTAAGTATGGTGGTGAAGTTAGCTCCGAACTTAGTTGAAGTGAAGCAAACATTTCATATCATGAAAGGAACTTTTAACTCTCTCTTACTAAAATTAGTATTATTACTCATATGACTAAAGACGTAAGTATTTTCGAATAACATTAAATAAAATTAAAGATATGAATACTACCAGGTAGTTAAGTTACCAAAAATAAAATAATTAAGTATATATAAGTGACTGTATAGAATAAAAATAAATTGCATTATAAGAAACAATAAATATGCAAGCTTAAAATTTTCCTACGGTATTCAATAAACTTGCTTCTGTTATAAATGTTTTTTTTATAACAGACTACTCATACAAACTTTTTAAGGAAACAGTTTTCCAGTATAAGGAGATACTGTACTTTTTAAGTGCAAACGTATTTTGAAACCATAGAATTTGACTAAAAATGATAATATTTCCTTTAGAATTTTATCATTATTTTTAGTCGTTACCAAAATATCATACTAAGGGCTAATTTTTCAATTCTCAGATAACAGATATCAGTCAGTTTAAATATTAACCAAACAGACAAACGAATGACAAGCATTTTCCATTTGGCAGTATAATACGCTATCAAACGGATAAAGCTCTATCTAGGCATTGAAAAATCAGCCCTTAGCGGTTTTCGACAGTCCTTAAATCGTCACGCATATTGAGAGGTACTTTATATCTGTAACATTGGGTGCTATGCTAATATCAGAGAAAATAGTATCTACCGTTTAACGATCACTGCTGCTTATGTTAAAATTATGTTTGTTGCTAATAAAAAAATCATGTAATTTCAACCAAAGTCGTGATTTATGAATCTTTTCACAGGAAATCCTCTAAAATTAATATCACCCATTAGCTGTTTTCGGCAGTTCATCTGGAAGCGCGTCCGCCATATTTATCTCGGTAACAGTTAGTGCCGATTATCGGAGCAGTTAGACAGATTTATCTTGACAATAAAAGTAAACACCGCTGCTCTCAACTACGGCCCATTAGTACGGGGCTTATGCGGTGCAAGCCATAGGAGAAAGCGGATTCAGAAATTATTACTTCACTGTTATGAGTATAGTCTGTTCCCGGAGAGAGAAATTCACTTAAAATGATTATGCTAATTATAACACTACAGCGGACGCGCGTGCATAAATAACACAAAATACTAAACAGACTGACTAATCCAGTCCAGTGGCCCCTACCATGAGTTGATGCAAACTATTTACGTTACCGTAAACTATCGGATATACTGCTCACAGTTAGTGCGAGTGAAAGAGACAAAACGATAGTTTACGGTAACGTAAACAGTTTGCATCAACTCATGGTAGGGCCACAGGTCCCAGCCACGGTAATGGTGCCCCAGCGGCCTTGCGCTTGACAACTAGCCTAGAACCTCGAACCACAAACGAAAAGAAACAAAGAAACGTTGCACAGCACATAAGTATAGTTTTTCTTATTATTAATGCATAATATCCAATAATATTCACATACCTACGTGATAAATAAGTTATCGTCGATTGTGCAGTTGCGAATACTCAAATTCAGTGAACTATATCACCAGAAATGAGGAATCGATGGAGAGGCTCGTAATACAAGGCCACACAGAGGGGAAGAGATCACGAGGCCGCTCTCCGACTCGTTGGATCGACCTCATTAAGAGGATTGTCAACCACGTGGTCTCCATACAAACGGCAATAACGTTTCCCACCCTCTAAACCTTAACCTACAGCAATGAATTTTTGGTATGTTTTTGAAATGCCTAAAAACTAGGGCTGTACGTTTTGACTACGCAGTCGACCGCAGTACAGTGTTTTCGCAACGCTGAAAATCGACGAAAATGGAGAGATGTCGCACGTCTCGTGCCGCCGCCGTGCGTCATGCATTGTGTAAATAATGTAAAGGTAATACATTATGTTATTGTGATTTTTAATGTTTAATATTTGTGTAATTAAAAGTACTGTTTATTTAGCTTAAATGATCACTGAAATAAATTTGAAATAAATGTTATATTAATATAAAAATAGCATTGTGAATGCTAAAATCTAAAAAATTAATATGTAGCTGTTTCATCTTAATCGATTGTCTGGCATCTGTAAAGATGTTGCATTCGAATGTTGAAGGTAATTCTTCACATTGATGAAATAACGCTGGCTTACAGCGAAAAACGTAAAAAGTATTAGAAAATTTCGCCACTCCCACTAGCGACTCAGTAGCATAATTGGTTAGTGCATTGGTCCGCCCAATTCTGAAAAAGTCTGGAACGGGTGGTAGGAAAATATAGACGATTCAAAAGTACTTAATAATTAAGTTTATTTGAATAAAGCTTATTTCACTTTCACTTTCACCTAAGGGTCGAGTCCCGTCTGAGCTGCTACGGGTGAGTCGATTTTTACTAATATTTTTTCAGTTATATTAAGTAACTTAAAATGTTATAACGGGTGTAACAAGACCTTCGACGAAGCCGAAGTCCACGCATTCCGCCCATCATCAGGATCATTTTTGTCTTTTAGACTATACCTGGGAAACCAATAGTTACGAAGTTATTGAAGGTCAAAGTCAAAATTTTTTTTCAAAATTTTTATTAAGTAAATTTTTTTTTATTCGTTATTTCCTACTTTTTGACTAAAGAAACATTATCAAAATTTTAAGTATTTCGTAACAAACAATGGCTTCAAAACGTCGTCACTTGATGTATCTCATGAGAACATAAACGCTGCCATTCAACTCGGCCGCACGCAGCTGTGTAGCATTCACTCGCAGGCGCGGTCTTTTGTACGCGTTACATTGCGTGGTAATGCATGCAATGCTTTTTTAACACCAAAAATCAAAATAGTTTCCCAGTAATAATTTTGAACAGAAATGGTCCTGATGTTGGGCAGAATACGTAGACCTCGGCTTCGTTGAAGGTCTTGTTACACCCTGTATAGTTAAAACATCTTAGAAAAACATGACTGTTATGTTTATACAGTACTTAGTAGTTAGCGAGAGCGCGTAGCTTTTAGAACTGTTAAGTATAAAAAAATTAAAAGTGCTCTCGCCAATTCTTCTAATTTGTACCATCCACCGTATTAGTTGATGGGAGGGCAAGGTTTGGGAGAAATGTTTTCGACTTCGCCTTGAAAGCACAAACGGTTTGATTGTCCGAAAGTGGGAACTAGAAAGGGAATAGCGATTCTCCACTCTTGAATGGTTGCCATATAAATCCTTGCTATTTGTAGATTGAAGGATACGGGAATACCTTGGTACAACTATGGTGAAGGATTATGGGAAAGTAAGGTTTTGAGGGAAGGGGTATATCGCTTATAAGCAGGTCCAGTAGAATAAGGAAGCTTCTAACATCGAATTTTTGCTCGCAAATGAAATATTTGTAAAATTAATAAAACACTTCTGTCTTACTTCTTATTCACTATTCAGAGCTTAGGCACAAAATAAAAAAACCGTGTGGCTTAAATATAGACCACAGTATAAAATGTTTTATTTTAGTTTTAAACGTTGAGCAAACTACTAAAAAAAGCCAATTAAGTATCTTCAATAAAAAATCCTTTCCTTCTACAATTTTTAATAAGTATGAAAATAGGACCTAACCAAAAATATTTGCTGACGGCGTAACACACAGTTTCCATCAAATTTATGTTTTATAACATAATAACAAACAAAGTTCCTCAGATACATAAAGAGAAGCCGTAACACTAAACCATGGTACCCATACAAAACAATATACCGCATAATTATACCACGTCAGGCTATAAAAACTCCGCGAAATGCGCTATCAAATATTTTGCACCTACACAAACGAGCGGGTGAACTATAAAAAAGTTCTTATAACCCATGATATACAACCTTTTCCCTCCAACGCTTGCGATTTCCATTGCAGGTTTATGTAGGGTCCTCGATGTGTTTTTGCGGTTCGAGCGGGCGATGGTTAGGGACGTCGTTAGTGATGTATGCATGCGTCTAAAAGCGGGTTTTATTACGGGCACAGTTTTATAGTTCCGCCGATGGCCACGGTGGCAAGCGGCGCTATTTGCAAGTTTTAGGGAATTAGGAGGAGGCTACGAAGTAAACGGATCTAAGAGCGATTTGTTTGACTCTATTGACCATTGTTTGGCTTCAAAGCGTCATCAATCAATGTGCGCATGAGATACATTGGTAGAAAGTAGGTATCTACCTAAAACATTAAGATAATCAGAAGACATTTAAAAACCATTCGTTAAATCGAAAGAATAGAGAGATTAAAGAGTTGTTCGGCTTCTAAACGTCATCAAATACTTAAAATTTTGATAATACTTCTTTGGACAAAAATTTAGAAATAACGTATAAAATTAGATTGCGTTAAAAAAATAGACTTTGACCTTCAATAACTTCATAGCTGTTGATTTTCCAGGTAGATATAGTCTATAAGGCAAATATGATTCTGATGATGGGCGGAATGCGTGGACTTCGGCTTCGTTGAGGGTCTTTTTACACCCTTTATCAAAACATAAATGTTAGTGGACTTTGCAACATTTTTTTTAATATAACTACTAACGATTTATCTTCTTGTTCTCATAAAAAAATTGAAGTCCCAAGGTCACTGACCTATGTGAAAGTTGTTTCCCTTTGCAGTCCTAGATCGACGCTAATCATCAAATAACCTATTGCTTATATTAATTTAGACTCATTTTGATACGGTTGACAACGACTTAACTAAAATTACAGGAAAAAACTGGATTTAGTTTTTCATCCTTTTCTTACTGTTTCGAAAAGACAAGAATAGAACAAAATGCTAAAATTAAGTTTAGTCCTGTCAATTTAGTGGAGTCGTGCGTGCCAATTCGTCCAAGGTGCCAACCGAATGGTCACTATTATATTATTTTATATAAGATTTTTTAGAAGTATTGCACTTTGCGCAACTGACAGAATAGCAAATAAAACAACTGGGGGTAAAGCAACCGAAATATTCAATTTAGAGCAACTTTCAATATTTTTCAATACTTAGAGAAACTTGCGAAAATATTAAAAGTTGCTCTTTGTGGAATATTTCAGTTGCTATTCGCTAAGTTACTCTAAGTGAAATTGATCCTTTGTTCGCAAAATATTACATTCGCAAAATATTATATTCTTAAAATATTCCATTCTCCAAATATTATATTCTCAAAATATTATACTTTGTACAGTCACAGTCAGTGCGTGATTTCTGATTTACAGGAAAAAAGGAAAAGATATCAGCCAGTACCTAGGCATGATTAAAAATAGGAATATTATATAGAAGTTTGTAGGTACTTGAATACATAGACAAACTCCTTGCTAGTAATTCCTGTTTTCTGACAAGAAGTTTAGAAACTTATTTAATTTAAAAAAAACCTTGTGTCAGTTTTTGTTAATTCTGATTTTTGTCGTTGACTGCTTATTGCATTATTGTGATAATTTAGGAGTTGAACAATTTAATTTGTTTCAAGAGGAATTTAAAAGTCTGAAAAAAAAACTGTCCTGATAAAGGAAGATCATTAAATATATTGACAAAGATAAAAAGATTAATGCTATAATAACAGACTGTTTAGCAAACAAATTCACTCTAGTAGACTGCTTAAATATGTTAGCGTCTTTGAGTCACTTCCCATAAATTGTTCAGTTTTTACTTAATAAAATAACTATTTTTTGTAATTGATTTGATTGTATTTCAAGTATTTAAAGAAATTAATATTTTGTTAATAAAAAAATAATATAAGAATAATATATAAAAAAATAATACTTACATACCTATAAATAAAATAAAATTATACCTTAAATAAGTAATAAATATTAAGTTAAGAACCTTCCCTTTATTATTAAATCACTTGCCATAAATTGTTGATTTTTTATAAAATAAAATAAACTCCACTACATTTTGTGTTTAACTGTATTTAGTATATTTTGAGAATGTAATATTTTGAGAATGTAATATTTTGCGAATGTAATATTTTGCGAACAAAGGAAATTGATACCTTTAACTTACCTATAAAGGTACTGAATTTGTGTAACTTACTACGAATGTTGTATATACCTATAATAAGCGTACATATAAGAACCGATCCATTATTCTTGTTGCTGCATTGTTGTACATGTATGCTGTTGGTGTACCTTTTAATAAATAATAAATAATAAAAATACTGATCTCATTCATTTTTTTGTAGCCAGATCTCAAAAGTCGCTCACCTCTCGGCCCACCCACGGTCTGTCGGGTCTAATCCGTCGTTTTTACGAGCGTCCTCTTGTCGCCGGAGTCTGTCGTCCGCCCGTCGCCCTGCTAGTATAGAGAGCAACTTGCGAAGATATGGAAAATTGCACTAAATGGAATATTTCAGTAGCTATTCGCTAAGTTACTCTAAGTGAAATTGATACCTTTAACTTACCTACAAAGGTACTGATCTCATTCAGTTTTTTGAAGCCAGATCTCAAAAGTCGCTCACCTCTCGGCCCACCCACGGTCTGTCGGATCTAATCCGTCGTTGTTACGAGCGTCCTCTTGTCGCCGGAGCCTGTCGTCCGCCCGTCGCCCCGTAAATATAGAAAGCAACTTGCGAAGATATCGATAATTGCACTAAATGGAATATTTCAGTAGCTATTCGCTAAGTTACTCTAAGTGAAATTGATACCTTTAACTTACCTACAAAGGTACTGATCTCATTCAGTTTTTTGAAGCCAGATCTCAAAAGTCGCTCACCTCTCGGCCCACCCACGGTCTGTCGGGTCTAATCCGTCGTTTTTACGAGCGTCCTCTTGTCGCTGGAGTCCGTCGTCCGCATTTATCGTCGGTATTGTGCCGTGGCCTTTACGACGCACCCCGCTAGTATAGACACGTGTGATTTGCGAATCTAACCGATTTATTGGCGTTTTTAATGTCTGGTTGGAACTTGTCTGTGATTTCAATGGCTCCTTCTTCTTTATTCTCGCGTAGTCGTGTTCCTCATTACTGAGGGTAAAGGGTTAGATTCACCTGACGGGAAATTATTTCCTTGATGATGCTGATGATTGATATCTTCAATGGCTAATGTATTACATTCGTTTTTCGAAAATTATGCAGTCGATCTTTTTTAATAATTAAAATATTTTTACGAAGCAAATCTTTACTTATTAATATTACAAATGCGAAAGTCCGTTTGTTTGTTTGTTTATCACGCCCTCGACCGATCATCATGAAATTTTTCATACACCGATTATCGTGAAATTTTGCATACACGTTCTCAGGGGTACAGAAAAAGACATAAGTTACCTTTGTTCTTCTCTGTACCCCTGAGAACTTTCATCCTGATAAAAGTACTGTTGCAGAGGGATAGCAAAAAAAACTTTCCAGGCAGACGAAGTGGCGGGCGGTTGCTAGTCAAATATAATTCAAAGTTTATTTAAAAAAAATCATAACAGTTAGTTTACTATCCGTTGAAAATTAAAATATTTTAACCTGTTTATGGTTACATCTCCCGTGACAAATTATTTTATAACATTACTTGCAAATAATAATTTCATTGAACGATGTCAGAAATTAATAACATTTTATTAATTTTCAGCGTCAAAAGACTTTTAATACCAGCCAGTCGATTCCGCGAAATTAAAATTACTTCCAATAGGTATAACATAACTGGAATTTTGTTTGAGTGAAATTTTCATTGAAACTATTGAGCTGCTATGTCAATCAAATGTCACAGGCATAACATTTAATATCGGCATATTTCAAGCTGAAATTCATTTATACCTTTGATCGTTTGCTATATGGGGTATATAGGTATACCTTGCCTTTATCGTATTTTTTTTTTTTTTGATCCTTTTAACATTGTACAATGTACTATGTATGGCCGTTTGTTTCTTTAATAAAAAAAGACCCCTTAACTTTTTGTTTCGCTTTAAGATAGTTCTCTAATTTTTTTGATAGCTCCTTATCATAAATCCTTATTTTTTTAATGCGAGTCTATAAAGCACATATGAACGGTCAGCAATGAAACTCAATGAACAGAAGTACTTTGTCTTATTTATTACAAACTGATGAAATGGACTGATGCCAAATTGGTCATGTAATTTCCCTCTTAGCGTGGTTGTTTTATGTCATTGGAAAACTTATAGTTTCACTATTTTCTAATGTTTAAATACTTTTTACTGATTACCTACCTAAATAATAAAAATGTGGTAACTATTTAATTATATAGGTATAAGTACCTACTGATATTTGTTTTCTTGCAGTCAATGGTAAAAGTAGAGTACACAACTCGTGAAAAAAAAATTCATCTCGGTCTTTTGTATATCTCGCTTCGCTCAGGATTCTACTTTTAACTCTAGAATTCGCTGCTCTCGGGATCCAACTTAGTCCCTCGAACTAAATTCCTTTTTTTCACTTGTTGTATAATCTACTATTTACGAATTGCAGCGCGCATATTGGTATTAATTCAGAAGTTGTTTTCTTCGATCATCTTTGTTTAAGAATTATTTTGTATTGATTTTTTGGTTTTTGGGTTTCCCGACGTTTCGACACCATTCTAGGGGACGTGGTCACGGGAGGACTAAAGCAAAAAAGCAGCTCATTTTTTTGAAGTTCCGAGCGGGTAATTTCATAAAAATATAATTTCCTAAATTGGGATAAGGGTAAGGGGATGATGATTGGATTAAGAACCTATTATTAGGTAGAGTATTTAGTTAATGAACTCTAATAAGTTCATCGATACCTCTTCAATCATCATTTTCCGTTCCAAAAACACTTCCAACGTATGTCGTAGAATATTCGTACATTTTGTATCTTTACAAAAATCCTAGTATGATTGCATAAAACCGGACCGTGAAAATCTGAAACAGATTCTTGCAAACGTCCGAGTTATGTTTAGGATTTACAAAAATACAACGTATCTTAAGTTAATCGCGAATTACTATCATTTTGGGCGTGACTGACGGATGATCTGATTGGCTAAAGGCTACCTGTAGTACTATAATAAGAGCATGTTCTAACCAATCAGACTCTTAGATTATCCAATCAGTACCTATTCAAGTTTCCAACTGATCCTAAAGATTGTTCGGACGAATGCGAAATTCTTTCCTATGCTAGATTCCAATATCCAGTCCTTTACATTTGACCTAGGATTTTTACAAAGATCCGGTTTAAACGATTATCCTACGACATATCTATACATAACCAAATAAATGTCTGCCTTCATTGAAAGGATATCGCATGGCTTTGATCTCGAATAATTACTCAAACGTATTGGGAAAGCGAATACGCACGCTCCCGAGGAATCCCCGAGTAATTAAATTTGATATTGTTGAAATTCCAAGGTTTCAACATTGTTCGCCGATGGTTCATGGTCTTCAAAGGAGCTTAGTTCGATTGGATGCTGTATAACTTACGAATTCACCATTTAAATTGATCGACAATGTTCGACAATATGGGGCGTTGTAAAATACGTTTCACATTTGGTCCTTCGAGCCGAATTTAAGCTAATTTGTGATATAACATGGTTTCTGGTCCTTTGAATCAAAGTTAAAGAACAGAGGTAATAAATATAATAGAAAAAATCGACTCACCCATAGCAGCTCAGACGGGATGGGTATGGACGCTATGTGTCAGTCGATTTTTTCTATTACATTTATTACCTTAGTATAAAAATAGCATTGTGAATGCCGAAAATCAAAAAATCAATAATTAAAGAACAGATTCAATTTAATGGAGAAATACAGAAAGAGAATAATATATAATTATGACGCTATGAGGGTCGGTCGGGGAAATTCTCATTCTGCTATTTGTATCAATAATAAGTTCAGCCCCTGTAGCACGACGAGCATTTGTATTTTATTATCTAGTACAGAAGTATCAAGAATGATATCCCGAAATGGACAAAGTTTTTGTTTCATCATCATCTCCCTACCCTTAACCTAATTTATTTGAGGTCGGCGCAGTGCGTCCTTCTCTTCTATTCTTTCCTGTCACTCGTCATCTCAACAATCCCACATGTAAAATCTTTTGTTGGGCACGCTGTAAGAATTTTGTTAGCATTTAACAAAAAAATATTTTAATTTTAATTCTCAAGAATTTTCAAATACTTACTTACTTTTTATGTTTATTATGATAAATAAAATGCAATCAGTAGCAAAACTTGGAATGTTAAGTTTACTTCAACGTATGCCGATGGCATGTTCAACCAATATCCACAGGTTCATAACACAACCCTAAAAGAACCACAATTCCACTTTTGCGACTTTCGTTGATAAACATAAGGTACGAAATCGCGTAGCAGTTATTGTTTAGCAGCGTGCAGCTCAATCATTAATCTTAACGCCAGGGTGACGACCTTTTGAATTAATTCTGCATGAAAATGCAACTGTTCGTGTTAATATACGGTAATTAGTAGGGCTGGACATGAAATATGCTGTTTTTACTGTAACTTTAAGAGGTCATTGTAAATACCTAGGTTTAGATAATTTATTACACATATACGTATCGTTTAACTACCTAACTACAGTGTAAATAAACACATAATCAGTCCGAGCTTACAATACAGTACAGAGCCATTGATTTACATCTGAAAGACTTTTTTTAACCGTTTTCGAAATAAGGAGGAGTTTCTCAGTTCATCTTATATTTTTTGGTAAGTTACTCGATTACTCGAAAAAGGCTGGACCGATTTGGATTTCTCTTTTTAAACACGAGTAACCGGAAAGAATATCAATGAAGATTAGATTATGTTCCTATTTTGATTTTATATCAAAGTTGGGGTTTTTATCACAGTATTTTAAACGTATAGAATGCCTCAGGGTTTTATCCATCCGAGATTAGAAGTCGTATTTTGGTTTCACAATACTTCTGTTCTAACTTCTTTACTCCATTTTTAGAGTAAGCATTCCCATAGAATTACTCATGGCGAAACGAACCAATCAGATTAAGTGGATACTGAAATCTGACTCCGTATCGGGTACGGATACGGGATCAACATTATCAGGGATACATAATAAGAGTTTAAAGCATTTAAAAGGACATCCTTTAATTAGGAATACACTTTTAACAAGTCTGTTAAAATTTGATTGTAATGATAAGGTTTTAAACTAATTAGTACCCATTTTTTTTTTGAAGATTGACTAGGTACCTATGTCCTTAACAAACAAAAGTATATTTGGTAAATACATACAAACAAATACATACCTAATCATTTATACAGGGTTATTTGTAAAACACTAACAACCTCGCAGGAGTAATAGATTACTAACATCATAAACAACAACATTTGTTCTACGACATTTCCGAAAATAGACAAAAATAAATCGACTCCCCATGCAAATGTCCCGAACAGCTGATCGAGTTTTGTATGATAAGTCGATTTTTTTTCATTGTTTTCGGAAAAGTCGTCGGTGTTTTACAAATAACCCTGTATGTATATGATCATCATACTATACTAGTTCTTTAGTTACCTCCTCATCCAAAAATATAAAAAAAAACATAACGACAAACTTAACATCAACATCAAAGTTTATTAAATAAAACCCACCAACCCCAACGAGAATTTTATTCTCAAAACGAAATAAATCTCTAAATGGACTGTGAGTATGCTAAATATTATATTAAATGACGAAGATCGTTGTTCGCAGGAACCCAGCGAAATGCTGTTAGCCATGTACGTATAAACGAAACGACGAGACACGACCAACGAGCTATGAACATTGTTTATTAATGAAAGGTCACAAAAAACCCGGATGAAAAGTTGTATGGTAAGTAATTTCTGTTATAGTCATTTCTGTCATTCATCCACCAATCCACCTTGTTTGGATCCGCGTGGTGGTCATAATAGCCCATCATTTTTATCCACCTATAAGGATATCTGATATCCGCAACAACTGTGTAGAGTTACTGTTCACAAAATCTGATATCTCTTTAAATATTTTCATTGCCATATTTAAACCCATTTCTCTCAAGGTTGCCTAGTTAGGCTAGAATTGATTGCTAATGTTCTTTATAATTTATACCTTAAATGTATTTGTTTGCTACGTTATCATGATTATAAATTACTTTCAGAATGTGCTCTCAAACGACGACAATGCATTGGCCAATTACGTCACTGATGAAGATTTTTTCAACAATAAAAAAAACTCATTAGTCAAGTTGTATATTAACGTTAGATTGATTGACATTATCCTTTTTAGTATTGGGATAAATTATCATAAACATCTCCAGTCTCCTGTCTGCAAGACAGAGCGGTTCGTAAGTGGGACTTGCCGGATGTTGCCTGGTGGCGATCCTAGATTGCCATATCCTTACTTTCATAAGTTAACGTTCCCGGGCAGACATTAGGTATAGCAGGGCGGCTAGACGCGGTGACTGACCTGCGTGGTGATATGCAATATGCGATCGTCGCATTAGTGCAATGGCGTCCGGGTGAAAAATGATCGCTGCCTTTTGTGGGGTTGTGTGAATGCCCCTTGACCATACCTGTTATGTACGCACATGTCGGCTGCAGCGGATTTTCTGTCGGATTCGAATCATAAAAGAAAGTACGGATGATACTACCACAGTACATATATAAGATATATGTACTGTGATAACTTACTGAAAACTTAGTCAATCTCTTTAATGCCATCCATCCAAGTTCGAAGATAAGATGATTGATGGTGTGTTTATCTGAGTTACATCCTTGCCTGCCTTCGTATTCTTACACGACGCCCAAAAACGGAGTGCATGTGTCTAGGGTCAACTTAAGTTTTTATGTACCTACTGTCAGTTTCTTTATTTTAGTAGCTTTAGAACGGTTTGAAAATTAAGAAAATTTATGACCAACTTTACAGGAGAAGATGCTGTATAATGTGGCATTAGTTTTCACTATAAAAGCTTTTTGTTTTCTTTTATTTCCTAGCCAAGCCAAGCTTCATTGCATTCTCAAGGAATTTGGGAATGATATCTGTTTAGTGTTATGAATATAATATTGATAGCCAGAAAGAGTTTCCAACAACAATCGGTAATACGAGAAGTAGCAAATATTTTTTAAAATGAAACAACAAGTTTCCAATTGATAATAGTCGATCCAGAAAAGTATCCAAGATCAGGGATGGCCACTCATAGATTTTCCCAGCGACAAGAGCCGTCCGATAATTGTGGGCTCGCTGGCGTGTCCGCTACTCCCGGTCTCTTGTTAGCGGGTAGGGTTGCCACTCGTTAGTTTTGGATTTGTTTTGTGGTTAAAAAAGTTGTTTTAAATAGTAAGAACCATAATTGGCAGTGAAGACTGTTACGGCCTTACCACAAAACACTGTTTAACAAGTGTTTAACTAAAACACTGTTTACATGTGATGCTGTCACTTTTTTGACAATATTGTTTGAAAGAGACGGCATCACATTTAAACAGTGTTTTTACTAAACAGTGTTTTAAAATCTTTTTTGGTAAGGCTGTTAGTCTTTAACTGTTGTGAAAAAATTACTTGGTGTGGATTTTGTAACAGTATATAAAAATAATTAGTTGAATTGAAAAATATTAAGTTACTTAATATAATTGAAAAATAAGTTGTACTGTACCTAGATCTAGTCTAGTTATTTGAGTAATAAGAAAATGAACCTGAAAACATTCAGAATGGTGCAAAAGCAGTCGGAAGCACTCGCTGAAAAGAATGAATGAATGAATGAAAATACATTCGCATTGGTAAGGGTCATTTGAGTATTGTTCTTGAATACGGGTGTTTTTTTATGCAACTACTCCCCGTTTTTGGCAGGACTTTTTTTGCCAATTCATTCTTATGTTTCTTTTCTTTTTTCAATCCATCCACCCAAATCGCTGTTGTAACTATTGATAAGTCTACAATAAACTTTACAAAGCTGAACAAGATTATTACAATAAAAACAACATGCGAAGCAACAATAACCGATTTGTGATCAAAGCACTACCGTTTTGAGACTAAAATATAAAATAAAACTTTAATAATATGATAAATAACGTTTTCTTTCTGAGCTACGCATCCTAAACCTGAAAATCGTAGATTATAAAAAAACCAAAGGATAAGCAATATTATCAATTCATTTAATTTCTCATATAATATTATTATGATGACACTCCAGCTGCCCTTTATTGTATGACTGTATAATTTTTCATGATAATTTAAGTAACAACTTAAATTATCATAAAAAATTAACAAATTTAATCATGGTTATTTATTGTGCATTACAGTGGACAAAAATACTTAGCTCAATCTGCTTTTATATTATTTTCAAGAGGCAGCCCTAACTCAAGACGTCAGTCGTTCTTTTTAATCTGTCCTTATTTCTGTCGAGTGTTGCGTATTTGTCTTTTGTTCGACAATCCTACAATCCTATCCGACTGGGGACATGATATTTTTGCAGCCGCAATCTTAGCTTTATACGAGCTTCATGCGATCTCTGACGGGTGCGACTTTTCATTGGCTGTCTGAAAATGTTTGTAGTACTTACATACATGCCGATGTATCTTAAAGAAAATAAAGAATAGATAAATTACGTAATTATGTAGTGTTTTGATTAACTGAAGAAATTGGGTTCTATAGTCTCTAGGATTATTGTTGGCTTTTTGTTTATCCACAACGGGATAGTGCTTGGCCTTCACCTCACTCACCTGATGTTAAGTGACGATAAGGCCGAAAGTGTAAGCGCACTATACCCGGAATCCTCACCAATGAGGAACTGGCTATATTACCTCTAACTGCCGAAACACAGTTGTTCTGGCGTCAGACTTAGGTAAGATGGTGGACATGGTGGTAGCTATAACTAGGCGGACTTGAAATAAGCCCTATCACAAACCAAACTGAGTACAATGTACCTCCCTCCTGGTAATCAAACCCGGGACGGGACCTCTGCGTCCAACACGAGTGGGAGAACCACTGAACTACAGAGGCGTTTAAAAACTGAAACAAAATAAAAAATGGATTAGCTACGTAATTATGTAGTGTTTTGATTAGCCGAATAAATCGAGTACTAATAGTCGCTAGGATCTAATAATCCTAATAATATCTTAATGGCTAATTATCTGTACTATTCGAGTACGTAAGTGTGATAATAGCGTGATTTTACTCTTATTACCATCACGATACGCTCTGATGGTAAGACCCTCACCGAAATTATGTTTTTGTGTTAGGTTAATAATAAAATTATAACACAATCTATCTTTACAGGTACACCCAATGCGATAGAGTAGACAAAAGGAGATCACTCATTCTGGGATAAAATTTTAATTTTTTTTTTTCATTAGCGGCCATCAATAATAATTACATATTTATAAAGTACACATAAAACGACCTATTTTTTACTATGGCGTCAAAGTCGAAAACAATTTGGGTTCGGAGATATATACCAGATAAGAATGAAAACGACGGCAATGGGAGATTGTTTGTTTTAGGAGTTTTAAGAATCAAATCGTTATTGTTTTGGTAGTACAATCTTAGCAGTCTTCTCCCGCGCCCCTTTTTCTCCTGTGCTCAGTGCCCAATACTCTTAAACGATAGAAACGAGAGTCGTTAGGTGACTCAGTTATGCTATTCTTCAATTAAAGCTACCAGCGAAGTCGAACTGTCTCACCATTATCATTATGAAGCGCCCATGGCGGAACTTAACAGACTGATCGTACTCGATCACGTTTGTTAAGCAACGCTCGGTCCGGCCAGGTGTCGGATGGGTGACCGTGAAGTGGCATCATAACTGAGCGCTTCCGTGCACGTTAAACCATCGGTCCCGGTTGTTGTCATCTGATAGCAGTCGTTAAGCCAAGTTAGAGGCTTTACAGGCGGCTTGATAAACTGTGCTTTGGGCACTTACCAGCTCAAATTAGCCCGATCGTATTGCAGCGAGCACATTAGAGACGAGGTGTACATGATTGATGCATTGATCCCAATGTAAACTTCGACTTGCCTAATATCAATAAATCAATATGGATGTGGTCTATGGTGCTAAAGCCTTTTCGGAACCCGGCTAGTTCGGGAGGTTGGAAGTCGTGGAACCTGCGAGCGAGGTCGCTCGTTAAAGACTTAGATATCTGCATATTTAACTGCCGACAGCGATGAGCATCCGCTGAACTCTGGAGCCTCATTTCACGTCTCTGATCCATCAGTAGGAGTGTGTGGTCGGAGAGTTTCTTTAGCTTGGGAAGGCGGGTCTTATAGAACTTGGACCCTACCGCTACCGTACGGACAGTATCCACCACCATTTTGCTTAGATCGTCCACATCTATGCTGTTCTCAAGGGCTTCGATGCGGTTCTGAAGTTCGAGTTGAAAGCTTTCGGGGTTTTGGATATGGGCCGGTAATGGTCGGAGCGTGGATTTTATCAGTCGAGAATAGTTGAGATCTTTCCAGCTTTGGGTTGATATTCAATGTGCCACATACCAATCAGTGATCGCTCCCCGTCTTGACGGTGTTGAACACAGTGACATAATTGAATGGTAGGTACTTAATAACCCATTATGGTACTTATTCCCATCAGATAATTCCGTAATCATATTTTGAAGAGCTCAAAATACTAGATTGGTGCGTCCAAGTAATACCTATACTTTGAAGATCTTGCAAGTATTTCGGTGCTCGAGTAAAATACTTGCTGAAGATTAATGTCATACAAATAAGGATCAAAATGGTTTTGGCAAAGAAAACTACTTTTAAGCGATTATGTTACTTAACAGGTAAACCTTAACTGCCTAATCATACTTTGAAGGGCTCAATTATTAAATAGTGTGTGTCTTTGCAATGGTGAGGGCATCCAAGCAAGTAAAATACCTATAAGGTCTTGCAAGTGTTTTCGGGGCTGGCACCTGGATTCCGTACTTGTAAGCAAAAACCTGGTCGTAAAACCTGCAGGTCGCTTGCCTACTCAGCACCTGATGTATCAGGTGGTATCATTCAGTTGAAAACAGCTAAATAATCTTATCGAGATCCACGAAATAGTGGGACGACATATTTTTTTTCATTTAAAGATCGTTGTATATCTCTTCACAAATTCATTGCAGCGTTGTCGCCATACAAAGAAATATTTCTACTCTTATCACCATTAAAATGAAATGTAATTCATTCCTGGCCGCCGACTTTTTTTTTATCCTAGACCGCCATATAAAATGGGTGATTTATTTGACGATACAAATCAAAATAACTTATTTTATTACAAGTTCTCCGATTTATTGAAAGTGTGGTGCAGTGGTCAACATCCGCCGCCGTCCGCCTACCACGCAAGAGGTCCAGGGCTCGATTCCCGGCCGGGCAGAAATTGAAATGATGAATTTTAATTTCTGTGATGGGTCTGGGTGTTTCTATGTATAAAAAGTATATATCAGTTGTCTAGCACCCATATTACAAGCTTTGCTTAGTTTGGGGCTAGATGGCGCTGTGTGAAATTGTCCAAGCATTTATTTATTTATTTATATTGAAGAAACAGCAGGGTTAGTCATCTTTAAGTAAGTCAAGATTGCTGAAACACTTGGTTAAGCAACGTAATGCAATCCTGTCCCTTACAACTAGGACACCGAACAAAAGATGTTATAGAATAGAATAAAACAAAAGACGTTCAAATCAGGAAGAGGATTTTCAAACAAAGAAAATGGAACTTTTCCACGTGACACTTGATGACTCAGCGAGTTAGTAATACGCAGCTGTCAAAAGTATGAAAACTGCGCATACGCAGGAGTAGAGAGCCTATTACATTAAAACAATCGCGATTTTCGGACGATGTGCGTCCCACTCCGCGTGACACTTATTACCATGAGGTAATAGTTATTTTTTGTATAACTAATAATAATAGTCAGTTTTGTATAACTGTATGTGCTGTACATAAGTACGTTCTGTACATGAGTACAGCACATACAGTTAATCAAAACTGACAAAAATCTTCAATTAATTTTGAACCTTGAAAAACCTTGAAAGTTTAAAATGAAGGATTTTGAAAGTGTCATTTAAAAACAAAAATAGTAACTATTTTCCTCTCTAGATGGCGTTGATGGACAAGTGTACTGTCAAAATTGGCCTTTTAAAAGTGAATGAGGGCTTTTCAAGGTGTCATTTAAAAAATAAAAATAGTAACTATTTGCCTCACTAGATGGCGTTGATGGAAAGCGAAGTGTCAAAATTGGCTTTTAAAAATAAACGGCATGTACCATAGAGGCAAGTAAGCGCTCGCTGGCTGACATCTGCCCAAAGAGAAACATTTTGGGGTTATATCCGCCTGCCTACCTAGGTACTCTTTGGAGCTTAGTAAAAAAATATCACATTGACACATACATTTTTAACAACGCCTCATCTATTGGAGCCTACAGTTTTATGTCATTGATTTGAATAATCTCATTGATTGAAGTTTAACATGTTGTGGTATCGCAACGTGCCGTTGAATCGAATGACGAATGTCGTCCGATTATGACAATTCATTTTTTATAATAGGCCCTCAGGAGAGTGAAATTAAGCGGTGTGAGTCACGGACTTGAGGGTTCCGCATAGCTCTGTAAGCGGGTGCTAATTATATTAGAAATTAAATAATAATAAGGATAGAAAAGATCCGTTTATATGACGTTATGACGTGTAGTGTGACTAAGATTGTTGGTGGTTTTAGAGATCTTGAGTTAAACAATTAGGATTACTTTTCAGATCAAGTTAACCTTACAATCCTACTAAAATTATTATAATTGTGAAAGTTTGTGGGTTTGGATGTTTGTTCCTCAATCACGCAAAAACGGCAGAACAGTTTTGGATGAAATTGACACACAGATAGTTTATAGCCTGGATTAAAACATAGGATACTTTTTATCCCGGTCAAAAGTTCCCTAGAGATTTTCCGAATGTCCACGCGGACGAAGTCGCGGGCGGAAGCTTAGTATTCCAATAAAAAAACACATTTTCTTAGCGATAAACAAGATTTTTGAAACTATGCTCCTGATACCTGAGATTTTAATTAATTTACTTTTAAGTCTTAACAATACTTATATTGTCAACGGTATTTATAATTGTGAGCTTGCAGTAGTTGTAAAATAAACTTAAACTAAAAGAATTCTACGACGGGAGCTTTTACGGGATATTACTGTGGCAGAAACATTCTGTCTCAGCATTCCAATCCATTAGTGTGGATAAATTAAGCTCGCACATCTAATACTAGCAGAGCTTTTACTGGAAAATTATTAATCTAACACCTAGAACGATGGTTCTCTACAAAGCGCACTGTCAAAAGTGAGGCAACTAAAACAGCCAAAATGGCTCTGTTTTTAGATTTTTATTCTCCATTATTACCTAATCATACCAAATAAGAACAAAACAGTTAAAATTTTCCTACATTTAGCAGATTAGTTACTATATTATTGGATTTTAGTTACGATTAGGTAACGTATGAAGGATATAAATCTGAAAGCTAAGCCATTTTGGCTTAGTATTAGTTGCATCACTTTGAATATGAGGACACGGCTTCTAGGCGTTATTATTATTCTAAGCTAATAAATAGATAAAGACAAATAATTTTAGTACATTTGACGAGCTTTAGTGTTATCAATTTTATTGAATTTTTTATTTATGCACGTTTACGCACGATCTAACTCCTGAGGATGCTCCGGGTTGGGGCAAAACACGTGTAGAGTAGCCTAATTGGTGAAGGTGCAAGGTGTGTTGCTGTCTTGCTAAATGCAGGTATTGTGCACTTATATTTTGTGGTGTGCATGTGCATATCTTGCATATTCTGTTTGCGGAAGTAAGCTACATATATTTCTTTCTTTTTTATATATTTCTTTCTTTTTTCAAAATAGTCACTGAAAAAAAAGAATTGTTGAATGTACTAAAGTAGCGTAGGTTGCCTAGAGAACTGTCATAGTCAACCCTTTTCATGGTTAATTTTACTATAACAAGGGTGAATTTAACAAAATACACTTTGTTGATTTTACATAACAAAACAGATTGACTAAAACTATTCTTAGTATAGTAAAATTCATTAAACAAATATTTGAATACACTAAAGAAAGTTTGTAAAATACTTCTCCAATTTTCTAACAGGTGACGCTACTAAATTTGTTCGTAACACTAACAAAATTCGAAAGTTGATTTTACTTAACACTTATTTATGAGATATATTTAATATAATTGACATTAGAAATATGTAAATTTTACACAAGCTTGTCAATAAAATCAACTAAGAACTTTTGTTTAAACAACAGTACGAGTTTAGCAACACAGTTCTCAAAATTTCCGATAGGTGACGCTTGCTACTCTACTAAAGTTGTTCGTAAAAACTACCAAATTAGAGGATTGATTTTACTTAACACAAATTATGAGATATATTTAATATAATTGACATTAGAAATATGTACATTTACCACAAGCTTGTCAATAAAATCAACAAAGAACTTTTGTTAAAACAACAGTACGAGTTTAGCAACACAGTTCTCCAAACTTTCGATAAGTGACGCTTGCTACTCCACTAAAGTTGTTCGTAAAAACTACCAAATTAGAGGATTGATTTTACTTAACAAAAATTATTAGATATATTTAGTATAATTGACATTAGAAATATGTACATTTTACACAAGCTTGTCAATAAAATCAACAAAGAACTTTTGTTTAAACAACAGTACGAGTTTAGCAACACAGTTCTCCAAACTTTCGATAGGTGACGCTTGCTACTCTACTAAAGTTGTTCGTAAAAACTACCAAATTAGAGGATTGATTTTACTTAACAAAAATTATTAGATATATTTAGTATAATTGACATTAGAAATATGTACATTTTACACAAGCTTGTCAATAAAATCAACAAAGAACTTTTGTTTAAACAACAGTACGAGTTTAGCAACACAGTTCTCCAAATTTCCGATAGGTGACGCTTGCTACTCTACTAAAGTTGTTCGTAAAAACTACCAAATTAGAGGATTGATTTTACTTAACAAAAATTATTAAATATATTTAGTATAATTGACATTAGAAATATGTACATTTTACACAAGCTTGTCAATAAAATCAACAAAGAACTTTTGTTTAAACAACAGTACGAGTTTAGCAACACAGTTCTCCAAATTTCCGATAGGTGACGCTTGCTACTCTACTAAAGTTGTTCGTAAAAACTACCAAATTAGAGGATTGATTTTACTTTACACAAACTATGAGATATATATTTAATATAATTGACATTAGAAATATGTACATTTTACACAAGCTTGTCAGTAAAATCAACAAAGAACTTTTGTTTAAACAACAGTACGAGTTTTGATTTTACTTAACACAAATTATGAGATATATTTAGTACTAGCTTCCGCCCGCGACTTCGTCCGCGTGGACATTCGATAAAATCCACATGTTTTAATTTCATTGAATTCTGATCAGCCGTTTTTACTTGATTACGCGGATTCCCACCAAGCGCGCTGCCTCGCGAGGCAGGACGTTTGCCGCACGGGCCTCGAACGAGGCTGCTCGCTTGGTGGGGATCCGCCTAATCACGTAAAAACGGCTGATCAGAATTTAATGAAATTAAAACATGTGGATTTTATCGAATGTCCACGCGGACGAAGTCGCGGGCGGAAGCTAGTTTATAATATTCAGAATTGTAACCAGAGATATTAGTATCCCGTTCCCGTTCCCGTCCCTGTCCCCGTCCCCTGGATGTGCATGTCCAGGTCCAATCATATCCACCGTGTTGGACTTCATAATAAATGTTATTTTCGCAATCACCATCCCATGAAACCTCAAGAACGACATCCACATCGATTTTCATATTTACCCCATTTACACCTTAAGGGATGATTTTGAAAATAACAAAATATGTGTTTGCCTATTTATTTTTAGACATGCGCCTACAAATTTTAAAGTTGTAATGTCTATTTTGTATTCTTTTGCATACAAAATTTGAACCCCATTTTTACCCCTTAAGGGGTCAAATCATGTTCACCGTGTTGGACATCAAAATAAATGTAATTTTTGCAATCGTCATCCCAGAAAATCCCAATAACGACATCCATATTTTTTTGGGTTTTTTTTACCCCTTTTCACCCCCATTTCATCCCCAGAGAGGTTGAAATACTAACAAAAATAATATACGTTGCGTTAGATTTCCATCCATAAGCCTAAATTATAAACTTAGCGATTTTTACTTCGAAAATAAAGGATTTTCTTCAATACACAGCTTTATCCCCCTTTTGACCCCTTCGGGGGTAGAATTTTGAAAAACGCTGAGACCCGTATTTATTAATTTTTAATGGTCAGCCTAAACACAAAATCTGAAGATCCTAGCTTCAAAACTGAGGGACTTTCATACAAACTTTGGACCCCCGTTTCACCCCCTTGGGGGGCGAGTTTTGAAAAATCCTTTCTTAATGCACCCCTAGACCTGACAAGGAACCTATGTGCAAAATTTCAAGTCTCTAGGTTCAGCGGTTTGGGCTGTGCGTTGATATCTCACTCAGTCAGTCAAGACTTTGAATTTTATATTATTTAGTATAATTGACATTAGAAATATATACATTTTACACAAGCTTGTCAATAAAATCAACACAGAACTTTTGTTTAAACAACAGTACGAGTTAACAACACAGTTCTCCAAATTTCCGATAGGTGACGCTTGCTACTCTACTAAAGTTGTTCGTAAAAACTACCAAATTAGAAGATTGATTTTACTTAACACAAATTATGAGATATATATTTAATGTAATTAACATTAGAAATATGTACATTTTACACAAGCTTGTCAATAAAATCAACAAAGAACTTTTGTTTAAACAACAGTACGAGTTTAGCAACACAGTTCTCCAAATTTCCGATAGGTGACGCTTGCTACTCTACTAAAGTTGTTCGTAAAAACTACCAAATTAGAGGATTGATTTTACTTTACACAAATTATGAGATATATATTTAATATAATTGACATTAGAAATATGTACATTTTACACAAGCTTGTCAATAAAATCAACTTTAGCAACATAGTTATCCAAATTTCCGATAAGTGACGCTTGCTACTCTACTAAAATTGTCTTGTTTACCCTTTGATGTGCCTTTATGTACAGTCGGCAACGCATGAGGTTATAAAAAAAAACTGTAATTTATTTTGAACCTTGATTTGATTATAAAATTGATTGAATATCATTGACCTGTCGTGGAGGCTCAGCGTGCCGTTGACTGTATCTTTAGGGGGGCATTCAACTTACTTGTTCAAAAACTGCCCAAGAATGTACTTCTTTGTTTAGTTAGTAAATGCTTTTAAACTACTATAGTCACAGACTCACAGAATACATAATAGTACTATTAGTTATGAAGTTCAAGTTGGACAATAGCGCCCTTTCACGGATTTTTCTTTTCTCTCTCTCTCTTCAAAATCTATTACAGAGTTAACTCAATCTTATTTAGCTATTGTGATTCAATTACATGAAAATAGATAAGTTGTGATGACTTGTTGTTCATTAGCGCCATTATGCGGATTGGCTTAGCACTTGAGAATTTTACTGTGTGGACGATATTTGTTATTAGTCATTATCCTTTATTTTATTTTATACAAATTTAAAAAAAGTTGATGTCTGAGTGACTCGATAGTTCAGTGGTTGGAGCGTTGAACTGGATGTCCGGAGGTCGCGGGATCGATTCCCGTTGACCTGGTGCGGGTTGTGGTTTCTTTTCGTATATTATTTAGTATAATATATTAAAACTTTCAAACTTTTATTTGCTAATACAAATTAAATAGGTTCCTTATAGTGTCGAAAAGAAAAAAAAAACAGGTCCGATCCGATCCGGTTTTGGATTCCAATTTTAAGTTCGATTTAGAATTCAGGTTCGTGTTGTGTTTCGTATTATGTGTTTAATGTTTATAAGGTTCGTGTTCTAATTTCGATTTTGATTCTTATTTCATGGTAGGTAGTGTAGGTACAAAAAAAAATAATTTACATTTTGGAGACGCTGGTCATTAAATCCTAAGTGATATTTTGCTTGTAGTAAGATTTATAAGACACGGATGTACAAGTACACTACCCATTTTTTCTCTTTCTATTTATTTTTGTGCTACGTTAATATGACTTGGTACATAATATACATATTGTGCAAGGTACATAATGTGACATTTGGGATGTCACATGACATAGATGAAACGTGGAGCATCAAGCAATGACCAATTTAGCCGCTAACTTTCAAGTTGCCGTGGTGTAATGGTGTGACTGCTCGCTTAATGCTCAAGAGGCCGCGGTTCGAACCTCAGTCGTTGATGGTTTTCTGATTTAAATGTTTGGTTGTTTTCAAATGTGCATTATTATAATATAGAAGAATGTAAATAGAAAATGCTAGATGAGAATAGTTAAAATTAAATACTAAAGGATGAAAAGGGCAGAAAATGGTTGTTATTATGTAAGGGACAAATAAAAAGAATAACGAAGTGTCTCAAAAAAGTGTTATAAAAGAGAAGAAGCGAAGAAAAAAATAAGAAGAGAGAAGAAGTGAAGAGAAGAGAAAGCCCGAGACGAGACAAATAAAGTGACACAATTATTAAATCTCATCGTAAAAGGTCGAAAGTAATCGATGTTAAAATATACAGGACTGAATCAGTTGAATTTACCAAATGAAATTAGTAAATGTAGCAAAATTAATTTCACATTTTTTACATAACAAGTTTAGTGCCATTTATCAAATCTCACCGTAAAACCTCGAAAGAAGTCGACGTAAAATATACAAGACTTTTTAGTCAAATATACAAAACGAAATGAGTAAATGTAGCAAAATTAATTTCACATATTTTACATAACAAGTTTAGTGACATTTATTAAATCTCATCGTTGAACCTCGAAAGAAGTCGACGTAAAATATACAAGACTTTTTAGTCAAATATACAAAAAGAAATGAGTAAATTAGCAAAATTAATTTCACATATTTTACAAAACAAGTTTAGTGACATTTATTAAATCTCATCTTAAAAGATCGAAAGTAATCGACGTAACATATATACAGGACTTTTTAGTCAAATATACAAAACGAAATGAGTAAATGTAGCAATATTAATTTCACATATTTTACATAACACGTTTAGTGACATTTATTAAATCTCATCGTAAAATATCGAAAGTCATCGACGTAATATATACAGGACTTGATTAGTTGAATATACGAAATCATACTATTAAATTTACTAAACGTATGGGTTAAATAATCAACCAGTTTTATTTGGTAAAATCAACAATTTAGTGTGTAGGACCTATATTAACCCGCGAATTTGATAAAATTTACGCGGAATTTAGTAAAATCAATCATTCTTTTTTTTCAGTGATTATAGGAGGTTCTATGTTCGTCTGTATATTTGTTTTTTTTCTATGTTTCATTTAATACAGCGTGAAGTTTTAATCATTTGGTTCCCGCAGTGGGGTGGTTCCCCTCATAATTACAAGCAACTTTTACTATGGGGCCAACTCTAATATCGCGAAAAAAAATGTGCTGGAGTAGAACCACCCCACTGCGGGAACCAAATTATTAAAATTTCAGCGTGTATAACTAATGAGGAGCTAGGTGGTGCAGTGGTTTAGCGCCTGGCCCAGCGATTGCGGAAATTAAGCAACGTTCGCAAGGCTTCGTGATGGGATGGGTGACCAAAAATTTATTACACGGAAGACACGTGAAGCCTTGGTCCCGGCTGCGTTTGCAGTCGTTAACACCCACCAATCCGCATTGCGCCCGCGTGGTGGGTTATGGCCCATCCTCCTTACCACCCATAAGGAAGGCCTGTGCCCCAGCAGTGGGGACATCAAAATGGCTGATGGACATAACTAATGATAACACTTTATATGACTTCCGCGCGTAGAGTTCATCAGAAATAAAACACTTTTTACTGATTACAGCGCGTATGGTGTTATTTCAGAATTATTTAGTTTTCATTTATTGTATTTTTTAATTCCCGACGTTTCGACACCTTTCCGTGGTCACGGCAGGAGTAAAGCAAAAAAGGCTGCTTATATATTTATGAAATAAGCCACTCGGAACTTCATAATATTATAGTTTCGAGCTATATTGAACAAAAGCTTGAATAAACAAATTATATCATAGCTAGGTGCGATAAAAAACCACGAGTCGTCTGTGTGCCTCGTACTTTCTTTCTGGTCATTTCAGTAGGTCGGCGGCTACAATATGTTTGAGTGTGGACAATAACTTCATAATTAGTGGGTTATTATTAAAGATGAGTCATGTTTCCTTTGTCGCTTACAATGTAGGTACACCTGCGGATTGACAAAGGGTCCTATCCGATGATGTGGCAAGGATTATGTGGATCAGGGTTTGAATTTAATGCGTTCTTTGAAAAAGCAATTATTTGTTTTAGAATTTGTATTTCGTATGTGGTTCCAATGCTCCAAATAGTACGGTAGACTTTTAGGAGCTGAAAAAATTTATTCATCTTTTCTCTAATAATTGCCTGCAACTGGGCATTAAAATTAGCGACGTCCTTGTAGCCAAGTATGTATAATTAGGGGTTGGGTCAAACTTCTGCATGAATTATTAAATTTCTTTATAAACTTTAAGGACTTAAATTCGAAAGACCGTAGGACTCACAAATACCTACACTCTCTTCAAGTAAAAGCTTCAAAGGTATTTTAATTTCCATAATAACTTTTTAACTTAGCTTTTCCTTTCACATTTTCCGAAGCATTCGCACACATCGCTTCACCCATTAGGAGGTATACACACTAATAATTAAGCAGGTCTGAAACACACAGTTCCTTTAGTCGCTCACCGTGAAGAGTGCCAACTGAGCTGTGTAACAGGTCGTCTGGGCGGCGGGGTGAACGCCTAGCCAGATTAGGCCCTGTCGGGTCACTCACACCCGACGCCGACAATGGACCCACAGGGAGAAAGACTATGAAATATTAAGCAGGTTGATTTTCTTAATACTGGAGCCAACCATATTAAGCAGGTTGATTTTCAGCCAACCAAATGTAGCTAGCACACGCAGTTCGTGAGGACCTTATGTATTTTCAGTGCGGATGGAATGTAAACGCACTCAAATGTACAAATTATATGCTGGTGAAATATGATGATGGCGACATTTGTGATATGAATCACAATTAATTGTTTTTCTAACAGTTGTAATTTAAATTTTACTGCGGTGGGTTGGTGATAAGTAGCTGAACACTTTGTCGTGCCAATGTTTGCATTTAGTGTAGGGTAACATATACATACCCATACATGATATTAAAGTGTTGAGCTACTTTTGAGGAGGCCAAAGCACGGCGGCTATATTTCATGCTGCTGTATGTATGCATGTACTGTTTTATGTTATGAATTATTGTAATCAGCAAAAAAATAAAGTGATCCTGAAATAATAAGAAAAGCTCAGATTTATTGTAACTTATCCTGTTTAAATAGAAATTCCGGTCATTATATCGGATATTATCCATCCTAGAAAGTAAATAACGATTGTTATACAATACCAAATAAAATACTAGAAAAATATGACTCGCACCAGATCAATTCTCGGCCGAAAATCGAGCCGCGACCTTTGGATATCCGGTCCAATGCTCTGACCGCTAACGATTGTTGTCAACTCTGCACCTCGTTATCATCATCCTTCCATCCCGTGTGTCCCACGGGCGTATCTACCGAAACTTCCCGACAGACAAATGAATTCGCAAGTTCTCGAAACTTAGTCTCGAGTTTTGTCCAATGGACTTTGACGTCTTGATATTTCATTTGAGTATCTCTCGAGTGTGCCACGTTCGGGCGAACCGTTCGGTTTACCACTTTCTGGGAATTTACTTATATTACTTAAGCTCTCATGCCATGCATGGTCTAAGAAGTCCGGAGGCTCTGTGGTTTGAGTGACCACTCCTAGTTGATTAAATACCAAGCAAAAATTGCTAGGTAATAGTATGGGTGGCAGTGGCGAGGAGTGAAATCATGCCGAAAGTAAGCCGTCCTATAAAAATGTTATGATCTGCATAGTGGATCGGAGGGGTGTGATTTCTAAAAGGTAAACCCATAGCAATCGGCTTGTATGGACCCTTCGCCAGTGATAGGTAGTCTCTTTTTAAAATCACGAGGAGCACTGAAGGAGAAACCATGCCACATACTGCATATTCTGGAAATCGAACTATACTAATCGGAAGAACGTTCTAATACTATTGAGTTCTTAATGTACCAGAATTAGAATATAACTCCATAATATCTAGTCGTAAAGCTGTGCTATGAAAATGACTAAAATAATTCAATTTAACTACTTTAAACATCGAGCATTATGGTCAGTTAACGTAAATAAAACATTTAGCAGGCGTAAAATGTATAAATACGAATAAATGACGGCAATAACTTTATATTAATGTCATAAAACGACATGACCCTTGAGGACATTACTGGATATGACAGTTTGCTTCAAGATTTTTATAAAGTAATTTTTTTAACATATTTGTCCGTAGGTATCAAATTTCGTCAAAATTGGTCCAGTGTAGGCGTAGGCGTAAAAACATAACAGACATTTATAATTTTATAGTATAGATTTGTGTGTGTAGAAAAAGTATCTAAATATTTTGTTGTGTGAATTGTGAATGATAAAAAATCTTACAATTTAGTGTATCTAATAGCAAGTAGGTATGCCTCTCTTTATCCTTCCTCTATGCTACAAACTCAGCGTTTGTAAAATTGCACTTAATTTAAAAATAATGGTCACATTACTACCGTTCCAGCTACTTAATAAGTTGTTAAATTCAAAACTTGACCGCGATTTGTTTTGTCTCGCTATACTTTATTTTACGAGAGAAGCCTGTAAGTAATTATTAATATTTATTTAAATAACCGACGCGGACGGTTCTAAGTTACATAATATGCTAAATTTTATAGCTGGACCAAGCAATAATAGTCAGGATAATTTTGCTGATTCACAAATCGCCCACCAGACGGCGCACTACCGCTGACTTAGCGCTAGTGTAGATGTAGACCTGTCATTTCGTTGTTTGCTATCAATTTTTGGATGTTGGAAGCTAATTTTCGTAAATATAAATTTTTCTTCCTACACATTTTGGTTTTCTTCAATCTTTAATTCGTTTAACTGTCTAACTGTCCGACTTCCATAATGATTCTTTATTTAGTATCAACCATTTTAAATATAATTTAAAATAAATGGGAAAATCGGGGGTAAAGGCCCGTACAAAGGTTTCCAGCAGCAGTAGCTCCACCTAGCGGGATAATTTTTGTGACATCCCGCCAGTATTTTTGTTTTTTTCGGCTGGCGTCGATTTTCACACGACATACCCACAACCCGTATTAATGAATCGTTCGTTGGCCAGGAGTTGTTAAAATACGAATGATTTCAAAAATAGGGCCCTTGATATTTTACCCAAAATCGATCTCACTATGAGCTACGAATGCGTATTTTATAGAACAGAAAATTGATTTCTCACGGGTACCATTGCTTGTTTGCTTTGAGTTATTAATCCCTGTTTGGAAATTTACTGAACAAAACAGGATCGCAATACATTACTCCAATTGTAGATTGCAATCAAGATGGATAATGTAGTCACAAAATATAAACTAGACAGTAGAGCCGCTCGGTACAACTACTGGTTTTCCGTGTACGCACACATAGACATTTCGTACAGGCAATCTCTGGTGAAATCAGCCAATATTCAGCAGGAACTGACGTTGCAGCTACTATGGAGTTCCTAGCGTAATAAAACAAAAGACGCGATAATTTTCTAATACGGTCAAATGGCCCCATGTTCTTACTATTTTGTCATAGTGTAAAGAAATCAAATAGTGGTTACTCTTCGAAGAGAGCGCGATGCTGACGGGTTGCGGTAAGTTCGGCAACCACTGCGCGCTGTCTCGGTGTCGACCTCTCAGCTCGTCGTTGCGACCGCGCAATGCAGAGCATGTAGCGCATGTCCCCCAATGCAAAGTAAGGTTGAGGGATGACTGTGCGGGCAGGGGGGCGTTTGCAGCGGCTCCCATGATTGACCTGTTGCGACCGCTGCTGATAGTAACCACTAAATAAGTTTATTTACACTATGATTTTGTGCTGCAGTGGTTCGATTGCATGCCACATCCATTAGCTATATAACTCATGGAGAGTTTACGAGTGAGATAAACAAACACGCGAGTTTCCGTATATAAAGCGCATCTCAAGGTTGCGCTTGCACATCTTGTTGTTAATCTGAAATGCAGAAGGTCAATTAAAAAAAATATTTAATGGGCAAAGTAAACAATATCCCCATATTGTTTACTTTAACCATTGAATATTTTTTTAGGTTATGCTTTTGTAAAAAAATATATGATTATTACCTTAACGATTTTGTTTTCAACAATTTCGATAATACAATTGTATTTACTATACGCCCCCATAATCACTTACTCTAGCTGTATGTAATGTAGCTTCAAATTGTTTTGGCTACCTCTTCGATCAAGAATATCCTAGATAACGCTTAACGAACTAAAACAGTACGCAAAAATGGCACCTCAAATAGCGTCCCACTTACAAACTTGGCGCTTATTTTGTACATATCACCTCTTAAGTATTTTGTACAAACTATATCACTTATTTTGTAAAAAAAACACATCTTTTATCACTTACTTTGTGCAAAATAAGCGCCCAGTTTGTAATTGGGATGCTATTTGAGGCACCATTTTTGAGATTCTGACTGGACACCTAGGGTATTTTTGATCGAAGGGCTACCCCCATGAAATACGCATTCAGTAATAAGATTTAAGATCTAGGGTATTTTTGATCGAAGGGCTACCCCCATGAAATACGCATTCAGTAATAAGATTTAAGTGTTTGTTAAAATTAATGTTATCTATTATGTTGAAATTGTTTACCAAATAAATTAAATATTCGAAACAAACATTCTGCATCGCATCATTTAGTGCAGTAATTTAGGTACCTACATTGCTCAAATGTAAATGCGTCTGTCGAGGTCAGTGTAATCTCCCTTTTGGCATTGCGGCAACACGTCACATATATTCTGTAATACATAATTAATCTTTCCCTTAATTTTAAGATTTAAGTAACTGTAATTAAAACAATTTAGTAGGTACTTATTATGTTGTTTATGTCGTCAGAGGTAGGGTTGATGACGCACTTTTGTACTATTGCTATATAATTTGTTTTATTAACTTTAAATTTTCACAACACTAATTATTTTACCTTTTTGTTTATTCTTACCTAACTTAGACTGTCTCAAAATCAACAACATAAATGGAAAAAAATAACTTTTTTTGGGATAATATAATTCGTGCGTAAGTATTTTATGTAAGGATTTGGGCCAGTACCACAGATTCGGGATAAGTTCCAATTTAACATAATAATTTCAGATATATTCTTTTCCTGTATAAATTATGCTACAAGTTAGTGTTTTCCGGAACCTGTGCCTCTTTCAGTTGAAAAGGATAAATCAACAATTCAAAAGCACTTTATGACTTACAATGACCACGATAATTGTTAATTGATGTGTTTTATATTATTGTAAATATAAAGGTCTCTGAAGAACCTTGAACTCGAGACCGCGAGGCAAACAAACCCACGCGCTGTCGTTTGTACAGATCATCCTTCCGTATGTGACTTGCAGGAAGATGAAGAAATGACAAACATTATACTTATATTAAAGACTTCTACGGGCTTAAAGTGCCGGAAGTCTTCCTGACACTTATTTTTTGTTTTGATAATCATAATCATCACAATCTTAGCCTTTTTAATATCTTTCACGTATTTACCTCACGCTGGGGTAATGATTTTATATGGATGGATACGGAGTATGGGCCATGAACCCTTCACGAGCTCTGGCCAAACGTATGCAGGGTGTCCCAAAAAAACATAGGAAATTTTACTAATAGAAAACTTTATTTTTTTATTTTAAACTAATTGGAACTGCATTCAAAGATTTATGAAAAACTACCTGCCTAACCAGGAATCAAACCCACCAAATATGAAAAAAAAAAAAAATTACTATAGTAATGGTACCCTTACTTACTCTTTGGGGATATTTTTTTCTTGAGTAACATAGCATCTTAAACAAAAGAAAGACCATTAATGATCTCAAGATAGCTCTCAAAGTTGAGAGCGGTTTAGCTAACTTGAGATAATACTTGAGAATGCTTTATTCTAAGAACAGCATCTCAGGTACCTATGATCTCAAGATAGTTTTCAAAGTTGTGAGCGGTTTATGAATACGGGCCTAGATTCAAGATTTAGACTCATCTTAGGTATAAAACGATTCTAAAAGGCCTATACGTCATTGGGCAAGGGCTCCCGCCGTCGGGCCACGTCGGGCCGTTGACCCACCGCACTGGCCCCGCGTGGGTTGATGCACCGACTGCTGCTAACGATGCACCAGCAACTCACTAATGTGACTCAATCGGTAAACGCTAATAAACTCGAATAGCCTTGCGGTTCAACGAAATGTGCAGAAAAAATGTCTGGGTTCGATTATTAAAAGACGGGGAATTCGTAAGTAACTTATTAGGTAACTCTGCTACGGCTTCACCTGTGTTAATATTAACGTTAAGGTAATGTCCATCTACGCGTTAGCTAAGGCATTATATATTTTTAATACTATCGTTTGTAAATTAACATGTTAAAGTGTTGTCGCCTAGATTAACGTGTTAGGCTACGCGTTAAGACGCAGGTGGAACAGTAGCATTAGATAAGAAAATTGCTATAAATGGCACTGTAATTGATCGAGAGTTAGGATGGATGGATTGTCTTGGGTTCAATTTATCAATAAATGTAGAAAAATGAAATAATCTTGTCGGATTTGGGTTTCTTGTAAGTTTATTGTCTTGGATTAGAGTGAGTGTTGTGAGGTTTCAAATTCTATTGATCTCTATCGATTCGATCAAATTCTATCGATATCTAACATGCAGTAAAAAAAATTAAAATTTGAACCCCGGACTCTATTTGATTTGGCTGAATTTTTCCATCTTTAATATCTGTTTGCTACATAAGAACCTCAGCATGATGTCTCGAGACTCAAACCGCTACCAATAGGTTAATTTCAGCTCAATTTTCACTTGACTATCCGATTTTAATTTCAGAGTTTTGAACATTAGAGGCTTATGTCTTAAGTTAACAATTTTCCACTTCAATAAATTTCTCATACTTTTTAATAAAATCAGAAAACTTTCGGAAAATCAAATTACGAAAAAATCCGGAAGAAGTGACTTAATAACAAGATTTTATTAAATTTGGAGCCTCATTTTCAACCACTCAGAATCCTTTTTGAGGCTCGTTGAAAAGTTCATAATTGATATTAATTGGATTTCAAAAATATGGCCACACTGGTTAATTTACTTTGTTAAACTTAGGTAATTAGTTTATTTCACTGATGCTAGGTAAGATTATATCTAAGTTGACATTCAACAATATTGTTAACGCCTTGAGAGCTTTTGTCTTAGAAACAATAATTCAAAATTTTCATTTTTAATATCAAGAAACACGAAATGAGTTCCGTAAATGTAAAAACTGTCTGTCTGTCTGGCTGCCATACACCAGGCTGTATTCTCATGAACCGTGATAGCTAGACAGTTAAAATTATCACAGATGGTGTATTTCTGTTGCCGCTATAACAACAAATACAAAAAAATTCTTCGTGCGCGAATCTGAGTCGCACTTGGCCGGTTTTTAAATTAAAGCAGAAAGTAGTAACAGTCTAATCCTAGATTATGTAACAGGGTATTAAGGCGCTGTAGGTAGTGAAACTAGCGCCGCCACTACATTTACTTTTATTACTCGTAAGCCAAGTCAATATTTAAAAAAAGCTCATGTAATAATTTCTTAAATTGTCTCTAATATCTTTTGAATAACTCTTCAACAGTTTTAATTCTTTGTAAGTTTTAAAATCCATTTTAGTTCAAAGTAGCCACTTTTGGCAATTATGGATTTTAAAACTTACAGAATCAATGATAACTGTTGAAGAGTTATTCAAAAAATATTAGAGACAATTCAAGAGATTATTACATGAGCTTTTTTAAAATATTGACTTGGTTTACGAGTAGTAAAAATAAATGTAGTAGCGGCGCTAGTTTCACTACCACCGCGCCTTAAAGGCAGTCTGCTACAATGACGACGTACATACAACAAATAAAACAAAACAACAAGAAAGAATCGTCGAAAAGGTATAAAACTTTACTCGAACATGTGAGCAGCTTTTTATCTTACTTCAGACAGCTTGAGTCGTGTCTTGAGGACATGTGATCTTTATTTTTGTTTGCTCTTTCTGAGCCTCGGCGATCTGCTGCGTCAAAGAGTAAAGATGCCTACTAGATGCGACAAACCAGTGCCTTTTTATTATGACCGAGCGAGCGCGAAGCACCTGCTTCAGTTGGGGAAAAAATGCTTTCATGAGTCCTTTCGGCTGTCCGTCTGTTCTCATGTATAACATTTCTCAACCGAGTCTCGGGAAGTAAAATGTGAGCAGATTCAATAATTATTTAGGTACTCATAAACTTTGTCTAAATCAAGGTATTTTTTTCATATAAACAATGTACCGTGCTGTGATTTGATGATGGCTATCCAGGGAGTGAATGGAGGAGAAAGTAGACGTAACATTTTACATCACTTCTAAAACAGAAGCGCAAAAGGAGTCTCTTTTCTATTTTAGCCAAAAGCTTATAGTAGATTATACAACAAGTGAAAAAAGAGGGAATTTAGTTCGAGGGACTAAGTTGGATCCCGAGAGCAGCGAAGGATTCTAGAGTTGAATCCCGAGCGTAGCGAGGGATTCAAAAGTAGAATCCTGAGCGAAGCGAGGGATACAAAGGACCGAGATGAAATTTTTTTTTCACGAGTTGTGTACTCTACTTTTTACCATTGACTGCGAGAAAAAAAAATAGCAGTACCCATAGTATTTATAGTTGTCCATCAGTCATTTTTGATGTATCCACTGTGGGGCACAGGCCTTCCTTATGGGTGGTAAGGAGGACGGGTCATAACCCACCACGCGGGCCCAATGCGGATTGGTGGGTGTTAACGACTGCAAATGCAGCCGGGACCAACGGCTTAACGTGCCTTCTGAAGCACGGAGGAGCTCGAGATAATACAGTTTTGGTCACCCATCCCATGACCGACCCTTGCGAACGTTGCTTAACTTCCGCAATCGCTGGGCCAGGCGCTAAACCACTGCGCTACCGAGCTAACTAAGAGGGAAACTACATGATCAGTCTGGCATCAGTCCACTTCATCAGTTTGTATAGACTTTGAATTTTTACAGACTGAAGATCGTACCAGACTGATGGAATGGACTGATGCAAGACTGAACAACTAATCTCCCTCAAATATATAAAAAAGAACCCAAATATAAGACACTAAAAAGGACTTAATTGATTTAGCGGGATATTTTTTAGAAAAGGACCCAAAGATAAGACACTTAAAAGAACCTAAATAAAATTGGCGGGATTATTTTTGTCATTTAATTGTAGAACTATAATTTTATCTATGGAATAGCCCCATACTTTCAGCACCTTTTTTTTTTTTTTGTACCTAATTCATACGATGCGCGCTTGTTCCAAATTCAAAATATTTTTATTCACTCGGTGAATAAAAACGCGTTTTATTCACTGTTATCAATGAATAAGACGCACTTTTTTGAGTGGCGATGGTAAAAAGGATATTTAATTAGTCCTTTCTGATTTTTATTCTTTGCCACTCCGATAAAGGTGAAAGCGATATTGCAAGGAAAGAGTTGCAACTTCATAAGTCAAGTGTGCATGTCTTGTACTGTTAATTTGTTTGTTTAAATTATTATGACAAATATATTATACGAAGCTTGAGCCGACATTTTTTAAGTGGAGAAATGTTATCGCTAATTAAAATAACAAACACTTGACTTTTGAAAAGGTTTCAAATGATTTTTTTAAATGAAATTTTTGGTATTGTTTTCAAGTTTGTTTTGATTTTCTTATACCTATAAACATGCAGGTTTATTTTATTTTATATTCCACAGGTGAACTAACAGTTATTATAATCACTTTAGTAATCTAAATATGAAACAGTATACCATTAACAGATTCACACAAATATATTTATAAAGTAATTTTATTTTGGCTTAGGATGGAAAATTCTTAGACTACATCATATCTATCATATCTACTATGATATTATTTTAAGGTTCAATATGGGGTAGGGGCTGAATCCCTAATTACAGGTTATTCCATAACCTAGTAGGGTCAGCTAAGACTTTATTATATATTTCCTTTTGCCTTAAAATCTGTAATTGTAACTTGCTTAATATAGCTATAGCTATTTCTGTTGTGATTAATGATGTAATTTAATTGGCATGAATAAAAAGCTTTTATTATTATTATTATTATTATTATTATATCAGGTCATAAGAAATCTGTAATGGTAAAATTATACTAGAAAATCAATAAAATACAAAAATATAGCTATATTCGTGCTTGTGTTGCCCTAAAAATAGGGTAGGTTTTTCTATGGTGATAGCGTTAAATTTTTTACTTCTAATATTTTTTCCCCCTTAAATAATTACATCGTAGAAATCGTATAGAGCCGAGGAGCTCGGTGGCGCAGTGGTTTAGCGCCTGGCCCAGCGATTGCGGAAGTTAAGCAACGTTCGCAAGGGTCGGTCATGGGATGGGTGACCAAAAATGTATTATCTCGAGCTCCTCCGTGCTTCGGAAGGCACGTTAAGCCGTTGGTCCCGGCTGCATTTGCAGTCGTTAACACCCACCAATCCGCATTGGGCCCGCGTGGTGGGTTACAGCCCGTCCTCCTTACCACCCATAAGGAAGGCCTGTGCCCCAGCAGTGGGGACATCAAAAATGGCTGATGGATGGAATCGTATAGATTTAAATAATTTATCGAAATGACTTGAGACCTAAACGGGTCAGGGATAGATCCTTGACTTCCATCATACATACATATGCAACACTATAATCGTCCATTTGAAATTCATATTCCGATTATTCATACACCCGGAACAATGAACGGTTTCAAAATAGACTCAGTGGCCTATATAATTTGTATGGAAATGTGGGTATTTAGATTGTTCTAGAAAAACTCAGTCAAGTACGCTACATGATTCAGATCTAAAGCTTTTGCGCAGTCAATTAACTGCATCGAATAAAAATACAAAATAATATTTTCTTTGCCGCATATTGACTAGGTACGTTTCTGATTTCTTCAATAAGTCTGAGTGCGATGTGTTTACAGATGAGTTGAAGTTAACTTCAATTTATCTCAAGAATTTGTTTATTGTTTTGTGAGAAGTCAGAACCAAAATCCACTTGTGTGTGATCTTATTTCCTATTATTATTTTCTTTCATTGTTATTTCTCCATCATCTTTTCTTTTGTTGTGTGTAAATTACTAGTTACTGTAAGTGGCACTATCTACTATCTGCCATTGTAATTAGAAAAAAAAACCTTTTAGTGCCTATAATGATCTAGGTTTTTGGAAGAGCATTATTATTTGCATCCAATCCTAAAAACTTTTTAGCGATACAAAATACAGCATTGTTGACTTGCTTTGTTTTCTGCAAACATTTGTAATAACATTTTGTGCAGTCAGTACATTGGAAACAGTGATTTGCAGAACTCGTCAATTTCACGGCCCAGTTTCATCAAATGCGGTTCTTAAAATTGCATTGTCACATCCTGAATAACGCATTGGTATGCAATTATACCTACATACGGAGCTGTATTGTGAACGGGCACGTTGCGATTAAGGGGCTCTCCAAAAAAAATACCGCACAAATATAAACTTTTTTTGACTCCAACCGCTTTAGGTGATGGTGTAGCATGCTTTTCATAGCGTTATATGATTTCTTAGGCTTTTATTTTAAGGCGAGGCAGTTCACGAAATTTACTCTTTCACTATGTCTTTAGAATAAGGTTGAATATTGCATAGCTTTAATTGACGCTTCGTTAGAAATTTGACAAAATTTAGTACATTTTTATTGATTTCTGAAATACTGGATCATTTATTAAAAATGTACTCGGTTATTGTGTTAGATCGATACAAAAGCTATCCTTTTTGCATAAAAAATCATATCACTGTCGTTGAAAATTACGAAATCTGACGATTTGAAATTTATTTTCATAAGTTTTTATGGTGTTATTCAGGATTTTTTACAGAGTTACCATGCCATTTTACAATATTCTGTTCGGTTACTTTGTTTCTTTTTCAGTCTACAGTGATTTTTGTGAAGTAGAAATTCTACATCAGTTCTTCACATTAGAAATTCAAAAATCAGACTATTCATCAGCTATCGTGAACTGGCCTCGCCTTAATGCTTGGCAGTCAAAGTTAAAAATATGATTTTCCTATTTTCTTTTGGGTTTAACAGTTATGTTAATGTAAATGTTTTTTTAGAAATAAATAACTTTTTACGGATACAGCGCGTTAGTTATTCAGGTGTTATTTTAGAAAACGTAGTTTGAATTTATTGGTTTTTTGATTTGTCATCCCGTGACCACGGCCTTTGCTTTATGTTACAATGTACACTATGCCACGCACGGCCCCTGGAAAGGTGTTGAAACGTCGGGAAATCAAAAAACCAATAAATCGAAACTAAATAATTCTAAAATAACACTTGAATTAATAATAAACGTGCTGTAGTCCGTAAAAAGTGTTTTATTTCTAATGAACTGTACGCGCTGAAGTCTTAAAAGTGTAATTGATTTTTCAGAATCTATTTAGTTAGTGCTTTCAGTGTCTGTATTTATAGACCTAAGTACATAGCATTTGAGGTTTCTTACAACTAGCAATCGGAGCGTGTCTGCACACAATACTCTCCCGTATGTCCCATCTTAATAAGGTCGCGTTTCATCTTACTTTGTCACTTCTTTCGCGGAAGTACGCAGTCGAATAAAGGGAGGACCTGTCAAAGTCAACGTGACACTTACATACGGGGAAATAGAGCGCATCCAACGAGCGCGCCACTGAATCAGTGAAGCGTCGAAGCGAAAATAAGCTTATAAGCTTATGTGATATGGGTAATAATGCTTATTAAGCAACTAAATGTAAATAAAACACAGAGGTTGGCAATCCTCTTCAAGTTTTCTTTCGCCATTCTTTTCTTGGAGGGTCCTCCCAGTTTTGTAAAATGGTAGAAGACTCAGTAGATTCTCTCTTTTAAGAATTAAATAATTCACAAAATTGAATTATAATGTCAACAACCAATTAAAAATATACATCTTTATAAATTCATCGCTCGAGGGTAAGCTCACGAGCTTCAGTCCGCCGTCACCATGGCAGCTGCGTCGGGAAAACAAAAACAAACCAAATACCATCCAATTATCAAAGTACTTTCAATAAAACCGCGCTAGGATCCGTTAAAAAGTGTTTTAGTTCAACCAAATGTGTAAGTTTTAAGTGTACGTGAAGTTAAGTGTACCTGTACGTGATATAAATTAGCCAATCAAAGTCCGTTTGACATCCCCCTGAACTTGAAGATTCTGTGCGAACAACATTTTTCTTTATGCGATGTTTTCTATGTTGCTACGAGTTTTATATAAAAGCATTTATAACAAAAACAAACCCGTAATTACTAACTTTATATAAATGTTTTGACAATAATAATATGTAGGTATGTATAAATAAATACATTCGTACTTTTTCATTCGAGGCAGGTCGTACTCGAAACGGGCGTGTCACAGCGCAGATTAATGAAAGAGCAGATTTCAATTGTTTTTTTATTGTAACGGAATTAACTTCTGTCGTGGCTGTGACACGTTGACAGTATCACTGGATTTTTTTTAACGTTGGTATAATGGAATTTGGGTCACACGGAATGATATATGTGTGATGTGTGATTCATTTTCCAGGTGAAATAATCCACCCTGCCTTATTAATGTTTTTACAAAACTGAAAGATGAAAAACCTTATATACAGACCTTTCTTGGATCCTAATGTCAATTTAATAATCCTATTGGAATTCATTTAAATTATAATCTAATTAATTTGACTTTTTTGGGATTGTTTTTTACGCACATCATACTCAGAGTCGTCAAGGTCAACATTAGTTACTTAAATTTTAAGGTAGGTAAGCATTTACTTTATTCTAGCGTCGAATAAATCAAATTTAAAAATATAATCTTATTGATTCGATATTTTTTTTTTTTGTAATTTTTAAAAATGTCCGTACTATTTTGCCCCTATTTTACACAATCAGGGCACAGTATTATAATGGTTAGACCAATTCATCTTTCAATCAAAGCTGTATATTATAAAGTTACTTAATATAGTTGAAATTAAAGTTTTAGTTCAAAGTCTTACGGCGTACGTTCAGAAAATGTAAGTGATAAAACAAAAAACGTATTATTTAAATGACAGCAATTTTCAGCAATATTTCCCGAGATTATCAACGTTTCGGTCGAAATAACAGCATCATAAAACCAACACAAATTTCGTGCAATGATTGCACTAACTCGCGAACCATCGTTAAAACAATAAACATGGATTCGTTGACCTCTTAAATCAGGAGTTACGTTGAAAAACTCAAAATTACACCAAACGAGTTATTACAATATCCAAAAATAAGACAGACAATCATTTTTACCGTTCAAAAACCGTGCCAATTAGGAAAAGACTTCATTACGAGGCGAAACGATGCGCGTTGCAACACAACACTACCGAAAAGAAACCACAAACAAAAAAGTTATGTGCCTAAAATGTCAACCAGCTTATGAATACTTTAGTAATACGTATTTTGAGCTTTAAGTATTTGTAATAAAGTTGTTCTTGACTGCACTTGGGTGCATCATCTTTAATGTATTGTTATTATAAAAAAATTAGGACGAAGACCGTCTGAGAGTAATGTCTTCGGTTTTCGGGCGTCGACTCTTCGTGGAGGCCTACGAACTGAAATAAAATGATTTATTATTACTTTGATGTCCTGAAAGAGTGCAATATTATTCATTGTTTTGAGGGAAACGGCTTTCCACGAAAATGTTGCTTTCTCACATCAACAGATGTCACTGGAAATATTTAAGTTAAGTTATATAAGAATGTATTATACTACTCGTAATTTCGTTTCATTAGGTCTGCATAAAATAATTATGAGATAACCTAATAAAAACATCCCAAAGTTTATAAGATAACATTAAACATACCTTAGATATCATCAAAACCCTTCCTCGTTATTTAAGTCCTGATAAAGTTTATTCATAAAACTAAGAAATAAAATAAACGCTAAAATCAAAATGAGTTCCGCACGTCCGCACGCAATAGCGTACTAGAAACTTCAAATTACGTACAAAAAGTACAACCAAAAAATAATAGCCGTTTAACAACAATTTCCCAAAGCTATAAACAGCTCATAAATTCAATTACTTAATGCAAAAATTGATTTACCGACTAGCGGGCAAGCGGCGAAATAAAACGCTATAGACAGAGGGGATTCGGCATTCTGCCAAAAAACCACAGTTGTGTCCAAAAAATATGACCATTCGTAATTTTAATGGTTAAAAATAATAAGCTTGGACGATATATCAACCCGGGTGCGTGTATTTGATGTTCACATGCCTTGGCTTTAAACCTGAAAGCTATTGCCAAAAGTTGCCTTGATTTACTGAAGATGTCATTGAATTATAATGGTTTTTAAGATTTACTGAACTTTGGTTTCTTGCTTGAAAGATAGAACTGCCTGAGGTGAAATATTACAGGACCTTTATTCGTGGCGTCCAGCAGAGTAGAATAAAACTAGCCCTTCAGATTTAGGGGTAATTGGCCAGAAATGGAGCAGCAGCATTCCGAAAACTGACACGTCTGCCGAGAATGGAGTATAACACCACGACCCTTGTATATATGCGAACGTTACTAATCTGAGGGCCTTCAAGTCGCGAGTAATAACAAGCGCGTTTCATCGTAGATCGCATCATTGCTTAGCATCAGTCGTGTAACGGTCAAGCGCTTGCCTATCTATCATAAAAAGACGTGTGATTGGTAATTGGCACTGTGTGTCTTTCTGAGACCTATTAATAATGGTTGTGAATACGGGTGTAAGGCAACTTTTCTTGCGGGAGGGTCCAACAACGTCCTGCAGTGGAAATAATAGGCCATAAATGATAATGATGAGGACGTTTTTCCAAACGAAATAATGTTTTTTGTTCGCTTAAATACTAATTTAAGTTTTAACTGAGGAGAGTAAAATGTTGTATAGAGATAAGTTCGAAGCACTTAACTTAATTTCAAGCTGAACATGATTCCACATTTCCTCAGGTTACAACACTTTTAATTTACCATCAACTTGGAGTAAAAATAAACAAGACCACTTCGAATTGGGTCCGATACCATTAGCTACGTCACCTCAGACACGTACACAAGTCAAAATTACCCCTCTTTTTGTGTCGGGGGTTAAAAATCATCTTTATGACAAACCACCTCAACAAGACATTAGGAGCAAAATCAAATAAATTAAATAAAGTGCGTGATGCATCAGAACTGCACTTGATCCGCCCACGCGACTCTACGAAAATAAGACATCGACATTAATCTGGAAGTGACAACTAAAAGTGGATGAATCCTCAAATAAACAACCATGCATCAAAAAGTCAAATAAAACATTAAATGATTTAAAACATTTCTCAATGTCTTTATTTTAAATTTGGTTGAACGAACATACAATCATAATATTTCATTAGGTAATATTTTGTACAACAACGTTATTTGCAAAACGGATCTTACATGGATGGCATGTTTCAGTAAATGTTTTAGGTTTTAGTAACTTTTTTTTTGTCTAATGTTTCGCATAATAATAATTTGCACACTCGTGAAGGCAGAATATGGCGTTCTTTATTAATTTTAATGAATGGTCAAATATTAGTTCCTAATATTTTAAGTAGGTAAGCAATTACCTTATTTTACCCTAGAAATCCCAAATTTTTGGTAAGAAAATTTGTAATATCTTCGAATAAATAAAATTTCTAAAGAGAGTGATCTTTTTTGATTCGATATTGTATTGTTTATCCATGTTCAAGCAAAAAATAAAATGATTGAAATCATCATTTGTTGTAAAAGATGAATGAAAATGTAAAAAGATTTCGTGCTTGGTGGTAGCCTGTGGTAGCAGCACATTTCACACCAACAACGCTCCACATGTGATTTTATTTTTAATAATTTTTCTATGAAAATCTGCATAGGTATTGGAGTGTGGATACGTGGCAGTGTACAATGTTGAACTTTATAATATAAATATAAAAATAAATTATTAGTTACTTTAATCTAATCGCAGTTAAGATTATTTATTAATTATTAATCATATTTATTAATTTTCAATTAATATTAGGAAGACTACCAACTATTACGTCATTTTATTACATAACGAAGTAGCAACAAAGTGTCATTAAGTCTCAACTGATAGAAGGATAAGTTAAGGCCATATCAGCATAGGTTTTCTTTTCCACTAAATATTGTTGAAGTATTAATTTTGGAAGTTATATTACTGAACATAAATCAAGATTTCTAAAAATATACTTTGTTTTTCGAGTTTTTCACTATCAATACTGCAACACATTTACTAATACCAACCAAAACCTATGTCATAGGATCAACATTAGTAACGTTTAGGTTTTAGCATAAATTATTCCCATGCACGTAATTATATAAAATTTATTAAACACAAAAGCTTATTGTATTCGAAAGCTTTTAATTTATTAATCCGTTCAAATGCATCTTCTAATGGTCTGAAGCTTAGTGATTGATTTATCTCGAAAAAGAAACGCCAACTCTCCCCGATTGATGTATCTAAGCAAAAAGTTTGGGAACCAATGGATTTCGATTCGGATTCAGCTTCGAATAGAGAAAATGGTGTATTGTTATCTGAAAATACCTTTAGGTGCATTTTCGTTGGTGTCGTTGTTTCGTTTGTGGAAACAGAAGGGTAAGAGATAATTCTGTTTTAATATTAAGTAAATACGTTTAAACAATGGAATTGATTAAAAGTATATGACAGGACCCTTTCGGCGCCAGGCGTCTACTTTTTATCAAATCGCCAATTTCTCATTTCGACTAATTGTCAAACAAGACAAAGGGCCTATTATAAAAAAGCATAGCGATAAGCGTACGATGTTCGTCCCACTTCGTGAGATGACATTATTAACTCATGTACCTATAAGATTCAATATCAAGTAAATGGATCAACGAACATCGATCAATTCACAACGAAGCCATTCATTTCCCATATAATTACTTAATTCTGAATATGAAAGGCTATCGGGTTCCCTGGAATTCCTAGAAATTCCCACAGAAATGGAATACATTTTACAGGTTCAACACAAAACGTACCTAATGCTGCCTCTGGCATGGACACAAAGAAAACAACAAATAACAAAGTAACAATATTCATGATTCCAATATGAAATGTAATTTCGCTCAAAGGCATTTTTCATTTGCAATAGTATTCGAGTGCATTTGATTAACTTTTACAGGCACATTTTCAACATGGTTCTGTTAAAAAAAAAAAGAATTTTTACTCATATTCAATTTAAAATGGACGGGCTCAAAGCTCAGTAAAATAACCTCGGGCTATTTATACAATATTCATTAAAACATTTAATTGAACTGTGACTGGAATGTTGTTTGCAATGTTTCATTCATGAAATGTATCCTTTGTACTTTTTTTAACTATACAGGGTTATTTGTAAAACACCAACCACCTCGCAGGAGTAGATTACTAACATCATAAACAACAACGGTTATTTTACGACTTTTCCGAAAAGAGACAAAAAATTCGACCGTTCATACAAGGCTCTATCAGCTGTTCGAACATTTGGAAAGACGATTTTTCTTGTCTGTATTCGGAAAAGTTGAAAGACAACAATTTTTGTTTATGATGCTAGTAATCTACTCCTGCGAGGTTGTTTGTGTTTTATATATAGCCCTGTAGGTATACTTTTAAAATCTGGCTTTCGTGAAATTGTAAAAATGCAAGTCTTTATACGCCTTGATTATCGTGCGCGTATCCACACAATCGCAATAATTCGCTTTAAGGGTGGCCTTAAACTTTAATAAATATGTTGCTTTTCGTACAAATTATAGGCTCCCTACAGAGTATTAAGCATGGTCTGAAGAAAATGCCATTTTACATTTTTTTAAATAGTTACATATTCTATACTAACTTTATCTTAATTAATTTAATGAAAACTGCGAATTCTAATTTCACAAAAAATCAAGTACCTACCTATGGACAAAAATATGACAAAATATAAGTACCCATAGAAAGAAAATAATACTTTAGAATAAAATTGTATTGATCAATTGTAATTATGTATAATTATTATGGTAAGGTTCTTATAATATAGGCAAGGACCAAACAGTCTACTTTTCCTATGGTTAAAAAGCTAGCCTCTAATCACAAAGCGTTCCTGCAGGCAATAATTTACCAATTTGCGTCGAGACTGACGCTCAATTGGTATTGACTTTTTAACGACCCTCCGTGCTTTCCTATGCTGTGGCCATCATTGGTGTGGTTTGAAATGGCTCGGTATTTTGCATCTGTGTTAAATCGGTGAATTAAAACAGAGCTTGAAGTTACTATTCAAATTAGCTTTAATATTAAGGCGTTATCTTTGCAATATTTTTTTTGTATCTTTTACAGATTATTAATTTAGTTAAGTATATATTATAGTTACATAGTTTGACAGTAATGGCTTCACTAATTTTTGCATGAATTATGAATAGCAATTAAATTTATTGCATTTAGACATAATAATTTGGGGACTTAAGAATTCACTGATTTATGAAGTAATAAAAATGTGTAGTGTTAATTACTTTAGTCGAATTTTCCCAAAACAGGTTGTTTCGATAAAGAGCAAACGTTTTCTAAGTACCTACTCTAGAAAAAATAATACTCATCATCATCAACCACCTGCATACGATCACCCTTTTTTAACATTACAAAAACCTCAAAAGGCAATTAATTACGACAAACAAGCTTAAAAAATAAAACCCAATCGCCTCCATCCAATATTTGAAAGCTGGCAATTAATACCTTCGTTAGTTCAAAATTTAAAAACAAAAGAAGGGTCCTATTCGTATCGCGAAAAATAACCAAAATGAATACTCGTTTAAAAAACGAACACCCACGGTTTTTATTGATGCCGTGTTTCTTAAATACAAAAGCTGCCAACCACTGTAATTTGAGCCGTGCATTCGCTCGCGTGACTGTGAGCTTCTAAATAATAGATTACCGCGTATAAAACGCGTTGGTTCACCCCTTGCTATGCAAACAGAAGCCTTGTGCCATAAAACATAAAGTAGACAGAAGCTCGGAATAAATCGCAGTTTTCCATGCACGCAGACATAGACATTTCGTACAGGATATTTCAGGCAAACCCAGACCAAAAATAAATAAGTAAAAATAAAAATAAATAAGAATATACAAAATACGTTAGTACTGAAGCAGGAGTTCCTAATGGGGCATTTAGACGGGTCGGTTTTCCAGGCGATTTCACATTAACGGGTATCTACATTTGGTAAATTAGAGCATTTTATCGACAATCGCTTGTAAAATCGATTCGCCACCTCATTAAAATTAGGTTTGCGATTAGATTTTACAAGCGATTGTCGTCGATAATTGACTAAAGTCGCCTGCCAAGTCGCTCCATGTAAATACTCCATAACATTTTTTGTTTTGTACTTGTGCACTTCGTTAAAGCAAGAGCAAGTGTTAAAATAAGAATGTACAAAATAATTTATTCTTGTTTTTTTTGGATTGTTTTGAATTTAGTCATAAAAAGCTATAAGTTAAAACGCATTTTTATGTTTTCGAAATTTGTTGATCGAAGTTAACAAAATGAATTACAATACAATACATAAAAACCTAAACTTAAATTACAATAAATACTTATACCGCAAGTTTGTGGGTTTTTCTTGAAAATAACCAATGTACCTAACCTACCTACCTATAGTACAGGCTAGCTAGAGACTATACATACCAAACATATAGTTTAGGTAGTAAAATTAATGACTTCATTGCAAAAAGTTATGAAAATTTAATACTAGTGGCTCTGTGAGCTGCAATATTGTTTTATATTTTCAACAACGTTTAGTATTTTAGCCAATTTGAAAGACATCGAAAAACTATATTGATAAAAATCCATATTATCGAATCTAGACACAAAATTTCAGGAGAAACAGTTGAGAAATTCGATCTGTTGGATATCCGCGGGACATGATAATATAAATAATGAATAATAATAAATAAATAATGCTTAATCAGTTTCACACAGCGCCATCTAGCCCCATACTAAGCAAAGCTTGTAATATGGGTGCTAGACAACTGATAATTATACTACTTATATACTTTTTAAATATATACTTATTATATAGTAACATCCAGACAGACAAAATTCTTCATCTCATTTTCTGCCCGGCCGGGAATCGAACCCGGTACCTCTGGTGGTGTGGTTGACTACTGCACCACTCAGGTGGTTGCCGTCGTCATCGCATAATTATGATAGCATTTTTGCCCAAGCTGAAACGAAGATGATTCGCTCGCGATTTGCGTTCGCTCGGATTTGCATCAAAACATCTACCTATATAGTACTACTAATATTCCACTCGAATAGACGGCCAGAGTTCGCTTGGCGGCGACACCAAAAGTGACATGAGCCACCAGTGTTTGTAAATTTTTAAACGTGTGCGTGAATTTTAGAGATGCACTCAAGTCCATTTTGGGTTGTCGAACGCTAGTATAAATAAGTTTATGTTAATACCTAGACCTCGATGATGGAAGCTAGACCTACTCTATCTCCTCTATGCCCCAGAGTATGGAGGTACTATTTATTTGACTGACCGACATTTAATGGCAGCCATGATTGTCGTCTTGGGAGTAATTGCGTTCTGTTTCGCTGCAGGAACGTTAATTTCGGTTACGTATAAGTATTATTATTACAACATTAATTTTAAAAGGCATTTAGAGGAAATTGTTGATCTATTATACAGGTTGTATTTGTAACCACTCTCCACATTTTAAGGATGTGTTCAGTCCATGAAACTGAACAACTTTCTCCAGAAACATGTGTCGAAATACGGCAAAAAATTTTGGTCATCCCATACTAAACTGATCACGTGATCTCTTTGATTTGTATGAAAAGTATTTTTACTTTTACATATTTGACCCTATGTTTCATGGATTTAATTTGGAGAGTGGTTACAAATACAAACTGTATATTGATAAAAACATTATTTATATATTTATGATAACTTTTCTCAAAATCAAGTTTTAATTTCTGCCTCATCACTCGTATTTTATGAAAAATCTAACTATGGACTAAGTTGGAAAATAAACAATAGTGTCTATTTGTACTATTGTTTGATTGCTATTGATTTAGTATTGAGTATTAACAACTTAATCGTACTCATAAGCCGCTAAGCACTCTTGCGCATCAAACATATTTGGATAATCAGTAGAACGCTAAACAAATTAATTTTCTATTTTTGTTTACTCTCCCACGGTTGAAATTTGAGACAATGAATTGGTTTGCTATATCTATAAGCAAATAAGAGGAGCTCGGTGTCGCAGTGGTTTAGCGCCTGGCCCTGCGATTTCGCAAGGGTCGGTCATGGGTGACCTAAACATAGTGCCCCCGTGCTTTGGAAGGCACTTTATTTTACCCGGGTGCATTTTCAGTCGTTAACCCACCAATCCGCATTGGGCCTGCGTGCTTATGGTCCGTCTCTCTTATCCACCCATAAAGAAGGCCTTTAAGGAATTTTTATACAATATTGAATAATATAGGTATTGGAAAAAATTCGACTCGCACCAACCTTTCTATTGTCTAATTTTAAAATCTATCGCAATCGCTTTCAGGATGAAACACATTGATGCTTCTTTTTGGTACAAATAAAAACTTGCCAAAGAAATGCAGCAATGTGTCGGATCCAACTGCCAAATGAAAGCGATCGCGATAGATTTTTAAATTAGACAATTAGCCCCCTGATCATATTCTCAGGTGGGAATCGAACCCGTTTGGAAGTCCGGTCCAATGCTCTCCCAACTGAGTTACCGAGTATTTTTTCTAGTATATTATTTAGTATTAGAATAATTATTTAAATAAAAATACAATATAAATGAAATATGCATAATGAAATAAATTGTGTTATAGAGTGCTTTTTAAAAGGCTAACCAATCACGCCTATAAAGCAAATATTTTTCAACAACAAATACCTTCATCAAAATGTTTATTTCATCAACGCCCAAGCGGTCTCCGGGGACCGGACATAAATAGAAAATCTATTGTCTCGTTTTTCGTGCGTTGACGAGTTAAATAACCCTACAAAATATTTTTCTGTCGAAAATCACCTTAAATATTACTTTAACATAACTCTAAAAGTGTAAAATACAACGTCCTCTATTAAAACGCTATCTTGTGACTATAAACGATAAAGATTTAAAGACTTCGCCATGAAACTTCCAAAGAACGGTCTTTAATAGTGAAATAAAATATTGGCATACTCGGTGCAATATGCAGAATGCAAGAAAAGACATGCAATATGATCTTTAACCATTCATTTAGACAAAGTTACGGTTAAAGATTCTGTTTATTTTTTTTACTGCTGGAATGGCTGTGTTAAACTTTTACCCATGAAAAGTAATACAATGTAACTTTTACTAGTATTATTTATTCTGTGCTTTTACGACGGTTGCAAAGTTTTAATTTCGTTTCTTTTGTCACTTTCTACCGGACAGAAGCCACGTTGCCCTAAGCCAATGCCATTTAATTTCTTTTGATGAATTTGAGAAATAGAGATATATTTTTGTAATAGAGTATACAGTTGATATTAAGCTACTCGTTCTACATACTCATATTAACACGGGAAAGTTTCTAACTTGCACCTACTTTCCATAACCATTACCTATCTAGTTTATCTAGAACTCACTTTCGTTAAAACAAGAAAAAAACTAAGTTAAAACATCTAATTTAAAAACGAAACATGAGAGACATAACATTTTGCATAAACGAAACGCAAAGATCTAAACGTTTAAACTTAATGAGATGAAACGTATCTCATAAACGGTGAAGACGTTGACGGAACTATTCCAGGAAAAAAAAACAACCCTTTTTAAGTCGTTTTAGCTTTAATTAAAAGAAATGGCGGACGAATGCCGGCGCAAAAGGTTCAGTAGACTGTTGGTTGTGTCCTTTTCTCGGAACGCTAGATTTGCGCTTGAGATAATCGGATGCTATGAGACTTTTCTGTGTTCGATGCAAATGTAAACCATGGGACACTTTATAAGCGCTGATTACATAGCAATAAGCGTTTTTATAGAAAAAATATTTATAATTATAAAAAGCACCACAAGCAAGTGTTATGAAACTATCTTTGTAATCTTTGTGGAAGAAATAAAATACCATTTTTTTTTTCATTTTTTGATCTTCATTTATTTCATAACAATTCATTTCATTTGATGCATTGTTAGTTAACCACGGAACAGTTTTAGATGCGCTTAACACAAAGCAATAATTTCTTTTTTTTATTAATAAATTAATACATAAAAATAACTGCTGTTTCTGACACGAACTGATCCTGCGTCGTTCGCCGTTCATCATGAATTTAGTCTTTTCCGTGGATAATAATGATTAAGACGTGGGTATCGAAATTCGATTAGTAAACTTATATTTTTGATGCTCAAGCCTTGGTTACATTAGTTACTATGTCTTACAAATGGATTTAATATATAATCATAAAAGTAACTGTACGTTTTGTAAAAACTCACGGTACCCCACAACACCACGTAAGAGGATGTAAAAGAACGTTAGTTAGGAGATCCGGGGACATCATTTCCTTTGCCGAGGTGTCGCCGACTCGGACAATAGAACTTTATGCCACGATCAAAGCAAATGGCGAGGAAATTAAGCGGGTATCAGAATGCCCCATTTTTTTAGAATGCCCCATTTTTCCTGATATGCGAATGCTGCCCGTTTCAAAGGATCCTTTTGGGGCAAGTGTTTCAGTTCGGTCGTTAGTGGAATCGTTTTAAGTTGAATGTGATTATGTCCAATGATTATCTTGAATGTTGTTTTTGAATGTTTTAAACTGTTTATTTGTTACCTATTACTTTTTATTATCCATTTTTTGTCTACTTGAGATAGCAGTTGAAATATTATAACCTACTAACACAGGACGCCTCTGACTTGAATATCTCTGTGAGCGCTGTAGACCTCGCATTTGTGACATTTTGATCATTTTTCGAAATGGCTGAATTTCTTTTTTTTTAATTTCGAAAAACTTGAACTAAATCTTAAATACTAGGTTTAAGTCATACATTCAATAAGTCATTCCAGATTACTATTAATTACAGGAGACTATTAATTATAGAACCTTGAGAAATGCGACCATGTAGAGGATAACAAACGGACAGACATACGAAAGCATTTTTGCTGAAACAGAGACGATGCACGCTCGCTAGGTCAATGAGCGGTTTTCTGACAGCTGAGAATTTTAGTTTATTTTTATGTTGATAGATGGCGCTATTCAACTAGGTAGTTTTTTTTTAATTTTTCCTAGCAGCTGAGTATACCACTTAATTATTCAACACTTGACACTGGTAAAAATTACTCCCTGAAGAGGAGTAGATTGCCATAACAACGTCAAAAATTGGCATTGATTTTTCTTAAAAAGTTACGTAATTAGTTATACAACGACATCTAGCCGTCTTTTAGGTAATGCTTTTTTTTAAACTGCCTTTTGAAAACCGCTCATTTGAGCAAATTATTTTATTCCATTATACTATTTCCAAGCTTGTTATTATCGGGTAGCGGTATAGATCATCCATACCGCTCGATAGTGGAACTCTAGCTTGAGTCTGTTTCCCTAACTGGGGGCTTTCAAGTCGCACGGGAATAGGTATATTCTTGGCAATGCGTTTCATCGTAGATCGTATCATCACTTACCACCAGGGGCCTAATCGCGCTAATTTTACCGTTTCTGTTTCGTTTACAGAAAAAATTGTTTAAAAAACAAAAAACCGACTTCAAAAAACCTGCCGCTAAAAAAAGCAAGAAATAATATACAAATCATTAGATACGCATTATCTTTGTTATAATAAAACACGTCTATTAAAGTCGGGTGGGGCTGGAGTACAATCTTCCTTTTCTTATTCTAAAAGCCCCACCCGACTTCAATTGACGTGTTTTATTATAACAAAGATAATGCGTATCTAATGATTTGTATATTATTTCTTGCTTTTTTTAGAGGCAGGTTTTTTGAAGTCGGTTTTTTTGTTTTTTAAACAATTTTTTTATTTTTAGTGTAAGTACCTTCTGTATTAGGTAGTGTAGGTATATTATTTAGGTAGAAAAATCGGCTCAGCCAAACGTGAGATAATCGCGGAGAAACATACATACATACAAACTGAATACCTCCTTTTTTTGAAGTCGGTTAAAAAGACTACACAAAGTATCCCTTCCCCAACAAAAAAATCATCTAATTCGGTTCATAAATAACAAAATTGTCAAGTTAGTTGATTTAATATCATAGTATTTTCAGGATTACTTGTAAACTACTGAACCGATTTGAAAAATAAATAAATGGGACCATCTCGCAAGAAAACTCAATCGAACAAAAAAAAGAATTATCTAAATCGGTCCATAAATGTCGAAGATACGCGCGAACAATGATAAAAAAAAACATACAATTGAATTGAGAACCTCCTCCTTTTGATGAAGTCGGTTAAAAAATACTCGCTTTAGTTTTGTTAAAATTGTTAAATACTCTGCCTATATCATGTTTTGAGAATATCATGTTCAGCGACGAAAGGAATATAACCTAAATGACAACGTAACGTTTCTAGTTTTACCGTTCAGAATTACCGCGATTGGGCTCTGTATGATAGCGGTCAAGCGTTTGCCTAACTATTTATCTGTAGTAAAAAAACCTATGATACTATAATTAATTACGATTACACAAAAACTTATAAAACGAGATAAGTAACTTTACGCATGTAATAAAAACTTAAAGTTAATCGGAGTATTAAATTAACACTGTCTAACAAAAAAACTATTCAAAAGTTCGCCTCTGACTAGTCCGAAAAAATCACAGGTCATTCCCCTTTCCGCCAGCGGTGGTACTGACCTTCTCAACACTTATTCAGTTGTATGAGTCATGTATTAATCCTATGTATGTATAATTCACAATTATGTGTATGCGTAAGTATGGAGGTTTACACTCGTGCGCGGGAGTCTTATTTGAGAATCGTTAGATTTTTTTACTTTTTGTGATGTCTAATTTCAAGTTGGTAAAATCATGGGTGTTCAAAAACAAATAGCAAACAATATGCTTTATTTATTTGCTATGGGTTGTTTGTAATGATTAAATGTATTTACAAAAATGGTGTACACGATTGATCGATTTAGATCGTGGCTGTTTACTGTTATAAAATTATTTGTATATGTATATCTACATATATTATTATAATTTTTATGGCGTTTTTTATTAAAGTGATAAAACTGTTTAAAACAATGCAATGATTAGATTATACACTCATAAGAGATTTGAGCCGACGTTTTGTAGACTCCTCCAAAACCAGGCCTAATTATACAAAAGTTGGATCTCTAGCTCTACTAATCGAATAATAGTCGCGTTAGACTTATCTAATTTTACACATTTTAGTACATTTTCGTAGTAGGCTCTTTAGGACCTACACACACTAACCATTTTCGTTACCTACAAAATTTGCGTCGTTATTCTATCGATGCCAACATTAAGTGGCTCCAGTCAAGGGCAAGCCTTGCACTTGCGATAATGTATGTTAATTAGGCGATAGCACTTCAGCCTTGAAACTTTACGCCTTTTGTGCTGCAAACCTGCGGTTAATTGTTCGCATCGCTAAACGAGAAAAACAAAGGCTGGGTGCGACTAAATGATAGAAAACAACGCATCAGATTGTGTTACAATGTAGCTGATGATAAGTTAAGTCATGTGGCGTCCGGCAGTGTACTGTAGAAGCACTAACCATTCACATTAGGGTGTCGTTAAAGATGATTTAACCAGAAATCTCATCTAACATTCGTGGACTAGGAAATGGGACGGGCAGATTGGGCTTTCCAATGAAAACGGTCCATTATGGCAATTTCATTACTACGAGGTTCAGTAAAGTAAAAATAAAACGTAATAATTTTTAGCTCTAAATTAAATCTCTGAACCGGTTACACAGAGTTAAAAATTTAAGATAAAAACATCACCTAAGGCTAAACGCACACGAATAATTTTTGTCGGCCATACTTTTGTAAGCGATTTTGTAACTTTAAAGTTCTATACTCGACAAAAAATCACTCAGCTATTAATCGCTCGTGGGCGGGAAGCCCAGTAGTCCGTGTGCGTTTACGCCAATGTCATTGATAAAACTGAACATTGTCGACATCAGTAAAACCGCTGAATAATTGACGAACACACATTTATCTAAAATTCAAATTTCGAACTCTTGCTTGATACGAGTCAAGGGCTTCAGAGTACATCGAACTCTAGAGGAGCGTTTGAAATTTTAATCGGTGTCAGCTGAGTATGTCATGTGTGTGCGAGCTTATTTCGGAGTTGGCCTTAGTGCAGTCAAGGCCAGGAGCGCAGTTTAATGCACTTGCGAGCTGGCCCAAAGTGTAAGAAGTAGCGACTGTCAAAAAAAAAGACAATCGGATTGTGAGTGGTAAAATTAAAAACTAATCAGTTTTAATAAAATGTTTTAACAATTTAAATTAAAAAATAAATTATGACAGAAAACTTTTTCCTTAAAAAATATTCGAATTAACTCGAAGCACAATTACAGCACACTACTCATAACAAACTGTCCTAAGCATAATGACAATTTTTAAATTTGACATTTTTGCATTCACAATGCTATTTTTATAGAATACTAAATAATAAACTAGAAAAAACATCTACCACTATCTACTATCTAAAAACACTAGATCTGGTGCGAGCCGTGTTTTTTCTAGTATGTTATTTAGTATTGCATAATGACAATTGCTCTCGCAGAAACATTATAAGTAGGTACTCATAATGTTTCTTAGTCCATGCTACCAATCAATATCATAGACGAAGTCGAGGACAGAAATTATATAGCAAATGTATTATTACACATTAGTGACTCTCTATCGATCTATTAAAGTATGACTATAAAAATAAAAATATATAATACTGTGTAATCACGCGCTGTAGAATCGATTAGATGGTGAAAGAAAGATGAGAAGAATAAAATATTTATAAGCCTCACACTTACAGCAATATTATGCATAAAACAGAACAATAGGATAGTAATAGAAAATAAAAGATAGTGCTAGTCTGATTAAATGTTGTCTGGAAGAAATTGCTTTTTTAGCGACAAGGCCGCCAAATTGTTCTATATCTGTATTTTTTTCCTAGTAATGTTTTCTATTATGGTGAACAATAAAGAGTATAATATCTATCTATCTAAAGAAAAACGCTTCATCTCGTACCTTGTACCACCAAAAAGACGTGATAAGTTCAGCCAACAAGCCGAAGGTGAGAGCGGCGTATTTATAAACACTTCGCCCGCCCGGTTGTAGGTTTTGTTGTTGCGCTTCCTGTTTGCGTATGTTTTATTAGCGCACGTCATAATGCGCTTTATAATGTATTCGTTGGAATCGTGAAGTCCTATTTATGTTAAAGTGCAAGTTATTGTCCTGCGTTTTGCAAATAATCAATGTTTGAGAGATAATCTCTGATGATGCTGTACTATGCCATGCTCGGCGTGTCCCTGCGTGATCGAATAAAAAATGAGGAGATCCGTAGAGAAACTAAAGTAACAGACATCGCACGAAGGATTGCTCAGCTGAAATGGCAGTGGGCCTGGATGGCCGTTGGGACGGAAAGGTTCTGGAATGGCGACCACGCACCGGACGACGCTCCGTGGCTAGGCAGCTGGTATCGCGGGAAGCAGCTGGGTGCGGGCAGCGCAGGACCGATTGTCGTGGAGATCCTTAGGGGAAGCCTATGCCCAGTAGTGGGTGTCGTGCGGCTGATATGATGATGATGATGATGACTATGATGATACTTTGCAAAATATTTATGACAACTCACCTACATGGTAAATAGCTTTTCACCAAGATATCCTTAAGTTATTAAATATTTATTAATTATCAACGTTTCAGCAATTTTGTTACTTTCCAATTACGGTAATTCATTTTGGTTGTTAAAGGAAAAGGTCTAAGAAATAGAAAAATAGAAATTCAGATTTGCTCGGTATTTTTTGGACTACGTTGACCATTATTGTAATATTAAGGTTATACGCTGCCTTAATTGCCACTGTTGCATGGCCACCCGTATCTTATAAGCCAATACTAATTGAAGCTGAAGGTGACATTTTTTGAACAAATTTTGAAACACACATAAATCTTCTTTCTCAATATGATTAAAGCGCAATTTTCGCGAATATAAACTAGCAACACATAAATCAATATCACAGTTACAGTCGGACGGGGCGCTGTAACCGAAATTCTGAGTGTTATATTTTTACGATGGGCACACTTGCGCCCCCCTCCCCATTATCGCTGGATCGGTTTGATGGCACATAAACCGGACGCAGCTGCGACGGTCTGTAGTCGCACCGACGGTGCTTCGGACATTTTGAAAAAGGACATGTTTTTTTTTTCGTTTTTTTAAATCATAAATGTAGTGCGAAAAGTTTAACCTAGGGTATTTTTCTCTTTTTAAAATTATTTTATTCAACTAACCTTTTCAAAGGCCATAACATTAGGCTTGTTTCCATTAAGGATAAATATAATGGATAGGGGTTTATAATGATTGATTATATTATGGAGAAAATAACAAACAATTTTAATTATTAAAAGCGTTAAAGATTAATAATATTTTTAAAAAATAAATTTCGTAAAATGAAACCTTTAGTCACGTGACAGTGAACACCAATGAGAAAGCGTTACGTCACGCCGGCCGTGCGAAACTCCAATCTTGTCTTTGACGTTTCGAGTATCACTACCGGAGGCGCGTTCCAAACCTACACTCCGAGTGCAACCTAACCACAACCGAACGCAAGTTTTAGCCACTTTTTCCGTATTTCTCTATTGTTTGGAACATATATAAATAATTGGTTTGGCGTTTTTATAGTCGTGCTATCACACTGGGGCACTATACAGTACTTATAATATGAGAAACTCATTTTTAAACAATAACAACTAGCTATAACGTACGAAGACACGATCGCTCTTTGGTTTGTTTCGCACGGCGTGACGTCATTCAAGACGCCATGACAGTCTTGTGCGTTTTGGAACCAAATTAAAATTGGTTTTTTAAAACGCGAAATTTATAATGTAAACGCTCGATTAAAAATAAATAAACCTTTTTTTTCGATAAAATGCCTAATAAGCTAAAATATTAAGCAGTTATTGAAATTTTGTCAACTAGATTTTTGTCAAAATTAGTTATTTTCTCTACCACGCGCCAACTTGCACTCAACGCATTTTGCTATAACAACGTTCAGCATTTGTGGATACATTTTTTTTCAAAAGTAAGAAATTAAGGTAACATTTTAAAGATTAACTGTAGTTTAATGTCATGAAAATATCGTCAATACTAAGTAATTTAATAAGTAATGTATTCACTGATAACTTCTTCAATAACAATTACCCTTATTCTTTCGTAATTATTTTCATGAAAACTAGGTATTTTTAGTACGAAACAAACCTTTTAAAAATATCAAGTGCCAATATCATTCGGTACCACTACAGTTTGGGAGGCATAATTCTTTATATTGTGCGGCGGCTTAGGTCCATCTTGGTTTCTATCGAATAAGCAGTTCGTCAAAATATTCACTTGGCTAAGGACAACCCTTAATATTTTAACCCTTATGTTGCATTACCCTATCTGGCGTTAGCTGAAATTATTTAAATTTGGAATTTCTCTGTTTTCTTCAAATGCCAAATTAAAAAAGATTCAGTTGTGGGTAGCCTACATGACATGCAATCCATTGCGCGGAGGGCCAGGAAGCTCATCAATAAAGATAATATTTTTTATAATAAGCTCAAAAGAACATAGACGCAAGGTTGCAAACCTATCGGTTTTTTTATCGGATACATTTCGCCGAGTTTGCAGTGGAATTGCACAAATTAATTCCGCCATCTCCCTTCTTCCATCGGACAACCAGACGTACAAATCAACGCCATCGTTTTTTTGTTAATACACCAAAAACTCGCACTAAGCGTTTTGCTTCAAATTTTACAAATTTTATCATCCTTAGTGCTAGAGAGTGGAACTCCTTGCCTGAGTCTGTGTTTCCTGATATGTATACAATCTGGGGGCATTCAAGTCGCGAGTGAATGGGTATCTTCTAGGCAAGTGTATTTAATCGTAGATCGCATTTTGCCTATCAAACTAATACTACTTCCTACTTATATATCCTAGTAATATTATAAATATGAAAGTTTGTTTTTGTGTGTTTGATCCTCAATCACGCAAAAACTACTAAACGGATTTTGTTGAAATTTGGCACACAGATAGTAGATAGCCTAGATTAAAACATAGGATACTTTTTATCCCGATATTCCCACGGGAACGGGAACCACGCGGGTGAAACTGCGGGCGGCCGCTAGTCTGTCATAAAAAAAACTACTCTAAGTACACGTTTTTGCACCTACATGGGGCATCATCAGTAGCTGTTATATCGTGCAATGCAAAGCATCGAGTGAAATTTATTTATCAAAATTTTAACATCTTGTTAAGTGTATTAATAAATGGCTGGCAAGTAATAAACCCGGCTGCCCCCAACGAGAAGCGAACCGCCTGCCTCTGTGGTTTACTGTCGCAGCGCAATAAAAGCGAAATGTCACATTTTTACTGCGTTACCCGTAAACGAAGGTTGTTACAAATATTCATACTTGTATTTTATAATTTCGCTTTTCCAATATTTCTATTTGTATAAACATATTGTGATTTTGTGTAGAGTGGTTTCGCAAAAAAGAGAAAAGGAAAATCTTTGGCACCAAACGTTTTATGTGATGTTATCAATGACTTTTTAAAGTATCATTGATGACCTCCGTGGTCGGGTGGTTTTCAAGGTGTCACCATCTCTGTCCTAGGTTCGAACCCCGGCTGGGTCAAATTGGAAAACAAACTTTTCTATATCGGTTCAAGTCCGGGTATGTATACTTCCACCGTTGTCTCTGATTTTCATAACACAAGTGCTTTAGCTACTTATTTTGAAATCAGAGCAATGTTTGTGATTTCGTCTAGATTCTTGATCGTAGTTTAATAATAAAATAATTTGAGTCATGTTAATTGCTCTAAGTTTTAATAAATTTTCAATACTGGGCAAAGCTAGCAAGTACTTGAAGTGTCCTTTTTCCTTAATGAAACGGTTAAAAAAACGTTTCTTATTTTGACCCCACTAATAATGAGACAAAAGGCCATACTAGGCAAAAACACCCCAAAAGCTTACAAACGAACTTAACAAGGCGCATCAGGATGTGTAGCCGAACGCAATAATTTATAGTTTTTCCTGTATTAATGCATCAATCTTGGTGACACATGCCAATAGCCAGACCACCAGTGGCGGCCATATTTCAAAATACGGACAGACAGTCACGTAGACTTTCGAATATAGCATACAAATGCAAAAGCGTGTGTTTTTTGACTGGCGCGACGCCAGGTTTTGACGATTAAACAATAATCATAAGCAGCATCAGATTGTTGTGAAAAAAATTGGATATGACATCTTGTAGGTATTATACCATTTTATAAAAAGGTTTTTGGTACCTGTAAAAATAACTGTCTCAAAGTGTTGCTGAAAACATTTTTTTATAAAGCCTTGTTATTATTTTGTAGAATTTTTAATTTGCAACATCAGACTCTAACAAGATAGGTATTTATGTGATTTATTTGGTTTCTCTTAAAAAAATAACATTTTGCGTCCTCTTTCGCTAGAGTGGTTAAGAAATTAAAATCTTGGTTAGTAGCTAAGACACTTAAAAAATATATAGTTTTTTTATTAGATTAGCCACGTTGTATACAAAATTATACTTAAATTGCCACATCCAAAGTTTCTAATCGTCTGGGTGCTGTATGCAAATCCTGGTTTCCCCGTTGACCGCAACCGTTCCTTATGGTCTATTGTCACCGACTGCCAAGGTCTGCCGCGGTGCGTTCTGCGAGATCCGGCAGAGACCATAATGTCCGTTATCAATAATAATGTGTTAATACGATTAAAAAACTGTATCATATTACATCCATCTTGCCCATTCGTAAGTAGTGTCCCAGAAGGGTTGACATTAAGGCTCGGTTACGCTGGAACATTTATCTCTGTCTTTTTCTTTACATGTAAAGAGTAAAGAAAATAACCTCACTTTGCACTTTTTAGATATTTTTCGTTGTAATTTCATCATTATCATTATCACAATTATCTTTCTTGAATAAAAGTTTGAAGCTACTTCACAGTACCTACGTAAAAGTATATTTGATATAGAACATAAAGACCTAGCTTCTGATATTATATAAGATTTTATTCAGCTATTATGAGTGCACCGAGCCTCCACTGGCGCCACCAATCAAGAAAAAGTAATTACAACGAAATAACTATGTTTTTATTATGTCCATATCAGCCATTTTTGATGTCCCCACTGCTGGGGCACAGGCCTTCCTTATGGGTGGTAAGGGGGACGGGCCATAACCCATAACCCAACTGGGCCCGGGCGCAGTGGTTTAGCGCCTGGCCCAGTGATTGCGGAAGTTAAGCAACGTTCGCAAGGGTCGGTCATGGGATGGGTGACCAAAAATTTATTATCTCGAGCTCCTCCGTGCTTCGGAAGGGCACGTTAAGCCGTTGGTCCCGGCTGCATTTGCAGTCGTTAACACCCACCAATCCGCATTGGGCCCGCGTGGTGGGTTATGGCCCATCCTCCTTACCATCCATAAGGAAGGCTTGTGCCCCAGCAGTGGGTACATCAAAAAATGGCTGATGGACATAATTAATAGGTATCCAACATCCAAGGTAATGAAAAGTTCAAAAATAGAACTAAACTTTTTTTTACCAAAAAGTTTTTATCCATCACTCAGCACTGCGTTTTGCTCTTTTCCTCAAATTATCTTCTCCATCAGTGCAATGGAACAGCCTAAACACTGCCCTTTGACAGCCAACACAGACTTTAAGCATAATTTGCATCTGAGATCTCTTCTCGCTTCAAAGCACTCAGTTTGGCGGGCAATTTTTTTTCGTGATTTTCGTTTTTTATTGCATGCCTGCATTGTTCTGTCTGAGTGATGTTAGGTTGTGTTCAGATAAGCTAAATGTTGTGATATTTAAGTTGAAATTAAAATTATTGTCCAAAATGACGTCCTGTGTAGTCAAATGACTAAAATGACTAAACGACGCAAAGGAGGCAGTAAAAAGATGCAGAGTTAACTTATCATAAGTATTAAATATTTTTCGTATAAGTATACGAAATATCTATGAGTATAAGTACAGATTATGGTCGCTATTATGCAATTAGTATTCAGTCGCTTTGTGTTGCATAATTAAAATTAACTAAATGCCAGCATTTTTTAGCCCCGCCCACTTGGTTGTAATTTTGCCCGGTGCCATTTTTTGAGCGGAATGCTTGTTCCATAGGTTTTAGTTTGTTACAGATACGCCCATGTATCAACAATAGATAGAGTCAGCCTGCGCAAAGTGCGATATTTACTTCAATTTTTAATATCCTTTTTCTTTAATTCTTTATTCCCTTCCACGTTACGTTTAAGGTCATTTTTACTAGATTTTGGTGCATTTAAAGTTTGAAGTTTCTTTATGAGTTTGACATACCAATAAAGTTATTATGACTTTAAATCATTGATGACATTTCATTACTAGTGACTACATATTTTTTACCAATGTGATCACAGCTTTATCCAAATTGAATATTTGCAGAAATCCGCACGGGCGCACGGTCCGTCGAATGTTTAGCGCGCATGACGAAAGTTTTACGTTAACAAATTGAAAAAAAAATACGCGGTGTATTAATGTTATAAGCTACTAGTGCGAAACAAAATCACAGTAAGTAAACTTAAAATAAAAAAATAAAATACAATAAAGTTCAACAAATACCAAAAGAGAAACAAATAATATTGATAAAAAAAAACTTTGGATTTTAAGACATTGACACCCAAATGCTCAATTTAATATTTTAAAAATATTTTGGTAAGGCGGCGCGGCAGTTTATTTTGATGTAAATTCACCTACAGTAGAGTAGCGTTCATCCAAATACTGCCACATAATTAAAGACGCCAGTCAATTTTCATACAAATGAGGTAACTTTGAAGCCCTGGTTCTCCACCAGGGATTGACCGAGCTGTGATCTGATGGCTATCTAGGGAGTGAATGGAGAAGATCGAGATCGCTACTCGTAAATACACCCAACTGATCTGATTAGGATTTTAAGAAAAAACCACGAAAATTGCTTTAAATGTATGGAAATCCTAAAACTGAAAACTCTGATCTTTACTATTAGCATTAGCATTCTGAGATGTAAGGATCAGAGTTTTCAGTTTCAAGATTTCCATAAATTTTAATGCTGTTTTTTAATCAATATTCTTACATTTTACTTGACGTTTACATTTCTCAGTGACGACTGACCGAAAATAAAAGGTATCCACAAAAACCATAGACGATATTCAAAAGATATTGGGCGAAAAACCTGTCATTAATTTTGGATTATAAAAATTATCGCACCCGCCCCCAAGCCTCGTTACCGTATCTGCGGAACAACGGATCAAACATTGCATTTTACTACCGAAAAATATTCCGCCGAGCCAGCCGCTTTTAATTAATAAAGCCAAAGTAATGAAACATAATTGAAATATAATTTCGCGTAATCATCCGGCAGTTTTGGGCGATGCGTAATTTACAATTAAGTAACAACTTAATTTTGAATTATGGAAAGCTGGGAATAACCACTAATAATTGTAATTTTAAACATATCTTTAATTAACAGTTCCATTTTAGATGTAGTATAACTGTTAACTTACTCTGTGAATTTAATTAAGTTCAAATTGCCCTGTAGTTTATTTTGTATGTTCTAATTTATCAGAGGAAACTTTGCTGATCACTGTTTTATAATATTTGGTAAAACTAAATGTACTGTGAAATTGTTTGTTTCCCAAATAAACTAAAATAAAATAATTCTCAATTAAACTAGGAAAATTGTTTTCTTTCAGTTATAGATTTTTTTTATTTTAGAGGATAACTAAGGACCAAACTAAGAAAAACTACGTTTTACGCAATGTCTAAATCTCCTGCTATTATGTGCAATTTGTTGCTAAGCACAACGCGTAGTGCAAGTGTGATACAAGTATGTTCGTTTTAGTTATTATAACTTAAAACTGTTTATAGTTTGGACTCAAAGTCTATCATACTGAACATTACAGAATTCTATATCAATATTATAGGTATTTTCAGTTGCCAACCCTGATCCTACTCTAGCTATCATACTTCACCATAGTGTAACGACGGATCTACACATTCGCCAATGATCGCCACAAATCAGCGTACATTGCCGGTTTTGTAACAAATAGTAGTGACTTGAACTGCAGAACGTTGTGGCGACAAGCAGTCCGGTTGTCGGATCATTTTTGGCGCCGATGGCTCAAAGAATACCTTCCAACGTTACTACCACGACGTCAATCTAAAGATAGCCATAAAAAAAATCCCAGGCTGAGACGGCATCGTAAGGGTGGTGGAGCTTCGTACGGCAGGAGGTATTTCAAAGCGACCAGTAAGAAAGGTAGTGCGCCTCTGCTGCATGGAGGGGGGAATGTAACGAAACGTTATGGTTTCTCTATGGCAAACGGGACGGAGAGAGTTGGAGTGGTTGACAGGAAAAATAGCTGTGAAGACGTGTAGTTTTGGTTCATTGTTGGTTTATCATAATATTGTAATATAATATTTATTCACACTCAATCTTTCATTCCATACAGTTTCGACACATTTGTTACAAAACCGGCAAAGTACGTCGATCGTGACGATCACTGGCGAATGTGTAGATCCGCCGTAAACAACAACACTCGAAAGATTGCAGCTGTACTGTCAGGACATAGCGATAGCGCAAGAAGCGTGAACCGTTTGGGCGGAAAATGGCGACCGCGCACTGGACAACGCTCCGTGGGTACACTCCTGACAAGGTGGACCGACGATCTAGTGAAGGTCACGGGAAACTGTTTAGGACTGTGTTAGAAGGATTGTCAGGGAGATCCTTGGGGGGACCCTATTCTGTGTCCCTAAAGTGGTTGCCAATGATGAACTTAATGAAGTCAAGGTCAAAATTAGTGACTTGAAGATTCTGTAAGGTGGAGCAATTAGTACTTACAGTTTTCTCTTATAGTTTCATTTTCGGTTCTAAATCTCTGAAATGTAATTAAAATTAATGGAACTTTCAAAATAACTATTATTACGATGCTAGTTGCAGCAGTTCCAAGGGAAATTGCACAAAATGCTAAGTGCTACAAACTTCGTAGTAACATGAGAAATTACTTTGCTCATGAGCGTAGTGGTGTTCCATCTGTGCGTTCTTACTATAAAGGTAAATTACACTCGAGTTTGACGTGAGAAAAGGGTTATTAGTAGTGGTTTTTTTTTTTTAAATCAGTGAAGCAAATCTGAAAAAATCTTATTCAAGTTTTGCAACTGATAAGATAAACGCGTGCGATTTTAATGTCTAATTAAAGTTTTTATTACGACCCCCTGGTGTTTGGGATGTGGTAAATTTAATTTTTAACTTCATTAGGGCCCTTGACGGCTTTTATGCGACACGCTTCGAAGCGCAAGGGTTTTATGCGAATATAACTTTGTGTGTGAATTTTAGTGTCCAATTTGTGGTGTATTTTGTGGCTTTTTTATTTTAACAACTTGCAAATCGGTCTTGATATAAAGTGAAACTCACAGCTCGAGATTTAAAACAAATTTTAGCTCCAAAGAGAAAGATTAAAAATACCTAAAGGACCCCGCAACGATTCATATAGACCATTTAGTATTCCTTCTATGCACACCAACTACAGGCATAACTTATTACAGGCATTCTTATTAGAGCTTGTTCCGCCATTAATAACGCTGACGCCAATATTGATTTATTTTTCAACAGCATCACGACTGTTATTAAGTTATTGTTTAAAATTTAGTTTAATGTTACTATTTTACGCACCTGTCCTTTCTGGGCTACGATTACCTACTTTACGATCAATTTCTTTTGAATTCTACATGTGGTAGCTTGTCAATAGCTTTTAGTTATATATATTTGTTGTTATCTGTATGTTTACTTATAAGCTGTTAGCTATCCATAAACGATAAATAAATAAATAAATTATACGATACAGCATACAGTATGTATTATAAGAACGTTATTATCTTTAACATTTCTTTTTAGTCAAAAAGTAATTCCTTTAGATTCACAGGTAAAAGAGACGGGGATTACGTTCCAATAAAGTGTAATCCGTAAGATATATTAAAGGAATCTAATATAATATGTATGAAAATCTTCTAAGGAAAATGTGGAAATTCTTAAGATTTTTTGTACAGAAAGTACCTTAGTACTTACCTACGTATTTTCTACATCACGGTACACAAATTGGATACATTAATATTTGCAGTTATAAAATTTGAAATTGTTTACAATAAAACGTAAAATTCAGCAATGGAAATTTTGCTTTAAACTATATTTTGTATTCCAAAAGTGTGCTGTGAAAAGGGTATGTTATGGTTGTAATATCTTAAGTAAGAACAAAATTGCTGTATGCTGCGGGTCGGTTGTATGACTTGTATGTAACTGAAAGCTACGCAAATGCAAAATAAGATAAGCTGAAAAAATAATGATGAAAAAGATTTAAAGTTTGAATTTTTAGATGTTTGTAACTCAATCACGCAAAAGCGGCTGAACGGATTTGGATGAAATTTGGCACACAGATAGTTTATAGCCTGGATTTAAACAAAATATACTTTTTATCTCGGTCAAAGGTGGCCTAGGGATTTTCCACGCAGACGAAGTTGGGACGAAAGCTAGTACAAATATATGAGTGGATTTTATCCAATATAGACTCCACTAGCTTCCGCCTGCGACGTCGTACGCGTGGACATTCAAAACATCCTGAAGAGTTTTATATCCAGTTTATGAACTATCTGTAGTACAAATTTTACCTATTTATATCCGTTCAGCCGTTTTTTGTGACTGAGTAACAAACATCGAAACATGCAAATTTTCGCATCCTTACTAATCATTACTTTATAATAATAATAAATGCCAAAGTCCGTTTGTTTATTACGCCTTCACGACTTAATTACTAAACCGATCATCATGAAATTTTGCATACAAGTGGTCAGAGTTACAGAGAAGGACATAAAGTTTGCCACGCAGATGTAGTCGCGATTAAAGTAGGATAATGTTATATTATAATTAAAGAAGCATAAACAAGTCTTGCTTAGTTTGGGACTAACTAAATGAATGGCGTGAATGGTATAAATAAATAAATAAATAAAATGATTGTTTATTTTCCCATCACAAATAAAGGACTTAAGTGGTAATTAGAAGCTACACATGGAAGGTTACTAAATTTGTGAGGGACTGGTGCCCGAAGTAGGTTTCAGAAAAGAAACCTGTGACACAGGTCGCCAGGCCCACCCACAGACAATAGTTTTACCGTATGCATTATTTAATTACTTATAATTCTTTAATTATAATTTTTTATTTTAATATTTTATTTTAATTTGAATTTAATTACCAATTTAATTTTATTTAATGAATTGATTTTTAATGCCTACTTAAACTAATTTTTATTTTGTCATTTAATTTATTATTGTTCTTAATGTGTCGATTTTAAACTGATTTATGGGTGTGAAGCCTGAAATAAATGATTTTTATTTTTATTTTATTTATTTATTTATTATGTAACTTGATACTTACACCTAGTATAAGACGGTAAACAAAAGTAAATTATAATTACAGGTATGAAACTTAAACAAAACAATGTAAACGTATATAATGCATGAAAAACTTCTGTAAATTAACTAAACCTACTTAATTTAATATTAAAAATATATTTCCAAAAAAACTATTGCACTCGAAACAAGAATTTAGGGCTTTAATATTTTTAATTGTACCTATATTCCAAAGTAAAAAAAATATTAAGCCACACTTAACCGTGAAACCGTCACACCACATTATTCAGTGGCGCTTTCTAACTTTGCTAATATTACACGGGAACTTAATAAAACAACTGACTTCCATTATGAAACCCCGGAATCCTACGTCGCACCCCACAAATCCCGCAAAATATGCACTTGTTTAAATAATACATGCAAATCCCGCAGCTAATGTTCTAGCAAAAGTACTATAGTTGAGAACTATTCATAACAGGACTAAGATCTTAGGGCTAGTATGAATCCAAAGAGTATGTTTTATATGGTTAACAAAGCACTAAATGCATTGCTTTTTTGGCATGCAATTTTAAGCCATAGGTACTGAAAGTTATTTTTCTATCACTCAGGAAAACTGTTTTTAGGGTTCAGTACCTCAAAAGAAAAAAAAAAGGAATCCTTATAGGATCACTTTGTTGTCCGTCTGTCTGTCAAGACCATATATCTCAGGAACGCGTGGAGGTATCGAGTTGAAGTAAAAACCATAATACTGTCCCTGGAAGCTGTGAAAAAAATCAAACTTCTAAGTTAACGAAAAAAAGATACGGCCGTTTATGCCGCAAAAACGCATATTTCGACACTCTCGAGGGAATTTCTGTAGTACCCCTGACAACGAGTATGTAATTTTATGATAATCGATTTAGTAGTGTGAATATCGATATACGTTGACGTCTCGTCTGTGTTTTTGTTCTGCTGATTGATTTATAAAAAATATGTTGTCTTGTCTTTCTTTTGTACACACGCACTGAGCACTAAAATATCCAATTAATTAATTTTATACACAAGGTACCTATGTTATTCTTTTTAATAGTGCTAATGCTAAAATAATAAGTAAAGTTGTAAATTGTAAAAATAATGTAACAGATAGCAGACGACAGCCTCTGCCTCTGTCACAGTGACGTCCGTCAGTGACAGATTAGATAGCTCTCCAGTCTCCGGTCCGGAGCATAGAGTAATATGCAAAATGTCAGTCTGTTTGATAGCAGAGTCACAGACTATTTTTGAAATTGCTGTGTGTTTTTTTTTTTTTGTTATGTGTGACCGAATCGCAGCGTCAACAAACCGGTCTCACGGAAGACCAGCGCTGGTCGCAGACCAGCATTATGCTGAGTTGGGACCGTTTTGAGACAAATAGGGTTTAAGTTTTATTGTACTACTGTATTGTTTTATTGTGTGTCTCAAATAAACTATTTTTCTTTCTTTCTTTCTTTCTTTCTATCGCCATTAGGAACCGGCGGAATACAACGTGTTACAAAACAACCCCTAATGCCGAATATGGTAGATAGGGACCATCAAACTAAACAACTTTTACTGTGGGTCCAACTTTGAAATCGCGAAAAAAAATCAGTTGTTTCATATACATTTTGATATTTTCGTAATTTTTTTTAAACAGCTGATCTTTTTTTGCGATTTCAGAGTTGGTCCCACAATAAAAATGTGATGGTCTCTGTTACCATATTTGGCATAAGGGTTTTTTTTGTAAAACGTTGTATAAGCAAAGTCGTTTCTGGCACTTCGCCGCGCCGCCGGCCGCTGCCGTGGCACGCTCGCTCCGCTCGCTTGACTCGCTCTTGTTTAGTCACATTTCTAACCTAACCAAACCTAATGAACTTGACGGGGGGCTTCGGGCTTCTAAGCTAGCGCAGGCAAGCGGAGGCACTTTCTAAATTTTAATTTTATTTACACTCCTATCATCTATCCAGCATTTATTTAGAAAACGAAGTGAAAAAAAAACGAAGATTTGAAATTCCTTATGCCTGTAATAATAGTAATATTTAATAGCAGAATGAAATCGCTCGCCAAACAGAGGGTTGAACTCTAATAAAAATTATCATTCAATTACAGAGGCCATTTAAATGCAATCTGTTACCGTAATCTAGATAATGGAGCAAATAAAAGTAACACATAAAACTAACGCAATTTAAACCGATTTCATCTTATCTGCGTCATAAAAGTGCAGTTATAAAAGTTCCATTTTACACCGTATAATTAGAATTCAAACGTTGTTTTGAGGAGTTTGATGGCGTAAAGTAGGGCCAAATTTAATAGATCACATTTGACATCTGTCAGTCTTTTGATCTAATTGTCAAAGCAAATCGTAATTTGGCTTTCTTTTGTAATAATTACAATAAATATGTAGTTACGTATGAACTGTCCATCAGCCATTTTGATGTCCCCACGCTGGGGCACAGGCCTTCCTTATGTGTGGTAAGGAGGATGGGCCATAACCCACCACGCGGGCCCAATGCGGATTGGTGGGTGTTAACAACTGCAAATGCAGCCGGGACCAACGGCTTAACGTGCCTTCCGAAGCACGGAGGAGCTCGAGATAATATTTTTTTTTGTCACCCATCCCAGGATCGACCCATGCGAACGTTGCTTAACTTCCGCAATCGCTGGGCCAGGCGCTAAACTACTGCGCCACCGAGCTCCTATGTACCTATGTAAAATTAACTGAAAAAAGTTAAGCAATTGTGCGTTTGAAAATAGTAGTTTATGATACAAGGTTGGTAAGGAGGTTTTTAAAATGAGTTGACGTTTTATAAGCCCGAGCCGCAGGCGAGGGTTTATAATCGTCACGAGTTTTAAAAAACCTTAACAACCGTGTGCCATACTACGTTTTTCAATACATTTGCGAGAAAACATTATAGGTACTTCTGAAATTGTAATCTATACATATAAATAAATAATAAAACTAAATTCTAAATATTTGTGCGCGAAATACGCAAAAACCGCTAAACTAATTTTGATGGATTTATCACAATTTAGTAGATTGAAGTCCAACTTAAAATCTAAGCTATGTTTCATCAAATTCAGGTGGGTGGAACCAGAGAAACAGCTTGAACTCTCCGTAGTACTAGCTTTCATACACTAAAGGGGTCATTTAAACTGGTTTTTATATTTTTCTACTGTCCAGGCGGATAAAGTCGCGGGCGGAAACTAGTAGAAATTTAAAAAAACGTTCGTAAACAAAAACGCACGGCGCCGGCGTGCGGTAAAATAAACTTTCCGCACGCTGTACTAATCCGTAAACAAAAACGCACGGCGTGCGGTAAAATCAACTTTCCGCACGCTCGACTGTCATCGTAAACTTACATTTTCGAGCAACTGTATTGAAAAATAAATAATGTGTGCCCGCGCCGTTAGAAGGTAACGTTGTTGAATATTGATGAAGTGTCAAAAATGATCTGACATAGTGTATCCGACCTGCGTTTGCCAGGTTATGCAACTTTCCCTAGGGTAGGTCTACAGTTTAATAAAGGTTGCCACTATGCAGTTAACTATGCAAAAAAAAAAAAATTCCAAAAAGTGGTAGTTTTCATAATTTCCCAGGGTGTGTATGGTACCCTAGCCACCATATTCAGCTTTAGGGGTTTTTTGTAACACGTTGTATAGAGATATTCCGTTTCGTATACATGTACGGTCAGGAACGAAAGTTTTTTAACCTCTTAGTACTTTGTCAAAGTTACTTTTTTGACTAATGTTTCAAACCATGAGACAGGTGAGACATCTGTCAAAAAAGTTGCTATGACAAAGTACCAAAGCGTTAAGCGACTTCCGTTGCTGACTGTACCATACTGTACATAGCCATATGTACATCATATCATAGCCACAGCGCATCGTCCGCTCGCCTGAGGCATAGTAGAGGCGCTTGCTCTATCAAGTCCCATAGGATCAATTCTACTTTTTGTGATAATCTCTCTATTTTCATAACTATTCTCTTATGTATTGTTTGTTATCTCTTTGAGATTTCTTTAAACTATTTTGATTTTGCTTAAAATAAACCTTTCAACTTTCATAGAAATATTTTCCATAGATTTTCATCACTAAGAACCTTTATTTTTGCTAAGAACAACGAAAAATATTGTTGATACAGAGTTGGTAATAAGTTCTTGCAGATGAGATAAAGAGCAGAGAAGTTCACCTTTAATGCCTATATACGTGGCCGTTTGTATTCTCTGAATTACAATGGGGCATGCTAATTAACTCATCAACAAAAGTTTTTGACATAGAATAAAACGTCAAAGTCAGATGCATGAAAATTCCAAGTATTGTGCCTAAAAATCAGATGCCTCCGAGATAGTATCAGGGAGGCTTTCTTAAAAAAAAAACTTTTAGAAACTTACAAATTAATCATTGAACTTCCAAACTTGATTTTAAATATCGTAATATTGTTAGTCTTTATCTAGTAAAATTATTATAAAATTGATACGCCGAGTTTGCTAACCTTTTTTTTCTTAATCTAGAAACTGATTTTGTTTTAATAAAGAGTTAAGACAATAAACTATTTTAACCAGTTATCTGTAGCCCAAATATTAAAAAATCCCACAATGGATAAGCAGAGCTTTGACAATGTTATTTAACTAAACACAATTTGTCAAATAAACAAACTTTGTAACTCACATTCTTTGCCCTCGCCCGAACACAACTGGGTAGATGGAAAATTTTAATAAAATATGTTTCTTCTCGTAAACTGGCATCTCGCGTCACGTTCCTACGGATCCTTTAAACACTTGCAATATGAAATACATTCGCACACATCTTTATAACCTTTGAAACACAGCTCAAATTCTTTACAACCGGCTGCAAAACTAAATTGCTACGCTAAACTACGCTACGCTATAAGGAAGAGATGTGCCACGATTATGAAATAGATATTAAAGTATTTTCTACTTATTTCTTCGTATAAATTGTTTTAATGTTTGTGTAATTTACAATCGTTTAGCCGTTTGTTAGATGCTCAGAGCAGATGCAAGAATTAATAGGATTGCTCTTTGTGTTGTATTATAAAGTGGCCTTTTTAATTTCGTTTTTAGTCTTTGATGTAAATTATTAATAAATAACTGCATTTTCAAGTAAATTAAAAAGCCCGTTTTATATCCCAGACTTAATAATATGAATTTTTAAAAAAAGTCAACAGCAGTTATTCCTACCTAACGAAATAAGTGTCGATGTAACAGCTGTAAGTAAATCAAATAAACAATAACAATAATAATAGCTTCAGTGAGTCGATTTTTTCTAGTATATTAGTTGTCTACTAAAATGACAACATTAAAAATCACTCATATATAAAACCAATTTAATTCAATCTTCACAACTAACTACAAAGTAAACATCTGATGATGTAAAGATAACTGTTCTATCTAATTAAGTTTGATGCGGCGCGGTGCAGATTAGCGCGCGCCATTACGTGCAATTGCAACTGGCAATTCGCACACGTGTTCAAATGTGTCTAGCTCTAGAATCTTAGTCCTTGTTTTTTGTTCTACTAGATCGACCTTGTGTTTATAGTTGATGACACAATGTATGTTGAAAGGGGACGTCTCATACAAAAAGTGTATGTATCAAAAGTGTGCGTTCTAAAATAAATTTGTTTCAAATCTGCCAGGTCAGAATTTGATGCCTCTTTGCTTAACTCTTCAACGCCCGGAAAATGAGACACAATAGATTTTCTATTGTGTCTCGGTCGCCAGCGACCGCTCGGGCGTTAATGAATTAAGGATGTCGTTGAGGTATTTTACAGAAATGACTGTATCTGTATATTATATGCCACTTTTAGGCAGTCTCTATTAGACTTTAGCTAAAAGGTTAAACCACTTATGTGATCTCGTGTCATACCATAAGATGGTTGAATATTCAGAAGCTTCACATCTATGGTGTTATATTTTTTGGTTTTAATGTTGTCTATAATTTCGTGTTTTTTGTTTAAATTTCTTTGTGCTGAAGTGAACAAATGTTTTTTCTTTATTTCTTCTTTGATAAACAATGTGTGTTTAGAAAATTTAGAAAATTCAATCATTACATTTTCTAAAAAGACATCAGGTATTGATTCCATAGTAGGTATAGTTAACCTAAAACATAGTTCATGGATCTGTCTTTCTTATCTGAAATCGCGATTATTTTTTATACAAGTACGTGACTGTATCTTTACATTAACTGAGGACTATTACAGTTCATGAATTATTATAGTCGTCAACATTTTGAATAACTATTTAATATTACTTATTGACAATATTGAAAATGACTCTATAAAACCTAAAATCTTACGTTATGCGTTCACTGAATTTACCAAGAATTATTGCTATAGTTTTATTAAACGACTGCATTAACTGTTTCTGTGTAACATTTAAATAGCGGAATTTTAATTAAAGCCAATTGTTTAAACAATTAGCTTTACGGGCCTGTAAACAATAAACAAGTCATAACTATGCAAGCATTATCTCTATACGTAAGCATCTTCGTTGGTCTGTGAGATCAGATAAAATACTGTTCTATGAGAATAATTCTTAAACCTCTAGTAATGCTTGTATAATTACAGGCGGTGCAGTGGTTTAGCGTCTGGCCCTGCGATTACGGAAGTAAAGCGACTTTTCCGTGCTTCGGAAGGCACGTTAAGCCGTTGGTCCCGGTTGCATTTGCAGTCATGGACACTGGACACCCACCAATTCGCATTGGGTTCGCGTGGTGGGTTATGACCCATCCTCCTTATCCACCCATAAGGAAGACCTATGCCCTTGTATTGGGGACATTAAAAATGGCTCATGTCGAACTGACTTTTATAGCTTAAAATTTCTTAATCAATTTACAAGGTTCAAGCTAAAATCAAAGTTTGAAGTTATTATTCAGTCTAGGCCGTTACAAAAAAAATACAATTCAATTTGCGTTAAGATAGGTAGTCAGAAGCAGACCCATTCCCACTGACAGCACCCGTTCACGAGCATGACTCATGAACCAGCCATCGCTTCGCTCAACAATCTTTGAGGGAACGTATCGACCCGCCTCACACGACACCACCGCAGAAATGATTAAAGAGAGCATGACATTCTAAGGGTACCTAAAAGCTTTTGATAGGCCTTTTTCAAAACTACTGACTATAGAAAATAAAAAGATTGCAATTAATAAATCAAAACAAGGTAAGTTATGAATTATATATTTTGAGTAAGAAGTGCCATACATAAAGACAATACAAAACAGTTTTTTTGTGTACGACGCCCTTAATACAAGCAGACAGAAGCAGACCCATTCTCCACTGCACCCGTTCACGAGCATGACGCATGAACCAGCCATCGCTTCGCTCAACCATATTTGAGGGAACGTAACGACCCGCCTCACACGACTAAGTTTTTTATTTGGGTAATTAAATTACTACAAATCTTAACTTATTCTTAATTTTATTTTCAATAGGCTTTTTTACATACAATTGCACATTGCATGTTTGACCGTCATCAGATTTAATAATTTTCACATGTTTTTTTCGGTTGCAAAGAAAATTTAATAAATGAGTCTATATTTCAGAAAAGAATCTTCTTTCACAAATACTCTTATTTTCATAAAGGAGTCATGAAAATAAGTCTAAAGCTTTATTTTCGGAAGATAATGAAACGGAAAATCACTTTGCTAAATTATTCTAACCTAAAAAATATAAATATAAATTACAAAGTAAAGCGTTTGCAAATTATATCTTAATTATTCTTGGCTGGATACGGTCGTTACATAGTGAAATTATAAACAGTATAACTTCTGCTCTATAGGCCTATTAAAATCGTAACATTAAAGTCAAAGTCAAATAATATCTTAATGCAAATAAACTTAATAATATAGCACTTTTGAATCGTCTATGTTTCCCTACCAACCCGTTCCAGACTTTTTTAACTGACAAGAAGAATGGGCGTAAGAAACTTATCATCGTTAACGATACTAAAAATAGAAATAAAACAGACTTAGTGATGATAATCGTGATATCATTTGAAATGGGAACGGTCTTCCAATAAGTAGTTTTTTTGTAATACCTGATAGGAATAACTTAATGTAAGAAGTTATTTCTTTGACTCAATTAAATTTTGCAATTTTTGGATAATTTCACCGAATAAAGTCACAAATAAGATGTTAAAAAGAAGGTAAAAAAAAAGTATTTTTTTCTACATATCCCCCCATCCGTAGAAAGAAACCGGGACGTCAGATAGACATAGCAAAAATGTTTCACGGACATAGAATATTATAGAGTCAGAGTCAGAGAGGAGCTCGGTGGCCCACCCTCCTTATCCAACCATAAGGAAGGCCTGTGCCCCAGCAGTGGGGACATTAAAAATGGCTGATGGACACGATAAATTCATTTATTCTACTGTTCAAACTATTTACTGGGCACTGCCAGTGTCTGCCTGAAAAGAAAGGAAACCATTTTTCGTTCTCTTTATTACGGCGTTTTAATAAGCCATAATTATATTTGTGATGAAAATGAGGTTTTAATAGATAATTAATATGATATCAGAAAAGCTGTTATTATTTATGAGGATATGATAGGAGGATTTTGAAATTTTGTTCCAAGATAAATTTTATTATAGGTATTGAAGTCTTGTATAGTTTATTTCTTTTGATACAATTAACTGGATTCTTTTCACTATTTCATAGGGTTTCGTTTAAACAAGTAACACTGAGCATCACCTCAATGTTTGGATGTTTGTCATGAGCACTTTGTAAGAATCGTGTTAAGTTTTTTCAACCAAATGGTGAAGTTTTTTTTTATGATACTAAGATAGGCAAGCGCTTGACCGCTCACGCCTGATGGTAAGCGATGGTGCGATCTACGATGAAACGCGCTTGCCTAAAAGGCCCCCAGATTGTTCTTTGTTGAATGTTCCTTAAGGTTGTGAATAATAATAAAAATCCGTCAAATGTAAATATATTATTATATTGATTGAAGTTTTCACAGTTCGTGAACTCTTATAGAGAACCCCATAACACTAGTCAGAAAGATAGTCTGCTTATTTTTGCCATTTTATTTAGAGTATTTTCAAACTCGTTTGAAATATTTCAAACGGTTAATGAGTATAAATAGCTCAACATGCTCGTATCTATGTATAACATGGTATAATTACCATGAAAAACCATGTTCCGACATACCTTTAGATCTAACCGCTGACGTGTAAGCACAGATAATAAATAAATACGCAGATACCATCTTTTCCGCGTATAGCGTTACGCACGGTGCCGATATTATTTACAACACACGATCCGATCGCTAGACGATCAAGACGTAAGGGTTTCACGGACAATGGGTTTTGGTCATAAAAATGTAACTCGTGTCTAGATAATATATATTTTTTAACATTAAATAATGCAAAAAGTTTCTGTGCAAACGTTGGCGAGAGACACAACGGCCATATTATGACTTCATCCATCTGTTATAGTCTTACTTGTTCTAGGTTACTCTTTAAATATCTATAACTACAGCGATCCAAACAGTTTCTAAATTACCAGTAACTTGTCTAACTTTATTTCATCGATACATCATGCGGATTTTTGATAAATTGTGCAATTTTTTTGCGAGTACATTTTTTAAGATGAAGGCATTTATTTCTACCGCTCCTTCTTCTCGTCAGCTGAAAAGAGTCTCGTATAAGTGGAATGAAAAACAACCATAGATGAAAAAGCGGTTATTTTTTTTATTATTTGTAAAGAAAGTAGTGTGACGGACTTTTTATGCCATATTGATGCCTATATCGCTTATAAGACGTATAAAAGCATCTATACGAATCTTAAATCTAAAGAATAATAAAATATGAGTCTCCGTTCTTAATGGTCCTTAAAGTCGTTAGGTGTAAATACCGTTTTCGAGCAGATTATCGTCATAATGTGGCTTCGTAATATTTTTGTTAATGATGTATTTTTAAGGATTTGGGGTGATTAGGCTAATCTTTGACGCTTCGGGGGAAATAAATATGCAATAAGCTGATAATTCTATTTAGCGATTTTTTTATTGAGAAATAACAAAATGTTTAACATAAAAATCAGAAGGATAAGGTCAATCAGAACCGATAAATAAATAGTAATGTTGCATTTTAAAAGAAGGTTCTGAAACTAAATACCTAAGTGAAAACTATTTTAATGCTTGTTCAATAATCTCAAAACTGTTAATTATTTACGAAAAAAACACGAAAATAAGAAACTATGCAACGGGAAAGATTAACGGCATAATGGATTATAAGAAAAAAAAACAACATCACAAACATTGCTCCGATTCCAAAGTAGCTAAAGCGTTATCGAAATCAGTCAACGGTCCACCGTACCGAACGTAGTTCCAACTACAAACACCCAGACCTGAGCCAATATAGAAAAGTTCGTTTTCTAGATTAACCCAGCCGGGATCGAACCCGGGACCTCAGAAATGGCGACACCTTACAACTGGTGTACAAACCACTCGACCACGGAGGTCGTCAACAAGAAAAAAAAACACTTTAAATGTATCCTTGATTCTTACTTCCGATTCCAAGTACTTATAACCTTTTCAAAATGCTAAATATTTGAGTTAAAAGTTACTGAATAGGGCTAAACACGAAAATTATTCAAATTACTTTGTCTAAATTAACATAACCATTTGTTTTACGGGTATAATGTATGCAAATACATATGTTATCAATGGCGTAGGTAATTTTATTAGTCTGTTTGCGTATAAAGGTGTCTATTTTATTTCCACTTATACAGAAAAGTGAGTTCTGTCGATTTGTTTCGGCAGTTTAGATAAAGTTAAATTATCGATAGTCGTGCGGCGTCAAGCATGATTTACTAGTATAGCAGCACCTTGAGCTCATCAAAACCAACAAGTGCCGCAAACTGACGTATTTTTAATAATAAATAAATATTATACAAAATCACAAACATTGCTACGATTACAAAATAAGTACTTAGCTAAAGCATTTGTGTTATGGAAATCAGAGACAACGGTGGAACTACAAACACCCAGACTTGAGCCAATATAGAAAAGTTGGCAAAATATTGGCTCAGGCTCAATTCTCCAACTAATACCAGAAAAATATAAAAATCTACAACAAGATACCAGAGTCTATAAAAGTACTCAAATTTAATAAGTTCAAGATGACTCAAAGGAAATGGTTGATTCAAAATACTTTTTACTCGATTGACGAATATCTAAAATGTTAAATAAATGTATTAGAATCTTAATTTGATTTAAGTTGTAACGTAGCTGCTGTAGACCTAAACTTAATTTATGTACCTAATATTATTTGTGTGTCAAATTTTGGCTCAATGTGAGATCTTCCTAACTTATAAGTACCATCTTTGTAAAACCATATTTAACTCAAATAAATGATTGAATTGATTGATTGAATAAATCGTACAAGGAAAAAAAAGTTTTTTACGGATTACAGCGCGTATATTGTTTAATTCAGATGTTATTTTAGAATGCTTTTTTATATTTTTATTTATATTATTAAGGGAGCTTATTTTTAGGTACCTACCTAAAAAGTTTCAAAATTTATAGTTCGCTAAAGTACGGAAGTACTTAGGTAAGTATAAAAATAATCTGCCAATTTTTTTCGGATATTCCCCATTGCATAAAGTTATAAGCATCATAAAAATGGGCTAATTTTATTTTGAGTACCAAATTCTAACATTAATGTCCATCAAATAACCATGTACATCAAATCATTAATAGGAATTTAATTTGGTGAGCAGTTAGCTATTTTGGTGGTTAGGTTAGCGTTCAACGGCCGATTTCAATTAATTATCTCCAGTAAGAGCTTTATCTCCAGTAAGAGCTCTGTTACTAGGCAACTGTTGTTATTTACCGTCATTTAACAGAAATGTCTAGGCAACAAATCTTTGGTAAGCCTATCTCTTACTGAGGACGGGTTATTGAATCGGCAGTTAATGATACCCTAACGTGTGGAGAAAACCCCAAGTATCGAGGGACAAAAAGAAATCCATTTTTCTCTAAAAACATTATTTGTTACACAATGCCGTAAATTGCGACCTGTACTTAAAAATCAATAGAATACTTGTATTCAGTAACATGAATTATGTATAAGGGTTGGAGCAAGTCATAACGTTATTAAGTTACAGGAAATCTCAAAGTAAAAACTAAAACACCATAAGATATTACATTAGTTATTGTACGTGCTAAACTATCTATTTAATTATTTTTAAGTTCGTTGGAATATAGTTTTCAGCATATATTTTTTATTTCCTTTCACAGGACCTATTTTACTCCATTTACCCCCTAACTAAGGGGTTGATTTTCGGAAGTTCACGAATACGTGTTTGCTTATTGTTTAAAGAAGTACTCCTACGAAGATTAAAGACTAAGTCTAAATGACTATTTTATATTTTTTCCATACAAAATTCGGACACCAATTTCACTCCTTAAGGGGTTGCATGGGGTTGGTAAACAATTCGAAGAGAATTGTTTTATATTTTTTTTTGGTTGGAACAGGTTGAAGAATATAGAAAATAATATTATGATTTTTTATTTTACCTTGTTAACTAAATATTTTTTTTATATTATTATCGCGATAAAATATCAAACGTACAGCTAAACACGAAGTTCCTTTGCATTTACTGATTAAAAAAACTGATTGACAGATTTGACAGACAGTGACAAAGAGTATAATCATAATCACAACCTAATGTTGTTGTATGTTTATCAGCTTATTACCAAAGATATTAGAATTTTCTTATTACTGTGATTTTCTAGTGTTTTTCTTGTTCAGTTATTGGAAATGTATCAGCTTGAAGAAATCCCTAATCCAGCTTATTACGGCGATACACCTACACTGCTTTGTTCCGTTTTGTTTGAAATATAGACGTGACCATCCGCAGAATAAATTCTTTACAATAACCATGCCTTTGAAAGAGACGTGGTGCACAGGATAAAACAGGAATTGTCCTCAAAGAGCTTTATACGTTTGTGAAGATCACGTAAATGTATCTATGTATGTGTGTATGTATCTAGGTACAAACTTACTCACAAAAGAGTTATTTTATTTATTTTAGCTGACTGTGACTGACATGACAACCAATAGTTGACATTGCTAATGCCAAACCTTTGCTTTTTTGTTTTGAGCAACAACATTTTTTGGAGCAAAGGCATTACCTACGCATAAACAGCCGTAATAAGTGATTTATTGTACTATGCTGTAAATAAAAAAATATTTTTTTTATTTAAATTAAAATGAAGTATTATAAAAATTCCGCAATTGGTTATTCCTGACTCCAAAGCCAAAAGCTACCAGAAAATATATAATTCAGAATAGTTTTGGAAAAGTTGACCAACTCAATTATATCTACCGTGTTGGTTCAAAAATTATTAATAATTACCTTTATTTTTATATTCCAGCGGGTAAAAACTCGATCGCTTTAGACTTGTACTACACGATAATCTTGAATAACTCGCAAATGTATTTCAGAAAGGGTACAGAGGAAGTCGTTTGAATTACCCCCGTAATCGATTCTGAGGCTTTTGTTCTGTTCTCGATTAATTTATTTTCGAATCGAGACGGGTGGAACCATTGATGATGATGTACCTATGTACCTACTGATGTACGAGTGGTTTAAGTTATTACTTCGATACCTTTGTATAGATATGATATAGGTACGTAATAAAATAAAGTACCTATAGAATTACTTTTATAACGAAGCGCTTATAGCGGAGCTTGACAGACTGAATCCACATGTGTTATGGAAATCAGAGACAATGGTGGTATCACATACACCCAGATCATAGACAATATAGAAAAAATCATTTTCTAAATTGACCCAGCCGGGGAACAAACCCGGGACTTAAGTAATGGCAACACAGCTGACCTTGAAAGCCGGTGTGTAAGCCACTGTCGAGGTTATGTAGTGATATAGATACGCTACCAGCCCATAACTGTAAAGCACAGTCACATAGGTACATGTCTAAGGGTACATGGTTTTCGGAACTGTATGCTTCATGCTTCAAAGAACTTTAGACACAGTCCTCTAGTCCCGATTTCATCACAGCTACCAACCGCAAATAGTTCACAAATCAGTTACATGTTATCTAACCATTCGGTTTGAACCGCGGGCGGGCGGCGGGATCAAAGAGGCGGCGCGGCGCGACAAAGCTTATTGGAATCCGTTAATTAGTTGAACCGGCGAGACGGCTGTGGACATACAGCAATTTTATTTGAACGATAAACATAGCGAAACTGTCCATAATAGCTCTTGGTTTTGTCAAGGGCGCTTGTACAGAAGTATTTTTAATGCCAAAAGTTTTGATTTATCAAACGTATGTTGCAGAAGTTTAGTAGGTAGTATGCGATTTTCTACAGGTAGTCCGTAAGCCTGCGACAATATTGCCTACGTCATAATGACATCACTATGAAATGCATCACGGTCGGAAATGTTGTGCAGAGCGAGGATCAGAAGATTATCGCAAATAAAATTGGCCGGAAGCTTGAGAAAATCCTTCACTTCCGGGTAAAAATCACTTTTGAAGGACTTCCGGCTAGATATGGCTTGGCAGACTTATTATTTATTCTTAAACACACTATTATTTAAAAATGTTTTAAATAATTTTCGTCAAGATATCACATGACGTAGGAAAAGGTATCCGGTGACCATCTTTGGCACCGTCTTTCAAGTACTTTCGGACATTTCAGAACTTATGTAAACTCTCTCAATTAATAGTGTGTTGACTGAAATAGACTACTAGAGAGAATTTACACCACCTATTTCATAATGATTTATAATGAGGTGGAGATTCGATTTTACAAGCGACTGTCACTTAAAAGCGCTAGTTGACTAAAATCGACCAGATCATCGACCGGAAAATCGACCCGTGTATGTAAGTCCCATTCAGCAATATAATTATGCTGCTTACCTTTACCACAGAATCATTCAATAATACGAGTATATATAAGAGCTTCCGCCCGCGATTCGTCCGCGTTGACATTCGGAAAATCCCTAGGGATCTCTTTGACTTTTGGGTCTTTTGCGCTTATTACTTTGTATTGTTACCGCTTAAATGTAATAAGCCTAGCAATTTTCTGTTTTAAATTATTATCTAAATTAAATAACACCACTCCGCCCTTATGGTAAAAAACACTATTGTACACTCAATTGTGAATGATCCATCCCAAGGTTGCCTGGAAGAAATCGCTTTTTAGTGATAAGGCCGCCATTTGTATGTCTCCTTTATGTTTGTATTGTTACTTGTTTGTTCTGTGTGTATACAATAAAGAGTATATAAATATAAATAAATAAATAAATGATAAATTCTATTCAAAGATGTTATTTGTCTGTAAATCTTCCATGAAATAAATAAAAAAATAAAGTGCGGAATCCGTTAATGTGCGAATTAACTAGTTAATCTGCACATTAACTGATCGAATCAATTTAGCAGATTCTAGTTAATCTGCACATTATTGGATGCTACATCGTTACAACGTTACGTTTACAAGTGCGGAAGACAGTAAGTGGAAGAGCCAAGGCTGCAGGAAATTGAAGTCGAAGACCTAAGTATATTGAAACTAAATTTTACAAAAAAGTAGTTTCTAAAATAAAACATTTTTTAACGGATACTAGCGCGGTTTTATTGAAAGTACTTTGGTAATTACTTAGTTGGTATTGGCCTGATTTTTTATTATACCGACGTTTCGGCACCTTTGCAGTTGCCGTGGTGACGAGGGACTGAAGCTGCTCAGGCTGCGTTCAGACGATAATGCACGACCCGCCGACCTCAACTCAAACTCAACTCAACCGGAGCCCACTCCTTGAAATACAGTTACGATTTTGAGTTTTATGACACATGTTTTGTCGATGCAACTGCACACGCCCCGCGCTCAGCCCGAACTCAACTCAAACTCAACCCGAACACAACCCGAACTCAACTCAAACTTCAACCCGAACTCACCTCAAACTCACCTGAACATTACACAGGAGCTTATGAATGTGTCATAAAACTCAAAATTATAAGTGATGTATTTCAAGGTGGGCTGCGGTTGAGGTGAGTTTGAGTTGAGTTCGGGTTGAGGTCGGGTCGTGCGTTATCGTTTGAACATAGCCTCAAGCAATACATAATTATTTACGAATCCAAATTAAAACTTTTCCTACACTTAAGTCCTTAATTTTTTTTAAAGATGTGGTGATGGGAATTTAATTTAGTTTGACGGTACAATAAATTATAGTTTTAATAGACTTCTTGTTTAAAAACCAAAATATTATGTATCTTAACAAGAAACTTGTCAAATCATAAACATTAAAATACAAAGCATGACATTTTTAATACGATGTTAATTATGACTCTGTCATTCACAGTTTACGGCGATGGCGTTTGATAATAATTACCAACGTCATAATGTTGTTAAGTATTCTAATTTTCTTCGGCTATAATTTTGAAAGCGATTTGTGAGCAACTTTTTGTAGCTCTTGGGCGTTTAAGTATCGAACTCTAAATTTTCTATACCCGACGATAAAAAAATCGCTCAGCGATCACAGACTACTTTTTGTAGCTGTTATAATCACGGCGATTTTTTCGGCCATACTTTTGTAAGCGACTTTGTGAGCGACTTTTTGTAGCAAGTGAGGGTTGAAGTATCGAACACTGAATGTTCTATACTTGGCGACAAAAATCGCGCGAGCTTAAGGCGCCGTAGTACCTACAACTAGCACCGCCAATACATTTATTTTTATTACACGTAAACCAAGTCAATATTTAAAAAAAGCTAAGATCATGCCTTCTTAAATTGTCTCTAATATTTTTTGAAAAACTCTTTAAATCCTTTCTTGTAAGTTTTAAAATCCATTTTAGCTCAAAGTGGCCACTTTTGGCGAGAATGGATTTTAAAACTTACAGAAATAATGAAAACTGTTGAAGAGGTATTCAAAAAATATTAGAGACAATTTAAGAAGGCATGATCTTAGCTTTTTTTAAATATTGCCTTGGTTTACGAGTAATAAAATTAAATGAATTGGCGGCGCAAGTGTGGGTAGTAGGGCGCCTTAAGCTTCAAAACTACCTGCATAGATGTTTACGCTCCACCATGCAAGTTGCATGCAACTCTTACCAAGCATTCAAGCTTATTCCATAATGGAAACGCAGCTTAAAAATAAGGAAGCAAAAATAGATGGAACGATGTCCAATGCTGAGAACACGCCCAATACGAACCTTATAAATTCACTGGTTCTTTTAAACATCTGAGGTATTCTTCGAAGCGCACCCATTTTGAAGCGCAGCTTAACTATTCCTCGAAACGCACCTAAATACGTAATTTGTTTTGATAGCCCACCTATTTAGGTGAGTAATTCGAGGAATAGTTTAGGTGTGCTTCATTTAAGTGCGCTTCAAAATGGGTGCGCTTCAAGGAATACCTCAAAAATCCAGGTATTCCTCGAAGCGCACCCATTTTAAAAAACATATTATTACATAATTATACACCCATAATAATTTGTATGTTTTTGTATGTGTTTGACTAGACTTAGACTGAATAAATTATTTTGAATTTTGTTTTTTTTTTAATTTTGAATTTTTAGGAGCCTAGATATACCTATTGTGAATTGTGATACCTATGTAAATATTTTGCAATTCCAATAATATTGCATCATTAAGGTGTCGAATCGATAACATTATTTTAAGTCGTTAAAAAAATTACGGTAGAGTAGGCAGATTTAATACAATATATTTTAAGCTATCATTATTAATACCTATAAAAAGTAAGGTAAATAAATGTAATAAATAATTAAGGTGAAATGTTCAGAATCTGTTGGATTGGAATTGGAATTAAAGGTCCCGCCTATTCTGTGTCTTACAAATTGGAGGGTCCCCGAAGGGCAACTGGGAGGTGACAAGGGCCAAAATTGGCTGAGGGCGTTGAAACATAACACGACATGGAACCCTGGCAAAGTAACTTTCATTTAAATTAATTTTACGGATGAAAATTTAAAATTATTTTGTTGTTTGTAAAAAAAAACTTTAAAAAAGTGTAACGCTCTATTTTATCAACGTCTAATATCTTACATACAGAACGACACACAAACACGACGTTTAAAAATGGGTTTATACAACCATAGAAATAATGAATTCACTTCTCAGACGTTCACTATGGAAAAACAATCATCTGTTTCATACAAAAATTTATGACGAAAATATGAAAATGTATGAAATGAAACAGTTGATTTTTTTTCGCGATTTCATTTCAGAGTTGGTTCCATAGTAAAAGTTGTTTATATAGCTTGATGGTCCCTATCTACCACCTGGTTTAGCCATTAATTCTGTTACACGTACTAAGTCTAAAAGCTTATCAGATTATTTAGTTTAGTTTAATGTTGTTAGTAGTCTATTATAAAAATAATTACTATAATATCTACAGAATATAAATACAATTATTTGATTACCGCTATATCCAAATTCAATTTTAAATCGATTTAGAAAAACTAACAAGAAACGCAAACTTTAAAGACTTTAACAAAAAAATGTACTTGAAAATACTTTAAACATTCCCACTTCAGTATCTGTAAAAGTGATTCATTTAATTAAAATCTGCATTTTATAGTTACAAACGCGAGTATATCTCGCATTCGCCCAACTCTAGTGCTTTTAATGAAACAACTCCAATAAACTGTTAATTTTAAACATTCCAGTGGCATAGTGATGTTCGTGATAATATTATTATACGAAACTGGAACAAAGACAAAATTAAATATCCGATTATTGAGGTTCATATTTAAAAAAAATATGGTATTTGGTATTTTGGCGCTAAGTCACAGAATAGATATTAGTACGACGTAGCTAAGTGACGAATTTTATTTCGTATAACTAAACATAAGAATATAATCTCTAACTTACCTCAATTTATACTTAAGAGAATAACTTGTTATAATCTATATTTTATTACTAGCGGCCGCCCGCGGTTTCACCCGCGTGGTTCCCGTTCCCGTAAAAATATCGGGATAAAAGGTATTCTATATTTTAATCCAGGCTACTATCCATCTGTGTGCCAAATTTCAACCAAATCCGTTCAGTAGTTTTTGCGTGATTGAGGAACAAACATCCAAACATCCAAACCCACAAACTTTCACATTTATAATACTAGCGGCCGCCCGCGGTTTCACCCGCGTGGTTCCCGTTCCCGTGGGAATATCGGGTTAAAAAGTATCCTATATTTTAATCTAGGCTATCTACTATCTGTGTGCCAAATTTCAACCAAATCCATTTAGTAGTTTTTGCGTGATTGAGGAACAAACATCCAAACCCACAAACTTTCACATTTATAATATTAGTAGGATAGTAGGATAAATTACCCGGAAACAAAATATTTTTTAATTAATAAATAGTTTGTATCCTTGCTGTAGTTTCGTATATTTCACATCACTATACAATACCTGAGGGATAAAATGAGTGAAAGGGAGGAATCCAAATTAAATTTGAAGTAAACAAGACGAGTTGGGAACGACCCGTTTTAATAGTCATTTCCTATTGACGAGGATTCTATTCAAGCAAAATAGGAAATTCAACGAGACTTAGGTACTCAAAACTTGCCGACATTATTCCACCCACCAATCCGTATTCGGCCCGCTCATCCTCCCATTTATAAGGATAACCTGATATGCCTCAGTGGTGGGGTCATGAAAAAATGGTTGATGATGATGACAAAATCAGTAAATAGGTACAACCCGCGCAGATAAAGAATGGGATTGAAAATGGCAGCCTAGCTCACCGCGCTTACCACAATGAGTGTGATTGAGAGAGCGATGGTGTGGCATTTAGTGTATGAGCGAAAAGTTAATAGGCGCCATTTTTAATCCCGTTCTTTATCTGCGCGGGTTGTAAGAAAGAGGGCAGACATATCTATGGTTTGACTGCAAGTGCAGTGCCGCGGCTTGGATAAGTGCTTGGTGAGGGTTGGCTTAACAAAGACTTTCCCCCCCTTCTCGCACTTATGTCTAAAGGTGTGTCTCCATACTATCGCTTTCCATTCCCTTATACTTTCATCTTTCATCTCTCATTCCTCCGGCCTGTGCCCCAGCAGTGGGGACATCAAAATTGGCTCATGAACATACTTTCATCTGACGCATGTATCAAGGCATTCAATGCCGCACGCTGACCGTGCGCTTTCAGTTACCTCTTACGCTTTTTACAGAGGCATGCCTCAGGGCATGTAATAGCGCATATTAGGTACTCTATTTATTGTAAAATAACGTCAGTGTGGCAGAAAGTTGAACGTGATCGCGGACGTTTGACGCAAGTTGAATTGAATGGAAAGAGAAAGCGCACGGTATGGAGGCAATACTGCATGGTGTCTGACGCAAGTTGACATGAAAGTTGAAGCGACTCTGTGTGAAGACAGAGCGGTCAAATTATGATGGAAATCGTCACGTTGTGATATTAAAATACGGAAAATGCATTTTTTTTTTGTATCAAAATCAAAAGTACAATGCGTGAGAAAATCAACTGTAATATTAAAACTTTTCTCTTGCGTTTATTTCTCGTGATACAGCAGCACCCGCCGAAAACGCTCTATACAAAACGGTCAACATTTGTGACGTCACTTATGCCACGTTTGTATGGAGTTAGACAGGAATTTTCAAATCTTATCTCCCTGAATATTGCGTTTAAGGACATATGTGTCGTACAAAATATTTTTTCTTATTTGATATTCTATCCGACTGTTAAGTGCATTATATCCGAAAATGAAAAAAAAAATCGCTATTTTCCCCTGTGTGATAAAACTAAAATGATACATTTTTTTCTATTTTTCTGTTTCATCATGTTTTTATACGTATCCGCAGCGATCAAGCTCAAATTTATCAAAATCGGTGACTTATGCATGGTCCCCATTCATATTTCAATTCATCAAATCTCTATGACATCCAGAGAGAGGTAATTTGAGTTTCTCACTCAACAAAGTTAAGACAAAACATTCACGTGAAGAGTTATTACTTTAGTAAAGTTACTTATACGAAGGAGGATATTTATAGCTGTAGCTATATCTTAAATTACTTGGGATTCACTAATCTACGTGTAAAGACTTTTCTTAGTAAATCCTGCCTAATTTGGGGTAAGCTGTGAAGATTACTTGTCCGAAAAGTTGTGGGGGAAATTATATTACAACGGAATTTAAACCTCGCGGGACAACAGACAAGATTTAAACTAACTATTTGGACGGGTTTAGAGTATGAGCGAATGTGGCGATTTAAATTAGCGAATTTACTATTTGTCTTTAAACTACAATTTTTTAACATTTTGTATAAGTAGTAATCAATATAAAAAAAACAGTACCGGATGGAGGTAGAGCTCTCGCAAAACGATAATGTGTTATTTTAATCCTTGCTGAATTAAATGGCAATAGTTAAATCAGGAGTAAACGCACCGTAACGTCGTATGGAATCCATCCATCCACATTAGCCATTTTTCATAAAAAATGGAGACATTTCTTCCTTATAGGTGGATAAGGAGGATGGGTCATAACCCACCACGCGGGCCCAATGCGGATTGGTGGGTGTTAACGCTTAACGTGCCTTCCGAAGCACGGAGAAAATCGAGAAAATAAATTTTTGTTCACTCATCCCATGACCGACCCTTGCGAAAGTTGCTTAACCTCCACAATCGCACGCACAAAAGTTGCATATCTAGGGCTCGTCCTTTAGGCACGATAGATACGAGCTTGCAACTAATTATGATTGGAAATGTTGCAGCAAAAAGAAGACTGTGCCCTGTTTATCAAAACTTACAAGTCTTGTACTTTTTAAAAAGAAGCATTTTCCTTATGAAAATATTTTTTCCAGAAATCCGTTTATTAAAACACGTTAAATTAAACGCTACAAATGTTTTTGTATATTTAACTAATATGTTGTCACCCTCAAATTAGTCATTTCGTTAATCAAAAAAATCTAAACTTGTAAAAAAAACTTACAAATTGTAAAAAATGCAATGGACATTCCTGAGTATTTCTGAAGGTGTCCGGCGACTCTCCAATCCGTCTGACAATTTTTACAAGTGTCTTGCATAAATTATTTGGAATAAGACATAATTTTTTAATTCTTATAAAAACTTCATGTAAGTTTTACTTGTAGCTTGTAAGTTTTGATAAACAGTGGGCACTGGTCGCTGAAGAAAGTCTTGGTTGTGAAACATTCGGGAGAGGGAATAACAAGTGTCGCCAAACTCTCTCGCTCTGCCAAGGACAAGACCAAGTATGCGGAACTGGCTGCCAATCTTCACTAGTTCGAGAGGCACCATAAGAAAAAGAAGAAGAATATCTTTTAGTAAGACATTACCTAATAGGTACCATGAAAAAGCTTCTTGGAATCAGGGCCTTGACCATTTCAAAACAGAGGCCATGAATTAGTCCTAATATCCGCTCTGTTTCTGACCACACCCTAGATGCGGTCTACAAATGAGTGTGCTCCCGAGATTAGCTGCAGGGTCCCAGTTAAAACGGAGTTAGTAATGTCCCTTGAATGATGATGAAATATTAAATTTTAATCAGTGGAGCTACCATCGGTTTGAAAGATTTCGGGACACCCTGGCCTGAGTGGCCTTGCGCCCCTGGAGTTCTGGGACATAAGAAATAGAACAGAGATAAAAGGAAGGCACGATAATAGCATGGTCAAGTTAAGTTACGTAAAGTAGGAATAGCTCAATCAGACGCAAAATAAATAATAATAATTATATAATAAACAAAAAAATTAAATATTAAACTTTCTATGCAAGAAATAGGCTATTTATTATTTTCTGTACTTATTAAGTTTGTTTATAATAATTATTAATAATTAAATATGGCCAATATGACCGATCGTCGTGGAGATCCTTGGGGGAGGCCTATACCCAGCAGTGGGTGCCGTGCGGCTGATATGATGATGATGGCCAATATATTTACTGGTGGGTACATTGATCCAATTTCAAACTTAGGTGCTAGCCATCTAAGTACACTGACATATTCACATTTTATGAACCTGCCTACTTATTATATTGTCTAATCTCAAAATCTTTCGCAATCGCTTTCATTTGACAGATGGATGTGATACATTGCTACATTTCTTTGGTAAGTTTTATTTGTGCCAAAAAGAAGTATCAATGTATGACATCCTGAAAGCGATTGCGATAGATTGTGAAATTAAATTAGACAAATAAATACCCTGAGTAGAGAAGTTTCTAAATTGACTCAGCAGGGAATCGAACCCGGGAGCTAAGAGACGGTAACACCATTTAAGTCAATTGAGTATTATTATCAAATAGTTTCGCGGCGATATAGTTTTCGTTTCGTAGATACGTTTCGATAAAAGTGTGTCATTGTAATGAACAATATTAGAAATATAATTAGATGCTGTTTCAATTTCAAATATAATTATGATTATGGCTATATGTAGGTATAGTTATTAAAATCATAATCTTGCTTTTAGGAACTTAGCTTCTGTTCGATTATGAATTCTGTCCTCCCTCAGAGCTCGACCCGAAATGAAGGTTGCTCTAGTTCAGCAAGGATTATGAAGGTTGGCAAACAATAATCTCTGATGAGAAATTTTGAGGGGTTTATAAGTAACAAGTTATTTTTGATTTGTTTCGTGATGGAAACGGCCAATCGGTCAAAGAGTTAATAACTTTTATTGCGAAATCGATGGTAGAAAGTTGGCCAATGTGATGAATAGTACAAAGTAACAAACAAGAGAAATAAGCAGAACCTGTTCATGTACGAAAACAAAAAAAAAACACAGATTTTACAGTCCCCGCAAGAATCGGAGCATTGAAAATGAACCCAAAAATTTACGAAAAATCAAAATCAAGTCAAATGCAAAATCGTATTATATTTTTAAAGTTACCTAGGTACCTAGTACCTATTTATTTTTACGATTGGAACACTCGGCTTCGCCCCGTATCACATTAGCGCCCACTGACTACTTTTACGATTGTAAAAAAGCGCCCACTGACTGCCTCGACGCGGCCGAAATATTATTAACCGATTTTCAAAATTCCAACGAATGCCCTTCTCGTCTGCTTCTGCATCTTTTATCACTATTTTACCATGACGATCGGTCAATAATCATGGAAGGTACATCACTTTTTATGTACGGAAACACCAAATTTAAAGGGACCACATACAGGTCATTAACCGATTTTCAAAAATTTTCGCGATTTTGTAGCCAAACTAGCCTTAGGACCTATTTTTTCATTTTTCTTAAGTCGGTTTTTCCGAAATATTTACAATTTAGTAAACAAACACCCTAGAAATTCCAAAAAAAGTTACGAGTAGATTTCCAAAATTAAAACGTTCACACGTGTCTCGATAAATTCCTCAACTTTTGGTACTATTTGCATCTCGATCCTCCCGAAATCCTCGGAGATATGGCCAAAAATACGTCTCAGGCGATTTGCATCTGATAACTATTTCCAATGGTAAAAAACATAAAAATATTTCGTACATGTACAGGTTTTCTCAAGAAAATATTATTACCCGTTTGTTTATAATGCCATTAAAATCTACATCAAATATGCTCCCTCATGATCATCATCATATCAGCCGCACGACACCCACTGCTGGGTATAGGCCTCCCCCAAGGATCTCCACGACGATCGGTCCTGCGCGGCCTGCATCCAGCGGCTTCCCGCGACCTTCACCAGATCGTCGGTCCACCTTGTCGGTGGCCTACCCACGGAGCGTCGTCCGATGCGCGGTCGCCATTCCAGAACCTTTCCGCCCCAACGGCCATCGGTACTTCTCGCTATGCGTCCAGCCCACTGCCACTTCAGCTGAGCGATCCTTCGAGCGATGTCGGTTACTTTAGTTCTCCTGGGGATCTCCTCATTTCTGATTCGATCAAGCTCCCTAGAAATGAATAGGTATTACAACTTTGTATTAAAGGACATATACTTAAGCATCAAATCTTTAATTAGAGACTAACCACAGGCCTAACGATGAACACAAAGACCTAATAATTTCAATGTAGCTATTTAGTAAATAATTAAGTGTCTATTTTATTACTTTTGAAATTTATATGATTGGCAGAAACAAAAGCACTGCAAAACTATATGCTTGAAGATTTTATATACTTAAGTTATATTATCAGTTTAACTATAAGTTCATGTCTGCATTTTTAAGATCCCATTATCTAATTCGAGTGCTTTCTTCCATTATCATAACATGTGAAGGACATTTCGTTTATCCTGTGGTGCCTTTGAGGGCGATTTGTAATTTTGTTATCAATTTAGAGCAAAAAGGAGGAATTTCTAGCTTTCATTTATTGTAAAGAGAGTCCGACAGATGTCTTGTGACAACTATATTTGTGTCAGTGAAAACTATTGCATTGAACAGAACACAGAACTGACTAAAAGGGGAAGTACATTTTCAAACAGACCTTAGGTATTGTTTTAATCATTTTTTTTTCTTTCGCTAAAATTGCAGGAATATGTTCAAAACGAGCAACATAAAAAATAAAACATGAAGTAAGAAAAAAAATATTAAAACGTCTTAATAATGGAATTGAAGGTGAATTCAATGTGTAAATTCAAAGTTTTTAGATAGAAAACATCTCTAGTGTTTTATTGTTCGCTTTTCATAGCCACGTGTTTTTTTTATGGGACATACGTTAAAGTACATAAAAATTCAACTAACCAAAAATACCGATATTAGGGAACACGCTGGCACTGCCACCACCGCCCCCTGTCGGCAATAAAATAAATCAAACGGCTTTACGACGCAACTATACTGCCATTAAAATATGGCGAAACGCTTAATGTTGCCACTACACATAAAAAAACTACCTAGAGTGGAGTACTATTGGTTGGTATTGAAAATCATGTTATTTGTATGTGCAATAGTGATAGATTAAAATATTGGTAATGCAAACAGGTTCAGATTCAATTTCAAATTTTAATATTATATGATAGAAGACCTATTGTATCCTGCTTATGCGTATAAAGTTTCAATAAAATCGGTTCGTTCGTTCAAAAAATAAGGACTTGAAAGTTTGTATAAAATGCCATTTTCATCAACGCCCATAAAAAGCCTATTCACTATAATAAGCTGCGAAGCAGACCCTACATTGTGTTTAACTAAAAGCACGCCAGTACTATTACGTACTGACGTCCAAAGGACAAAAAGACCATCACACAAACGTTACTTTCTGACATTTCCTTTACTAACCTCACATGTCGCACGGAAAGATTACCGGAGAAGGAATTGAGGGGGCTCGAATGTTGCTCCCGCGTGCTAGCTGTAGTGGACGCGCCTCTCACTTCTAATCGCCGACGTTGATTATTCGGGTAATCACAATAGTCTTTGGATAACTCGCGGCGATAAAAAACTTGACCGAAAAATGAGGAGCACGAAAACTCGACTCAACGCTATGTCACGGAGGCAGGCTGGATCGGAAGTGTCGAAATATGGCCGACGCAACCAGATGTTGTTTGACCCCCATAGGATCAAGGATAAAAATGTTATGAGGGTAGATTTTGGGTTTAGGAATGTAGCATTGGTACAAGTCTTAATCGAGTCTAAAATGATGTGAAAATAACAAAATCTATGATTAATCTAAATCTACCAACATGATTATCATAATTTCCCCCTTCTTTCACTAAAGAATCTTATCGTACTCATGATGAAATTCGTACTTGTTGCACACATTTTCAAAATCCATCAATCATGGCCAGCGTTTTTACGGTTGCACAAAATTTGGCGAGCCCGATCCACTTTGGGGAGCGTTCAAAATGCTAAAACGTCTTCATATTCATCATAATAGGCCATAATGTCCCCAGTTAGTGGATCAACAGGCAAATAAAAACGGATCGCTATTGTAGTGTTTGGCCCAGACACACTGCAAAGTTTGGAATTTGTTGTGTAGTTTAAATGGCTTCATCATAAGCCTTTTACTTTAGTATCCATACGTTAATCATAACATAATATTATTGCTTTTGCTTTTTATTCTAATGGTACCTACTCAAACGTCAAAATTTCTAAACTAGCATTGTTTTGGAAAAAAGTGTTGTATGGAAAATTTGGCATAATGTTTTTAGTCAAAGTTGTAATCACTGAACTACCTATATACCTCAGTGGTTGTAATATCTTATCCATTGCCAATGAACTATAGTACCTACATAATACCTCAGTGACCATTGCAAACTTTGTTTCTTAGCAGAAAAATATTAAGTATTATGTACTCAGGTCTTAAAGTAAGATAATTATTGTCGTTAAAATTAATATTATGTTTTATAGTGCACTAATCTAGGCAAATGGTGTCAGAATGGGGATCTCCACGCAAAGCTTAAGCTAGATGGCGCTAGCGGCGAAGCGACCGCAATGGGTTTGATTGGTTCAAATACGTCAGAAATGACACTTGATATTTGAAACAGCTAATCAAACGATTTTAGGACAAACGCTTGTGGCGCCATTAGTTCCTCAGTATGCATCCCCATTGACCACCACAATCGATATTCCTGTTTTCCCATACATCAAATTAAAAACATCAGTTATTTTAATAACAACCAATTAGTTTCCACACTCATGAGTAATGCACACAGTATTATCTCTAATAAACTTATTTAATACTCGTGTAAACAATTAACATAGGGTTATCTCGATGATTTATTGATTTCGCATCAAACGGGTCTCTGCATTACTTGTAAACGGCAATTAGTTGTGTGTGGTGGTGTGGTGACCCCACCAGCTGCAAGATAATCGCGTCAAGATGAGGGCGTGGTTAGTTAGGACACTTTATCACTATATTTTTTCCTCAGATTATAAAACCAGGGGTGCGATTGCGTAAGGTAATCGTATTCATTTGACAGTTCATATCGTATTCCATCGCCTGCAATTTGTATGGGATGACATAATGTATGATACAATATGAACTGTCAAATGAATACGATTGACTTTACGCAATCACCTAGCAGAGACCTATGTTTTTTATCAGCGCAGCTACTATATGCTTTTGCACAGTTAAGTTTACTATAAGCACTCGATAGCTACTCTGTAGTAAGCAACTTTGTATGCAATTGGTACCTATGCAAGAGAAAAAAACAAATCAAACCTCTCAGGATATTGGTATGAGCAGTTTTGAATATTAAAGACGTTTATTTTACTCATCTGTGGTAAATGTAATTACACTAAAAACAGCGGCAAGAACAAAATAAAATCTTATTCACATGTGAATTTGCTAATATCTTTGCTAATTAAACGCCGTCAATCATATTACTCCTGTAGGATTTTATCTGGAGTGGTCACACGATTATGTTGTGTCTGTTATTTTGTATAATGACACTTCTCAGCTCAAAGGAATAACCGGCTATAAAATAATATTCAACAAAAAAAACAGTGAATGACAACAAAAAGTAACACTGATGAAGATGAAATTAAAATTCAATTTCAGCATTGCAATTACAAGAAACATGCTGTAAATGGAAATTATGAACCTTCCTTAAACATTTTCAACAGTGGGCTCATAGCCTCACACCCTCGTATTTTATAAGTTAGAAACTCTAAGATTAGAATATCTATGTCGGCATTGTGTATGATTTCGTTCATTTAGGATATATAATTTTGGAGTTTATTCCTAAACTGATTAAACTATAGGGAAAAAGTATAAAAAAACATTTTTTTCCCGAAAAGTGTGGGAAAACGGGCATAGGCCTAAATTTTTAAGGTGATTAGTACCCTCAAGTGGCGCCCTCATCTTAATTAAATTTATTGCTGGCTAAGTACATAATGTATCCAAAATTCAAACGTTGGGATTGAAGCGAAGGTTCTATAGTTTATTTACAATAAATAACTTCTGTAAAATATAATTTGTTGTAGTATAGTAGGAAAATATTGCCTAAAGTTGCCACCTTTTGCTCTTTTGCCTACTACTACTACAACGAACTATATTTTACAGAGGTTATTGTTTAAAAATAAACTATAGAACCTTAGCTTCAATCTCAACGTTTGAATTTTTGATACATTATGTACTAAGCGAGCAATAAATTTAATTAAGGTGAGGGCGCCACTGTGAGGAAGCTAATCGCCTCAAGAAGCGTGAAAAAATATCTTTCAATCATTGAAGTTCGGTTTTTGGGTAAGATGTCACAACAGTAATAATATTTAGCTTGTTCTTCTGTTTCTTCTTCTAAGATATTCTAAAAAAATATAATACCTATAACCGATTTGATAACCTCCTTTTTGAAGTCGGTTGTTTTTTTATATATTCTAATACTTGCACAACTTCACTTATAAAACTAACCCTTAATTTCTCACATCCAGTCACCACCAATTTATATAACTTCTTCCGTGCTTAACGTAATAGAAACAGCCTGTATTCAAGTTAACATTACTCACTCCATTGCATTTAAAGTTTGCCTTTTAAACGCAAAATCGATCTTATCCCGTTCACATTAAGTTCATTTTTGGCTAAAAATGTTACGCTTGGTGAGTTGTGAACAGTAGTACCACAGCTCATGTTTACTACGATAGAAAATTACGCTATTATAATTAATTAGTTTAAATAGTAATTAAAAGTGAAACTGTGATAAGGCGTGCGTGCGCGGCCTGCACTAGAATGTTGTAAACAGGAATGAACCACGTATTATAAAACTCATAAAATAAACCTATTAGTATTTAAGTATTTTTAAAATAATTTTCATTGCAACCCCGTCTTGCGAATAAACTTTTACACAAGTTTTATGAAACATGACAATTTTTATTAGGTTTAATTCATAGCAAACGAAAGTTAAGTTGGTGGAGCTCGGTGGCGCAGTGGTTTAGCGCCTGGCCCAGCGATTGCGGAAGTTAAGCAACGTTCGCAAGGGTCGGTCATGGGATGGGTGACCAAAAATTTATTATCTCGAGCTCCTCCGTGCTTCGGAATGCACGTTAAGCCGTTGGTCCCGGCTGCATTTGCAGTCGTTAACTACCACCAATCAGCATTGGGCCCGCGTGGTGGATTATGGCCCATCCTCCTTACCACCCATATAAGGAAGGCCTGTGCCCCAGCAGTGGGGACATCAAAAATGGCTGATGCACAAAAGGAAGTTGCATCTCTTTGCATTCTCATACACCTAATAATGTATGAAATACCAAGTATTAAGTAGGGGAGACCGGGGATGGTTGACTACTTTTTTACATAATCATACATATTTTTTGTGTTTTTATACATACAGACAATAAAACTGCATCAATGGATAGAAGAACTATTAAACTTATAAAAAAATATAAAAACTAGTCAATTATTCAATATAATGATCATAATTTAATGCATTTTACAGAACACCAACTCTTAGTCAATTTACCCCGGGTCCGGGGTAGATTGACTATATGCCAGGGGTAAGTAGACTTACGTATCAATAAGTGACAAATTATGAAAAGAGTCAAGTAATAAAATCGATTTTAATCCGGTATAGACATGATCTTACAATAAGTCTTTAACAAAACTATATTTTTTTAGTTTTTATTTAAACATTTATAAGTTTCATTAATTAAACAGTTTAATATTAACTTTTCTTACGCTAGAAATTAAATGCACATTTTTATTGCTCTGTTGAAATTAAAGTCATTACTAAAAATCTATTTTTAGTAATGACATTAAACTTAATTACCTATTTATTTGTTATGTCGTCAAAAGTATAAATCATTTTGCTTAAACTAAACTCTTAATCAGTCTCATATTAATATTTGTAGTCTTAAAAAAACAGACAGTGTATTAGCTCGTTCAGTCCTTCTTTTATAGGTCCTCATTATACTGTAACAAAATGAATATTAAAACACGAATAAAATGTTAATTTACGAGATATTTTAAAAATCAAATCATATCGGGGTTGGTTGACAAATTATTTAACCAGCCCCGAAAGAAATTAGTCTACCAACCCCAGTCGCCGTTTTAAGTTTCAATGGCATGGGTTACCTAAACACTGCCATCAACTTAAGAAATGATACATTAAATATGATTGATTTGCACTCACGAAACACTGTGACTAATAGGCAAATGGTTAACATAAAATGTATAGGTGTCAGGTGAAAAAATATGCAATATGAAAATATTACTTACATGATACGAAAACAAATCACGTGTCACTGCTCGAAAACGGCGTGTGTCCGCGGCGCGGCGCTTCGGACGACTGAGCGGGGGGCGGAGAGTAATGCGCGGCTGGGCCGGGATGACGTAATACTTATATCGTTGACGAGTTTTTGGCGGTTAGTCTACCTACCCCTATAGTCAACCAGTCTCCCCTACCTACAATATTCTTAATTAGAAATTAAATAATTAAACAAATATATATTATGGATTTCATCAAAACAAAATTAAGTTTATTACTTAATTAAGTACGTTACGTAAGATAATTTGTGTATGTGTGTATGTATGTCCGTGTGTATGTGTGACAATGGGATATTGCTTGGCCTTTACCTCACCTGATGTTAAAGCCGAAAGTGTAAGCACTACACCCGGAATCCTCATCACTGATGAACTGGCTATTTTACTTCCAACTTTCGGAAGACGACAAATTTTAAATTGTTATTATGGCGTCAGACTTAGGTGAGATGATGGTAGCTAGCCAGGCGGACTTGAAATAAGCCCTACCACCAACCAAACCGAGTACAAATGTACCTCCCTCCTGGGAATTGAACCCGGAACCCCTGCGTCTTACATGTGTGGGTGAACCACTAGACCGCTAACGTCCGAATACTCAAAGGCTTCTTAGCTAAAATCTTAAGTTAAGGTCTCCTTAACTTTAAGGAAGCTGTCAGTTTCATAGAGTTTCTGTCAAATCTGACAACTTTTATGTATTTAAGGTGGCCTTAACTTTAAGATTCGTTTGAGTATTTGGCCGTAAGGCAGTTAAAAACTGTCTCTGTCTGCGCGGGGCCTTAAATAAACAAACAGTCCTCTCGTATAACACCGTCCTTTTTATCTGTCAACAGTGTGAGCGCATGGGCGATAAATATTAAAAGTACTGCGTAGAAGTGCGGTGCGGATAACACCGACTTGACCTATTTGCTTACGCCGTTTAAAAACAGGACGACAACTTGCTACACGAAAGACAACCCTATCACTATGATAATAAGGACTTCACTCCAAAGTTTACACAGATTAATAACAGTTGTGTCGTACTTAATCGAATTGATGCCTAATTGATAGGGCACATCTGGATTCTGGTGAATTATGTCATACGCAATTTAGAAGTAATTAATTGCTGTATTTATATTTACCAAAGATGGGTCCAAAGTTTAGTTAAACAATAATAAAAAATATTATTAATATATTTAGAGATACTAGGCCTTTTAGAGCCTTAAAATAAAATTCTATTTCAGACCTATAGAGAAAGGAAATTGTGACGAAGAACTTGATATAATATTAAGCAGAAATTATTTTAATTACTCTTTCTTACATTATTATTATTTCTTGATAGTTGAAGTTCATTTATAAATTAATTTTGTGAATTAATTATTGCTAAAAAGAGAGAATCTACTGAAACTACCACCATTTCACGAAATTTGGAGGGGTCCAAGAAACAAATGGCGAAAGAAAACTTGGAGAGTCGACCTCCGTCTTTTATATTTATTAATTTATTTGCAAAAGGAACTAACCGTATCATTAGATCTTTCAGTGTGTGTTTGGGGCTTTAGCTTGTGAATGATGGGGTCCCAAGCTGGTGGAATTTTGTGGAAAGGTGAACACGCCTTTGAGGGGCCCAAACATTATATTAGATTTGACAAACCCCAAATCCTTGATAAGGAACGTAAGTTTATTCCTAGAATGCTCCGAGAGGCTATCGAAATAAATAAATATCCAAATTTCAATAGAGATGATGGTTGGAAAATTCCACTTATTTAAAAAAAAAAAACAATTATTAATTTCTGAACGTTTTTTAAAATTTGTCGCTTGAAGGTAGGCTCATGAGCGTCCCCCGTGACCACGGCAGCTGCAAAGGTGCAAAGGTGAAACGTAGGGAAAATAAAAAATCAAACCAAATACCAACTAATTATCAAAGTACTTTCAATAAAACCGCGCTAGTATCCTTTAAAAAGTGTTTTCACTCCTCTTGCTCAAAAAGTCCGTCATTGTAACGTACAAGAGCCGAGATAAAATAGCATAATAACCCCTAGGGGTTACAGTTTTTTCTTTTTTAATGTTTGTCTATTACCAATGAGCCTACTAAAACGAATAAGTACCTATTTATTCATAATCACGAATAAAAACTCGCTCGACTTAATACTGGGGGTCTATTACGAAAAGTTTCATGCGATACACGCAGCTGCGTCCGTGCTTCGTTATGATTGTTTTCTATTACAAAGCACTTGCGTATGCGATATCGCAAAGTGATTGCGTTAGTTTGACAGTTTTTTAGCGTATTCGACATCATTCATTCAAATTGAAAATGTGTTTAATAGCCACAACCGCCGAACTGCAGACGATTATCGTGACCAAGTGACTGCGTTACGCAATTGCGTACATTATTTTCGTAATTGGTCCCCTGTTTCTCATTCTTATTTTTGAAAATGGAACTAAAAGCATCTCTTCGGTGAAATCATAGACTTATTTATACTCTGTGCGTGCTTATAGTATTGCTTTCTCTGTGGTGCACAGAGTGAATCGTAGAATGCGTGTTTGTGTTGCTTAGCTGCTACAGCAGAAATTTAAAAAAGGTACCATGGCGCGAAATCTTTAGAATTTTTCTATAATTACAAACTGATTGAATTGTGTGACTGTAATAGGAAATAAATAATTTTAATCTTTTGCCGTCAAGCACAAATCATTTATTTAAATATTGTACAAAAAGTTTTTATGCAGTGAAGGATAGAAAAACGAGTGGATTCGTTTACGGAAGTAAGTATAAACTATTTAAAATTGTATTTTATTTTCTTGCAATCGTAGTGAAAAGTATAGTGTAACACACGACGCTAAAACCCATTGTAACTCGGTTTCTATTTATTCCCTCGCTAAAGCTCGGGAATAAAACTACCTCGTATGCAATGGGTCATTTTAGCGTCTTGTATAACAATCTACTATTTATTTCATGTCTAGTGAGCGCGTAAGCTTGAGAAGTGAATAAAAAAGGGTACTTATAATGGAGAGCAAAAAACGCTCCTTATTTATATTATAATAAGGTCTAAATTCTAACCGATTCTTTTAACTCGGTCCGTTGTGATAATAGAGATCAGCTGAGCGGTTCCCACACTAAAATACAATGTAATAATTTTCAAATTAAGTTAGAATAGAATGCATAGACAATTAGACTAAGTATAATATGGCAATATGGATAATAGGCAGAATTATTTACATTGCAATGGTAATTAAAGGTATAGTTTAGGGTTTCATAGGTGAATGAGAAAACGAAAGTACGTAGATATAAGAAATTCAAACAATTTCAAATAAAAAGAGTCTTATTTCTTAAGTTATTTGTCTCTACATAAGAGCATTTAACCATTGTTATTCTTCTTAAGAGGATATTTTGAATAGAGCAGTGTTAAAAATAAGACTAATTTTAAGCACTAAGACACCGTTCCTTCGATTCGAAATCTTCTCGATTTAAATTTTTGTTTGTCTTAACAAGTTGAAATTATAGCCAAAAAAAGCTAGAGCAAAAAGTGTCTTGAAGATAATTTTTAAATAATTTTGGACTTGCTGCAAATATTGTTACAATAGGGATTATTGCAAAAAAAAAATCAGCAAAAGTTGTAGGGAACCAGCTGTTCAAAAATATTGCCAGCGTTTATATCAATATATCATAATCTAATAAGGTAAAGACTACACAGACGTACTGGCGACCATGAAACGTCTTCTCTTATATGTCATACATAACATAAGGCACAACGTGAGGAAAACATTAGAATGTAGGTATTTATCTTATCAATTATTTCTATTTCCTTGTTGTGTGACATGAAATACGCGATCTGTTTGCAATTAAAATCGACATAAAAAGGCTCAAGAATAATGTGCTCATTAGATCAATAAGTATCATTATTCTTGTGGTTTTAGCAATCTGTGGGAAAACTTTTATATAAGTTATTGTAAATGAACTAAAATGTTTTTAATCGAGATATAAGTTTACAGATTTTTTACCAATTTCATACTCACACTTTGAATCAATTATCCAACTAGTCATTTGGTAAATCTAGCGTAAATGACCTTATAAAAAATAAACTTATTTACTTTTCGGCTGTCACTCTCGATAGCGTCATATATATTTTAGAAAAAACATTAAATCATTAAATTATTGTGCTCTTGCATAGTAATGTAATTAGTTATTTATGCAACTGTACTAATAATACCTACTATACCTAATTATGTACAGTTGCATACAAGATTTTATCTACACCCATGATAATATTGTCCTCTATAAAGGGTTTTGACTTTGACTGACTTTCCTCCTCCTCCTCGTCATTATATGATCCGAACGAGTGTTATAATGTTGTACTGAATTTCATAATATAACTCGTTTAGCGCGGGCGCGACATCCTGTAATGTTGGCAGTAAGCTAACCGTTTCAGAACCCTTTAAGTATAGAGGATTTGAAGCATGGGTGTAGATACAAAGTTTTACAACACAGTATAAATAAAACTTTCAATAATAGCTAGGACTTCAAAAATAATGAAGCAAACAAAGTGTAAAAAATATAAAAATAATAAGTACCTACCCAAATTCAACCGTTCCTCAAAAACGTCAAAAAGAGTAACTGCCCAAATCCTCATCGCCAAACACATCAGAAGGGAAAACAAAATAAAACGAGTGAGCGGCATTCAGGGACCATAATTCCTTTAATCCTAAGCGGGTACGACGGAACGGACTAAACCGCGAATCATAAATTCTTGGTAATCCGCCGTTATCGCTCAAAGATGGTTATCGCTGTGTAGCGATACAAACGGAGTAAGTGAGTTTTTTTACTTTAGGTCGCTTTAATAATGGAACCTCTTTTTATTGATTTTGTGACAGTTTTCACGATAGGTAAGTTTGTTTTCTTCACATTTTTTTTCAATAGCTTTATACTCTGAAGTTTCTTTTTGACTTAAAAATCTTTTTTTAAGATGGTTGCCAAAAACATTTTTAATTCTTCTCTCGAATCTGGTTTCGAGACTTGGTTTCGAAAACGGCCGAAGTTAAATCTACCTATTGATATAATGGTCCGATTATCCGAAAGCAAAAGGAAAAAATAAAGAAGATAGTTGTTTCTCATCTCGCATAATTTTTTTGACATGTTTGGAAAATTTAAGTTTAACAACTCGATTGTACTCAAAAAAAGTTTTATTATTAACAGCAGCCAGCGAATTTCTGGCGTGGACGGTTGTTTTTCCAACCTTCGGACTACTTCGGAGACAGTACTTTTTTTCTGGATGAAAGGAGCCCATGGCCTTTTCAGTACCCCTGACAACGTGTCTGCAAAATTTCATGATGATCGGTAGTAGTTAAGACGTGAACAAACAATCTCAATTTCGCATTTTTAATTAAGTTAAGATTTGGATCTGTCAATTAAATAGTATTTTTTGTGCCATTGCAGTTTTTAATGATATAAGACATTAGGTGTTGCATTGTTAAAAATAGTTATAGCTCTTTCTCAAACATGCCTAGAAATCAGATCATTATTTTGACAAACTTTATCGAAATAAATAGGAGCCATACGACGCCTGCAATGTAAGAATGAAAATCCATGTCTGCCGTATTTAGTGGCCCGCAATGTTACTATGAAAACTGATATACTCTCGTAAAAATAAAAAATGAACGACTATTTTCACTGATACCCCGGCAACTTTTTTTTAGTCAAAACTTAGTAGTTTTTAGTAGTTTTACAAGCCTTGGCCGCAACTATGCATTGATAGTTTCACGTACCTATATGTGCTTTGGCCATCCATCAATGCCTGTGCTACATGCCGTTGCAGTAATGTACTATTACGTCTGTTTTCCAGGTAGAGAGTTGGTATCAAAATGTCACTTACGACCACCATTTATATGTTTAAAAATTTCTTTTGATGAGATCATTTCGTCCAACACTTGTCCCTTGATGGGTTATTAATTATAGTCCTTACAGACAGTTTCTGTAATAACAGGTGATAGTGTGTTGCCCCAATTGCGTTATTCTGTGTAATCATTTGAATATTTGATTACCGTAGTAATCAGCGACGAAAACAGTTTAAGAATAGTGCTTTGGGGTCATTCAATGCGATGAAATCGGATATTATTAGCGTGATATGTTTTAAAAAAAATGTCTCTGCTCTTTAAACCAATATCACTAAAGTCTAACTATTAATTTACTGGAGTAATCTGACGTTTACGGTTGTATGTTGTAACCATGAACGTTTTAGGCTCGTTTAAAAATTTCTCATTGTAACCATGAACGCTTTGTGTAAGTGGACTTAATCACAATGAACGATACACGGCTTAAATAAAGCAAGACTAATTATTATTCATAAATAATTATTTTAATGATTTCAATAACTTAAAATTAATATAATTTGCATTGCAATGCATAACATGGGTAACCAATCTACGTCAGATTTCTGCAAAAAGGCAAAACCAATACCGTATTACTATTGCAGTAAAGATCAAAATCGCGAAAAGTAAATCTGAGCCTCGGGCGATCGCGAACGCTTTCAAATTAATTTTATTGGTACGAATTTACGTGGAATATCGGTTTTGTAATTCAATATGGAGTTCTTTAAATTATTTTATATCATGATTGTTATTGCTTTTAATCAGTACTGATTTAACATTCTGCTTATACAGCGTGGATTTTTTTAAGTGAACCTGGAGGAAAAGCCAATACTTAGTCAATAGGTTTATTTGCATAAAACATGGTAAAAAGTTGTTACTATTATTATATGTAATAGTTCAGTGGTAAAGTCAGTGTCAAAAGGTAACAGATTCACTTTAATAGTATAGATATACTAAAAGCCAAAAGTATACTTTTGGTTGATGATTTTTTGATGCTTCATAGGAAAATAATCATGAACTGTTCATAAATATCTATAAAAAATGCAACAAACAAAAATGTGATACCTACGTTAAATAAAAGGCAATAATATCGAGTTCCACTGAAATTGAAAAGTTACATTGAATTTTAAAATAAACAATAACGGAATAAACCAATTTCAAAATATAACTTTTCAATCAAAATCTCGGATTCAATACATGCAAAGAGTATTTAATTTTCCTAGAAATTGGAAAATGTTTTTTTTTTCATTCTTTGCAATGACTATTTTATTTCAGATTAAATAGACTGTTACTATTTATGCACACTATGTACAAACTTTTGCACTGTAGTAAATATTCGTAGTACTTAATGGTTTGTACTTGACCTGAAAAAGAAAAACATAGATAGAATCCGTCTGAGCTTTTTTCTATTATATTAAATAAAAACAAAAAATGTATACGTACACCTTACACCGTTAATTTTTAATTTTTTTATCGTTTAAATCCCTAAAGTGACCCAGTGTTCTATTAATGAAACTAAATATTTTGACAAAGAGCAATGGGTCGAAAACGATAAAAAATTGTCCTCTCTTATTTAGGGACCATCCATAAATTACGTCACACGTTAAGGGAGAGGGAGGGGGTCGACGAAGTGTGACATTGTGTGACAAGGGGGTGGGAGGCGTCTTAAATTTCGTGACGTCACATTTCAAAATCATTAAAATTGAAATAAACCAAATTTCTGAACTGCTGTTTTAATTCAAAAAATATTTCTAGATGTAAAGTTGTAAAAATGTGACGTCACACTAGGGAGGAGGAGGTCTCACAAATGTGACCAGCTGTGACAAGGACGGGGGAGGGGTCAAAAATCATGAAATGTGACGTGTGACGTAATTTATGGTAGACAGCTCAAAATCTTGATAAGTAGTATAAAAAGTATTTTTTTGTCGTTTTCCGACCTATGATTGTCTATTTGGCAAACATGATTATTTGCATGAGTAAAACACTCAAAGCGATTTAAAAAAATACGGTGTATAATATACATATTATGCTCAAATATCTAGTGACATCTAAATTATACAATTACAAAATAACCCATAGTGCCGAATATGGTAGATAAGGACCATCAAATTGAACAACTTTTACTATGGGACCAACTCTGAAATCGCGAAATAAAAATCAGCTGTTTATACAAAAATTAATAATGAAAATATCAAAATGTATGAAACAGTTGATTTTTATTTCGCGAATTCACAGTTGGTCCCATAGTAAAAGTTGTGTAAATTGATGGTCCCTTTCTAGCATTCTAGCATAATTAGGAGTTAATTTGTAATACGCTGCAAAAAGCCTATTAGTCAAACATTAAAAGCTTATTCAAACTTCTGTTTCTGTATTAGGCTGTGATACTGACTCAATGGAAGTTTGTTGAGATATGAATTAAGCTGGAACAGTACTAACCTTTCAAAACTCTACAGTAATTATGTAGGTATGCGCTAGGTGTAAGGTAAGTTTGGCTGAGGTGTATGCACTTGGCGTAATGCGTTAAGTTTGAGGCGCTCGGTGATATCATGCTAGTCATGGGGGTATTCTTTAGAAAACTATCGATAGTTTTTATTTTTTTAAACATTGCGGGGTTACAACGCTAAGCACACAGTTACAATAGGCATCACACGCCATGTATTACGAATTTATTAGCTACGCCGCGGTCGCTTTAGACTGGCCAGCCTGCCTAGCATGACCGATTTATATCGCGTGATATAGCATTTTATCGACACTCAACTGTCAAACTTCTTTGTCTTTTTGACAGTTAAACGTGATAAAACGCTATATTACGCGATATAAATCGGTCATGCTAGGGGGGCTGGCCTAAAGTTGCATTACTAATTTCCCAGCAAAAATGTAAACAAAGGTGTTGCCAGAACAAAACAACACAAAAAGGAAATAGTATATTGCTAAGTCTAGAAATAAACACACTTACATGTTTTTTCATCACAAACATAATAAAAGTAGATTAGATAAATATTCTGAACCATGAGTTTTGCGACAACAACAGTAATATAATTTAATATTTCATAATAACAGTTTTATAGTAGAAAACATTTTTATGATGCTGTGCACATCAAACCTTTGGTTCATTTTATAAAATTTCATAAAAAAAATAGTATTACGAGTAGTAACTGTAGTAGTAACATTTAATTTTGTCTTTTGGTATTGGGGGGAACAAGCGAAGTTGCTACGTACTTTTGATAGTTTACATACAGTCAATATCTAAGTAAAGTTTTCTTATCAGTTCGTTTTAACATCAAATATTATGATAGGTTATAAAGAAAAAAAATAATTACCATCCTACTTTAAATTACCCCAGATGGCATTATATTTATTATGACTCAAAATATGATAAACAAATTATAACGTTATAAAAGTGACCAAGGGTTTTCAATATCTGAAAATGTCACAATCAGGGTCAGTTTGTCAATTTGACAGTGACGTTTCTTTGTTTACATTTTTGCTGGGAAATTAGTAATACGACTTATGGGCAAAGGACCCGGTTTTGACCCGACTGCTGGGTTTAAACCTAGTTAATACCCATTTTGTTGAATTAAATAAAATCTTTAGAAAAAAGAGATGTTTCGTCCTTTGAATATTTTTCTGTATTGATTTAACAAGAAATTGTTTCAATAGCAATGTCACATTTGACATATTAATAGAAATAAAAAAGAATGTTTCTATCACATACAAAGTGGGTTTTATTGGGTTTAAACCCAGTGGTCGGGTTTAAAACGGGTTTTTTGCCTATTTTTAGCCAGTCACACTATTGTTAGTCAGACATAATAGAAAAACTGAAATGTGTCATTTAATTTGTGGATTCTACAGTACATGACTTCGACCGAGAGACTTACAGCATGTTTGAACATAGTCCCTTACATACTTTTTCATTTTGATACATAATAATATAAGACATTGATAGAAATAAAGCCGTTTAATTATTAAACAGTAATTACCTCAAAGCGTTTTTTTATTTAACTGCCATTTCAAAGCAACATAATTCCACTTAAAACACTTGAAAACTGTTGAATAATGGTAATTAACACAATGCAAATGGGAGATTCTCAACAACGTTGACAGTAATACCCGCTTGTGACGCGTACACGTCACGAATTCCAGTTAAATGCTAGCTTTATTCACGATTTGGCTCGAATACAGAAATCCAGTAGCAAATAGTGGCTAAGTTTTGGTGCGTGTATTTTTAAAGTTGGCAAATTGGCAAGCGGCCACCGAAACCGTATTAGTTAAGTGGACAGCCAGTTCAAGGGCGTTGGAATAGTTAATTTATCTTCGGATTTGGAATTCTGGTTACTGAGGGCCAACTATGAAAACCGAGCATAGATATTCAGTCGAAAGTTCGTGGCATTAGTTATACATACGTATACAAGATTATTTTTAGTATATACGAAACCTAAAAACTGTTTGATCAGAATCAGTATACCTATATTACCTATAGAATCGATTGCAATATTATTTAAACCATGTTATATTTTGACTAAATCACATTTACAAAACCATAATTCACGCACACCCAACTAACGGGACCACACAAAAAGCTTGTAAAGGTACAATATACACCGTAATTTTTTAAGTATATCTAAAAATGAAAAGGGGGTTTCAGACCACGTGAATGAACAACTTTTACTATGGAGCCAACCACGGAATCGCGAAAAAAATATCAGCTGTTCCATAGAAAAGTACAACATCGACTCGACTATAATTTATTGGTTGGCCCCATTGTAAAAGTTGTTAATTTACGTGGTCTGAGATCCCCTTTTCATTTTAAGATATACTTAAAAAAAATATATTATAGTTGAGTCGATGTTGTACTTTTCTATGGACCAGCTGCTGTAATCACGGTGTATTATTTTTATACTGATTCTGAAAATGAAAATAATCTGACCCGTGTTTCGGCTTTCGTATATACAAAAAATTATGTTGAATAGCTAAGGTATTATGTCCAAAATTATGAAAAGTGGACGACGAAAATCCGATTATATCGAACCTTTTTTCGTAGTAATTACTCTGTTATGTCAAAATATTGTTAATCATTTTTGGGTGGAATTGTCGAGGATAAAACATCAAAGAGTTTGTTTTAAAAAGTATCGATAAAGCTATTTCATAGTAACTCGTCTACTCGGAACGTCTAGTTTGCCCTCTTAAGACAATTTCAAACAGTATACGCCATTGCATCGAGTTAAAGCTTTAAAGACCTATTTAGAACCAAGCTCCGGTATTAAATACCTATTTAGAACCATCCACGGATGCAGCAATTCGGATTTGAAAGGAGTTTAAAATTACTATAAGTAATTATAATTTAAGCTATTTTAACATAGAATTTTAAGTTATGAAATAGTATTGTTCATCCATTTATCTATATCCAAAAGACACTGTAATGCCAAAGTTGATTAACTATGAAATTTCGTCTACTTTCGTAAACATTTTGTAGAACTATTGTTTAAAACATTTCAGAGTAAAATAATTCTCTCAAAATTGACGGAACTTGACAGACTGATCGTACTCGATCACGTTTGTTAAGCAACGCTCGGTCCGGCCAGGTGTCGGTTGGGTGACCGTTAAATGGCACTATACAACTGAGCGCTGCCGTGCTTTGGAGGGCACGTTAAAACGTCGGTCCCGGCTGTTGTCATCTGATAACAGTGTTTAAGCCAAGTTAGAGGCGGCTTGATAAACTCTAACAACAGCAGGTGGCCAATATTCCTCATTCGATAAGAAGAAGAAGATTAACTTAACACACCGAGCAAACAACAATACCTACCTGAGCATTACACCATCAGTTTTTATAAAAACAATTTACAAGTAAAAAAAAAACAAAGCAAAAGTCTGCATTTTATTTTCTTTCAAAGATTCCATTTGATTGTTCTAAGCTTTTCTAAAACTAAAGTCCGAATCGTGTCTCTAACGACATATCGTTTCGCCTTTCTTCCGCCATTTAAGTGCCGTTTCTGCTAAAGTTACCGGGACTGTGTTGGTATCTATTGATTATTGAACTGTTATCTTGGCCATTGGCTCCTTTACGGCGTTTTCACACCCCGTTCCTAGATGGCGCTAACAGAAAATAAGTGCTACGACTTTCTTATTTTTGTCCTTTTTGTCAGCGAACATTGTTTTTAACCGACTTCAAAAAAGGAGGAGATTATCAAGTCGACTGTATGTTTTTCAGGCACGATCATGAAACTTTAAAAATACTTAGCCAAAAAAAGTAACTTTGCATTTTCGCTCTCTAATAGTCGAAAGACTAACGCTTCGTGTCATTGCTATAATGGGGCATTTACAGGGTTGATTTTCGATCGAATAGCAATCGATTTTGCAAGCGATTGTCAATAAAAAGCACTATTAGACTAAAGTCGCTTAGCCATTTATTCGAAAATCAACCCATGTAAATGCCCCATAAATTCTGTGGTGTTCCTGATTTTCTATTAAACTTGGGTTTCTAGTCACAGATTTTTGCATTCAGAATGTTATATTTTATGTTAAACTTTTGATATCGGTTCTAGTAGCTTTTTATTTTCTGATCATGTTTACGAACATTGATCTTAAATCCACATCGTATTCGCTTTCCCTACCATATTCACCGACCTAATTGGAAAAACAGTTAATCCCAACAAACAATAAGTTTTAACATCAACATTTGATTTAATACAAACATAAACGACCCATAATTTCCTCAATTTTATGTAATTGTAAGCTTACCCCATCCACAAATTATACCGTCGAGATTAAAAATTCATTGTAACTGCAAACTCATTGGGATTATTTGTAAAAATGCGCGTAAATACGATTTTCGTGTCACGGGAAGCCATCAAACGCAGTTGAAGCAGTAACATTACTTTTTATGACGTCATTATACTCGTTGGATGGATTTACGTGTGGTTAAATGGTCTAGGGACTTGTCGCTTTTCAATGATGAAGGAAATTTTTGAGATTTGACGTTATTTGTTTTACATTGGATTAAAATTGGGTACTCGATCGCTCGATTGGAATGAAGAAAAATTTTCGCTTTTACTTCCGGAATACCGAAATTCTGAAAAATCTCAATTAATCAAACAATTTTACCAATATGACAACGTATGAATCCTTTAAGATCGGTGTACCTAATGCGTAGACAGGCTAAGTCGCGTTTTGCCTAAATGTCATATTTATTAGCTTTAGGCCTAGGACGGTGTTAGTCTATTTAGCAAATGGCTAAATTAGTTTTATGCCTAGGACGGTGTAAACATCATTATACCCTTTTCACCTCCTTCTGGGAGAACAAATATGCCTATCAGTCAGTGATTACGCACTGCATCATGGGTTCATGATGGTAATCACTGGGCGGCTCCCAGTCGACAAAAAAGTTACAACCGACTTAAAAAAACCTACCTCTAAAAAGCAAGAAATAATATTCGTACCTAATAAAAAAACACGTCTATTGAAGTCGGGTGGGGCTGGAGTACAAATTCCTTTTTTTTATTTTAAAAGCCCCACCCGACTTCAATAGACGTGTTTTTTTTATTAGGTACGAATATTATTTCTTGCTTTTTAGAGGTAGGTTTTTTAAGTCGGTTTTATGTTTTTTTTAAACAATTTTTTTATTTTTTTATTTTTAGTGTAGGTACCTTCTGTGTTTAGGTAGAAAAATCGGCTCAGCCAAACGTAAGTTAATCGCGGAGAAACATACGGGTCAAACTGAGAACCTCCTTTTTTAAGTCGGTTAAATAATTACACTAAGATATTATCCTTTTTCCAACAAAAAAATAATTATCTTATTCAGTTCATAAACAAAGAAGTTATCGACTGATCATCGAGGTAGTTCACACAATATCATACTATTTTCGTGCTTTTTTCAAGATTACTTGAAAAGTACTGAACTGATTTCCAAATTTTAAAAAATGAGACCAACTTGGGATTTTACCTAATGTAATAACGAATCATTTCAATCGGTCCAGCCGTCTTTGAGTAATCGGTGGACATACACAAAAAATATATACAGACGAACAGAGAACCTTTTTTGGAAGTCGGTTAAAAATAAACAGTCCTCTCCAAGTCGGTGCAATCTCACATGTCGCCATTGTTAAAATATTCAGGAAGAGCAGACTAGTTTTTAATGTGCTAGAGGATATTCTGACCAGCGCATCCAACGTTTTAAAGGCAGAGCGTTTCCTTTTGCACTAATTATTTAAAGTAATTTTTTTAATGTAAATATGTACCTACTTGCCAAATAAAGTAAACCATGAATGTATTATTGAAAATTACTTTAAAATATCTTTCAACCAGCAGTGTGAAAATTATTTAAATTTGAACACAAAGCAATGAATAAGAAATAAGTCTGACGCCTAACAACAATTTCCGGCAGTTAAAGGTAAGATAGCCAGTAAGTTCCTTAGTGGTGAGGATTCGGGGTGTAGTGCGCTTACACTTTGCTTTATCGTCACTTAACATCGGGTGAGGTGAAGGCCAAGCACTATTCCGTTGTTAGTTTAAAAAATTAACATAGGTTTCAATCAACACAAAAATAGCTTCTATTAAGAGACCGGAAGAAAAAATCTTATTTCCCTTTTCAAAAATATTAATAATCTGTAATTAAAACTTAAATAATTAGAGATTACTGAGTCCGAAGGTAATTCAGGCGTAAAATAGGGAAGGGCTTTTACCTTTCCGCTTTGTAAGGGTAAATCCCCGTTACTATGGCAACGGGCTTCGAGCTTATAATGAGCAATTAATGAATGGTGTGAGCGTTAAAAATATGACGAGATGATCAAAGTGGTATCTAAACTTTAGTGGGTGTTAATTTGAGTTTTTGAATGGGGAAAGATTAAAGAAAAACGGAAACGGTCTGTTAAGCTCGTTTAGAAGTGTTGATTATAAAAATGGAATGTATTATATTTTATATCTTCCGATATTTATAGCAATAATAGGAAGTATTCAAATTAACTGCTTACTTATAATTTAATATTAATTTGATTGTTTAGCAAATGTAATGTGAAACACAATAAGCTTAGTGTGTCCGAAATGAAACAATTTTAATTGAATTAAAAAATCCATTTCACCTTCTATTAAAAGGTGTCATTACCCTTAGCAATAATGAAATAAAACTTAGAACTTACCAGTCTTAACAAAAGATTAAGTTTAAGCTTACAAGTAACGCCGGACCCGCCATTGTTAAAGCGAATGACTCTAAAAAAAATTTGAATACTTAAAAAGCAAACAAAGATATAAACGGTCGGGTGCTATTTACATACAAATGAGGCGGCATAGGGCGGGAGTAGGGTTACCAGGACCAAAATTCGGAAATCCGGACGCAAGAGGTTGAAAATTCAGATTTTTGGATAAAAGTCCGGTCTAAGACTTAAATAAAAACAAATAGGACATTTACATTAGGAACAATTTATATTATTATCAACTGGCAACAGCTTTAAAATCTTTCTTTTTTTGTAAAATTTTACACAAGTGGGTGGTTTCTTATAAGAAAGTTATGGGCATCTTTCAGGAAACCACCCATTTATAAAGCCTATAGTCGCGGCGTGCGTAGCGCGCTCCCAGCTATGCGGCGATGATGGTTTCCACAAAATCATTACAATCAATGATGGTGTAACATTTTGATTAACACGATTGTAAATCCGGTCTCATGAAATCCCGGCGGATTCCGGTCTGAGCTCATAAAATCAGGTCAAGACCGGATTTATCCGGTCAGATGGTAACCCTAGGCGGGAGAGGCAAACACGATTATTTTCCTATGGTTCTGTATAGAAGGCACTATTTAAAAATAGCATAAAGGTGTCATGATGACAGAAAAGGTAGGTACAATCAAATCAAAACCAAATCAAGCAACAAAAAAGCTTTAGTGAAATCGCGTAAATAGGTACCTATCCTATAGTGTTGTTACTGAATACTGAAAAGAGGACCTATTACAACAAATAATCACGATAGTCTGATGGTGTTCGTTGAACCATTTACTTGATTTTGAAACCTTAAACATAAGTTAGGTAATAATTATTATTATTGACGAAGTAGAACGAATATCGTACTCTTATCGGGATGCTCTTTTGTAATAGGCCCCAAGAGATCCTATCATTTAAAAATATTTACTAGTGTTGTGCTTCATCGCAAACGCTAAAAAAACACAAATCTAGCAGATCAAAATAACAACTTTATCAGAAATAAGTCAACATATTAGTATTACTCCAATTTATCAATTCGAATGAATAACGGACATATACGTTTCTTCCTAACTTTCGGACCTTGACAAATCTTCAGTCATTCCTTTGTGCTCGTCATAATGGCTATGAATCAACCAATAGTTTTTCGAGAGACCTCTAATGCTGACACTTCACATCGATATTCGCGTTCTCGACTTATTCGTCAAATATGTTTATTCTGTCTTCTCGAATTAGCAAACAGCCAAATAAAAACGGGAATACCGAATAGCGATATAAACTGCCAGCATGAAAATCATTTCTTTTTCACACCATTTGGTCTCCAACTGGTCACTTTGGACACTTCTATTAATTTACTGTGTTTGTTTTAACTATTATACTTTAATTAAACCTTTATTTAACGGCTGTCATAATTACTAAGTAACAACAAATAGCGTTTTCGAGAGACCTCTTTATTTCCTTTTCACATACAAACTTGGCCTCCGACTGGTCACTCTGGACTCTTCTATTAATTTACTGTGGTTATTTTTATACAGTACGCTTTAATTAAACCTTCAAAGCTTTTTTATTGGCCGTTATATAATAACTATGAATCAAACCCTATAGGTTTTCCAAGAGACTTTTAAAAATCTTTTCCACACCCACTGCTGGGTATAGGCCTCCCCTAAGGATCTCCACGACGATCGGTCCTGCGCTGCCCGCATCCAGCGGCTTCCCGCGACCTTCACCAGATCGTCGGTCCACCTTGTCGGGGGCCTACCCACGGAGCGCCGTCCGGTGCGCGGTCGCCATTCCAGAACCTTTCCGCCCCAACGGCCATCGGTTCTTCTCGCTATGTGTCCCTCCCCATTGCCACTTCAGCTGAGCAATCCTTCGAGCGATGTCGGTTACTTTAGTTCTCTTGCGGATCTCTTCGTTTCTGATTCGATCACGCAGGGAAACGCCGAGCATGGCTCTCTCCATTGCACGCTGGGTGACCTTGAGCCTCCTTATGAGACCCATAGTTAGCGACCACGTTTCACTGCCGTAAGTCATCACTGGCAACACACACTGTTCATAGACTTTCGTCTTGAGACACTGAGGTAAGTCGGACGCGAAGATTTTTCGAAGCTTCTATAAATTTACTTTCTTTATTTTGGACGGTACTTTTTAACGAACCTTTTTTATTGGCATCGAATTAATTGAAAATTCTAGAACAGGCAGCCAACTTTCCCATCGTTCCAACTTTATTTTTGTTGTTTATATCGGTTTTAAATTTAAATGTTCCTGGAAATTGGAATCCGAGCTTTATTAACGCATCGCTTTTTATGATTTTTTGTTTCGGTTACCGGAAAAAAAAATTGTTGTGATATGTTTTTGTGTTTCCTATTCATTTGAAAAAAGAAAAAAACTAATGCACTGTTAATTCTTTATTTAAAATTAATGGCTTATGGTCATATTCACAATATCTTCATGTCGAAACTAGAAGTAATTCGATCTAGTTAAATAAGTAATACCATACTAAAATAATATACTGGAAAAAACCCGACTCGCACACAGATCATATTCTCAGGCAGGAATTAAACCCGAATCAAACGAAAGTAATGCCATTACTGAAATTCTATATCCCTCTCCTTTTCATACATCTTACATCTCAACTCATACACAACACCTTATTTCATCTCTTACAAAGTTTTGTAACAAAATTGCTACTCCATCTAATCACAAACCATTACCAAAACTACTTTTCACTCAAACACCATTTCCTTAGCGGGCGAAGTGAAAAAGCGTAGAGTTCTTTCATAGTTTTATTCATTGACGGATCGCACAATACGAGCGCTGTCATTTTTGCCACTTCATTTTTCAACGCGTCAAAAAATCGATGAGCCGACATTTTTCCGCCCGCTCATAGATTAGTTACAAATTGGCGTAGACGCGCCACTGGTATAAAGCAATTTGTAACATTGAATGTGGAATTTGATTAGTTTGTGTGCGTTGTGAATTTTGACAAGAAAAATTTGGCAGAAGGGTTGCTTTTGGATGTTTTGTAATCACTCTTTAATGTGTTTTATGTAAAAGGTTTTGGTAATATTTTAATTCCGTTATTTCAAAGTACTCTTACGGCAAAGCGACTGTGACAAATTTGCACAGAATACAAGTCTATTTGGTTTTTTCTATTAGTGTAAAAAACGTAACGGTTGTTTTAAATAAGTATTGCAATTTAGTACAAAGGTTTTCATTAAGTATGATGTAAAAGTACCTATGTCGATTTTACTGACGAGAGAAAATAAATTAAAGCTTGACAGTAGCTTGTCTTTTTATTTATATCAATACATTTTTTATTTATTTTTTACATAAGTACTGCAATAATTGGCCATGGTAAATAAAGGATAAAGATAAAAAAACCTTTGTTGAAACGATTTTCAAAAGATGCGGTTTTATTACAACCTAAAGCGTGCGTGAGAGTTTACGCGTATTTTTTTATACAAATTGTAACTTTTATGTTTTACGCTGCACCAAACGTTAAATGACTAACATGCCATTTCGGGTTCAGTTTAAGATGTATTAAAAAGTAATAAAACGTGTAATTTATTGCGTTCAAATTATCGGTTGGTAAATTACAGGAACTAAATTAATTCTGGGGTCAGAAGCGGTCACAGGCGCAGTTAACGATTCACAAGAAATGTGAATCATATCGGAGGACGATTAATAAATTATTGTTTTGTGAGCTGACATATTGTGTAGGACGAGACATGTTGTTCGTGAATTTGTTTTGGGGAGAAAGGCGATGCAAGCTTTCTTGATGCATTTTAATTAGAATAAAATAAAACCTTTTTGATGACTAAGAGCCAAGAAGGTTGAAAAAGGAGTTTTGTCATTAGATTTCAAAATAACTTGGTTGATACGATTTTAAAAATGTACATTCACACATTTTCAAAATCCCTATCCTAAATAGAATCTGAATTCTAACAAAAAATATTTCAATAAAAATAGGCATATAACTCTTCGAATAAAAGTGTCACGTCTGCACCATTTTTTACTCATTCAAATGATTACAATAGCTCTGTGAAAATGTGTGGTCAGTGAAAATGGATTAAGCAATGATTGGACTGAAAGAAGTCGGGCGGGACTGAATCGATTTCTATGCTAATTCTATTAGGTTTTAAGTCTAACGCTTTGAGGCTAAATCTCTGAGTACAGTTTTACGAAAAATAGAGCAGAGACGCAAGGTTGCAAGCTTATCGGTTTTTTATCGGATACATTTCGGAGAGTGTGCAGCGGAATTGCACAACCTAATTCTGCCATCTCCTTTCTTCCATCGGACAACCAGAGTACGAATCAGCGCCACCATTTTTAGTGGATATTCCAAAGACTCGCACTAAGCCGTTTTGATTAATATTTTATCATCCGTGACGCTAGAGAGTGGAACTCCTTGTCTGATTCGGTGTTTCCCGATAGGTACAATCTGGGGGCCTTCAAGTCGCGAGTGAATATGTTACTAACTTCTAAGCAAGCGCGTTTCATCGCAGATCGCATCACCGCCTACCACCAGGCGTTGGTTAAGCACATAAGGAGCGTTAAATATTTATTAGCAAGTATTGTGGAATGTGTATGAGACCATCGATAAGCTTGCGCTCACTAATCTGTGGGATTATGTCGTCGATGCATACAAGATGCACTGGCCGCTAACAGAAATCATCTCTATGCATTCCAAAGTGTCGAGAAAACCTCCATGTCACTCTCTCTGACTTTTCTTCTATAATTAAGCAGCTGCAATTCGAAGAATGTGAAAAACTCTTAAAACTCACGTGCGGTTTCAAAGTGGCATCGCTAGAGTCCATCCGGATGGCGTGAATCCGCATCGTCCATCCAGGTGAGTGAGTGCATTTACTCGATGTTTTCATACCCTTAACCATAATCCTCACAGGTGTAATCCACCCCAATGGTGCTTGGCTATTTACACGCCACACCAGGCGTGTTAGCGGGCAAGCACTTGACTATCTAAAAAATCGCAGTAAAAGTGGTGAGAATGTTTTCTATTTAAAAAATTACTACTGTAAGCCACATTAAACAATGGGGAATGTCCGAAGAAAATCAAATTGGCTGAATATTTTTCTATAGGGATAAGGTCCCTTAGTAATAGAATAAAGTTTCAGAATTTTCGGTTGCGTGAAATAAAAAAAAAATCAAAGTCTCTTCGTTTTCACAAATGTATGAAAGTAACATTACAGCAGAATGGAGATTATACCTTTTCCACCACCTGCCACAACCACAACATGGTATTAAAAAAAAACCAACTTCAAAAAACCTGCTTCTAAATAGCAAGAAATAATATACAAATCATTAGATTCGCATTATCATTGTTATAATAAAACACGTCTATTAAAGTCGGGTGGGGCTGGAGTACCTACAACTTCCTTTTTTTATTCTAAAAGCCCCACCCGACTTTAATAGACGTGTTTTATTATAACAATGATAATACGTATCTAATGATTTGTAAATTATTTCTTTTATTTTTTTATTTTTAGTGTAAGTACCTTCTGTATTAGGTAGTGTAGGTATATTATTTAGGTAGAAAAATCAGCTCAGCCAAACGTGAGATAATCGCAGAGAAACATACATATATTATACAAACTGAATACCTCCTTTTTTTGAAGTCGATTAAAAGACTACACAAAGGTATCCCTTTACCAAGAAAAACAATCATCTAATTCGGTTCATAAATAAGAAAGTCGTCAAGGCAGTTTATGTAAAATCATAGTATTTTCAGGATTACTTGAAAACTACTGAACCGATTTGAAAATAATTTAATGGGACCATCTCGCAAGAAAACTCAATCGAACAAAAAAAGAATCATCAAAATCGGTCCATAAATGTCGAAGATACGCGCGAACAACGATAAAAAAAAATTGAGAACCTCCTTCTTTTGATGAAGTCGGTTAAAAAAAAGTTTCAAGACAAAATACCAAAACTTTTTTTTAAAGACGTGTTGTGGTTGTGGCAGTTAGCGGCAAAGGTTAATCTCCATTCTGCTGTTACTTTCATACATTTGTGAAGTCGAAGAGACTTTGATTTTTTTTAAATTTCACGCAAGCGAAAATTCTGCGAAAATTCTGAAACTTAATTCTATTACTAAGGGAGCTTATTCCTACCTATAGAAAAATATTCAGCCAATTTGTTTTTTTTGGACATTCCCCTTAACTTAAGACAAAGTTCAGAACAAATCTATAGAAAAATAGGTATTTATTTTGTGGTATTTTTTTACCAAAACGGATCCATTGACCCAAAATGGATTTAAGACTATTCTACAATGCAAATGCTGGAATTGAAAGCCAAATTAAGGTGGTACCCTGAGCGAAAGTGGCGCCGCGGTGAATTATATTTAATATTATAATTCTAATACACAATTTTAGAAATGTATATCGTGGAGATTTTAGGGCCCACAGCCTAGCATTTTTAGACGGTTTCCTTACATTCGTTACATTACAGTCACTGCTAAAGTAGATAGCAAAACTGCTAAAAGTGGCCGTTTTTGACACATTTGCTATTTACTTCATTTTAAAGCTATAAAACGATTTTTAAAGTAATAGCCAATGATAATATATCAAAATCTTTGATAAAAGCCCTTTGTTTTGGCAGTTCTCGTGGAACAAGCGTGCGTAGCGCCGCTTTGACAGCCTTCCCCGTTAAAGTAGGGGTTAGCCACAGATTATCCAGATTAGTTAGCATTAGCAATAACTGCATTACGGGTGGAATTAATCAGGAACCACACAACACAACACCTCCGATGTTGCGAGTTGAGATAATGTCACCCGATACTGTCTGCAGATAAACTGTAAGACAATTTAATTTATATTTTATATTGATAAGGTAGTTTTGAATTATTATTTCAATGTTTTTCATATTTTATCACTGCAATTATTGCTAACCATAATAATTATGAAATATTATTTTCATCCTCTTGTAAATGTGTGAATTGAAAGGCTAGCGGACTGTATCAAAATGTATGAAATAAAATGGTACAAGAAGGCCCGACAATAAAATTGCGTACGCGCGTAGTTCACAGCGGTCGTGAGGCGAGTGGTCTGCATAGTCGCGCCGCGCCGTCTCCCGTCGTTCTCCCTCCTCCTTCACCTCTTGCCCCGGGTTCGCCCGGGCTGGTGTTGTGATTGCGTGAACACTCTCTAAAACTTATCATCACGGGTAATCTCAAATAAAATATAATCTGTATGCGCCTTTTTTTCAGGCAGAATTTTTCGCCTCAGTGTGTAAAAAATATAGAATGTCATAATTAATATAATTTGTCATAATTAACAAACAAATAAACAAACGGACTTTCGCATTTATAATATTAGTAAGGATTGCTTATCCATGCTATAAAAACACATCAGTTAGTTAATCCAAGCTATAAAAAAACAGTTATCTATTTCATGAAAACTTTTAATCGCTTCGAAAAAATCACAGTACTTACAACAAAAAATAATGTTTTGTTTCGTTCCCGGATATAGCACGATAAGCATCACAGGAGATATTCCTCGACCTAAACTATTCCTCGATGCGCAATAGGTAAGCTAACAAAACCAATTACCTATAATAGGTACGCATCGCGAAATAGTTTAGGTGCGCTTGGAGGAATACCTCAAACCCAGGAGCATTAACAACAAGCATACATTTTTGCTGACTCTCCACAGCGACATGTGAAGCCATAAATCAATACAAAACAGTAGCGCAGGTCGCCAGCATTAGCATACGCAAATTGTTACCCACACCTGTGTACCACACTGGGCTGCACGGATAATTGTCAACCTGCTGTACCATTTCGTTAAAACATTTCCCTAGGTGCGCTCCTTTTTTACAAGGGTCACTTATGTTTACTAGCAACCGCCGTCGACTTCGTCTGTGTGATCAGTTATTTCTCTGTACCCTATAACCCTGACAACGCATATGCAAAACTATGTTGAGTAGTTAATATGTATCAAACAAACTTACTTTCGGTTTTATAATATTAGTAAGAAAGTACTAAGGATTAAATAAGTTGCGCGTCCACTGCATCGGAATCGGAGCGTACAACGCGCACAGTGCCGATGCAGTATACGCAGTGCCATGCAATCCATACAAAAATGGACGAGCAGTGAAAAAGAGGATAAATACCTGGAGCCCAATCGCGCCACCCAAGCCAAAAACGTTACGTTGTCATTTAGGTTATATTTACCTAAAAATCTTTGGTTTAGCTTAATAATTTTCACTTAACTTGTCCCAGATTGTAATCCTAGACTCCTTAGGCAGAAGTATTCAACAATTTTAACAAAACTAAAGCGAGTATTTTTTTGTAAACGAAACTGAAACGGTAACGATTTAGCTTTTGTTTCATCGTTGAAAATTAGCGCGATTAGGCCCCAGAGGCCGTACCGGCTAACGCATCGAACTTCGAAAAGTCTGCCAGGTTTTAAATTAAAACAGATAAATCGATGGTGAAATCCAATTCATGATGTCACACGAACATCGATATCTTCCAAATAACTGCAACAAATACATAGTACAATACGAAATTCCTTTACTTTGATTTCTCTGTTTCAAGTTGAAGCTCGGCAGACCCGCCGAAGTTCGAAAAGTTAGCCGGTACTCCGTACGGCCCCTGAGGAGAACTGGTGGACAGCGGGATAGCGCGACATACGAAAGCATTTTTGCCCAAGCTGAAAGGAGACGCTTCGCCCGCGGCGCGCGCTCGCTCGGTCAACAATGAAAACAAAAGTTAATGGTCCTGTGTTAAAGTTATACAAGCAGCAGATAATAACACTACAAACTGCAACTAAAGTTAAAAACATTAACCAATTTCAAACTTTCCGATGCGCCGTAAAAGAACTCTCAGTCAATTTGAGGTGTCACCATGGTGCTTACACAGTATAAACAATACCAGTAGTGCGATGCTTCGTTTTGAAGGTATTTTATTTTTGTTATGCACTTAAAGAGTGTTTAAAATAAATAGTTAACAGGCTAACGAATAGTTAGTGTCAAAATTTACAAGAGTTTAAATTGGTTAGTTATTTTAACTTAAACGAATATTATTAAGTATCACAGCGAACGTAAAATTTCGATGTTTTCTTATCTATTTTGCTTCCTCATTGTCATTATTATCATAATGCCTATTATTATTATCATCAAAACGGCTTTTGATGAATATGTTGATATTTTTGGCTGCAGTTTTTTTTTATTAAATCTAATTAAATCAAATATTACGATAAACATGTGAGTTCAGTAATTTCAATGTTATGAATTTACATAAACAGATGTGTTATTCCAGTTACAGCATAATCTTTCACTGAAAAAAGACTAGTAAACTTTTTTAAATTCCTACGAGTAACATGTTAGTTCAGAATTTCAGATGCTGCGGTAACAGCAAATTTTTTGAATTCTGTTTGCTGAACAGCGGCTTGCAAAGTTTACGAACTAGCAACTGTGGGTCAATTATAACGAAAAAAGATCCATCAATGGATCTTCACAATGGATTTTAGTGGATCTAGGGACTTATAGATGATTATTCAGTTTATTTGTATCATTTTATAAATACCTTAACCTACTGCACCTTCCCACACTGTACATCGTGTCCGACGTAATAAAAACGAATGTCCGAAGCAGCGACGTTACAATAGACAAACTGGAATCATATTTTCTTAGAATATGAGTTCCAGCGAGTCGCGTACAATGGCCGCTTCCGAGCCGCCACTTCCGACAGCGGTTCAGTACGTGAATTCGAGAACTTTCTAAACTCGTTTATTCTGAGTGTACTATAATAGAGTATTTTAATTTTTAAATATACGCATATCAATTTTGTTTACGGATCAAGGTATTTCTTCATACAATACGAGGTAACTTTGATGCCTTGGTTTCCTACAGGGAGGAGATTCAGATCCCTATACAATTACACACCCAACTGATCTGATCAGCGTTCTAAAAGATAAAAGGACATGTTTAAAAAAACCGCGAAACTAGCATGAAATGCTGAAACTAGGAACTCTGACCCTTTTTATCTTTTAGGGTAGAATTGAGCGTGTATAGTGATCTGAACCTCTTCATTCACTCCCTGGATAGCCATCATCGCACAGCATTTTTTTATCCCAATTGCTTGACCCTAGCAGTGTTGACTATAAGTAGCTGATAATGATGAAACTTAAGAATGTGAAATTATACGAAAAAAATATCGGAAAATCAAGAGAGATCCCTGATAGTTATCACGCGAAAATTCCTGTGTCTGTTATTTTTTATTGCGACTCCCGTAAGAGCTTCGTTCCTTGTAATTGGTGCCGTTACAGTTCCACTAACTCCCCTTTGTGACGCCGATGTACTTATATTATAGCAAGGGAGATGGGAGAATCGGACATGTTATTTGTATTGTTATATCTCATTTGCGAGAACTTCAATTAGTCTCAAGGGAGCAAGATTTATCAATAATTAATAAAAAACAACTATAATTAGAATTACAATAAAAAATATAGCCCACGCCGTTAAAGAATGGGAATGGACATTTTGGTAAACCGCGATTGCCACAATTTAGTTTAAGTTAGAGAACGATACATGTAGGTTTAGTGGTATGGTGTGCGAGAAGTGTACGTGTACGAAGCCAATTTCAATCCCATTCTTTAACGGCGCTGTTGGTAAGCGCGGTTAACCGAAATTTCCAGTCCCATTCTTTATCTGCGCGGGTTTTAGAATATTTTGTCGTGATGGCAATGGTGGTTCTCTCGGTTTCAGGAGTTTTTTCAAGCTTTAAAGCTTGGAAAAAAGCGTCCTGCATCATGCGATGCGTGGTTAAACAACAAATAAGGATATCTATAAGAGACCTAAAGAACTAAGGTATCTAACATTATTCAAGGTGTGCTTAGCTGAACTGGCTGAAGCCAACAACGAAAGTCGCTTTGCACTTTAGTACTTTGTCCTAGCTACTTTTTGATTAAAGTTTTATGTTGTAAGACATCTGTCAAAAAGTTGCTATGACAAAGTAAACGTTAAGCGACTTCCGGTGCTGACCGTACACTTGTACTATTATGTATTCTGTGACCGTACGTACAAATCGTATAATTATACAAGTAATAAAACACCTTTAGAAAAAATCAACAGTTATTTTCGTCCCAAACTTAATTCCTGCGGAATCAAATGATTTCTGCTAACGGGATTCGAATTAAAATAAGAGATTTTCTCAGAGTCATAAAACGCCTTGAACCAAACCAAACTTTCAAAGGACCAACCCAGTATAAATAACTCAAAATGGTTAACATCATACATACTTTTATTCATTTAGACAAGTTCAAAGTCTTATAGAGCACATACACCGAACTTATACTGGCCGGGACTCGAACGGGCGTCCCTTGGGAGTAGTTAGTTACAAGTTGTTGGGCACGGCCGGTAAATCAGAAGCGAGATTAAAGTGCAGACGAAAAAAAACTAGAAGCTGCTTTATTTATACGAGCGAATAAAATATCTTTTCACTCCTCTTGCTCAAAAAGTGCGTCATTGTAACGTACAAGAGTCGAGATAAAATAGCATAATAAGCCCTAGGGGATAAAGTTTTTTCTTTTTTAATGTTTGTCTATTACCAATGAGCGTACTAAAACGAAAAAGTCTTTATTCATAATCACGAATAAAAACTCGCTCGACTTAATACTGGGGGTCTATTACGAAAAGTTTAATGCGATACACGCGGCTGCGTCCGTGCTTCGTTCTGATTGATTCCTATTACAAAGCACTTGCGTATGCGATATTGCAAAGTGATTGCGTAAATTTGTCAGTTTCTCTCTAGTGGATCCGTCATTATTTGTTCAATAGACTTTGGACTACGATAGCTACATTGAAAATATTTGTAATAACTATAACCGACGAACTGCGGACGACTATCGTGACCAAGTTTCGTAATAGGCCCCCAGTTTCTCATTCTTATTTTTGAAAATGGAACTAAAAGCATCTCTTCCAAGGGTCTGACATGCTTTGATAGAGCGAGATCGTCTTATTAAGATTCCTATAGGAGGAAATAGAGAAGAGTGTCATGTTTTTTCTCTATCACCGACCGGACTTTTTTTCATGGTCGGGTTATAGGCAGAGTTCAAATAAGCAAAACAAACAAGTGGGGTTATATCAAAAGTGCCAGAGAAATTAAAGTTTTTGTGGATAACTCCCTAATTAATATTGAAGATTTATTATAAATCGAATGTGTAGTGTTTGTGTCTAGCATACAAAATGGTGGGATGTTCGATATTTGGCTGCAAAAGCAACAATCAAAGGAAAGAAGCGGGCGTTACATTTCATGCGTGAGTACACTGTTTTCTATATTTTGATCACGTATTTCTTTCTCAAATCTCACAGGAACCAAGTTTCTGAGCTAAATCATTAGTTATATCATGAAAAACCTGATAAATAGGAAAAATCTAAAAATTATTTCTAAAAATAACCTCGTAAACATTTGACATGCAAACCGGTAAAATTGCGTACATCTACGTAATAGTAGAAGTCAGCTTAGCTTTGACGTCCACTAAAATCAGTAGGTTTATAATTCGATTTCCGGATGCCTACTATATAGAAAATTTTCCCCAAAAATTACCCCATATTTCAGGGAATTTCATGCGATTTGATTTTTTCAGATTTCCGACGGAAGATAAAACTCGTGAAAAAGGTATAGAAGCAACTGGAAAAAAGAATTGGGTGCCACACACGAATTTGTTCAAAACATTAAAAAAATATATTGTTTCCGAAAAACAGAAAAACTAACGTTAATAAAAAAAAGTTCTGTATTCCAACGTTTAATAAAGACTTTACCTGTTTTAATTTAAAGTTTATCTTTTTATTCCATTAACCACACAATCTACAAACAACCCCAGCTAGTTTACTCTATGTATAGGTATTTTACCGTTAAAGTACGGAATCCGTTAATCTGCAGATTAACTGGTCTAGTCAGTTAAAGTGCGAAATTACGATTTCCGTACTTTAACTAGTAATCTGCACATTAACGGATGCTACCCCGTTAAGGGTACTTTTTCTGATCATGGCAACCCCATATTTTGACGTCATAATATATCTATCCCTTACACCCAAGGGTCTGACATGCTTTGATAGAGCGAGATCGTCTTATTGAGATTCCTATAGGAGGAAATAGAGAAGAGTGACATGTTTTCTCTCTATCACCGACCGGACTTTTTTTCATGGTTGGGTTATAGGCAGAATTCAACTAAGCAAAACAAACAAGTGGGGTTATTATCAAGAGTGCCAAAGAAATTAAAGGTTTTGTGAATTACTACCTAATTGATACCCAAGACTTATTATAAATCGTATGTGTTGTGTTTGTGTCTAGAATACAAAATGGTGGGGTGTTCGATATTTGGCTGCAAAAGCAACAATCAAAGAAAATAAGCGGGTGTTACATTTCATGCGTAAGTACACTGTTTTCAATATTTTGATCACGTATTTCTTTCTCAAATCTCACAGGAACCAAGTTTCTGAGCTAAATCATTAGTTATATCATGAAATACCTGATAAATAGGAAAAATCTAAAAATTATTTCTAAAAATAACCTCGTAAACATTTGACATGCAAACCGGTAAAATTGCGTACATCTACGTAATAGTAGAAGTCAGCTTAGCTTTGACGTCCACTAAAATCAGCAGGTTTATAATTCGATTTCCGGATGCCTACTATATAGAAAATTTTCCCCAAAAATTACCCCATATTTCAGGGAATTTCTAGCGATTTCATTTTTCCAGATTTCCGACGGAAGATAAAACTCGTGAAAAATGGATAGAAGCAAATGGAAAAAAGAATTGGGTGCCACACACGAATTTGTTCAAAACATTTTGAAAAAAATTGTTTCCAAAAAACAGAAAAACTAACGTTAATAAAAAAAGTTTTGTATTCCAACGTTTAATAAAGACTTTACCTGTTTTAATTTAAAGTTTATCTTTTTATTCCATTAACCACACAATCTCAATATCAACTACCTGAGCGAACCCCAGCTAGTTTACTATAGATATCTATCTTTTTTTAGCAGGGCAGTTGTGTGTGAGTACACGTCCCGACCGCAATGACGATTGTTATTTAACTTTAGTTCGATGAGCAGGGAAGACGTGTTTTTATTTTTCTTAATACCATTTATAATTATACTGAGTTTTTGCATGCTGGAAATGGCGAATTGTCTAAACATTTTATTAATATCTCTGCTGTACCACAATTACTGCGAATAAAGTTTATTTCCATTTCTATTCTATGTATACGTATGTTACCCTTAAAGTACGGAATCCGTTAATCTGCAGATTAACTGGTCAAGTCAGTTAAGAGGATTGTCAACCACGTGGTCTCCATACAAACGGCGATAACGTTTCCCACCCTCTAAACCGTAACCTACAGTAATTCATTTTTGGTATTTTTTTGAAATGCCTAAATACTAGGGCTGTACGTTTTGATTTTTTAAATATTTATAATAGATTTCGAAATATTTGCATTTTAGTGATTTCATACAAAACACAGAAGTGCCAATATTTTCAAATCTACAATGAATATTTTAAAAATCAAAACGTACAGCCCTAGTTTTTAGGCATTTCAAAAACATACCAAAAATTCATTGCTGTAGGTTAAGGTTTAGAGGGTGGGAAACGTTATCGCCGTTTGTATGGAGACCACGTGGTTGACAATCCTCTTAAAGCACAGTATACATAATAGTACCGAAATTTTTCTTAAAGTAGACGATTTCCGTGCTTTAACTAGTAATCTGCACATTAACGGATGCTACCCCGTTAAGGGTACTTTTTCTGATCATGGCAACCCCATATTTTGACGTCATAATATATCTATCCCTTACACCCGGTCGCTCGGTAGCGCATCTACCCCTTTTAATATACTATATCTATGATCTCTTCGGTAAAATCATAGACTTATTTAAACTCTGTGTACAGAGTGAATCGTAGAATGCGTGTTTGTGTTGCTTAGCTGCTACAGCAGAAATTAAAAAAGGTACCATGGCGCGAAATCTTTAGAATTTTTTTATAATTACAAACTGATTGAATTGTTATTGAATTGTGACTGTAATAGGAAATAAATAATTTTAATCTTCTGCCGTCAAGCACAATCATTTATTTAAATATTGTACAAAAAGTTTATAAAGTGGAGGAAAGAAAAATGAGTGGATTCGTTTACGGAAGTAAATAGGTATAAACTATTTAATATTGTATTTTATTTTCTCGCAATCGTAGTGAAAAGTATAGTGTAACACACGACGCTAAAACCCATTGTAACTCGGTTTCTATTTATTCCCTCGCTAAAGCTCGGGAATAAAAATACCTCGTATGCAATGGGTACTTTTAGCGTCTTGTATAACAATCTACTATTAAAGCTATTGCTTCACTTTTAAAAGTCTATAAAATTATTTTTATTTTGTGCTTAAATTCTATTATGATTTCAGCTAAAACCCAAAACCAATGCAAAAATCTTAAAATAAATAACAATTAATTAACATTTTTATTTATTAATTATAAATAGGGCATAATATCAGGGCAATTAAAATTATAATAAGTTGATTTTATTTCTTAAAAATACAGTTTAAGATAAGACTTTAACAGTTACTAATAGTTAGCAGTCATAATAATCGTTTAAGACCATCAAAAACTCAAGCTTTTAAATCGTCAAAATGCTTTAAGACTTTTATAAATAAACCGTTTAAAATTCACTGCACGCTCGGACCACCGATAAAAATGCAAATCGAAATACTTAAAGCAAAATAAACCAGTCCATTAGCAAAAATATAGGTTTTTTGTTCGTCTCTCAACTTCTTAACTTAAGAGTCAAAGGTATTTTGTTTTACTTAACCGGGGTTAACTTGAACTTAGTCGGCGGCTATCTATTATTAGCATGAAGTTGAGAAACTCCTTGGAAAGTTTCAGACTTCGTTGAAATTGATAAGGTAGCGCAGATTTTCAGGCATTTTTTTAAACTGAGCTAGATGAATAGCTGCGGTTGAAGTTTCTAAAGATGTTTTATAGAACTCACTTTGGTTTGAAATGTCGGACTTTCTAAATAATTTAAAGCTTTACTTTTAATATAACGTTTAAGATAAGTGGAAGTGAAGGAACACTGAAAGTTTAAACTTCTCTAATTAGAAGATAGATGTCCATTAGCCATTTTTTTTAATGTCCCCACTGCTGGGGCACAGGCCTTCCTTATGGGCGGATAAGGAGGACGGGCCATAACCCACCACGCGGGCCCAATGCGGATTGGTGGGTGTTAACAACTGCAGATGCAGCCGGGACAAACGGCTTAACGTGCCTTCCGAAGCACGGAGGAGCTCGAGATAATAAATTGAGATGGGTGTCCAAAAATTTATTATCTCGAGCTCCTCCGTCGGTCATGACCGACCCTTGCGAACGTTGCTTAACATACGCAATCGCTGGGCCAGGCGCTAAACCACTGCGCCACCGAGCTCCTCAGAAGATAGATGACATTTTTTCATGATTTTACTTAAGTTCCTTTAATAAAAGTTGTTCGTAAAGATGGGCACTGTTATTCCACTTCAGCTTGGCCTTATTTTCTGGTACACCCTGTATACTTGTACTTGCATCTTCAAGTTTAGTACTTACAGTTTCATTCAACGGAGAAAGCTTAAATGGCGTAACTAAAGTAAATTTATCAATTTTACTATGAAATTACTTGCTAGCTAATCAGAGTAAAAACATACGTCTGACGACTTTCCGGTGACTTCGTCTCCATCCTTGTAAAAGGTTAATTACATTGTAAATAACTTCATATAAATAAACTTTCAAAAATAATGAATCAACATTTTAAGTAGCAATGACAAAGACATGATTATTGGAGAGGAAAACATAATTATGAAATAAAACTTCCAGTGTTTTCATCCGACGCGCCAGCACCAACTCACTTATTAATGAAATTTTAATTTCATTTTAGTAGGTACCATTCGTTTTTATTTAGGGTATGCATTAACCCAGTAAAATAAAACAGAAATCACTTTTTTAATTTTCATACATTTGATGGTCTTTAAAGCGGCCAGTCGCTGTGTAACAGTCCACTTTACGACGTAGGCCTCTTTAATGGGAGCATGTTGCCATAACCTCCATGTTCGGCATGCATTGGAGATCGCAGTGTTGGCACAGAATATATACTCTGTGTTGGTACGTTGTCATCAGTAAACGCTGCTTTTGCATCCACAACGGAATAGTGCTTGGCCTTCACCTCACCTTGACCTTAAGAGACGATATCGCCAAATCCTCCGAATTCTACACCCGGAATCCTCACCACTGAGGAACTGGCTATCTTACCTCAAACTGGCGGAACATAACCATTTTTAAATTGTTGTTATGGCGTCAGACTTAGGTAAGATGTTGGTAGTTAGCCAGGCGGACTTGAAATAAGCCCTGCCACCAACCAAAGCGAGTACAAATGTACCCCCCTCCTGGGAATCGAACCCGGGACCCCTGCGTCTTACACGGGTGGGTGAGCCACTAGACCAGAAGCGGTTAGATGCTGCACATTTTCTGGTTCACAGAGCTGGTGTTAGACACAACCTCTTTATTAATTGCCTAGTTATCAAATGTTTTTTTCCGAACGCCACACGTGGCTAATGAGTGTTTTTCTTTGAAGATAGAATAGAATAGAAAAAAAATATTTTTCACAACACAATATAGTAGGATTAAGAAAAGAAAACAATATAGGTACAATAAATTAACAAGAAACAGAAAAGAGATAAACAGGATAAAAAAGGGTGCTGCTAAATGGCCCTGTCTCAGTAAAAAACTTTTGCGTCATTCGTAGATTATCAGAATGACCCAGAAGCACTGATATTCTGCCAGGGCCTAAACAGTAAGTGGTCGAATACAACACAACACATACAGTACAAACATGACGAATAGAATAATCGATTCCTGTTCGAGAATTATGATCTGGTGCGAGTCGAATTTTTTTAGTATATTATTTAGTACTGTATAAAAAACATTGTGTGTACTAAAATCTCAAAAAAATACGAATACTGACATACAGAGAGTGAAACAAGATTCTTAAATTGTGCATTATAATACCATCAAGCTCGTTGTCCGTCTGCCATCAAGTTGAATGTTATCAATGTCATCAGAAATACATAAACAACGACTTTAACACTTCCTTTAATGCATTTGGATAAAAGTATTAGCACTTAAGTCGTAATTTTGTAATTAAAGAGTTCGTCAGTAGACCGTGTCCTCTTTTTTTGTTTACAGTGTTTTAGTACAACAGTAGGTTAACTGTTGAAGAAGTCATTGTAATTTTAGCGGGTTAGGTTAAGTCGCCCGATCAAAACTCGGTTGCAACTTTGGAATTTCTGGCTTGTCACTGTTCTAACGTAACCAATTATTAGACCACTAGACCACAGAGGCGGTTTATTGTGCTCCAGCAGTAAAAGGTAAGTTACCCAAGTCTTCAGAGGATTCTAGATAACTCCGCTTCTATTTTTGGCCTTAGTGCTCCTTAACCTCATGTGAGATTAAGGCCAACCATTTCTCAGAGAGTATTGGAAAACATGGGCAATACGAATCGATACGCAACCAATGCGTTTGGATCGCACTCGTGATCAGGGATAACTCAAGGTACGAGTTTGTAGCTGACCGCATACAGCAGTAGAAGACGACACGTGTTTTATTCTATAAAGCGATCACGCTTGGCAGCGGCACGTTCAACCGCGCCTCATAGAAGAAAATACGTGTCTTCTACTGCTGCTATCTGCGGTCGCCTACGAAGTCGTACCTTTATAAGGTCACCTCCAAATGGAGGAGGTAAGTTTGCTATAATAGCCACACAAGCAGTCCTCCTAACTCTTGGATGACGGTTGTTGGAGCACGAGCGGCGCGCTCGTTATTCTTCGGTGGCAGTCGGTGACCGGGCCCAAAACCTGGGACCAGATGGCGGATGGCCCCCCTCTTTGATATTTGTACCACAATTTATTCATTTTTTACAGTCTGCTCTCTTATTTTAATAAAGGAACCTTCAACGGTGCTACCATTTTTTTTGACCGCTGTGCTTCTCGACGGCTCTTATAAAACCCACGGAACGAGAGGGGAGTGTGCTAAAACCAATTCTTACAAGCATCTAATATAATAATTGCAGACTGCGTGTTACAAAGCGAACCCCACCCAACAATATAATCAGACAAAGGCCACAAAGCACCTATGCATCAAATTACCGAGTCAACACGTGGAACACTCACCATTTTACACTGTATGCGTATGTCAAATTTATTTTATCCTTTGTTCTGCCCTTAGGACCCTACCTCACTAGGACTAGTTGAGAACTCTCCATTTATTTTGTTGGTAGTGCAACAGTTGCGCCGCGATTGGTGTCCTAGTGTGATATGGCACTTAGACACAGGCGTCATGCAAAGAGGATTATTAACGATCTTTTGTTACTTACAACGCTTTAGCACTGCGAATTAGTTTTTAATTACACGCAGGAAGAGGTGAATAACGATTGTTTCCCGAACAAAGATGTCGGCGATTTTTCTTTTTTATGAGTTTAGCAGGGAGGGATTTGAGTTGTGCAGCCTTAAAGTTGACTTATAAAAATCCTCTTTCGAAAAATTAAAACTGACTTAGACAAAGTTTTTTTTTGGAGAAAAGTTTAAATTTCATTTGCTTTAAAACAACGTTAAAGGTTAACAATGTTTTAAACCGTTTCTGTTGCTTTAAAATAACAATGTTTTAAACCGTTTCTGTGGTTAAGTTCAGTCAGTGTAAGACCTAGTCCCTGATTCGATTCCTAAGCGGCAATTAGGTACTCATTTAGTTGCTTTTAATGTCTGTCTGCATGTTTGTTAGCTACAATTACTTTTACTGTCGTTATAGCAACCGGCTTCAACAGAAAAGTAGATAGTTGTTTTATAATTATTGATATTTATTTTAATAAGTTGTGTATCGTACTTATAAGAATGAAAAAGTTTCAATTTCCCTACTTTTAGGGGATCAGTTACTATTTTATTGGATTTAAGTTAAGATTGGGTAACGTATGCATAAAGGATATAAATCTGAAAACAGCTATTTTGGCTCAATTTTTTGCCTCACTTTACATACAATGACTCGGCTTCTAGGTATTATTTAAGGTTAGGTTCAGACTAAAAAAATCAACTACCTACCTTAACCTGTTCTTAAATTCTAGTACCACTTTGTTACTGATATAAATAAAATAATAAAAATAAGGATAATAATAAATGTATCTTGTCACGCTAATTCGAGCGCAAAATGTTAAACCGTTGGATAGTCGTAATTGGCCTACACAATAGGGAACCGACATCTTTTTAGATAGTGTTATAAAATAATCTTTATTCATAAATATAGCCATAAAAAAATAATATTTTAATTAAATAAATCCTTTGAAGTACTTAAAAACGTCAAAAACATAATTTAATTAAAATTGCCGCGAAAACAGAACTTCATGTCAATTCAGATCCCGTGACGTCATCTGTGGAGTAAACAAACTACAAGCCATATTACAAGTGATCAGTGCTTGGATAAATTAAGTATTTTGTAGTTCTTAATCATCATGGACCGAAAAAAATATCGTTGGTGTGTTGTACCTCTATGTGGAAATACATCGTAACTACTCCAAATAAAGTTTTTTATTGATGTACCTCGAAAACCAGACATACGAAAGCAATGGTTGGACCTAGCAAGACGAAAGTGCGATGGAATGTCTGTTACTATACCAATTATATTTGACAAATATGTAAAATTAACAGCTATCTCTTAATTAAATGAGCTTTCAAAGGGTTAATGTTAAAATTAACTAATTTTATTATTAATTTAACAGAATACGGGCTGCCACCCGCAGCGTTGCACCGTTGCGATTCTAACATTGCAGTTTAAATCACTAAAAAGGCCAGACTTGATGAATTGCAGGTGAACAGAACAGAAGCATACGCGACAACTACAGAATTATTTTTTGTTACAATATAAAGATAAAAATCTGCTATTAACATTATTTTTCATTTTATTTTGCAACTCATAAAATACGAATAAAAGTTCAAGATCAAAAATACAGACTATCATCTGATCCCGTGTCAATAAAATAAAAAAGTAAATACATGTGATCTCTTGAGTCTCGTACATCGGATTTTTTTATAACTTTCGTTTATCTATGAAAATCATATTGTACTTATTTGACATTTTCTCCCCAAAACAACGTAAATATGGGAAATATTCACTTGAGAACCGAAATTGTATTGCTTCCAACTATAAAGTTATTATAATTTAGTAAGCATTTATAGCAATTCCAGTGGTTAAATTTAGTTTGCATGATGCATATCTATGGCTCGTATTATAGAATCAAGCTCAAACTCAAATCTCTGCTTGAGTACAGTTAGAAAGGGATGGTACAATTCATCGTATATAGTGTCATCCCTTCTTAACCGTACTCGAGCAGAGATTTGAGTTTGATTCGATAATACGCGACTACCAACCCTTGATGAATCACCCACGAAGACCATCTTCTCATCAATCGATCAGATAAGATTCCCAGCTCTCACAAAGCTGATGTTTTAGCATGTCCTGTGCTAATTACTATTGCAGGTTTCACCGAGATTTGAACCTGATAACTTTTAATTGTTGTAACTTCTCTTATGGCGGCACACGTCTTTGTTCCCTTTAAATTTATCGCTCCTCCCAAGTTTCTTGGTCCGCGATTTGGGTTTTAATGTGATGTTTAAAGATAAGCCGTTTTAATTGGGGCATTCGAAATTTTGATTGTGACAAAGGATTTTGGCGAGCTTTTATGACAAAAGAAATATCTTCAATTTTTTTGTGGAAATGTGTTGACATTTCCCTTCCATTTAAACAAATATATATAAGGGTTAAGAGTTTTGATAAATAAAATACTTTGGTGAAAATTTAGTTTACATATTATTCTTCACACGGTAGCAGAGCGTAGGCGTAAAGATGTCTACAATGCGCATCAAAGTCCTTTTATGTCGACAATGAGTGGTAGATCAAGCTCTCTGAGAATCCACCGTATGAGTTCCACAAAAGAACGAAACATATAAAAATAAAGCACTTCTTTATTCGAGAATGTCTGCAAAATGGAGACTCAACCCTTTGACCGTTCGTAAACGCTTAAGGCATCATTTATTTTTCAGACGTCTAAAGGTGTTCTTTCAGATTAAAAGGCGTCACCCTTGTTTTGCGATATCAAGAAAGATTGTTTTTCGTACTTATTACGAAAGCCCATAGTTATGATTTTTGTTTTTTGTCATAAGACAAAATCAATAGGGATGTTGACTATTTTTTTTATTATATGTTACATAAATTACCTCTCAAAAAAAGAAACATTGGTAAAAGAATTAATTCGCTAACATGAAAACTGCCCGAGATATCACAGTGTGAAATGCACACAAATGGACTCGATCAAAAACGCTCCATACTAATGGCTTGCACGTTATGACGACACGCCGTGCTAGTTTGTATGCAACGCATAGGAAATTTGTTCAGCAACTATATTAAATATTGTGTTTATCAAAATGGTTTCTTCGACAAATTTGCTATACATTTTACGGACTAATTAAAGGTATCATTTATTTTAATAAATTGTATACTTTTTAAATGGACTTGTCCACCCAACTTTGAAGGGTCATAAAACAAATAATATGCAATATATAAAACCAAGAGGTATACAAGCTACTCTAAAAGTTTAATATGTTTACGATTTTTATTAGTATTTCGTTATTTTATTCATTAGTCAACATCCCTATTCTATGTATTTAACTAAACATCATAGTAAAAAGATTTTTCAATATAATGTGGAACCAAATTATTTAATAACACTGAAATAGGTGATAGTGTTGCTCAAACTGAACAATTTTCTCCAAGGAACATAGGTCGAAAATATTTTTTTTTCGCCTTGGCATAGTAAGTCAGTCAGCTGACCATGCATTTTGTATGGGAGAATGAAATATTAATTTTTCGTTTTTCGACCTATGTTCCTTGAAGAAAGTTGTTCAGTTTAAGCAACACTATCACCGGTGTCAGTATTGTTACATAATTTGGTTCCATCTTATTTATTGGATAACACCAGATAAGTTTTAAAGTGACATACCTACAGAACAGCAGTTTACAATCTCATGTTTTTACATAAAGGTAAGTCTTCACGTGTAAAGTATAAGCATACTTATGTAACAAAACCAACGTAGGTATTAAAAGTAGGTGAGCTTTACTAGTTTTAAAAATAATAAGGTAAATATTTCTAGTTGCTTTTGCTAACTCGTGGCAGTACCGCAGCGTACATTAAAATATGGAGCCGATAAAATACAACTGAGAAATGCAAGACCGTATCGCTTAAAAGCCAATACGTGGAGAAGGTACGCCGCAGCGTCATGTATAAGGAAATAGACACAACGGGAGCAAAATGTTAGATTTTATTTCATTCCACAAGGGGTCAGTGCGTAGTCTTCAGCGCGTATTTATTTACGGATCTTCCCAACGACCCGCCAAAGACTAAAAATCAAATGTCGAAGCTGTGAAAATAGTGACAGTTTACGTTTTTGACGTTTTATGGAAGTAAAGTGTTTTTGAATAATTCCTACGGGTAAGTCAATTTTTTCTAGTACTTTTCTAATATAATAATTATCTTAATATAAAAATAGCACTGTGAATGTCTATAATCTACAAATTAATTTTTTTTTGGAAGTTATAAATTAATCCTTTTTTTTAATTAATCTTATTTTAAAAATTGATAATTAAATGTTCTATAGTGTTAAACCTATCGAAATAATCACTAGAATGTGTATTTTCAATTGATATATGGATTTTACGATTTCGCAAAAAATCCGATATTACTGTAAACAACCGGCGTTCGCGAATCAATCTAATTCGCGAACTCAGCACTTAATTATAGTTTCGAGATTATTGGTTGGCACATCAGTGAAAAACTACAAAATTGGAGGTCACTTTACAATTTTTTTCTATCGAGAAGAGTTTTAGCTATCATGTTTCTGTCAATCACATAACTGAGTACTATATATCTACTGTCAACATTATTTTTATGGGACCAATCAATCAAGGAGCTTGGTGGCGCAGTGGTTTAGCGCCTGGCCCAGCGATTGCGGAAGCTAAGCAACGTTCGCAAGGGTCGGTCATGGGATGGGTGACCAAAAATTTATTATCTCGAGCTCCTCCGTGCTTCGGAAGGCACGTTAAGCCGTTGGTCCCGGCTGTATTTGCAGTCGTTAACACCCACCAATCCGCATTGGGCCCGCGTGGTGGGTTATATGGCCCATCCTCCTTACCACCCATAAGGAAGGCCTGTGCCCCAGCAGTGGGGACATCAAAAATGGCTGATGGACAATAAATCAAGCAATACTGTGTAAAAACGTTGTTCAAAGATGTGTCCTATTTAAGGTTGTACGGCTCCTTAAATTAATACCTATAGACAAACACTTTTTACGGATTACAATTAAGTGTTTTATTTCTAATACTCTACTACACGTATTTCGCAATTATAAATATTTATAATCGTTGCTCCCAGTGCACCTACAACTTCACAATAGTCTGGTAGAAACGTCTCGCGTCAAATTAACGTCACCGCGAACGCGAATGTCCCGCCGCAACCGCTATATTTCCTGCCGCTCGTGTCGCGCAACAATACCCCTAATAAATTGGATGTTAATGGATTGTTGCCACACGACGCTGGGTATTGTGAATTGCTTAAAGATGATTTGGAATGCAAAATTTTATCATTTTGCTAGCCAATTTGTAGCCTTGACTGCATTGCATACTGCCCCTTAAGAACACAATTCACAATTTCGTCTTTATTTAATGTTAAGCACTATGGTTTTCTTTCCCAGTGGCGGCGCTAGTATGCTGTATAAACCCTCTTAAACTACACACTGACAACGCAATGTCTAACGAATTGTCTTTGTAATTTACAATTGTCACGTTTATCACATAGAGCCGTGAAGTCGTGCAGTGGATTATGATAACAATAATAATCATCATCTTCATTAGCAGTATTTCAATAAATTTCAATATGTATTAGTTTTAAACACAATACAAACAATCAATGTAGCAATCAATACTATTGCGCCACACTTAAAGCTATTTAGTCATAATAAATCATACTGTAAGATAGTTCTACACGTGTACGAGGGTGGATTGATAAGTCCATGACTTTGTAATGAAGAATCGCTTTTTCGGAATATTTTGTTTTATTTCTCTACATTATCTTATTGTAGCTCTGCGTATTCAGTCCAATGAAGTTCCTGCCTTTTTAACCCATTAGTTTTTTCTTCCATCGCCTTAAAACTGGTAACTGAAATGAGGGCCCATTTCAGACACCACCTTTTGGCTTGATGAAAATCTTTGCCCGCCAAGACATTTATTCATGAATATGTTTGGTAGGAGAAAAAATCTCAGTGGGTTGAATCTAGAGAATAGGAAGGATTCGAATCATCATTCGATGACTTTTGATGTCATGAGTGCCGCCGAGAAGGTCGACAGGGTCATTAAAAAAAAGTTAGAAGTCGCTTGAGCTTTTTGTTTCCAAAAGTACATAATAATCTTTTGCCGAATTTGAAAAAAAATGTAGTGTAAGGAGTTTCTATCAAATTAATTATGAAAAAAAAGTATTTCTTCTTTTCAAAGTCATAGACTTATCAAACCGCCTTCGTATCTGCAGGCTTACGCAACAGCACCATCGCGATCGTTTCGTGATCGTCAATTTGACATTACAACGTTAACGACGACCACGGCTTTACAATACATGAGTGTCGTTATTTCTTTATTTCTATCGTTATTTCACATGCTAGTGCCCGTGTGCGTGGTTCTAAAAAATATCATAGTTTCGTTTATGGTTCATGTAGGGTAACCACGTAAGTGGCACTCAGAGTACCTATATTTATTAGTCTTTTAAAATAGGTCCTCGGCTATTTTTCTTTTCGAATAATTTGCTTAAAGATCAAAAATGTTCTCCTATTTGCGTTCAAATATTTATTTCTCACTAAGTATATCGCAATACCTATAAAGTGTTTTTGAGCTAACAAATTACGAAATACTCTATTTAATCTGAAAAAATAAGTGTTATAGGTATATAAGTCGTTTTACACATTTTAATTAAAATGTGTAGGAAAACTTTCCATTCGATACTTCTTATAAAAAAATAATACTCGCTTAAAATTTAAAGTATCGTATTTTTCATAGTCACCCTATATTTTTGACTTATAAGATTACTCTAACTCTATGGTAATGACATAGCCAAGACAAAACACACCATTCACGCAACGACATAAAGAGCTACAACCAAATGGATTGTCGTAAACTTTAATCTTTAAGCCGAAACAATGCAAATATTGTTTTAAATCAAAGGAACCATATTACATTAAATATAGAGAGATTCATAAGATTCTGAAAAATGTCGTAGCGTGTATGTCTACTTAAATCTTCGTGGCCTCCTCCGTCATAGACAACATGTGGGAGTGGTCAGTCGCAAGTGCTTACGCAAATGCACAATTTTGACAACGATTTCGTAAAAGATCACGAATTCCACAGATTATAAATACCACTATCCAAAACCTTGTAGTTATCGTCAAAATGTTACCCTTATTGCGTATTTTTCCCTCAATGTATGGTATTCATTCATGACTTGGGGGTTTTTATTAATTAATTAGGGAATTTTGCAGTTCCTTTCGTACTTTTCCCTTAAGGTGGCTACCCCACCGAAAATGGCGCCCTCAGAAGTTTTTATTTATTAAGTTATTAGTAGAAAAAGATTTAAATAATGTTTAACGTGGAAGCTTTAGGGCCCATGTTCTAGTATTTTTAAAAGGTATCACTACATTCCCTCATAGTCATTCGCGAAGTAGATAGCAGATATGTAAAAAACGGCCACTTTTAGCAGTTTAAGCAGTTAATGATACCCTCTAAAATTACTAGACTGTGGGCCCTAAAAATTCCACGTAAAACATTATTAAAATCGTGTATTAGAATTATAATATGAAATAAAATTCACCACGGCGGCGCCACTTTCGCTCAGGGTGCCACCTTAATGTATGGTATTCATTAATAACTTGGGGGTTTTTATACAATAGGGAATTTTGAATTTTGACAAACAGGAATATCAACATTATAGGTACCTACATAATAGATACCTAGAGAACTTTATTACCTCTATAATAGCACAGATAATATTATAATACTAATAATAGGCATATTTTGTCACCGTTCGCCCCTTTACCAATAATCGCATATTGCAGAAAGGACCTTAGTCCATTTAAATTTACTTTAGGGAATTAAGTAAAAACTTTTTAATTTTATAATAACAAATTTTGATAGACTGTATTAACACACACTGTACCTATGTATTATGATTCGGTTCGGCTATGGTTATGGTACGTTTCGTTTAACAAAGTTTGTTTTTATATTTTGTTATAAAAACAAACTTTGTTGTTTTTATAACATTATGTTGACTTATGCCCTTTCTGCAATATGCGATTCTTATTTTAACATTTTAGTGTTCAGAATATCTCAATCTCCTGTAAAATATGTCTGGAATAAGATACAAATATCTAAGATAATTTGGATTAGGGCAGCCGAGCTGTCATACCTTTTTTATTTTTAAATTTGAGATTTAGGATTCTCAATGTTTTTATACAATAGATACTAAATAACATACCTAAGTACTATCCCAGCAAATTATACCACACAGATTTGAAATAAAACGTTTTATTCATGTAATACAAAATTAATTGATATAAACTACTTTCTTTGAAAAAATTTCACAATGTACCTCTTCAATACCTTGTATTGTACTTATACAAGATTTTTGGTAGGTATACATTTTACAAGAGTTTCTTCTTCGGCGCTATTAAACTCACTTTTTCGTAGGATTATGCGATTTAATTGATAAATTATACGTAGGTATGCCGCTTTGGAGCATAAATCTTTTGTATCTATATTAATTGATACTTTTTTTATTAATCAATTGTTTTTTCCTGTCTCTGCATTTGTAAGCGCTTTAATCACAAATCATTCTCATAAATTTTCGAGCTGAAACAACAAACATATAATTAAAACTTTACTTAAATAATAATTTTCAAAACTTGTTTGAAGCTGACATTTGCACCTGGTTGACACCAAATTGTCACTTTTGCGATGCAAAGACAAAAAGTCTATGTGGTTGTTCGTCGTTATCTTTACTTTGCGAATGTGCCTTTGCGTACCAATTTGACAGGCGGTGTCAGTTATTCATAGTGAAATAAAAATTCGCGGTATAAGTTCTTAGTTGCTATATAGAGCAACGAAAAACGCCGATAGAAAGCTTGACTCGCTGACTATATCTTACACTGTTTTACGATCACGATCACGACGGTCGTCAAATTGTGCTGTTGCGTAAGCCTGCTGAGTCGATAACGGCTTCACAAAATCGTCTTTCGACGATTATTCGATAATAACAAAACCGTTATGACGTTGATTAAGAGCAGAGCGGTCGAGTTGTCATTTTATCGATTGCGCTGGAGACTTGCTGTCTAGTGTCACGTATGCTATAAAGACGGACACTCACGTATATTTATTTATTTATTTAATTCTTCATGCATATTGTACATAGGCGGACTTAATGCCTTAGGCATTTTCTACCAGACAATCTTAGGGTGATGTGGAGATAGTGATGTGGTAGGGTGCACAATCAGTGTAAAACAAAAAAATCAAGATATTAAGATATACAACGTAATGAATACCAGTATAGTTTTCGTTTGCAAAAAAAAAATATACATCTGCCAAAAATTGTGTTTTTCGTAACATTATTTAAAGTATTTTATTTATTTTAACTAATTGAACGCTACTTTAACATAAATGCCTTTCGTAAATTCATGTTTTCGGTATCGTTGTAATTAACATAATAATAAAATTGTGTTATACGGGACGGGATATATCAAATTGATAACTGGTTAATGAGTTAAAATAATTATTTTAAAATGAGGGCTTTTCACAATGACAAATAACTGTAGGCTCGATAGATGGCGCTGATAAAGATGTAGGTAACCCTAAAATGTTTCTTTTTGGGCAGATGGCAGCCAGCAAGCGCTTAATACTTGCCTCTTTGATACAGGCCGTTTATTTTTAAAAGCCAATTTTGACACTTCTCTTTCCATCAACGCCATCTAGTAAGGCAAATTAGTTACTTTTTTATTTTTTAAATGACACTTTGAAAAGCTCTCATTAAAACGATAATAATTCTAGTCTAGTTTATTTATGACCGAGCGAGCGCACAGCGTCTCCGTTTCAGCTTGGGCAAAATTGCTTTCGTACGTCCGGATTTCTCCTCTACAGTACCCTTAGCACGAACAGCTATCGAGAAAAAAAACGAGCGTAAAATTACTCGATAGAGAATTATCTATGGAAATTTTAATTTCACCATTCGGCGGTAGATGGCGTTGTACAAATTTCCAGTACAAAACTGCACAATCGAATGATTTTACGCACGTTATTTTTTTCGATAGCTGTTCGTGCTAAGGGTACAGGTCGCATTTCTCAACCAGCTCTCGTAAAAAAAATTGTGGGCAGATTCAATAATTATACATAGGTACATTTGTCGATTCAGTTTTTAGAAATTTTTCGAAAAAAGAAAACATATTTCAGTCATTTCAAAAATGTCACAAACGCAAGGTCTTCAGTAGGTACCCTTAGCACGAACAGCTATCGAAAATAATAACGCGCGTAAAATCATTCGATATATCAATTTTGTATTGGAAATTTGTACAGCGCCATCTATCGCCGATAAGAGAAATTAAATTTTCCATAGAGAATTGTCTATCGAGTAATTTTACGTGCGTTTTTTTTCTCGATAGCTGTTCGTGCTAAGGGTACAGCTCACAGAGCCTAGTCTTTACGTTTGCCGTATCGCGCATGTCCACCCTTATTTGTAACTACGCGCAAATTGCGCTTACAAAAAATGAATAAGGAAAATAAACAACATCTAAGAGGTTGCAAGCATCCATCTGTTATTTATTACTGTAATTAATTATGCAGCCGTTTGGACATCTTCACAATAATCGTAATTATGAACACGTAATCAATTTTACATTAGCGCTCGATAGATGGGGTAAAATAAGAGTAAAAACGAAATAACTTTTGCTTCACCTCCTACAATACACTTTATTGAATGTTATTCTATAAATCCTACGTCTGGACTTTTGCACTGAATGGAGTTGTCGATGTTACCTTTTAATCTTTTTAAATAACTACCATCCAATACATTTTATAGTAAGCAATTTAATTTAAAAGAGTTTACGCTTTCAAGATTTAAAATGTCTACTGCCTCTATTGTGAACAAGAGTCACAACTTTACTGTGATTTTGGAAACTGTTTTAGGGCGTATTTTTATTTTTTTGTACCTTGCATTTTTTCACGTGTCACCTCAATTGTGCAATTTTTTTTTTGTGATCATTAGCAATATTCACTATGTGAATAACAAAATTAAGATTAAGTGTTTATTTTTGTTTTGAATTATGATGTTTATTTTAAGGTTTTCCTTAAATTGTATTTTTTATGATTTTTTGAAAGTACTCGTAAGCTTTTCGTTAGTACTAAAATGTTATGTAACTCACTGAATGTAGTGGTTTAATCTTACGTTTATCATCACTGTTGCCGCCAAAACTTTGAATTTTTACTGATTCCAAAGACAGTTGTATATTTCTGAACGTTCAAAATGCCTTTCACGGAAATATCAACGGTAAATATTGCAAAATAAGAGTTTATTTCTCGTAACTCAAATTGATCTTAGTGGAAATTTCCTACTGAGTGACGGTAATTTCTAACCATATTTTATCTTTTCTACCGGATGTAAATATATTTTTCAATTTGGCAACACCAACTCAAAGCGTCATAACTGTCAGCCATTTTGTATACCGTAACGAGAAGCTCATACTGTGGATGTTAGTTTGGAGCAGTTGAAATTTTCCATTGATAAACGGAAATATTTAAGGCAAATCCAAGGTAAGAATCATTACTTAAGTGTTTATGTGTTATTTTTTAGAAAGGTCAAGGTATACACTCTAAATTTAAAATAAAGTTTAATGCAAAGGCAAAAACAATAACCTGTGAAATATTTTTTGTAATTTCACTGACATGAAAGCGTTACGTCGGCTGAGAAACATTTCACTCATTGGAATGAATTTGTAACTCAGTGGAAGGTAAGGGCGTGTGCAAATTGTAAATTGACTAGTGACCCACCCAGGCTTCGCACGGGAGCAACTAAGAGTTGTAATTTTATATTTTATCGTGAAACGATAAATTAATATGTCATTTTCATTTCAATCACCTATAAATATTTTTACAGGTTCGTAGTTAGAGTACCTTCCTGTTAAACATCATCCGTGTTATTACAAAAGATTTTTAAACACTGTTTAACTAAACACATGTTTAAATGTGATGCTGTCACTTTTTGGACAATATTTCTTGACAGAGACAGCATCACATTAAAACATGTGTTTAGTTAAACAGTGTTTTAAAATATTTTGTAATAACACGGAATATGTGAGTGTTTCTTGTGAGCAAAGCTTTACTTTTTCCATTTAGTTATTTCGTGATTCCATTGAGTGATGTCTACCAAATCTAGTGTTAAGAAATTAAAGATATTTTATTAAGTTCCTTAATTAACGTGGCATTTTGTTACCAAATAAATATTTTATAATTCCTTTATTTCACATTTGTGTTAGATTTTATCGTCTAATTTATCTTAAAATACGTTATAAGCAAAAAAAAGTATAGGTTTATGACCAATCTGTAACTCAAAGGAGAGCATTTAGAGATTTTTATTGCTCAAGTTGTGTTTAAATGTTTAATATCTAATAAATAATTGTAGTATTGACTGATTATGTTCCAAATAAATATTATTTTATAATTACTGGCCTATTTAATTTGTAAAAATTCTATTAACTTTTCGTAACTCAATGGAGCCTTTTATCAGGTCTAGCACATTAAACTATTTTTTATTTTAAAAGATATGGTACTAACTTTAAAAACATATGAATATTCAGTTAATTTATATATTTATGATTAGAAAAAAAATATCATATAGTATTTTATTGCAGTTTTATATTTATGAACTATGGTACAAGAAAATAAAAATACGCCCTTATAATTAAAATTCAACCTTTGTGTCTTGAAAAAAAAAAACATTTTTGGAGTTTCTAAAAGGTTTCTAATCAAGCCTTTTTCGTACAATACCCTTTTTTCAATAGGTTTGTGAACAAATGACAAACGCAAACAATTCTATATGTAGGTATGTGTATGTGTAAGTGCCTATATTAAATTGTACAATCTTACAATCTTAAATTTAGCCCGTTTTGACATAATGATGTTTTTAGTTTTAAGTGCCTAAGTTTAAAAGTATATGTCTTTGTGAACAGTTCTAATAATTTTTATCACACTGCTTTTATCAAAATAAAACTTTTATTCTACGTAGATTTATTTGTTTACCTTCTATCATCTTTGTAAAATACAACACTGAACGATCGGGCGCAGAACTTTCTGTAGAAGTGCATATATTCCCATGACGTAATTTCTGCTGATGTGTCATAGATTTCTTCAAAAGCGTTGTAAACATTTTCAGCCGAAGGTTACTGAACTTTGACAACACTGTATAAAATAAAACAGGGAGAATAATGCAGCCCTTCACAAATTTCTTGCCGCTTAGGGGCTTGCAAACTGATGCTTCTTTGACATCCACAAGTGCTTGTAACAGCCTAGATTGAATAAATGGCTAAGAATCTTGATTTTTCCGAAAGTATGAATTTAGAAATGCCTTATGTAGGTAGCTAAGGTAACTGACTACACAATTATGAGGCTTCATTTATTTATGCACAACGGGATAGTGCTTGGCCAACTTCACCTGTTAAGTGACGATACATACGGCTGAAGGTGTAAGCACACTACACCCGGAATCCTTATCACTGAGGAACTGGATATATCTTACCTCTAAATGCCGGAATACAACAATTTTTAAATTGTTGTTATGGCGTCAGATTTAGGTAAGATGGGGGTAGCTAGGCCGGCGGAGTTGAAATAAGCCCTACCACCAACCAAACCGAGCACAAACGTACTATCCTCCGGGGAATTGAACCCGTTTTACACGCGTGGGCAAACCACTAGACCACACAGGCGGTTAAATCCAAAATTTTCCTAGAAAGACACAAGTAGGAAGTACTTATGTGTATAATAACTAAGTGTCCTTTTCAATAGTTTTTCATGGAAAACCGACATTTTCAGTGTTATACAACCTTCGTTGCCCCTTTTAAACGTCGCGTGACGTTCTCGCGTGGCTCGCCAGTTTTCCATACTGCAGTTAATTAATATTTATTAATTTAATTACACGTCTCGCTACTTTGTTGGTCCCGAATTCGATTCCCGGGCTGTCATTAATAAGCTTCCTGCTAACCCATTTTCTATTGAAAGATTTCGGTAATGGTATCCTTGATGCTTCAAATTCAACATTAACCCAGATGTTACTGACATATTATATTGGGTTCGAACTTAATGATTTTTTGGAGGCGGCTTTATAACTCTTAGATGACGCGGGGAAAAATAATAAAAAAAATATTTTCCAAGTGGAAAAAATGGAAAATTGATAGTGATTGAAAAAACGCTTGCCGATCAAATAACACAAATAAAATAAAATAAAAGTACCCACATTTTCTTCAAACAACCACGTTGTTTTAAAATAACGGTAGTAAAAAGTGGGTTAAGATGCGTTTACTTTTGTTGCTAATTAAATAAAAAAGCGACACAATATATTGCTACAATTCCAAAGTAGCTAAAGCACTTGTAATATGGAAAACATAATTCACCCAGACTTAAATATATAGGGTGATTTTTGAACAGTCTGCAAAATTTGTGAAGTGGCTTAGACAGTCACTAACTGAACAATTTTGTCTATGGGACCATTATCAGAGCAAACAAAATCAACTGTTCCACAGAAAACTTTAATATCTACTCGACCAAATTGTATAAAACACCAGATTATTTTTGTGCTCTGATTAAGTTGTTCCCATAGACAAAGTTGTTCAGCTTGGTGGTCTAAGACCACAGATCATACAACAAGTACTCTTTGACATACCACAGTAGACTGTTTTCGATTTCGCCCTGTAGAAAGGTTTGTTTTCCAAATTGACCTTACCGGGTATACACTATAATGGTATAGTTAGAAGCTTACGTGCCATTCGAGCACGAAAGTAGTCAAAGAAAAGCAAAGAAAGCGGTTTACTTGTACCAATTTTTTTTTATTTGGATTTTTGTTTATTATAAATTTTTACAAACATAAAACTTAAGTGAAAAATTTATTTCTTTATGTGCATATTCTACAAAAGCTTTTCGAGAAGATTCTCCTTTGTTAAAGATTATTTTGCAAAACCTTTTGACCCTTAAAGGGGTTAAAATATTCAAAACAACAAATATTTTAATAAGAAACATTACCAGTAACATGTTTCTTAATATTAATGAAGTGCACAAATTAATAAATATGCGACTTGCATTGTGCAAATAGAGGCATTGAACTCTTGTCGCGTACACTTTATTTCCACCACAAAACTCATTGAAAAACAAACAGCCGGCAAATGGAAGACAATAAACTTTGGCAGGTAATTAATCTTGGCTCTTAAATCACAAAATCAATATTTGCACAGCGGCCTGAAGGTGCAATGTGCATTTACATAGGCTAAAGTAATTCCATACTTAACACTTTCGATAATTACAGTGGCGAATGGAATTGTTCAGGGCTTGTTTACGCTGTGGCAGCATTGTTGGGTTTTCAGTGCAAAGACCTGACGGTCACAGATTTTTACGATGTACTGGCAATATGCTATAAAAAGATCCCGTTTTTGTTATGTTGCTATGAGACACCTGATTCTTATTTAATTTAATTTTACTCATAGAAAAAATAACTAGGTACTATTTATATAATATTTTCTCTTTTCTTTGCTTTGCAACTGTCTTTTTTTCTTTATTCACACACACACACACATCTTACACAATATTATAACTATCAGAATGGATAAGTAGCTTGCTGAGTAACTTTGGTATAAGTAGTACTTACAATATATAGGTGAGTAATTATTTATCAAATAGTTTCAAATCAAAATATCTAACAAAAATCTAACACTTAAAAAAATTATGTAAGTAGCAAATTATTTAATATTTGTAGAATGCAGCGACTGCCCACGACTTCGTCAGCATGGATATTTATTTTTCTATCCCTCGGGAACAGTACTTAAGAAAATATCCTATGTCCATTTTTTATAGATACCCCTGACAACGTCTATGCAAAATTTCATGATGATCGGTTTAGTGTTAAGACGTGAAAGCGCAACAATAATAAACAAACACACTTTCGCATTTCATCATCATCATATCAGCCGCACGATACCCACTGCTGGGTATAGGCTTCCCCCAAGGATCTCCACGACGATCGGTCCTGCTCTGCCCGCATCCAGCGGCTTTCCGCGATCTTTACCAGATCGTCGGTCCACCTTGTCGGGGGCCTACCCACTGAGCGTCTCGTCCGGTGCGCGGTCGCCATAGAACCTTTCTTGCCCAACGTCCATCGGTTCTTCTCGCTATGTGTCCCGCCCACTGCCACTTCAGCAATGTTAGTATGTAAAGTATAGGAAGGATGAAGCCTTTACAGATATAATGAGAGAGAAGGTTTTTTATGTAATAATATCAAAAATAATTAGTACGAATACCTTCCAAAATTTAACGCTTTCAAAAAATATTAACTCAACTGTAGAAAGAGAAAAACAGAAAGAAAGTATTCCGCATTTATCAACCTTCAAAGAAATTCTTAAAATTCACGAATAATGAGGGTAGGATGGCGAAAATTGGGTCAGCCGTTGAAAAATTTAATTAGTTACAGGAAATTAGATTGGTTTCGGCCATTTAGGGTCTCAGTACCCAATTCCAAACACGATTTCTTTGAAGTTTCTTAGTCAAAGAGTGTTTATCTTATTTATTTCTTTTTTACGGCCAGTGGACTGTAATGCGATTAAATGCTATTCAAGTATTATATTTTATTGGTTCAACAAAAATATACTTTTCGTTTTCTGAAAAGGTTGCATCTTTAACCCTCTCTTTTTAAGTTTAATAAGAAGTACATAATAGATTAGAAATTAGAATAAAATAATATATATTTTATGATGATAAAGATGCTTCAGATACTTGTTATTATTTCGAATCATGTTCATGACGGCCCACTATCAGTAATAAAAATATTTCTGATTTTCTTTCCTGAACATTAAAAAAATATCTTGAAATTAATTATTTTTTTCGTTAGCAGAAATGAAAACTTATATCGTTGTAGCTTAGCCGATACTTATTTTTTCACTTAACACATTGTGTGTTTAAACATTTTGTGCATAAAAGTTTAAGTTCTAAAAATGCAAACTCTAAAATTCTCCATACAAAACGGCAATTTCATACTTAAACCCCTAATACATAGAATTAAATAACAAAAAAAACAAGATTAGGTCACAACGATGTCCACAAAGGACTTAAGTTGTTCTACAACTAACTTAAAACAGTAAATAAACTAATTAAAAGTAATAACTGGTTGAGCTACTGACAAAGTCGTACAAGACAGTAAACACACATATTATGATGCAAGTATACTGTCGTAACTGTATAGATTAGCTCGTACCATGTAACGTTTGCTTAAGCGAATAGGCCCCCTAAATATTTGATTCATAGATATTTCAAAAAATAAACAAAAATAGCGTAGTGACGTATCCAATAAACCTAACTTTTACTATAGGGAGGGAGTGGCCATAAATAAATCACAATATACACATAGCTCGCTCACGTAAATTTCAACGCAACAAAATTAATTGTATAAATTCGAGTTCAGCCACAAGAGGATTAATTTAACATCATAATCATCTTTCTAAGGCCAGCTACATACAGACGGAATCTAATTCGGAATACCAAAACGGATTATCGATAAAGGTATAAACATTCCGAACGGAAAATACCGCATGTGTGTCGTAGGTCCATAGATTTGTTTGCATTCGAAATGATTCCGGTTCAGGATATTCCGAATCAAAATTCCGTCTATACCTATTTGGTCAGTCTAAGTGCCGCCATACACGAGCAGCTCGAGCACGAGCAGTGTGTTATTGAACAACATACACGGACCGTTAGAGCAATCATTGTCAACTGATTGTGTATTTTCAGTTTGCCATGCTTTCGGTCGCACGGTACGATCGCTTAGCTTGATCAGCAAGCAAACTCGTGTATGTGAATAGAAGACCGATAGTTCGCTTTCATTCGTTCTATAAAAGTCTTGTAATCAGCGCCTACGAGCACCAATACGATGGCTCCATCTGCATGCCTAACATAAAAAGAATCGTGATAATCGGGCGTAATTCATCGTCCAATTTACTTGATATTTAACTTTATTCGTGTGTTAATAGTGTCATGGAGTGGGACGAACATCGTCCGCTTATCGAGATTGTTTTTATGTAATAGGCCTGCTGATTAATACTAACACAAAAAGTCTACAGAGTGCTCATGAAACGCATCAAACAGAGACAGGTAGCGGACAATAGCACGAGAGCGGCGTCCATTTCTCTCTCGTCTCTCGTCCAGCACTCTGTCTCCTCTAGGCGCATATTAATATCAGAAACGCAAAATAGCCGATTCGCAAAAGATAGAGTAAATAACCAAGAGCTAATTTCACCAATGTCAAAATAATCTGATTTTGCTTTATTAATGTTAAATTCGATCTCTAATTATTTCAAATCGATTTCACCAGCTCATTTTTACAAGCTTTTTGATTTGGGATTTTCGTAACAAGCTTTTTCTTCATTGTTATGATAGTGACAGCCTTAAACCCGTTTAGTGACTAATCACGTTTAAAATCAATGGGAAATGGGCTCTTAAAAGAAGAGCTTCGCTGTGCACTATGCATCCGCAGCTTGAAGCGGTTGATCATGGCTGCTTGGAGCTCGTGTACGACTGCTTTTAGCTCGTGTATGACCTCTCTAAAACGCGAGTTAAAAAGTGTTTTATTTCAGTATACATTACAAACACCGAGGTGTGGCCAGGAGTGGCCAGTTTGATTAATAACTACAGTTCGTTCACGGGACACTTAAATCCAACGCTGGTGTAATATTAGTTAATTACTTTAATATCCTGACGCATATAAAACTCATTGGCTTTTATTTCGTGTTTTGGGAATAGATAGTGATAAATTAGAATAAATCGGCATCATTACTTTTGTATCTTACATATTATGCTAGTAGTTTTCTATTATGCTAAATAACGTGATTTGATTATCTAATAATAATGTTCTGACAAACCAAATCATAACCTAAACTATCATAACTTAAAATTTTGTACAATAATATTACGAGTAGGTACTTATATCAGTCACTCAGTAAAGCTAGGGTCTCCTAGGATGACGGTGCCGTCATATTACGGCCGTAATTTAGCGGCGTATTACGTTGTCTATGAAAACAATACGACGCGCCGTGACAACGTACACTTGTTTACATAGACGACGTTCTACGCCGCTAAATTACGGCCGTAATATGACGGCACCGTCATCCTAGGAAACCCTAGCTTTACATTTAACTTTTTTACAGGTGTTTGTGACTCCCATCGTAGCTCCCAAACGAACGGACCGATAATGATATAGTTTTTCAGAATATAAATTGTAATAATTCTTAAGGTACAAAAATGCTTACAACCATCTCCAAACTGCGCCTTTTTACCCGACTGCGGGTTATGTTTTTCGCGCGTATCTTGTAAGTATGTTTGTATGTAATATTCTTTATTACCTCATATCTTTCAAACGGCTGAACGGATTTCTATGATTAAGATATCGTTAGATTTGTCTTTTCAGCCCAAGTGTTCTTAAGAAGGTGGCGTTATAAAAAAACTAACATGGCGGCTGTACGGTGCTATTATATGTAGTGAAAAATATTTTTTTTTTAGAATACTGCAATATGGGTGTCAAATTAAAGGGCTTATTATAAGGATTTTTCCAAAACGGGATAGTGCTTAGCCTTCATCTCACACTGCCCCCCTAGCACAACCACCGAAACGCGTTATGATATAGCTATTTATCACGTGTGATTGTCAAAAGACAACGGATTTTGACAGTTGAGTGTCGATAAAACGCTACATCTAGCTAACGCTGTATAGTTTCGGTGGTCGGCAGTCAGGGGCTGATGTTAGGTGACGATAAGGTCAAGGTCACCCAGTGTGCAATGGAGAGAGCCATGCTCGGCGTTTCCCTGCGTGATCGAATCAGAAACGAAGAGATCCGCAAGAGAACTAAATTAACCGACATCGCTCGAAGGATTGCTCAGCTGAAGTGGCAATGGGCGGTACACATAGCGAGAAGAACCGATGGCCGTTGGGGCGGAAAGGTTCTGGAATGGCGACCGCGCACCGGACGGCGCTCCGTGGGTAGGCCCCCGACAAGGTGGACCGACGATCTGGTGAAGGTCGCGGGAAGCAGCTGGATGCGGGCAGCGCAGGACCGATCGTCGTGGAGATCCTTAGGGGAGGCCTATACCCAGCAGTGGGTGTCGTGCGGCTGATATGATGATGATGATGATGATGAAGGTCAAAAGTGGTAGGTGGTAATCCTCACCACTGAGGAACTGGCTATCTCACCTTTTAACTGTCGGAACACAATATTTTTTATTGTTGTTATGGCGTCAGACTTAGGCAAGATGGCGGCAGCTTGAAATCAGCCCTACCTAGTGGTAGGGTGGTTTGGTTTGTACCAAACCGAGTATTGTACCCCCCTTCTGGGAAACGAACCTGGGACCCCTGCGTCTTACACGTGTGAGAGAACAACTAGACCACACCACTTTTTAAATGAAGATGCTATAAAATGAGTATTTAATTAGAAAATGAACGGTAATTAAAGTTCCCCGTGTAAGATATAAATAATGTTTACAAGCGACAATTACATAAAGTACGGGTAAATCTTGTTTTTCTAATTGTCGTAATTCCTACCAGACCGGAAAAACTCGACATCTTCCGAAGAAATTTTAAAACAATGGAAAAAATTGTCACTTCAACTTAGTATATGCAGAAATATAAGATAAAACTAATTTCTAAAAAAAGCAAAAACAATATGAGATGTTTGGATATTTGAGTTAAGAAGATGTATGAATGAATCACATTACATATAAATTGGTAAAACTACAATTTAAAATTACGGGGAACCTTCGCATTGCATAATTTCGATTGTACTAAAATCACTTGGCATAACTCGTTTGGCATAATAATCACAAAACATACTATTTATTTAGCATACATTTCGATACGCATAAACATTGTATCGCATAACTTAAAAAAAGCATTATTTCAAAGAATAAAAGTGGCAATGTCTTATGGAAATTGGCATTGTAAGTAAGCATATTTTGAAAGGCTTAATTTTGTTATGCTTAATTTACATAAGTACTAATTTTAAAAATATGCTGATTTGATATTTATACTTTTTGCAAATAATTGGCATTCAATATTTATGCTTAGGAAAATTCGGCCTTATAATTTTCGAAATTATGCTATAAAATATAGGCTTAACAACAGTAGGCTTTTTATGATTAGGAAAAAAAATGCGTTCCATAAGGTAATCTTAAATTACACGTTGTGAAAAATAAATACTTACACTTCTTTTACTGTGTTGATTATAACGTACTTAGTGACATTTCGACAGGCACTAACTCTTTGATAATTATTGTATATAACATTATCTGTCACTGAAAACAAAATTTAAAACGTCTCGTCTTTTTAATTTTAAAGCGAAAAGTGTTAACAACATAAAAAAAACAATGTTTAAGTAGACGTATTTCTTGATTGATGCATCTTTATTCCTAAACATGTACATAATACTATAAAAAAACACTACCTGTGTCAATTTCCTCGATATAAGTATTTAAATATCTAAACACAATCGTTGGGTATTTTTATTTCCACAATCACGAGGAAAATTCTATGAAAGTATACTATTATTTTGTATCAAATTATGAAGAAAAACTTGTTATTGAAAAATAATACTTAACTACCTACTCAAAAGAAAATAGAGACCACCATATAATTTTCCATACAAAAGAGCTAAGTTCTGAAATTTTTCTGATAAATCCAATCTGATTTTATTTGAATTTGTTATTGTTCGATAGTCGAATTGCGGACTTTACTGTTGAATTCAATGTATAATTTCTCATTAAGAATAAAAAGAAATTGGAGTTTAATACAAAAATACGTGAGATTTAACATTTTTCAAATAAAACTTATAACTGAGACACGGCGAATATAAGATATTTATACAGTAAATTCGGCAAGTTGATTATTACAGTTTCTTAGCACAACTACCTTGAAGTTTCTTTTCTTGGTAAAAGCAAAGCAAAGTGTAATTTTAGATAAGTAATTTATAATAATATGCAAACTGTTTATTTATTTTTCTTACTAATCTAAATAAGTATAAACAAAGAAATCAAAATGCTATACTTTATCATTTACTTCCTTTGTATTCAAGGTGAATGTGATAGAAAAAATGTATTTTATAGAAAACTAAAACTAAAAATACTTAGAATGTGTCGATTATATTATAAATGCGAAATTGAGTTTAGAATTCCAATTATCATATTACACGTAGTTGTTACAGAAAAGGACATAGGGTACCTTTCATTCAGATTTTTTTTAATGTTTCGGAGGGATAGAAAAAAACTGTCTACGCAGACGAAATGGCTTTAAAAATAGATATACTATAAAAATGGATTCTATAAAAAAAATTAGATAAGTACTATAAAAAAAAGATTCTTTAAAAAAATAAAAGTATGGCTTATCTTGTGCCAAAACATGACCCGTATAATTATGTGCTAATATAAGCATTACATTTGTATGCAAGCTACAGGCAGCCTTTACAGTTCCTTATGAGAGGAGTTTGTATTCAAGGTCTTCCGTATTAGTAATCGTAGTAAAAAAATGTGCAAATTGTTGCAGTACGTATTATTTTCAAATTGAAGTAAATATTTATTTATCGTTTATGGATAGCTAACAGCTTATAAACATACAGATAACAACAAATATAATTTATCACTAAAAACTATTGACAAGCTACCACGTAGAATTCAAAGGAAATTGATCGTAAAGTAGGTAATCGTAGCCCAGAAAGGACAGGTGCGTAAAATAGTAACATTAAACTAAATTTTAGACAATAACTTATTAACAGTCGTGATGCTGTTGTACATAGAAGGAATACTAAATGGTCTATACAGGGTGACATGGAAATTCGACCTATTCCTTGAAAGGGGTTATACCAGAGGTCATTTGCAATAAATTAAGCCCAGTGAACCAGGGGTCAAAACTGGATGGTTACCGAGCTGTAGCAGTTCTTCGATATTTAAGAAATTTTCCGACTTGTTAACAAAAACCATTATTAATGAATAAACTACTACACTGTAAACATTGAATTGATACTTATATATTTATATATATACTTATATATTTATATATATATATTTATGATGATGATGAAGCTGTGGAAATGGGCACTCAATTCTGTGGTGTTCTTCATGCGATTCAGACTAAACTAAACACAATTATCTGATCCGGTGGCCAAAACTGGAAATACGTTATAACACAAGTTACAATCACGACGCCATCATGGGCTATTTACATGGGTCGATTTAGTCACCTCTGACGGTCGACTTTAGTCGCTTCCGAAATTGAATCGCAGGTGATGGTGTCGCTGTCGTCTATGTAGTTGATGGCGTAACCTAGGTAACACTATGTAATAAATAACGTTCCAGTTTTGGTCACCGGATTAGATAATTATTTTGTTCAGTAACCTGCGGCCTAGGTCAAATTGCCATTTACACGGTAGATTTTTGCCGAGCGGCGAAAGTTGTGAGGCTTTAGTCGCCCTTGTAAATACCACATTAGGCAATTTTAATAACAATGTTAATAAAAAGCATTTATTTATCTCTTCACAATAAACAGCTTAGGACAAACTTTACAACTTAAGAGACTAGTCCCTAAAATAGTAGAGGAACCTAAGCTACAGGTACTTATTTACTAATGAAGAGAAATTCACTTAAATAATTATAATTACTTCATCAGAAATAAGTTTTGTAAGGATATATTTATGAAGCTAAGGAAATGGGCACTCAATTCTGTGGTGTTCTTCATGCGATTCAGACTAAACTAAACAAAATTATCTGATCCGGTGGCCAAAACTGGAAATACGTTATAACACAAGTTACAATCACGACGCCATCATGGGCTATTTACATGGGTTGATTTAGTCACCTCTGACGGTCGACTTTAGTCGCTTCCGAAATTGAATCGCAGGTGATGGTGTCGCTGTCGTCTATGTAGTTGATGGCGTAACCTAGGTAACACTATGTAATAAATAACGTTCCAGTTTTGGTCACCGGATTAGATAATTATTTTGTTCAGTAACCTGCGGCCTAGGTCAAATTGCCATTTACACGGTAGATTTTTGCCGAGCGGCGAAAGTTGTGAGGCTTTAGTCGCCCTTGTAAATACCACATTAGGCAATTTTAATAACAATGTTAATAAAAAGCATTTATTTATCTCTTCACAATAAACAGCTTAGGACAAACTTTACAACTTAAGAGACTAGTCCCTAAAATAGTAGAGGAACCTAAGCTACAGGTACTTGTTTACTAATGAAGAGAAATTCACTTAAAAAATTATAATTACTTCATCAGAAATAAGCTTTTTAAGGATATATTTATGAAGCTGTGGAAATGGGCACTCAATTCTGTGGTGTTCTTCATCCGATTCAGACTAAACTAAACAAAATTATCTGATCCGGTGGCCAAAACTGGAAATACGTTATTACACAAGTTACAATCACGACGCCATCATGGGCTATTTACATGGGTCGATTTAGTCACCTCTGACGGTCGACTTTAGTCGCTTCCGAAATTGAATCGCAGGTGATGGTGTCGCTGTCGTCTATGTAGTTGATGGCGTAACCTAGGTAACACTATGTAATAAATAACGTTCCAGTTTTGGTCACCGGATTAGATAATTATTTTGTTCAGTAACCTGCGGCCTAGGTCAAATTGCCATTTACACGGTAGATTTTTGCCGAGCGGCGAAAGTTGTGAGGCTTTAGTCGCCCTTGTAAATACCACATTAGGCAATTTTAATAACAATGTTAATAAAAAGCATTTATTTATCTCTTCACAATAAACAGCTTAGGACAAACTTTACAACTTAAGAGACTAGTCCCTAAAATAGTAGAGGAACCTAAGCTACAGGTACTTGTTTACTAATGAAGAGAAATTCACTTAAATAATTATAATTACTTCATCAGAAATAAGTTTTTAAAGGATATATTTATGATGATGATGAAGCTGTGGAAATGGGCACTCAATTCTGTGGTGTTCTTCATGCGATTCAGACTAAACTAAACAAAATTATCTGATCCGGTGGCCAAAACTGGAAATACGTTATTACAAAAGTTACAATCACGACGCCATCATGGGCTATTTACATGGGTCGATTTAGTCACCTCTGACGGTCGACTTTAGTCGAAATTGAATCGCAGGTGATGGTGTCGCTGTCGTCTATGTAGTTGATGGCGTAACCTAGGTAACACTATGTAATAAATAACGTTCCAGTTTTGGTCACCGGATTAGATAATTATTTTGTTCAGTAATTTCAAAATTCTTTATTTCATAATATAAAAACAATATGTAACAAGTACTTAAATAATACATGTACATTAATTAATTTAAATATACTTTATGAGGCTAAACTTACCACCTATCAGTAACCTGCGGCCTAGGTCACTCAATTCTGTGGTGCTGTGGAAATGGGCACTCAATTCTGTGGTGTTCTTCATGCGATTCAGACTAAACTAAACAAAATTATCTGATCCGGTGGCCAAAACTGGAAATACGTTATTACACAAGTTACAATCACGACGCCATCATGGGCTATTTACATGGGTCGATTTAGTCACCTCTGACGGTCGACTTTAGTCGCTTCCGAAATTGAATCGCAGGTGATGGTGTCGCTGTCGTCTATGTAGTTGATGGCGTAACCTAGGTAACACTATGTAATAAATAACGTTCCAGTTTTGGTCACCGGATTAGATAATTATTTTGTTCAGTAACCTGCGGCCTAGGTCAAATTGCCATTTACACGGTAGATTTTTGCCGAGCGGCGAAAGTTGTGAGGCTTTAGTCGCCCTTGTAAATACCAAAGAGGTATTTATGTATTCGCTTCATATATTAGTTCTAAAGAAAATACTACAGCAGATGCCGAGTCAAGACGTAATCATCCAGACGTAGAATGGGAGTTGAGTGATTCGGCCTTTGGAAGGGTGGTTGAAGTGTTTGGTAGGCCAGAAATAGATCTCTTTGCTTCTAGAATTAACAAGAAGTGTCAAAAATATGTTTCATGGCAAAGAGATCCAGACGCTCATGCTGTAAACGCCTTTACAATAGATTGGCAAGATTTAAATTTTTATGCATTCCCTCCATTTGCTATTATATTAAAGACCCTTAATATGGACTGTTGAACTTGCCATGACATGAACAGCTAGCAGCACCGACCAGTAGGCCGATTATGAAGAACACCACAGAATTGAGTGCCCATTTCCACAGCTTCATCATCATCATAAATATAATATATATCCTTTAAAAACTTATTTCTGATGAAGCTGAAGGTATTATTATTGTTCCTGTTTGGCCTACTCAGCCATGGTTTACCCTTTTCGAAAGTCTTTTAGTTTCTGAAACCCTTTTATTTCATCCAAATGATAATGCCCTGTTATCATAATCCCACAGCAACCACCCGCCTCCTCGAATTACCCTGGCTGCAGCCAGGCTATCCGGGCGGCATTTCTAAGGAGAGGCACACCACCATCGTCCCTTAACGTAATGTTAGCTTCTTTATCAAAAAATACTTTAAAACAGTATGATTCTGCACAAAAAAAATGGTTTATATTTTGTCAACTACATCATATTGATTTCTATGCTGCATCCATTCCAAAGGTTATGTATTACTTAACAGACTTATTTAATAAAGGAGCAAAGTATGGCACACTAAACAGCCATCGCTCTGAATCTGAGTCCGAATTGCCATTTACACGGTTGATCTTCGCCGTGCGGCGAAAGTTGTGCGGCTTTAGTCACCCATGTAAATACCCCATTACTTACACATTAGATTTGTACGATCTGAATTAAGATTCCATATTTATTCAATTGTCATAATAGTTTTTATGGCGTTAACCTAGCCAGGCGCTCTAGTCGTTAACTTGCGGAAATGTAACTAAGTACTTTTCCAAGGGTGATTAAAATAAAGGCTATGGGCATTAAAGAACATGTAGACCTAAGAATATTGACCTCGAAACGACTAAAAAGGATGAGGTTGAATTTACAAGCCTCGTAAAAAAACGAATCAAATTGACTGTGCAAGAGCATAGGCGCAAAGGAGATTGACCTCTCCAACCTGCGGTAAAAAGGCAGTAAATAAATAAATTCTATATAGCATCAATCAAGTTGCAGATAGTAGGTATAAAATGTGCACGCGTCGAGTGCCATGACCTGGCTCAATACAACATTTCGATGTGAATACTACGCACACATAGATATTCGGATTTTGCGCAGGCAATGCTAGGGTTGGCCATTGTTAATGATCGCATTATAAATGCTAATTTGCACATCATTAGCCTTGATTTGGTGCTGTGGAAAAAGCGCAGAGGAGCTCGGTATAATAATTATTTTGGTCACCCATCCCGTGACCGATCCTTGCAAAATATGGTTTACATGTTATCGCAATCGCAGGGTGATGCGCTACCATAGAGCTTTCCAAGAATCGCATTATAAATGATTATGTATTTATGTGATCAAAAAGTTTTGAAATGCGGATTATGTACGTTATGATAAACTTATATTTTGAGGAAGTTTAGTGCCTTTAAAAGTTTATAGTGTTCATTATTATATTTTTTTCTGGCAATCAGCCCCCGTATTATATTATAAGCTTTTAAAACTTGTCAAATTTCTAAATCGCTATCAATGCATCTTAAAATGTTAAGTCCTCGTAATACCCCTCTCCCCTGGCTATCTCAGGACCTGTTATCCAACTTCAATGGGGTTGGTAAACTTTTCCAAAACTGTTGTGAATTATATATTTTGTGGTAGCTTTTGGCTTTGGAGTCAGGAATAACAAATTGCGGAATTATATAATGCTTAATTTTAATTCTAATAAAAATTTAAATTTTTCATTTACAGCATAGTACAATAAAACACTATTACGGCTGTATGCGTAGGTTATGCCTTTGCTCCGAAGACTTTCTATGTTGTTGCTCAAAACAAAAAAACAAAGGTATGATTACTCTTTGTAACTGTCTGTCAAATCTGTCAATCAGATTTTTAAATAAGTAAATGCAAAGGAACTTCGTGTTCAGCCGTATGTTTGATATTTTATCGCGATAATAATATAAAAAAAAATATTTAGTTAACAAGGTAAAATAAAAAAATCATAATATTATTTTCTTTATTCTTCAAACTTGTGCTATCAAAAAAAAATATAAAACAATTCTTTTCGAAAAAGTTTACCAACCCCATTGTAATAGTAGTTTATGATACTGCCACATAATACCTAGTTATGTGCAGTTTCATACACTACTTTATCTACACTCATACATTTAGGATTGAACCTACTAAATAAAAGATCAACGTTAGAAAAGAGAGTGAGACTTTGTTTGTATTAGCTAGGTATTACCTTGTAATAAGTCATTTCCTTAGCTGCATCTAAAATATCGAGCAGAGTCAAATTTTCTTCACATTTTAAATCAAGAATTAAAAAACCTACGAAACTCAGTACCTACAACAAAATGTTAAAATTGAAATCAAAACTTTTTTTGTAAAGCTCTAAAAATGGCGCGCATTCCATTAGAAAAAATAATAAAGAGATGAGTGCACTGGGTTGCGTTCAGAACCTACGCTCCGAGTGCAACCGAACGCTCTAACGGCGTTCCAAACATTAGAGCGTGACTTCCGGTTGTAACAACTTTCCCGTTCCAAACGTCAGAGCGTTGCAACTTTTCAACCATCAAAATCGGTGGTTGAAAAACGCTGACGTTCGTCTATAGAAAAAATGTCAATGAAATTTGACATTATTTTGTATTTTGATGTTTTTGTGTCTAATTTTTTAAAATATTCATGGTAGCTCCTCGGAAACAGATTTTATTTCATTTAGAATAAAGGAAAGTTTAAATTATTCGTATTCCAAATGGAAAACGAAGAATTTGTACTATTAATGTCATTTAAAGTTCTTGGTCGTTCTGAACCTTAGAGTCAACAACCAAACAACCGCACTCTAAGCCTCTGAACGCAACCCTAAAAACCAATCACCATCTAAAAAGTGCATTTTTATCATGGAAAATGTGTGGAAAATATCGTTGTTTTTTTTAATATCACGGCACTGCCTTCTTCTTGGATTTGCCCTGTATCGTAATGAGAAAAAAAGTTATTTTATGATTCAGTTGACTGCATCGTAATGAGTTTTTTTTTTTAATTTTTCGTGTCCACGAAAATAAAGTACGTATTTATATTACCTTTTTTGAATTCATATTTGGAACATTACGTTGTGAGTGTAGATAAAATATTTAATTTGAATTTGTTTAGCAGCCCTAGGCTACACGCGCAAAATCGCCCGAACAGTGCGCGCGTGCTCCGCGTAGTGTGTGCACGATGCTCGCTTGTTTATATCCACACTACTGCAGCTGTACTGTGACGGTGATAGATTGATACTTTATCTGCGCAGTAATCGTGTTTATTAAACAATAAACTCGACTATTTCTAATTCAATTTAAAATAGACATTGAATCTATTTTTTGCAACTTTCAGGCCGTATTTAGCAATATATCGAGGTACTTATAGGTATATAAGGTATAGATGAATATTAAATAACGTCTGTTATTTATATAATTAATTGTTTTGATTTTATTTTCACACAATAAGTAGGTATACTGTGACGGTGATAGATCGAACGATTTGCGCAGTTACAGAAATTGTTTAGAAAACATTATTGAAGGATAGCCAAGTAATTACCTAATTAAAACCGTTTGTTGAATTAAATGTTTGGCTCGAGTACATTAACATCGCTTGTATATTTCACTCAACTGAAAATGTATGAAGATTAAGACAGATTGATACCTAGGTACTTTATCTGCGCAGTTATAGAAAATAATGGTTTATGAATCATAGCCAAATTCCCAACAGTATGTTATAGTATTTTACTGTGCCTCTATATTTACACAAATTGCAAGTTAATAAAGACAGAGATAATAATTAAACTTTATCAATAAAATATATAAATATATTTTGTAGCTATATTGAATGTGAGCACTCAATTAAAATATCGTTTGTTAAAATGTTATAAACTACTTTACAATGAAAAGATAATTTGTAATTTAGTATAATCACAAGGTGAAGGAAGCATTTTGACTTTTAATTCATTTGAGTATTTAAACTAAAACTATAAGTTATCATTAAAATTTCCTACCGCAAAAGGAAAAACGTAACCCTTCTTATAGGATCACTTTGTTGTCCGTCTGTCTGTCTGTCTGTCAAGACCCATTATTTCGGGAACGCGTGGAGGTATTGAGTTGAAATTTAAACCATATAGTCAGGTCTACAGTCCCTTGAAACTATACAAATATCAAACTTCTAAGTTAACGTAAAAAAGGTACGGCCATTTATGCCGCAAAAACGCATATTTCTACACTCTAAAGAGAATAAAAAAATTATAGAGTTCTTCCCGTTGACTTAGAATTGGCATAGTGATAACCATTATTTTTGATTTTCGACGGGAATTTCGAAAATATATCGATATGGGATCTAAAAACTAAGGGTCCCCCTCGGTGTGAGAGTCCGACTAGCACTTGTATAGTTTTATTTTTATTTTGCAGCGTTTTCTGATGAATAAATAGGTATTCATCAGAAAACGCAGCAAAATAACCAAACGGTCAAACACTGCGGTCTCCATCCCACCTACCAAGGGCGGAAATTATAGCAACATCCCACCGCGAGAGGACCTATGTCATGCAGGGGATTACACTGGGCATAAGCCTAGAATGATGACATACTATGATGATGACGTTGTTGTACCAATGTGCCAAGAAAACAAGGTCTAGCATTCCGGGAGTGACACTTGCTTACGTCACTATCCAGTTGCGCGACTATAGTAACAAGCAAAGAATGAAGGATTTTTTTTTGTTTCACTCATTACAAAAAGTATCAACACAGACTCATCCTCCTACATACACACACATTTTGCGCATGACCCGCGCGCACTAGTGTGCGTGCTGTTTACAGATAATAAAACACTCGCGAGTATTCAACTCGCGCGCACTATATTTGTATGACAGCGGCTTTGCGCGCTCGTGAATTAACTTACAGCATATTAAATTTAAGGCTTTTTTACTCTAGTATATATTATATAATTTAATTCCCTAGTATATTTCACTCAACTGAAACTTTATAAAGATGAAGATAGATTGATAAATTTATCCAATCCAACTGATATGCAACGATATATCTAGGTACTTATGCTAAAATCTTGGTTTTAAATTTATTGATGCATCGGGTTACTTTTTTCTTCCTATTGACAAAGAAAATAATAAACACTATGCTATTAATGAGCCATATAGAATCATTATGTACCTATAATTAATTTCTTTAAACTAATATACTTAATATACCTACCTACTGTGTATTTTCAGTTTGTAGAGAATCGTAAATTAATAACATATTAATCATTCATTATTGTCATTTAGGTTATATTAACCTAAAAATCTTTGGTTTAGATTTAAAATTCTCATTTAAATTGTCCAAGATTGGCATTCTAGACTCCCTAGGCATCTTTCATCAATTTTAATACAACTAAAGCAAGTATTTTTCTGACTACAAAACTGAAACGGTAAAAGAAATGTTTTGGTTTTATCGTTGAAAATTAGCTTGATTGGCCCTAGTTTTTGCCCGTTGCTGGGAAGTTATACTTTAACATAATATACGTGTTGTACAATACAAAGTTTATTTACTATTGTTATAAAATAATGCCTATATACATATTTTTTAAACTATTGGGTACGTAAGGAATGTGTAACACACCGCCGATTTAGTCTCAAACTGTACGGTGTCAGAAGACACAGTTGATTTAAAGTCATGGGAAGCGCTCATGGCGGAACTTGACGGACTGATCGTACTCGATCACGTTTGTTAAGCAACGCTCAGTCCGGCTAGGTGTCGGATGGGTGACCGTTAAGTGACATTAGAACTGAGCGCTTCCGTGCTTCGGAGGGTACGTTAAACCGTCGGTCCCGGCTGTTGTCATCTGATAATAGTCGTTAAGCCAAGTTAGAGGCCTTACAGGTGTGGCTTGATAAACTCTAACACCAGAGGTGGCCACTATTCCTCATTCGATAAGAAGAAGAAGATGGGAATAAAGTCTCAAAATTTATGGTTCAGTACTATTTTACAGTTACGGTTTACGGTTCTAACTTCTAGTAAGGTGTACATAAAACATTAATTGCTGTACTATTATTCGAAATACAATAAATAAAATTTAATTCCCTCCAAATAATAATTAAAACAAAACACAATTGCAAGTTTGCGGTTTATTATGATCTAAACGGGTCGTTAATATAGTTTTTCCGTTTAACGTTAGTTATACTCTGCGGTTAATGCGGATATCGATTATCAACACAAACTGCGGTTAAATATTGTTAAATATCAACTGTAATAATTCTTTTTGACTAAACACCTATTAGTTGGAACAATTTGGTCAATATACCTAGGTATTGTAAGGATGGTTTCTAGGCTGTATCAGCTAGTAGTAAGTGTTCACTCTGTGTGTATGTAGGTAAGCTTTTTTAGAACAGTTGGTTATAATATCAAATCAATGAAACGAAAAGTAAATTTAAAAAGAAGGATTGCAACGTCATGTCTTGACACAGTCTGTTCTAACCGGCTAAGGGCCATGATCGTTTAATATTAAAATATTGTAAGCTACAGATTCATCTGAATAAATATCAGATTTCGAAACCAAAGTATTGTTTTCATTTATAATAGCGCACAAGCGCTACAGTACCTACTGTTACTAATGTAATTAAATAATTATAAGAAAGTACTTATTTTTCATTATTATGGAGACTATTTGTAAATATTATCCTGTTTAATCCAAAAGGTTAGTCCAACCAACTTTATACCTAACTCTGATACCTACCAAAACACCAAATTTTAACACTTGTTTGGCGATAGATGTAAGTAAGGCAGTTTTTAATAGGTGAAGTGTGCTTATGGCCTTTTAAGCACTTTTAGATTCATTGGATAATGTGGTATTTACATGGGTCGACTTGGCAGGCAACTTACTGGTAAAATCTAATCTCAAACCTCATTTCAATTTTAGATTATTTACTTAAATTGAAATAAAAATACTTGGCTATTAAGAAGTTAAAAGAATAAGCAGTTTTCAGGATTTTCTTTTTGTCAGGGCACACTTAGAAAGTAATATACATGTTCTGGCTGACCGATTAATTATCGCAAAGCTAAAACCACTTCCCCATAGATGACCACTGAAACACGATATAAGTACTTATATCACGTGATATATCGTTTTATCGACACTCAACTGTCAAAATCCATTGTCTTCTGACAGTTAAACGTGATAAATCGTTATCATATCGCGTTTCAGTGGGGGTTAGACAGATACCTAGCTATCCGCTGAGAAAGGATTTTTTAAATTCCCTCGAGTACTGAAATTCCGCACGCGTACGAAATCGCGAGCAGAAGCTAGTAATAAGCGCGAAATATCTAAGTATTTTTGTAAAGCTATAAATCATTGATAGTCATGGAGACACGGTAAAACACTCCATTTGTTATCAGCCACAAACGAAGCCGACGCGGCAAAATAGCATTATTGAAACGGATTCAAATTAAATAGCTTATCAACAATGCCTACGGCGAAGCGGGACAGCAGCTGCGTCTGACTCACTCGCACAAAGAATAAACTTTATGTAGATATGCCATTTACATTACAGAAATAATTTAATACTTTCTGCAAACTGTCAGTTTAAAGATTTTGTTTAACAACTATTTCAAATCATTAATCCCGAATTTGCAAATGCTGTGCATAGTAAAAAAAAGTTAAGTTCAAACAATATTTTTAATGATACAACTTGTAAGTTCGCTGTTCAATTTTTAAAACTCAAAAGCCGTATGAAGGAAAATTAATCCCTCCCGCGTTGTGCGGCAGAAGCTAGTTTAGGCAGAATCGTGTTTGGGCGGAAATAGTACAGTCAAGCAAATCTTATTAAGAAAATTTATTATAAAAGATTGTTTTTTTAAACAAAAACCTGTGTAATAGGTGGTATCAGTTTGACTTCTGTCCCATATCTACTCTGTGTAGATAGTCGCCGTAATTGTTATAACAAGAGTAATATTACTGGAAATTTATTTGTTATGTCCATTACCACGTTAACCCCTTCAGACCCGAATTACAAGATTCTGTAAAAAAGATACTGTCCATTAGCCATTTTTGATGTCCCCACTGCTGGGGCACAGGTCTTCCTTATGGGTGGTAAGGAGGATGGGCCATAACCCACCACGCGGGCCCAATGCGGATTGGTGGGTGTTAACGACTGCAAATGCACTGGACCAACGGCTTAACGTGCCTTCCGAAGCACGGAGGAGCTCGAGATAATAAATTTTTGGTCACCCATCCCATGACCGACCCTTGAGAACGTTGCTTAACCTCCGCAATCGCTGGGCCAGGCGCTAAACCACTGCGCCACTGAGCTATTTGAACTGAGTATTTTTGTAAAAAAATATTTAGATTTATACTTTTTTAGATATTATGTGATGTATTTAAATTTCTTTTATTAGTAACTGGGCAGGCATTTGACCGCCATCTTGCTTCGTAAACAGGATAGGGTCTAAGGCGTAGCATGCTTCAGGATGTGGTCTAAGGTGTAGCATGCTTGCCCAGGAAGTACCTATTCACTCTTACTTTGAAGAGACCAAGGTCGTAACTATCGGGGAACATAATATGAGCAGGCAGCGCATTCCATTCTTTAGCAGTTTGCATAAGAAATGTATTGGCAAAGCGCTTGGTACGGACCCTTGGAGTATACAATGTAAGGGTGATATGCTATCCTGCGTCTGGTAACCCCGATCAATCAAACCCTTTCAAAAATCAAACCTTACCTTTTCAAAAATCGTCTTTTTATCTAATATAAAGTATACAGTTCCTCCAGTGATTTAGACTGTGCAATGATGAATCAATGAGTTAGTCAGGGCATATAACTTTCAAGTTAGACGTGGATTTTTTTGCTGGTGCAATTTTGATCGCGGGCCTTTCCGTGGGGAAAGACCATTATCTATCTGATCCAACCATAAGAATGAGTAATTCAGTGGTCCATATCCCACTATATTTTTGTCACTATCAATCGACAGTGCGAAATAAGTAAGAAAGTAAACTTAACATGTTTTTTGGAAGGTCTCGTGCTTAGGGTTGCCAAAAATGTTCAAGAAATTTGTACATTGCCATTTTATGGTGTGAAAAAACATATATGGCAGGATAACTTTGCTGATTCACAAATCGTCCACCAGTCGACGCACTACCGCTAACTTGTCGCTATGTGTTGTTTGCTATCATTTTTTGTTTTATGTTGGAAGCGAATTTTCGTAAATATATTTTTTTTTCTACACATTTTGGTTTTTTTCAATCTTTGATTCGTTTACTGTCCAACTTCCATAATATTAATTTATTAGTATCAACCATTTTTAGAAATAATTTCTATTAAAATGGGAAAATCGAGGGTAAATGCCCGTACAAAGGCCTCCAGCAGCAGTTGAGCCACCAAGCGTGATAAATTTACATCCCGCCATTACAGAATCATACATAATGTCAAGCTACATAGCTTTTTTCCACAAGTTAAATAACAAAGAGTATTCACATTCTTTGTTATTAAACTTTATAGACACCTACTAAAAAAACTGAAATACCTACTAACCAAACTTGTTTTCCCACATGCTCACTGAAAACGTCAAACAGAATAAGATTTGTTTCACCTCACTTGAGTCGACCAGTTTCAGGGATTGTGAAACGCGCCTGAATTTCAAGAATACTCTGAAGGCTTTACGCTGAATGCCTGTACGGATTATGCTATAAGTCGCCTCCTCGAGTATGTGTTGCACAGTGGGTTCAAAATAATGCCAAAAGATGAATTTAAAAATTTCATGTATAAGCAATTTCATAAGCTGGGATTTTTAAGGCAATTCAATGAGCGATTTTCCAAGTGTCATTTAAAAACAGAAAATAGTAACTATTTGCTTCACTAGATGGCGTTGATGGACAATTTAGTGAAGTTTGAAAATTGACTTTGTAAAAGTGAATTGTGTTTTCTTTTTCCTACGTTTTCTTTACTTGACACTTGCCTCTTTATTAATGTCATCTAGCGAGTCTACAGTTTTTTGTCATTTTGAAAATCCATCAAATCTATTAACGAATATTATTTGGATTTCTTACCGTTTACGCTGAAATAATGTAATGTTTACAGTACAATTTGTAGGTTTTACTTTAAGGCGCGGTGGTAGTAGTAGCGCCGCCAGTACATTTATTTTTATTACCTAAATAACTCTTCAACAGTTATCATTCATTCTGTAAGTTTTAAAAACCATAATTGCCAAAAGTGGCCACTTTGAGCTAAAATGGCTTTTAAAACTAACAAAAAGAATGAAAACTGTTGAAGAGTTATTAAAAAAATATTAGAGACAATTTAAGAAATTATTACATGAGCTTTTTTTAAATATTGACTTGGTTTAAGAGTAATAAAAATAAAAGTAGTGGCGGCGCTAGTTTCACTACCTACAGTGCCTTAAGCAGCAGTGAGCGATGCTATTTAGGTAAAGTAAGGTATTTGAAAATAAGCTAGTTTACGTATTTTTAAAGCTAAATGATAACCAATAAATACTTAAAAAACCCACAAATCATGGTCAAATCAACAGCGTTCTCACTCCCCTAGTCTCTCCATGTAGCTGGGATGACACAATGGATGAAGCTATTCATACATTATAAACATAATTTACCTATATCCAAAACGCCAGCAGTTCTAACCACTGTGCAGGCAGTGTTCAGGGTGTACGACACTTCGAGTGTCGCGTTACTGTCGTAGAGCTGGAATGACACTCGGTGCAGCATCTGCGCTAATTGCTGGTATTATTGCCAGACACCGGCTGGTATTATTGCCAGACACCGGCTGGCATGCAACTCAAAACGCAAGTTTGTTATCAATAACAGAATTAAATTTTCTTTAGTAAGCGTAGGTACAACGTGTAAGTAACAGAATGAATGGCTTAACCAGAATATGGTAGATAGGGACCATTAAACTAAACAACTTTTACTATGGGATCACCTTTGAAATCAAAAAGAAAATCAGCTGTTTCATACATTTTCATATTTTCGTTATTAGTTTTTGTATGAAACAGCAATTTTTTTTTCGCTATTTCGGAGTTGTTCCTATAGTAAAAGTTGTTCAGTTTGATGGTCCCTATCTTCCATATTCTGGTTTAGCCATTAATTATGTTACACGTTGTATAAAATATAGCTTTTTGGGATAAAGACGCAGTACATATGGACGATTCACAAAAGTACTACCACAGAATTAATAAAAACTTTTTTTTCTGTAAGGTAAATTAGGCAATACGTTATGTCTATAGGTATAATACTGTACTGTAAAAAAATGTGTTTTCAAATAGAATATTGCAATCATGATTTCAGAGTTAAGTCTATTGATAAAGTTGTTTGGTCCATAATAATTAAAAATCTAAATGGGTATTTTGGACCCTTACGAGGTTTAAAACATGTTACTCACAGATTTGTGTGTCTTACTGTATATTCATACCACACGTCATGTTCATTTGAACATGACGTTCGCAACAAATTTCAAAATATTTAGATCCCCGCCCAACATTTATTTTGACGAACAAAAAACAAAACAAACAAATAAATTAATGTCAAATAAAACATTTACCTATAAATACGAAAACGATCGATCGTTTTGTACAACGCAAAAACGTTTTGTTTTCGCAACCCAGTAGGCTTACGCAACAGCACAATTTGACGACCGTCGTGATCGTGATCGTAAAACAGTGTAAGATATAGTCAGCGAGTCAAGCTTTCTATCGGCGTTTTTCGTTGCTCTATCTAGCAACTAAGAACTTATACCGCGAATTTTTATTTCACTATGAATAACTGACACCGCCTGTCAAATTAGTACGCAAAGGCACATTCGCAAAGTAAAGATAACGACGAACGACCACATAGACTTTTTGTCTTTGCATCGCAAAAGTGACAATTTGGTGTCAACCAGGTGCAAATGTCAGCTTCAAACAAGTTTTGAAAATTATTATTTAAGTAAAGTTTTAATTATATGTTTGTTGTTTCAGCTCGAAAATTTATGAGAATGATTTGTGATTAAAGCGCTTACAAATGCAGAGACAGGAAAAAACAATTTATTAATAAAAAAGTATCAATTAATATAGATACAAAAGATTTATGCTCCAAAGCGGCATACCTACGTATAATTTATCAATTAAATCGCATAATCCTACGAAAAAGTGAGTTTAATAGCGCCGAAGAAGAAACTCTTGTAAAATGTATACCAAAAATCTTGTATAAGTACAATACAAGGTATTGAAGAGGTACATTGTGAAATTTTTTGAAAGAAAGTAGTTTTATATCGATTAATTTTGTATTACATGAATAAAACGTTTCATTACAAATCTGTGTGGTATAATTTGCTGGGATAGTACTTAGGTATGTTATTTAGTATTGTATAAAAACATTGAGAATCCTAAATCTCAAATTTAAAAATAAAAAAGGTATGACAGCTCGGCTGCCCTAAACCAAATTATCTTAGATACCTACTTGTATCTTATTCCAGACATATTTTACAGGAGAGCTTGAGATATTCTGAACACTAAAATGTTAAAATAAGAATCGCATATTGCAGAAAGGGCATAAGTCAACTTAATGTTATAAAAACAAAAAACCGACTTCAAAAAACCTACCTATAAAAACCAAGAAATAATATTCGTAATAATCAAAATACGTCTATTGAAGTCGGGTGGGGCTGGAGTACAAATTCCTTTTTTTATTCTAAAAGCCCCACCCGACTTCAATAGACCTATTTTTATTATTACGAATATTATTTCTTGGTTTTTATAGGTAGGTTTTTTGAAGTCGGTTTTTTGTTTTTTTTAAACAATTTTTTGTTTTTTTATTTTTAGTGTAGGTATCTTGTAGGTAGGGTATATTATATATGTAGAAAAATCGGCTCAGCCAAACGTAAGATAATCGCGGAGAAACATACTTAAATACGGGTCAAACTGAGAACCTCCTTTTTTAAGTCGGTTAAAAAACTACACTTAAAATATCCCTCTTCCAACAAAAAAATAATTATTTTATTCAGTTCATAAACAAAGAAGTAATACGACCAATCATCGAGGTAATTCACACAAAATCATACTATTTTCGTGCTTTTTTCAAAATTACTTGAAAAGTACTGAACCGATTTCCAAATTTCAAAAAATGGGACCAACTTGGGAGTGTACCTAATGTAATAACGTTTGAAGCATTTCAATCGGTCCAGCCGTCTTCATAGAACCTCCTCCTTTTTTGGAAGTCGGTTAAAAAACAAAAACAAACTTTGTTAAACGGAACGTACCATAACCATAGCCGAACTGAATCATAATACATAGGTACAGTGTGTGTTAATACAGTCCATCAAAATTTGTTATTATAAAATTAAAAAGATTTTACTTAATTCCCTAAAGTAAATTTAAATGGACTAAGGTCCTTTCTGCAATATGCGATTATTGGTAAAAGGGCGAACGGTGACAAAATATGCCTATTATTAGTATTATAATATTATCTGTGCTATTATAGAGGTAATAAAGTTCTCTAGGTATCTATTATGTAGGTACCCATAATGTTGATAATTCCTGTTTGTCAAAATTCAAAATTCCCTATTAAAACCCCCAAGTTATTAATGAATACCATACATTAAGGTGGCACCCTGAGCGAAAGTGGCGCCGCCGTGGTGAATTTTATTTCATATTATAATTCTAATACACGATTTTAATAATGTTTTACGTGGAATTTTTAGGGCCCACAGTCTAGTAATTTTAGAGGGTATGATTAACTGCTTAAACTGCTAGAAGTGGCCGTTTTTTACATATCTGCTATCTACTTCGCGAATGACTATGAGGGAATGTAGTGATACCTTCTAAAAATACTAGAACATGGGTCCTAAAGCTTCCACGTTAAACATTATTTAAATCTTTTTCTACTAATAACTTAATAAATAAAAACTTCTGAGGGCGCCATTTTCGGTGGGGTAGCCACCTTAAGGGAAAAGTACGAAATGAACTGCAAAATTCCCTAATTAATTAATAAAAACCCCCAAGTCATGAATGAATACCATACATTGAGGGAAAAATACGCAATAAGGGTCACATTTTGACGATAACTACAAGGTTTTGGATAGTGGTATTTATAATCTGTGGAATTCGTGATCTTTTACGAAATCGTTGTCAAAATTGTGCATTTGCGTAAGCACTTGCGACTGACCACTCCCACATGTTGTCTATGACGGAGGAGGCCACGAAGATTTAAGTAGACATACACGCTACGACATTTTTCAGAATCTTATGAATGTCTCTATATTTAATGTAATATGGTTCCTTTGATTTAAAACAATATTTGCATTGTTTCGGCTTAAAGATTAAAGTTTACGACAATCCATTTGGTTGTAGCTCTTTATGTCGTTGCGTGAATGGTGTGTTTTGTCTTGGCTATGTCATTACCATAGAGTTAGAGTAATCTTGTAAGTCAAAAATATAGGGTGACTATGAAAAATACGATACTTTAAATTTTAAGCAAGTATTAATTTTTTATAAGAAGTATCGAATGGAAAGTTTTCCTACACATTTTAATTAAAATGTGTAAAACGAATTATATACCTATAACACTTATTTTTTCAGATTATATAGAGTATTTCGTAATTTGTTAGCTCAAAAACACTTTATAGGTATTGCGATATACTTAGTGAGAAATAAATATTGAACGCAAAGAGGAGAACATTTTTGATCTTTATGCAAATTATTCGAAAAGAAAAATTGCCGAGGACCTATTTTCAAAGACTAATAAATATAGGTACTCTGAGTGCCACTTACGTGGTTACCCTACATGAACCATAAACGAAACTATGATATTTTTTAGAACCACGCACACGGGCACTAGCATGTGAAATAACGATAGAAATAAAGAAATAACGACACTCATGTATTGTAAAGCCGTGGTCGTCGTTAACGTTGTAATGTCAAATTGACGATCACGAAACGATCGCGATGGTGCTGTTGCGTAAGCCTGCAGTGTTTTGAGTAAATGCCGACACGTGAACATTGCAGAAAACATGTTATTCAGCATTATGAGTCATAAGATCAGAAGACTACAACAGTAGCGTTAGGTTAACTTATTTATTAGCTTTCAATCGTGAGTGTCGATAACGATACTTTATTTTTGAAAGTAAACAGAAAATTATACAAGTTGAACTGCTCCGTATTTATGTGATCTTGGTACTTTGGAGACGTAAGTGATTGAAAAATATATAAAAAACAACGAAACTCCTTGTTACTACAGCAAAAGCTGGGGAAATTCGCAGATTTGAATATTTTATAAATATTTTATTGTTTTTATTGTACGTAAGTACTTAATTTTTTAGCTGTTTGAAAAAGGAATGAATTGCCGGTTGAAACTGGTATTCATTTCATTAATTTTAATCGCCGGTATAATGGAATCCAAACCAGTTGAAAATGGAAAATATAGTCACCGGTGGAAAAATCGCCGGTGGAATTACTCTAATAATTATGCGAAGCTTATCTTCTTGCTTCTCTATTTTAGCACACAATAGTCATGAGAAGTGCACATCAGATTTTAACGTATCGGTGCATAAAATGCAACATAAATTGCTCTAAAAATCTTGATTTTTTACAGCTTCAAAACACCGTTCCGTCTACGGTTTACGTCGTAGAATTTAATATTTTGCCTGCATATTTTCATGGACCGAAACGTTTTGCGTATAGGAATACTTTTGACTTACAAAATAATGTCGCATTATTAAGATTTTACGTATCATGCATGCAGTTACGGTGGCCCTGTGCTGGTTTTCACCATTGTAAATTGTTTAAGATTTTTTTTTTATTTGAAATTTGGGAACTTTTGACCAGGATAAAATGTTTTTAACTATCTACATAATTATTATGTACCAAATTTCTCGCAAAGTAGTTCACCTTTAGCCAGGGATGTACTACTGGGAGCGAAAGTAACAAACATCACAAACTCCAAACATTTTTTTAATAATATTAGTAAGATAGGATAATAAGATAGATCCATTAAAATAACAGCTCTGAAATTGCATTAAATATTTCAAACAATCATAATCCTTATTGCACACAGGTCAGTTCCCAGTTTGGCTGGGCAGCGGTTTACTAACGAGTAGCCCAATTGCTTTGCGGTTAGCTGGTCGGTTGTACCACCCATTGCAGATAATCAACGTTACTAATAGGTGACCGGACTACGGAATATTTTTGCCTGAAAAGTACAAACGCCTCTGTGGTCTAGTGGTTCGCCTACATGTGTAAGAAGCAGGGGTCCCAGGTTCAATTCCCAAGAGGGGGTACAATTTGTACTAGGTTTGGTTGGTGGTAGGGCTTATTACAAGTCCACATCAAAAACTAGATGGCTAGCCACAATCAAAATGCGCGAAAAAGTTGTAAAGTTTGATGCCGCCTGGCACTACTTTTCCACCAGTTAAAATTCCTGGCAATGTTATATTCGATTTAGATACATGATTGGCTTGCTATTATACCACACCAAATCCAGAGCTCTGTAAATTATACCTTCAAGTATACCTTCAATCGCTTTTCCGCCCCTTTGTTGCTCAACCACTCTCACCCCCACCACTGAAGTTCTGCGAGGCGCCCGGATCTGTTAATAATGATAGTATGGCTAACTAACTAGAGGGATTTCGTCGCTCTGTAAATTGTCCACCTATTTCTCTTAGTGTATACGGTTTTCTGACAAAAATAGGAAAATGTGAATATGTATTTAGAAATATGCAAAAAGAAGGTACCAATAAAAAGTTTATCTAGTTAATTTTTGTTATATAAACTCTTGTCGTACGTGACTGACAGCATTATCGACTTTAAATCCGTTATCATTCTAAGAAATGATTTCATCAAATCTGTAATATCTCCACAAATTAGGTATCAAGACAATTTTACGTCACTGGACTGTATTTCCCTGTAATAAAGTGGATTTTCGTAAGAGCAACTCATCAGTTCTCGGAAGACGTAGAGAGAAGTGATTAATTATGTTATTAGTGAAATCACGCAAACATCTTTCGTGGAAATCGTAAAGTCAAGATGTGTCCTTTTCTTACTTCCTTAATGTAGGAAGATTACTTTTTATTTTTTGCGAAAATAATGCATATCCTAGTAATATTTTGAAAGCGAAAGCCAATGTGTCTGTAAAGTAAAGTACGTTTTCACGCCTAAGCCTCTGATCCGACTTTGATTAATCTTAGTAAAAAGATAGGTTGGACTTTGAAGAAAACTTCCACGCGAAGGTGTGGCCAGTATGCTAATAATTATAATGACTGACCCGTGACTTCGTCTGCTTGACAGTTACTTTTTTGTCCCTCATGAACAGCACTTTTTTACATAAAAGTTACCTTATGTTTTTTTCGGTACCGTGATCATCATAATCGGTTGAGTGGATAATTAAGACCTACCTAGCTAGCATGACTATCGAAACACGATATTATCGAGACATAAATAGCGTTTATCGATACGATACTCAACTGTCAAAATCCATTGTCTTTTGACAGTGAAACGTGATAAATTGCTATAGCATTTCGCGATTCGTGATCATTATTAAGGATTAAGTATGTAATTAGTGGTAAACAGTGCTGGTGGCACAATTATATATTTCATGTTGTGAATTTAAATATTATCATAATTATAAATATTGTGTCATTGTTTGTTTACATTAATAAATAATTGATTGCGAATAATTGATCGATTGCGGGAGTTAAGCAACGTTCGCATGGGTCGGTCATGGGATGGGTGACCAAAAATTTATTATCTCAAGCTCCTACGTGCTTCGGAAGGCACGTTAAGCCGTTGGTCCCGGCTGCATTTGCAGTCGTTAACACCCACCAACCCGCATTGGGCCCGCGTGGTGGGTTATGGCCCATCCTCCTTACCACCCATAAGGAAGGCCTGTGCCCCAGCAGTGGGGACATCAAAAATGGCTGATCGATGAATAAATAATAAAAAAAAACATGCTAGGGGGCTGAAAACGTAAAAGAATTAGCGGCTTTCACTTCTTTCTATGTACATACTTTCTTTAGATAAAGTCATGTTGGGATAGTTTTATAATGTTTAGTCTCCTTAGTTGGTATTGTACCTACACATAACACATAACTTGCTAATATAAGTACTTTATTGAAGTAATTTAATAAGTCTATGTTGTTGCCAATAATTCTGTCTCCCTGTTGTAATTATGTTATGTTACCCTGGTAACGATATATTCAAGTTTGTAAATATCGTTACTTATGGCTGTTACAGCTGATAAGTTTCTTGCGCCCGTTCTTCTTGTCAGCTAAAAAAGTCTGGAACGGGTGGTAGGAAAATATAGACGATTCAAAAGTACTTAATAATTAAGTTTATTTGAATAAAGCTTATTTCACTTTCATTTTCACTTTCACACCTTTATTTATTAATCAGCGGATTGTCTCAAAGGTGTAGTCTAAAAACTTATTGGCATTTTTCTAGACCCGCAATCCATGATTTGGTTACTCAGATGCATAATCACTTGAATAAATGAACAGAGTAAAGAGTTACAGCAAATAGTAAATAAATAATCTGTATTTTGACGAATCGCATCTTTTGACAAAACAACCATTTTGACGAAAAGCAGCCTGAAGCAGATAAGCCATTTTGGTACCTTGGTCATTCCAGCACCTTGGTCATTTCAGCATTATGGTCTATTCAGCACTATGGATATTTCAGCACCTTGGGCATTTTAGCACTTTGGTAATTTCAGCGCCTTGGGCATTTTAGCACCTTGGTCATTTCAGCAACTTGATCGTTTTATCACTTTGGTCATTTCAGCACCTTGGTCATTTTAGCATCTTCGTCCTAACGCTCCGGAAGGACTGTAAACACCCTTACAATCCAGGAAAGAACAACCTATGTTTGTTTACAATAAGTTCTATGAATTACTGAAAACATTTACCTCCGATGACACACCCTATTCAAATAGACGAGTTTCCTCAATTATATTCAAAAGATGTTACCGAACATTTAAACTTATCAAGAAACTCATGACAGTACATGTCACGGTTTTCCCAACTTTTCAGTGTTTGCATGTAACAGGAAAATGACACACTTTCTTAAAAAAAAATGTGGCGTGACTTGTCTGAAGGTCTTTCCTGTTCGCTAAGCAACGTCTACTTTGTAGTGAATAATTATGTAAAGTTTATTTTCTGTGATAGTGAACAAGCCGTTATCGAACCACGGTTTTCAGATGGGTTATGGTTGTTGAGGACTAATCTTTACAGTTCCGAAAAATTCCAAATAGGTACTGTCTGTAAACTGTAATGTATGTTTAGTAAGCAAATCCAAGTAAATATATTCTATAAACATGCCAAACGTTCAAACGCTTAATACAAAACTTTTTCTTTGATTTAAATATTAAAATGACTTTTTGTTGTGTGATACCACTGTTTGTTGTGTGGTTCTTGTTTTTGTTTTTGGTTAATTTTCAAGAGAAAAACGCATTTTTTTTGTTTTTTTTGGCTATGCATTACGTTTAGTTATGTCACTAACTGCCGTACTCAGAGACTTCAATTAAGTTTAATGCTTTATTAAATATCGTGTCATCTTATATTATCACTATGGAAAAGAAAGAGATAGCAACAATTTTAATGAAGCATTAAACTTAATTGACGTCTCTGAGTACGGCTGATAGTCACCTATGTAACACGTTATGTAGGTAATACTTCTGCCTGTGAACATAATTAATATACAAAAATAAAAGGAATTACGTCAGTACTTAGAAATTGTTCCATGTTATTTTTCAATGTATGTGATTCAACAGTTGGCAGTTCTCAACAAAGTTATAATAACTATGAAACCTGTAAGTTGTGGTTCACAATACTTTACGTGTACATCATCCATTTTGCAATATAACATAATTTTTAACAACAAAACCCAGTGCTACGAGTATTTTCCGTCCGCAATAGTTGGAATACAATGAAACATGCCCCGAAAAACACTTAATAAATATATAATTACTCATCATCATTAACACGATGCCCACTGCTGGGCATAAGCCTCCTCTAAAAATCTCTATGAGATGACATCAGCCGCGGCCCGCTGCCCGTATCCAGTGGTTTCCCATTGAATTTTAACTTTCGTTCCTTCCTAATCTAACTTAGGTGTGAATGAATGCCATCAAAATATTTTTTGTATCTGGAAGACTAGCTTCTCGAGACGATTTCTCAATAGCTCTTGATGCTCACAAATCACCATTAGTCTATCATCTTGTTACCTACACATAATAGAATTAGGTAGCTATTATGAAAGTTCTCTAGCTAAAAGTGGCCACATTGAGATAAAATGGATTTCAAAACTTACATAATAGAATGAATGAAAAGTGTTGAAGAGATTTTTAAATTTCCTTTTTTTAAATATAGACTTGGTTTACGAGTAATAAAAATAAATGTTTTGGCGGCGCTAGTTGTACTATACAGAGTGGAGAGGACAATGCGACAATAAATTAAATCTCGTATATCTAGTATCGCTCCCAGTCTGCCTGTAAAATATCTATTAAAAATACCCAGTAGTTTAGTCACAAGATTTTTTTTTCGTTTTTAACATTTTCTACATGCTGCGAAAACCCCTCCATCAGTATAAATTAACACAACGTTGCCAAATTGTACCTTATGCTCAAGACGTAAGAGTCATTTTTAAATGACACGCTTAAGCGTGTCATCTAAAAATGTGCGAATGAGACAAAATCTACCTACTTCGAACAAACAATAAAGTTGACAACGTTTCAAAATCTTTTACATGTGTGAAAATGTGTATTTATTATTATTGAATTACTTACGAAAGCAGGAGATAAGTATTTTTCCTTTTCCAAAATTTTATTTTGATGAAATGTCCAAACAAACACTTTTTTACGTGCCAAACTCCTACACCTTGTCTACACGTTTACCTACAGTGGTTACTCTTTAAAGTTTTATGGAAATTGAAATAAATGCACTTCATCAAACCAACCTGTATTTTATTAAACAGATTCAAACGTTAACAATATCGATTTTAATTTCGCAATTCAAAAAATTGTTTCGCTGAAAACTTCGGTTTTAAGCAGTATCATGAAGTCCACTTAGGGACTGTTACATTACGACTGTCTGCCATTACAAATTCTTTAGAAACCTTGATATTACTTTCGAATAAAGTTAAAATTAACTAAAATACTACAATTCAATTCAAAACACAAGCGAAAAATATTTTGACATTTGACAGCGACAGTTTTTTTTGTAAATGCTCGTTGTCCGGTTTTTTATTTTTCATAGCAGCAAAATGACAATGTGTTCTCTAGTAGTGGAGAAAATTCATTCAGCTATGGTATAATAATAATAATTTTTAGTCTGTGACTTTTTAATATTTTATTTTTATTCTGTTTACCTACTTTTTGTACAACACATAAACTTAATATTAAGTTTATGGTACAACACAACTCAAAAACGCCCAAGGAGCATGTCGATGATGACTTGACGTCTCATTGACGCAGAAGACTGCGTCAAAGGTGTTAAAATCTGTTAGAATACGAATAAGTGTTACTTCTATGCCTTATTATAATTTCACAGTTTTCGAGTACACTGACATGATTTTAATAATAGGGAATGTCGCTGTTTTAGCTTTACGGAAATACCGAGAGAGATATTATGGTAACACTTGTGTTTGTCCTACCCATGGTCGCACTATTGTTCAAGCTGTCCAAAGGATACAAGAAATATTTAATTTGTGACTAGGTATTCAGTGTACATAATAACTTTAAATCGGTGATTCAGGATTTAAATTTAGGATTGCCGTATTCAAAATAAAAAAAATACCGTAAAAAGCAAAAAAATAATAATTTATTGCCCTGTTTTTGAAAAATATCATAAAATTGCCGTATGGACAGCGTTGTTGCATGATGCCGTAGCTCGAGTCGCTGCCGTAGATATCGAGAAAAACTCTGTATTAATTCAGCATTAAATGGCGCCAAAAGTTCATTTCGCGGCTTATTGTCACCTGTCAACACTATTCTGTGACCTAACACAACGCTGTTGCCGCTCTTACCATAGGTAAGTAACCAATATTTACAAAGGGTCTTTAATTTCGTACTTGTTTTTGTGGTATTTAGTTTGTTCGAAAAATATATTTTTTTTTATTTTGCTCCTAGGAATTATTTGATAGTTTCAAAGTACTTCTATGAACTAGTGTCTAGTGTTATCATTTATTGTCGCATTGTCCTCTCCACTCTGTATAGATAAACAATTCAGAAAATTTTACAGCAGAACTTTATTACTCGTATAATGCATTTGAAACACACAACATTAAGAATGAAAAAACCACTACTTATAAAAAAATATCAACCTAATTAGGAAGTAATCTTCCTAGTAGGTAGGTAGGTAATCCGCATTCGATAAGAAGAAGTAGGTTGGAAAAATTAGGTGTTATGTAAGTCTCCAGTCCCCACCATTTGCGAGCTTAAAATCTTATTTGTGTTCAGGACATTGTACTGAATGCATTGATACCACAATTTCCTATTTCCGAGATGACGTGTGCGGAAATTGTTTCCTAAGTGTCTGTGGTCAATTTGCCGACCTACCAGTGGCGAAGGGTCCATACAAGCCGATTCCCATCGGCTTACCTTTTAGAAATCCCACCCCACTATTCACTATGCAGATCATAAAATTTTTCATCATTTTTGTAGAGCGGCTTACCTTCGCCATAATTTCACCCCTCGCCACTGCGACCTACCTATTCTATTTTTTTTTATGAAAATGAAAATCGGAAAAAAGCAGATGCATGTTTTGGCATGTTTTTAGTATGATATCCCTGTAAATGCTTATATTCTTTGCGAGAATAATTCCTCGTTTTATTTTAATAGCTTGCGAATATGCGCAATTAAATTTTTATTTGCCACTTCACCGTAAATTTTGCGAACGTGCTGTGTCGTTGGCAGGTCGGATTCATTTGGACAATAAGAATTGCAAAGGTTTAATAGTATTGTTTATTGGGACTCAACTTTGGAGTCAGTGCCACAACGAGATACCTAGCCGTGTGTTTACAAGTACATAGGATTCTGGTAATATGACCGCATGTAGGATTTGGTTGTGGTTTATGTTGGATTGTCCTCATTTAGATTATAAATAAAGTCGTATTTTTAATCGAAGCGGTTTAAAACTAATTATGTTTTCGTGGCATATCACAGCTTTAAGCAGTCACGACTGTCTTAAGCTGCGATTGAATAGAAGCGCAGTTTTGATTATTAGTGTCATGAACTACACATTCTCTGTTTTGTAATTTAATGTTTCTATTAGTTTCGTGGTACTAATTCGGCTCGTATATACTAATAAATCAGTTTGCCAAAATACAGGCTTTGCCTTGCTTGGGGACCTATGTACCTGCCTTTACTGAATCTATCAATGTACAGATTGATTCTAAAAATCTTTTATATTTCACTATACTCTGTACTGTACTCAATTTCTGTGCAATGAGGATTTTATTTTCATTAATTTTTTTTCTTAATTATATCACTGACTTTTAATTTAAAACCTTAAGTTATTTTTATAAAGTTACTCATTTTACGTTATTTTGTTTTTGAATGTGTTGACTTGGTTTCGATAGTAATACTTAATTTAATTAGTATATTTTATTGTCTTGTCAAGTGACTTTAATTGACTTTATTTATTGTTTGTCTTATTTTTATTATATTTTTAATGACCATCTTAATCCGTTTATATAGTCTTAGAGTTTTTAAATATTTATACAGAACTTTTTTATTTAAGTACTCAAAGCCAACTGCTTACATTTGGCATACATTCTAAACATTTTGTCGTCAGTTTAAATATTCAGAAGACCTATATGGAATGCTTGCCAAAAGTCACATTAAACAAAAAAATTACATCGTAAACAGCCATAATATTCTAATTCGACCGGGGCGGCGTATTTGAACTTAAACTTTTCGTTTAGTGCTCGTAAATGCCACAACTGTATTGTTTATTTCCATATTGAAAAACGACGTTATAATTTAGCCAAAGGTTTTTTGCTTAATAGCTTTTATCTATTTTTTATACTTCCGTTATTAATATTTGAAAAATTGGGTTGGCTGCTTTTTTATTTACGAAGTTTTTTGTGTTTTATTTTTAGCTTTAATATTTTGTTATTAATAAATTTTTACCTGGTACCAATATTTCTCTTTCCAATAAATACTGAAATGAGTTCCTGGTAAAATGTACAACTTCCTGTTGTTTTGAAAAATGTAACCATTTTTAGGGTTCCGTAGCCAAAATGGCAAAAAATGGAACCCTGATCGATTCGTCATGTCTGTCTGTTATTTATTTCAAATTGAAGCACGAGCGAAGCGTTTCCGTTTCAGCTTGGGGATCGTATCGTATGTCTGTCCGTCTGTTCTCCTCTACAGGTCGCATTTCTGAACTGATTCTCGTGAAATTTTGTGAGTAGATTCAAAAACTACCTATATCGATTTTTGCCTATTCAGTTTTCGAAGTTTTTCTAAATAGCGGAGATATAGTGGGTGCAAAGTTAAAAAAAACATATTTCAGCCATTTCGAAAAATGCTCAAAAATGGCACGAACACGAGGTCTAACAGCTCACCATATCCACTGGTGTATAATTTACGTTTGTGTGCGTGTTTTCCAGCACTTTCAGGATTTAATAAAATTATTAATTAGAAATAAAACACTTTTTACGGATTGCAGCCAATGATATTAGAATATTTGATTGCAGCGCGAATATTGGTTAATTCAGATGTTATCTATTTTAGAATTATTTAGTTTAAATTTGTTGGTTTTATGGGTTTCCCGACGTTTCGACACCTTTCCAGGGGCGGTGGTCCCGGGGGAACTTAAGCAAAAAGACTGCTCATATTTAAATTATTAATGTATGAAAATGATGATCTTCGAACTTGGTTCAGATAATCCTACAACTTTTGTGAAATATTAACTATTGCTCCAAATGGCTAGTTCTAGCAATTGGTACCTACCTTTTTTTCCCTTGGCCGGCTCTTTCAGAAAAGACCCAAAAATGTATGGCACCTGAATGATCTTCTTTAATTTTTCAAATTAACGTAAAATCAGATTGTATTTTATTTATAAATATAATTAGCTCTTTAGTATAGAAAACTTTAGTGGTCCCAATTTTCTATGGAGCAGTAGGTATATTATTACACTATGGTTACATGATATTTCAATCCTTACTCTCAACTCCAGTTAAACGGTCAATTAACGCCAATGTGCGAGTAGTAAACAGCGCGCTGCGCGGGCGTCGGATTATTAGATAATTTTGTTTAACGCACTGCTAGGTGGGTCGGTGAACTGGTTGTGACGATGTTAGTCAATTGAGTATTTAACCTTTTTATATTTTGTAGAGAATGAAAGCCTAACAAACACACTGGCATGTCTTTTAAAAATAACTTAAGTACGACCATAGAAAAGTTTCACGTAGTGTTTGTTATAAACTGTTAAGTAGACAAAATACTTAGGTAAGTGATATTTATGCCTCTGGGGGTTACTTCATGTTGACCATCGTTATAACACCCAATAATCACTTTATCAAACAACTGTAGGTTTCACTCGATTCTCGGAAGCCGTCCCCGTATTTACCGCACAGTGGGTCGCACTTCTTTTGTGCGGACAAAAAAGGTTAAAAAAATTCGCAATCATTTGTCCATCAAGCACAATGGTGACCGTTAGCTCGGTCATAATGCAGGATGCCAAATAATTATACATTTACATTCAAATAAGCAACGGTATCGGATATGGCACGGCTCTTTTGAAGAGCGTTGCACTTTTGTGCGATGACGTGTGATCGGTAATCCATTTTCATGGTAATTTTGCGAACTCTTTGTCATTAGCTTTAATTTTCTGTGTCAATTTGTAGCAGACATTGTGTGATGGTCAGTTTCTCATTGGAAACAGAAAATAGATTTTCTTGTTTTGTCTAAGAAGATTATCAAATTCGATATAATAAATGATATATATTTGAAGTTATGATATAATATTCTTTTAATGGAACTGCAAATAAAAGTGATACTATGGGCAGAAGATTTTAGATCAACAAAACACCCACATGTTGGGGTATAGATCCCAACATGCTGTTTTAGTTTTAATTGGGTGTATTTCACGCCTTTAAATGATCGCTAGTACAAGCACAGAATAGATAATAGTATACAAGTGTACAACTCCAAAGACTTTGTATAAGTAAAAAATAAGTGCATAATCTAAATATTAATGAACTACACGCAGTAATCGTTTTAATATTCAATATTGACCGTGTCTATAGCCCTTTCAATTAATAAGGAGTTAGATCAAACTAATCTTGTCAACAAAAATGTTAAAAATAATATATTCTTTAAAAGCAGTACCTTTATCAGCGTTTTCACAAACAAGGAAATGCTTTGATAGCAATCTAATTTCATACCCACGTTGCTTCTGACAAATTAACTTGCTCCGAAAAAAACAAATCATTTCCGACCTTATACACGACAAGACCCCACTATTTCGGTTAAAACCTTTATTAACAAACGTTCCCTGAAACCGCAATAGTAGAAATACTACTGAAACAGCTTTCAGGAGGGGGATGTGGGGCACGCTACTGGTGCCAATCAAGGGTGTGTAGTGTTGTCTGTATAAATATGATTTTTATCGATAGTTCCGGATATTTTGAGACGCGTGTCCCGAAGGGACGGTCCCTCTTATTTCCATTAAGACCACAATTACCATTACGCCATGGACGTCATTGGTCAACTCTTAAATCAATGGTTATATTGGGACTGTTTTGAGAATTGTGAAGTCTCAGTATTACTATTGCAATGGGTACTGGGAATAGTGGGACCGACCCGTCCCGAAGTGTTAGTGGCAAAACGACCAAAGAGGGATGAGTACTAAATCCGGAATCCTTATGTAATATAATCGAGAAACATACATAAAAAAATTCCGACCGAACTGAGAACCTCCTCCTTTTTTGAAGTCGGTTAAAAACCGAATTACACGCGGACGAAGTCATGGACATCAGCTAGCTCCGAAATACTACTCAAACAGCTTTCAGGGGAGGCTGCGGGGCACGCTACTGGTGCCAATCAATCAAGGTGTAGTGTTGTCTGTAATATTATGATTTTTATCAGTATTTCCGGATATTTTGTGCCAATCGTTTAGACTAATGGGAAATATTTGAGGGTATGAATAACAGATAATTAAAATAAAAAACATTAAGGGAAAACCATCAGAATTCTTGCGACAGAGTAGTTACTAAATATAAAATTCATACCATTGATAGCACCAAATTCATCTCGAGCATTCAACATCGTAATGTCAATCAGCCATTGTCCATCAACAATTTTTAATGTCCCCACTGCTGGGGCACAGGCCTTTCTTTTGGGTGGATAAGGAGGACGGGCCATAACCCACCACGCGGGCCCAATGCGAATTGGTGGGTGTTAACGACTGCAAATGCAGCCGGGACAACGGCTTAACGTGCTTTCCGAAGCACGGAGGAGCTCTAGATAATACATTTTTGGTCACCCATCCCATGACCGACCCTTGCGAAAGCTGCTTAACTTCCGCAATCGCTGGGCCAGGCGCTAAACCACTACGCCACCAAGCTCTCCTCGAAATGTCAATAATGAATGACATTCATGGTGAACATGATTTTTCTTGGATTCGACATTGTAGGAAAAAATATTTGTATAGTAGGTACCTACTTTATGTTATGGCCTTATCATATTTGGTTACACATAATTATTAAATCTTAGAAGTTTAACTGTTATTTTAATCTGTAGGTATCTATCGATAAACTAGTCCCCTCACTACATTTCAGTCATGTGTCAGGAGACGCCATTCTTGTGGTTTTCATGAATATCATTTTCGTGTTTCTCTTTTCCATAAAACGCGAAATTTGAAAAAATTTTGCTAATAACATCACAATATAAATTATTTATACGTTGATGTTATGTCTTTATTAAATATTCTATCTTTTGAACCTCAATGAGAGCTTAGCGTAAGTTTTTCTCTTAAACGTTATTCGAAAGGCATTAAGGCGCTGTAGGTAGTGAAACTAGCGCCGCCACTACATTTATTTACTCGTAAACCAAGTCAATATTTAAAAAAGCTCATGTAATAATTTCTTAAATTGTCTCTAATATTTTTTGAATAACTCTTCAACAGTTTTCATTCTTTCTGTAAGTTTTAAAATCCATTTTAGCTCAAAGTGGCCACTTTTGGCAAATATAGATTTTTATTTATTTATTTTATTTATTTTATTTATTTGTCACACAAAACAGATTTACAGCAAATACATAAATATAGATCACAACATTATAAAAAGTAAGCAGGTAGGCTGCAACTCCAACAACATGTGTGAACAACATGATAGATTTTAGAACTTACAGAATGAATGATAACTGTTGAAGAGTTTCAGCGCTAGTTTCACTACCACCGCGTCTTAAGCAGAATCTCTGCAAATAAAAGAATCACAGCTTGACGTATTAATTAAAAGGGAACAATTTCAACTATTAAATGGTACGACGAGCAATAACGCGAGACTCGGAGGAAATGTGAAAGAGATTAATCTGACCGTTGTGGATAGAAATTCCTTTGCAACGCGCTCTAGATTGCGTTGCAGTGTGGGATATGCTTCATATGCTGCTTAGGAATATATATCGCTTTGAGACTTTATATTACTAAAATAATAGAACTAATAATTTGTGAAAGTGAGAGAGATGGAAGACTTTTCAAGACGATCTTTTCTTTATCCTAGCTAGAGAGTCGTGTAATCTAAATAGACCCCCGTATAACAATCTACTATTGTCGTATTTGTTACTGTGTGGTAAATTTCTTTGTTTTTTCCTCGCAAATGTGTTGAAAAACGTCGTATGAAACTCGTGAGCTCTTGCTGTGGCAACGCTGTGGGTTGCAGCCCGAGCCGCAGGCGAGGGCGTAACTCAGCCGAGTGTGCAATAAGCAACCTAAGCTAACTTGTCTCATAATGTACTAATATTTAATGATCTTTATGTCAAAAGAAATAAAATTTCAATACCTATATTTTTTGTTTCATTAAAATCGCTGTTTCACCTAGTCAAAACTTCCTGTATGTTTAAAAATTATGGGGTGCAAAAACCATATGGAAATAACTGATCTGCTGTTTTAATTGGGAACTTGACTTTACACTGAAAAAATTCAACAAATCACTTCATAATAATAATTATTTCTGGTCCATAAAATATTCAAAGTTAAAAGTTAAATTTGGAACGAACAAATACGTAAGGTCATTTGAAATCAACAGAAACCTTTTTCGTTAAAACCTGGTGCCCAATCGCACTAATTTTCAACGATACAACCAAAGCTAAATCGTTACCTACCGTTTCAGTTTCGTTTACAGAAAAATACACGCTTTAGTTTTGATAAAATTGTTGAAAGCTATGCCTAGGAGGGAGCCTAGGATGCCAATCTTGGATAATATAAAAGAGAATTCTAAAGCTAACCAAAGATTTTTTAACCTAAATGACAACGTAATTATTTGTTTGCGGAAGTAAGCTACATATATTTCTTTTTTCAAAATGGTTTGGGACTTCCGCCAAGTGACGCCTGATTCAATCAAAGACAACGTAATAGTTTTAGTTTTATCGTTCAGATTTAGCGCGATTGGGCTAAAATTTATTAATTTCACAACTTTGTTTACTAAGAAGGAAGAAACACAAAACGTGAAAAGCCTTGAGCACGTTAAGGGTCGACCGGGTTAACCCGTGATGTTTCGCATAAACAAACCATGAAGTATTAATTGAAACGGAAGTTATACCTAATTGATTGCAACATGTTCTTTTAAGAGTTGATGGTTGAAAAAATATTGTGTAATTTAAGAAATCTGTGGCTTGGAGCTATATTTAGTAGTAGCATTGTACTGTAACAAGCACTTAAGTGAGATTATATCGAAAGATATTTCAAATACTATTAAAAATCATGTAACTATTATTCAATTGATTATAGGATGGTCAAAAATAAGTTTTACATTATTATATTCCCAATTTGAAGTTAAATAGCAACCTATACGTTCTAAATGTCACCAATCACCACCCATATCTTAGAATATTAGTCTCTATGACTACATTCTAAGTTTGATACCGATTCAAGTCTGAAATTATCTTAGAATTATCGTCGTTGTTTCTCGTCAAATTATATTACTTTTTAACCGACTTCAAAAAAAGGAGAAGGTTTTTTTTAATGTATGTTTTACCGTAACTTCATCACTAAACTTGTTAACCGATTTATACAATTCTTTTTTTTATCTCAAAGAACATATTTTTTTACAGAGATCTGGCTACTAGTTTTTTCATAATCCTGAAAAATATTAATTATTTAGGCTGCTATCGCACGAGTTGCTTTGGATTTTCGGACATAACTTGTTTATGAACCGATTTAGATGATATTTTTTTTGTTTGAAAGGTTATACTGCTATATCGGAGTTTAATATTATATCTTTTGGTAGACGACGATCTCGATTCGCTCCGGCGAACACGATGCGTGTGACAGTTGAAAGTTTGCCAAAAACGTTAGCGCGCGCAACTCGACGCCACATTAGCGCAGCGGGTTGGATTCCCGGCACCAACGCCAGAGGATTCCCGTCCCTTGCACTTTACGAGTACAGCTTAAATACTGTTAATTTGTTTGTAGGTTGTTTTAGTTAGCTACCTACCTAGTACCTATCCTTACTAATATAAATGCGAAAGTCCGTTTGTTTGTTTATCTGTTACGCCTTCTCGTCTTAACTTCTCAACCGGTAATCATGAAATTATGCATATACGTTTTCAGGGGTACAGAGAAGGACATAGGGTACCTACTTTTCATCCCAAAAAAAGATTGTCCGAGGGATAGCAAAAATCCTATCCACGCAGACGAAGTCGCAGGCGGTCGCCAGCAGTTTGTAATTTTTAACCGACTTAAGAAAGAGGAGGTTATCAAGTCAACCATATTATTTTTTATATATGTTTAGGGCTGATTTTTCAATGACTAGATAGAGCTTTATCCGTTAGATAGCGTATTATACTGCCAAATTGAAAATGTTTGTCATTCATTTGTTACATTTTTTAATGACTTTTATTAGATTTGGTTAATATTTAAACCTGTAATCTGAGGAAGAAAATCAGCCCTTATTGTGTTATAGAATACTATACTTATTGTAATAAAAATATCGCGAAACGTACACATGAAAAAAATGTTGTCCTCTTTTCCGTAGTCGGTTAAACACGTGGGAACAAACCACCGCCACTGGTAATATAATGATTGAATAATAGGAGTGCGCCACTCATATATATAGACAAGCGTAAATTGATCGATAGGATACCGGATATAATGCAGACAGAAAGCGTAAAATCTTTTTTTAATTCATAACGGGTCATTGCTTGGCCTTCGTCTAACTTAATGTTAAGTGACGATAAAGCCGGTGGTTAAAGCTCACTGCACCCGGAATCCTCAACTATCTCACTCTTACTGCCAGAATACACAGTTGTTATGGCGTCAGACTTATGGGATATTTACATGGTTCGATTTTAGTCACCTATGGCGGTTGACTTTAGTTACCTAGCAAGTCGCTTCTAAAATTGAATCGAAGGTGATGGCGTCGCTGTAGTCTGTGTAGTTGATGGCGTAACCTAGGTAACAATATGTAATAGTAGTTCCAGTTTTGGCCAGCGGATCCGGATCGCATAATTTTGTTCAGTCACCTGCGGCCTAGGCCGAATTGCCATTTACACGGTCGATTTTCGCCGTGCGGCGGAAGTTATGCGGCTTTAGTCTCCCATGTAAATACCACATTAGGTAAGATGATTAAATAGCCAGGCAATGTTGGATTCTGCCCTACCATGAAACAACTCGCCCCTCCTATGAATTGAACTCAGAACCCCTGCATCTTACATGAGTGGGTGAACCAATAATCCACAGAGGCGGTTGAAATGTGGTTAATCGATGGGATACCGGATACAATGCAGACACAAAGCGTAAAAGAGTTATTAAGCTTATTAACACTTTACGATGCAAATGATCGTAAGTGAAATGACCTCGACGGCAACAACCAAGGGTCATAATATTATGACCCTTGGTTGTTGCTATTCTTAAATATTTTAAAATAGAAAAATAAACTCAAAATAAATTGCATTTTTTTCGTTAAAGAAATACAATAAAAGGATGTTTTTAATTATTTTGTTAATAATAAATTAATTGATAAAAATATATTATTTCTGGTTTTTAGTTTGACTTTTATAACAGCTTAATTTGTTATATTGAGATTTCCCTTTCAAGACGGACCGATGATATGATGAAGGTTGCGAAAAACTGCTGGATGTGGCTAGCAAGACCGACGAAACATGATAAATATCGCGAGATACAGCGTTTTATCGACACTCAACTGTCAAAATCCATTGTCTTTTGACAGTTAAACGTGATAAATAGCTTTATCGTATCGCATTTCGTTGGTCATTCTAGGGGCACAGTATTAGTATTAAGACTGTGCTAGGGGTAACGCAGTACTGACCGTGTCACGGCGGCCGGCGGCGCGGTCGGAAGCTAGTATTTCACTGAAGTCAACACACTCACTTCATTCAAACATACCGACTTTTTAATATTCCGGGGTGATACACCTCATATTCTTCCAAATGTATCATTGTCAACAAATATTAAACGCTCAAATCGCTGATTTCAAGGTTTTAATGCTGAAGCGAAATGGCCAGTGCGCGGACATCAAAAGGGAATGCATTTAAATTTGGAACGCAGTGTAAGCTGCATCGCTGCCAAGGCTCGGCCGATTGGTCGTTTATTAAGAAGCTTCGTTCTGAAACGTCACATTATAGTGTCGGTGAAATAGGAGTTTGGTGACAGAAAGGAAATGGTGAAATACTTGAATAAAAATCAAGACCATCTAACATAAAAAGTACTTATCAAATTGAAGATTTTTTAAGTGATATGACCTAATGTTTTTTTAAAATTTAGTTGTACTAATGAGATCTTAGAGCATTCAACCATTAAATGCTCTAAGAAAGAGACCTTGCCTTCTGCAAAATTTCATGATTCTCGGTCCCTAAAGTCCCATAAGATTTGATTGGTTTCAGTCGAAAAAAGATGGTATTTTGGGTTTATAAAAAAATCCAGAGTTGAATGCATGCATGATACCCTATCTACCATGTTCGGCCTTTGGGTCAAACACCTTACAAGTTTACTTAATTACTTTTGTTGCAAAAATCGTGTAAAAACCACGATATTCTTTACATGATTTTTGCAACAAAAGTAATTAAGTAAATAGGTAAACAGTACAAACACACATTTCCTCAGTCCTTTGCTAATGAGGTGTTAACAAAACATTAACCACCCGGAAGTCGCAAGTGCCAACCACGTCACAATGATACATAGAAATGCTTTCTGCCACCGTCTATTAAATTAGCATAGTACATGCGCATGCGCATCGGTACAAGTGTCTTCCGGATTTTTCTATAGTTGGCTACAGGAACTCCAGCCGAGCTGGCATTGAGACTTCATTGTCAATGCCTAGTTATTAATAACAAGTTTGTTTACTGTGAAAATAACTAAGTATAGAAAAAATGTAGAGCCAAAAGGTTTGTATAAATAACTAGCTTCCGCCAGCGACTTCGTCCGCGTGAAATTGACTAACTATCTACACTCGTGGACTAATAAATCGAGCCAGATACTTACGTATTTTTTTTTATTAAATTCTTTATCAAAACGATTTCTTGCTATCTTTACTATGCAACATTTACCAGAGCCACGCCACACGAGCAACGCCAGATGAAACTATAAGCATAAGGTCAACAAGGAATATTATGCATATAATTAGAGCGATAATGGAAGTGTCATGAAACCGCAAATATGAATTAACGAAAGGGCAAGTAAGCAATGGATGACAATATAGTAATTTGCTACGCGAATAATTTACACGGTTTAAAAACACAGAATTCAATTACTCGACTTTTATCAGAAGGTTTTGTTTTTTAATTACACCGGATCAGTGCTTCGCCTTAACCTCACCTTATGTTAAGTGCCGATAAGGCCGAAGGTGTAAGCATACTACACCCGGAATCATTAACCGCTCAGGAACTAGCTATCTTACCAATAATGTTAGGTCAGAAATGGTGGTAGGTAGCCACAGCCAGGCCGGCGAAACAAGCCAATCCTGATCTATTTACCGGAATATAGAAAAAAATTGCCTTTTAATGTCTTGAAATGCTTTTATGAATAATATGAGTGGTGCAGTGGTCAACATGCCGGTCTACGTTGGCGTAGGAAGGGGGGGTGAGCCGCATGCACCCACCCCAGAAAAAGCCTACTACTCGAGAGGTGCCGGGTTCGATTCCCGGCCGGGCAGAAATTGAAATAATATATTTTAATTTATGTGTAATTTCTGTGTGTTTAATTTCTGGGTGTTAATAAGAATAATAGCACCCATATTACAAGCCTTGCTTTGTTTGGGGCTAGATGGCGCTATGTGAAATTGTCCAGGCATATATTTACGAGTACTTATTGTAAGATTATGGTTTTTTTAAAAATAATGCTCAATTCTCTCTAGGAATAATCCTAGAATCATAAGTTTTAATCATAAGATTAAAACTAATGTTCTAAAAGTTAACCCCAACAAGAAGTTAAGCGCAGTTGTATTGAATTCAAAGGCATGTCGCTGCGTTTGACAATTTTAACCATCAGTTTAACTGATGGTTAACTGTAATTAAAGGCTGAAAACGTATAAAGCTTTCAATATAAACTGGATATTAGCCCCAATTATTTGATGAGGCTCTCATGTAAGTACAAGCATCTCTCTCTGTAAGTGTATGCGCTGGGGTGGACTGCTGATTCGTTGAAATGAAGTAGGTACGACTTCTTAAGTTGAAAAATATATATTGCGAACTTAGTACATTACTATTTGATTGAATCAGGCGTCACTTGGCGGAAGTCCCAAACCATTTTGAAAAAATAAATATAATTGTAGCTTACTTCCGCAAACAAAATATGCAAGATGCACCGCCCGCCCGCCCGCAAAAATATGCACATGCACAATACCTGCATTTAGCAAAACAGCACCTTGCTAAATGCAGGTATTGTGCACTTATATTTTGTGGTGTGCATGTGCATATTTTTGCGGGCGGGCGGGCGGTGCATCTTGCATATTTTGTTTGCGGAAGTAAGCTACATATATTTCTTTTTTCAAAATTAGTACATTACATTTGGATTTTAATTGTAGACGTGTAGTTTTTTAAATAATGCAGACGTGAGGGGAGAGACGCGCGCGCCGGACGGCCGCGCGCCCTCTCTGGCTTTTGACGTTGACGTTTACGAGGTTGACAGGTGACGTTCCGACGGCAGTATTGCCAGGCGTGAACAGTAAGTATTTATAAGCATAATGTTTAGGTACAGTCAGCAATGAAAAAGAAGTTAAAAGAAAAAAAAGTTAATGTGACCAAGTAGATAAAGTGTGCTACTTCCGTTGCTGACCGTACTATAGTGGGGTAACTTTGCTGTGTGGAGCGGGGCAGGCAGGGTGGAGTCAACAAATAGTAATCTTTACTCTATAGGCATACTAAAGCTGCGTTTCCACCAAATACGTGCGAGGATACGCAGCGACAAATTTATACATAAGAAACAAGCGAGGGATGTGTGCTAGGAATGTGTCCGAGATGTAAGCGAGGGATGTGTACTATGGATGGAGGCGAGCGACACCTCACCCCGTTCGCTCGCATCTTAAAAGAGCCCGCTACACATCCTCGCTCCACTCATCTATCTAGCATATCTATAGTGGAAACGCGCTGTAAAGAAATCTATAATTATTAAAATTGTCAGAGAAGTAGAAGTTATCGCGGATGAAGTCGCGTGCTGAAGCTGGTATGTTATAAAATAATGTAATTGGTGCAATCTTTTTTTTCTAAGTCTAGAATTTATTTATTTACAATATTATTTCTTGCCTTACTACATATAATTAAACAATAAAGTATGAGCTTCAATTAGTCTGAGGCAGAGGTTCAACTTAATCATTACATAAAGAACAACCTTTTAAAGATTTAGTATTGCCCCAATTGCAGTCGGACGCTTTGCCTCATCGTGGTTTAATTTAAAAGCGACTTAATATAAAAGAATATACACTGGCCAGCAAAACTAAATATCACACTTTTAAAACATCATTAACTTTTTATGTAGGTACACAAGATATACTTTCTGTTATGTTAATTGAAAATGTTACTAATGTATGGTTTACTATAGTTTCAAAGAAAGCTGATTGCTATAAAAAAAATATTATAAATCTCTATCTTCTATAGTTTAGAAAAAAAAAATTAAAAATGTAGTACTTACTTAGTTTTGCAGGCCAGTGTAAAACTATGATATAATCAGCAAAATAAGGAATATATGATTAAAATCACATCGTTGCAAGTTTATGTTAATCACAGACATTGTTTTATTGTATTGTATGAAATTTAACCACCTTTATAGTTTAGTGGTTCGCCCACCCGTGTTTGACGCAGGGTACCGTGTTCGATTCCAAGGGGGGTACAATTTGTACTCCGTCTGATTGGTGGTAGGGCTTATTTTTCAAGTCCACCTGGCTAGCAACCATAATCTTACCTAAGTCTGACGCCATAAAAATAATTAAAAAATTGTTGTGTTCTGGCAGTTCCGCAGTGATGGGGATTCCGGGTGTAGTGCGCTTCCACCTTCGGCCTTATCGTCACTAAACATCAGGTGAGGTGAAGACCACTATCTCGTTATGCATAAAAAATCCACAAACTTACGTATTTTTACGCGTTCAAATGAAAAGACACAGCTTTTATTGTGGGTGCATGCGTTTTGGAATGTTATTTTGTTTTAAGTCAGGTGATCTTTCCATAAAAATAGATTCGGTGCTTAGAGTACCTACACTTTTTATTCTGCAGCTTTTTTCTATAACTTAAGGCAAAACTTGTAGTCGCATTAAGTTGTTAGGCCTATCAAAGCGACCTACCTGCCTGTAATAAAGTCCGCTAGACATTGAATTAATTATGAAAACCTTTGAGGATTACCGGTGATAATGCCAATTGCAAGGAAAACATCGCTTTTAAAACGTATAAATAAGACAACTTTTATACTTATTAGAGCGGTTTACTTTTCATTAAGCCCTAGAGTCATTTGGATAGGATTACTTTTATTTCATTTTACAAAAAAATACACTAATGGTAATTTTACGAAACATCCCTGACGTAATAATCTCTATTTTTTAAATAACTGAATAAAAACCAGTTTAAAAAAACAGTCGCAATTATTACTTAAAATAAATGGTGGCATTGGGCCGGAATCCTAAGGGTGCGGGTTCGAGTCCCGTCTGAGCTGCTATGGGTGAGTCGATTTTTTCTAATATTTTTCAGTTATATTAATAATCTTAATATAAAAATAGCATTGTGAATGCATAAAATCTAAAAGTTAAAAATAAATGCTCATGTGTTGCCCGATAGTTACAACATTGGTCTGAGGTCTCTTCAAGGAAAGAGTGAATAGGCATTTCTCGGGCAAGCGTGCTTACACCTTAGACCACATCCAGTTTACCAAGCAAGATGGTGGTCAAATGCCTGCCCAGTTACCAATAAAAAAGTAAAATGAACCTTATTGTTATAAAGGTATCTTAAATTAAAGAAGTGCAGAAACACATTTTAACCGTTAAAAAACAACTCAATTATCAGTATCAAAAGATATACAGGGTGGATACCCTGTATAATAGTACAACACAATAATATGTTGTGTCGTTATAGTACATTACGATATTAGTGCGTAAGGATGTTATAACCAATACGCACGTATATCGTACGACGTTTTTTAACACATTTGCGAGGAAACAGAAAAAAAAATACGCCAAAAGTACATTTTCGGAAAATGACTTGGTATTTTTCATGTTTTTCCACTTGAAATGTTCATACGTGGTTATGTATCTGTCCTTGGATATTGACGGCACCAAGCTGTCGCATGCGGTTCGCGCTTCTGTTAGTATATCCGGTGGAGTTGAAGTAATATATTGCTCATCTTCATTATTGAAAGTTGTCATTTTTAGATATTCACAATACAAGTACAAAGAAAAGAAAATTAGAGAAAAATGGCGCGAGGATTATTTTCTGCCGTGGCTGCGTGAAAATGTTGGCAAAGACGCTAGAGCATGCAACCAAGTTTTTAAATTACCGAATAAACAGTTTTTTTTATTTTAAATAAACTCAATCTGTGAATGCACACTGTGACTGGCGCCGCGCGGCGATTAGTTCGAAATTTGAATAGCAACAGCGCGCTGCTGACTGGAGTCGTGCGGCGGCGATCAGTTCCATATTTGAAATGGCAAATAATACTGTTATGGAATTTGTATGGACTATAACTTAACTATTTGCTTTGGTAACACACGCGTTTTTTATGACCCGCTTTACATATTTAAAACCGGTGGAATTACATCAGCTTTACGAGCAAGGGTGTTAAAAATTACATTACACAATATGTTGTGTGAGGTGATAGCTTTTTTGTTTTACCGTATAACTGTTCCTATAACTTGAAAACTATAAATGGCACACTTTGAGGTAGTTTGTTAGGTCATAGCCTCACACAAAATGTCGTGCTATTCACAGGACACCCTGTTTAGACACAATCCGTTCGAATTATTAGAAATGTGAAGTCCGTCTGTCTGTTTGTTTTTTTATGTTGTCGACGACTTCCGTGATCCAGTGGCTTGCACACCGGTTTTTTTCTGAGCCCCCAGGTTCGATCCCCGGCTAAGTCAATCCTCACATATAATAAAACAGAAAAAAATGTGTCTGTACATTACATACCTATTAACTAATTTTACTTTAGCAACTAAGTCTGTAAAAGTTTGTGAGAGTAAATAAATTATTATTATTATATTTAAAAAAAATTGGGGTGATGGAGACATAGTAATAGAGTAAGAATTTTAAAAAAAGTGTGTCTGTTTGTTTGTCTGTTTGAACACGCTAATCTCCAGAAATACTGAACGGATTCTAATGAAACTATTTTTGTTATGTAGCTGTTAAGCCTGGGCATAGCTTAGGGTATAATTGATTTTGGAAAATGGGACACCTGATGCAGAACCATAATGGTCCAACTAAACTATAAGGAATTTAAAAATACACCTTAGCAAAAGTTGTTCAGTCTGATGAGCGTTTTTAAAACCGAAGATCTGGAATACCTGGAAGACCTTATTATATGAATACGCTGGAGTTATAAAGTCCACGCGTACGAGGTCGTGGGCATCAGCTAGTTTAGAATAGGAACTTTTATTTTCTACAAACTCCTTACTTTGGTATCGGTGTGATTTTGTACAATATTCATTTATTACACTTACACATTTGATGAATTATGGAATAGTGTATAAAAGCGAAAACTTCTTACTTGACATTGTGCTGAAATTTATTCTAAAAACTGTTGTTTGAAGGTGAACTTTTAAGTAGTTATTCCTTCACCACGGTGCGGTGCCTGAAAAGATGACATAATGTCGGAAAATACAAAAATAAAAAAATAAACAGTCGCTTGTATCCGTGTTTTATTTTAATAAACTATTCTGAAAACTAAGAACTGAAAACATATTGTTCATTCTCTTGGATAGCTATTAAAATTCAGTTATTTTTGAACAGAATATATTCTATTACATTATTGCACTTATGCAATAATGGCGACATAGAATATAAATATGTCGATAAATAGAAAGATAATATTCTAAGACTGTAGGGGCTCGGGAAAATAACATATGCCACTATCAGTAATCATTGAGAGTCCAGTCCACTTGCCAGATAGATTGTCTTTCAATTTGAAACCTTTAGCGTTTAATCACAAGGCTTCGCAAAACGCAAAGATAATTTAGTTGCTTCGTCCGAGGGTTTAAGTAATAAAGGCTGAAAGGCATAATTTAGGTAGACACGTGAAACTGAAAATGTATAAACTATCGGTTATAGGATTGATTGAATAACAATAGGCGGTGTTACGTATAATTGTAGCATTTGTTAAAAGGCTATGAAGAATTTACTGGTAAACAGGTCAGTTCAAAACGACTTTTCTATTTACATAGTTTGAGATCGGAGCAATGCTTATGTATTTAAACTAGTGTAAGTAAACCCAGTGGCCGAAATTCGACCATAATCATTATAAAAAATAAAAGAAAACAACTGTAAATAAATTATGATTAAATGTTTCTTTTTTATATTAGAAACATTAAAACGGACTAATTGCCCCGTAAACAAAATAAAAATAAAACCAGTTGACAAACAAGAGGAGAAATTGGAGAATGTAATATTTTAAGAATATAATATTTTGCGAATGTAATATTTTGCGTACAAAGGCTAAAATTCTCACTACTACTACTTCAGACCCTAAGCACTCTTAACAAATTTCTGAAGAAATCGCGTGTACCCACTCGCGGACTCTACACCCCTTTTTGGACCATCTGTTGGCTGGACTATTAAAGCAATGTTGATCTTTCGTCAACCATCACGCTCTCAAGAAATCTCGCACACAAATCATAGATTATATCAAACATTGCAACATTTTCGAGCGTACACATAATTTCACCAAGGTCGCTCCAAATATTGGCAGATTAAACATTAGTATTTCGCATAATTTCGGAATGTCACAGTGACACCTTAGTGGCCATCCATCAGGGGGACATATTTGGACTGACAGTGTCAATGTCAAATCAAGTGGGTCGTGGCACTATGAGGTGATAAGACTTTAATGAAGAAAAGAACTGCAATCTACGTTCAGAGAGAAAATTAATTTCTTTCAATTTCCTTAAGATTATTCTGCCGTCTCGGCCCAAATACGAGCAATATTGTTAGGAGTGTTTCGCAAATCTCTAATGTTGCAGTGAACTCTTAGTGGCCGTTCATCAAGGGGGCATATTTGGACTGGCAGTGTCAATATCAAATCAAGTGTGTCTTGGCTTGGCACTGTCAGGTGAAGGTGACCATAGTGAAGAGAAAAAGGACTGAGTAGTATACCACAAACTTTTCAGTACTTTTCGCACTGTGGATGACGAATGAATTATTATTCACAAATATCTGAGATATAAACACTCAAGTGTAAGTTGGATTTTTTTTACTGAGCAGTTTATGATGACATGCATCTTAAATAATGTTTTTTTTATTAACAGCTGCTTATTTTATTTTTAGTGGTTCTAGAGTAAAAAAATAATTGCTCGTGTATGTGTTACATACCTGAATGACCTTTTTTACAAATAAGTATTAGGTACGTATTGTTGCCAAATTTCATCGTCCCATATTCTCAAAATAGTAGAAACCTCAAAAGCGTCCTGTCTGACCTTTCTCATAAACAAAATAAATCTCGATAATCCTGGTTTTTACGAACTTGAAAGCTTATTTGTGTCATTTTGTTTTGGTTTGTATAAAAACGAATACTCAAAAAAGCTGACATATTTTTTTTTAACAGCTTAAAAACTATTTTAAACTCCGAAATTTCATCTACTTTATTTCCAGCAGCCACACGATGCCCAATATACACACACATATTGTTGGAAATATTCATCCTCCAAGGATCTCCACAACTATCGGTTCTATTCTATCTACATCCTTCTGCTCTTCAAGACTTAAACCATATTTTTTTTGATTCTATGACCATCAGCCATTTTTATGTCCCTACTGCTGGGGGGCGATCTAAGGCCTTCCTTATGGGTGGATAAGGAGGATGGGCCATAACCCACCACGCAGGTTCAATGCGGATTGGTAGGTGTTAATGACTGCAAAATGAAGCGAAGCACGGAGGAACTCGAGATAATAAATTTTTGATCACCCATCCCTTGCTTAAAATCCGCAATCGCTGGGCCAGGCGCTAATACCACTGCGCCACCGAGCTTCTCACTTCTATTAATTATTATATTTTTATTTAAAAAAAAACATCAAGCTTTTCAATTTGAAAAGAAACTAGACTGCAGTTTTTCGTGGTTGTTTTCTCATACCTTTATTAGGTACAAAATTTTTGAAACATTGCTAGAATTGATGCATTTCGATCAAATTAACAATTTAATAAATTATGATAATAATTATAATTTTCTAATGTGAGTGAAAGAACATTGGAACTTTGAGTTAAATATCTAACAAAATAACAAAAAAATACAATTTACGTAATCTACTCATATTTCAAAGATTTTATATTGTTACAAAAAACATGGAAGAAGATCATCCTAACTTAGTACCAAAATCCAATTGCAATAAAGGCACGAGCCTGTCATCGGGTAATAAAAAAATTAAAAAGAGACACGGTTCCGGAAATGTTACTTATCTCTGACAGACGCCAGAAATTTTCGGAGAAAGTCGTTGTTTTTGAGCGTCTCGTGTCAAATCAATTCTCGCGAATGTCATTTAATTAAGCTTGTGACAAAACAAACTTGGTAACGATTTCGCGATGGGTGATTAAATTTTATTTTTGAACTCTGTTCTTAAATGAGTTCAAACACGTTATGGACATAAAACATTTTATTTACGAGTTTTGGCGTGTATTTATAATTTTATATTACAATTTTTATGCTTTCATACTTTAAATACTATTGTGAGTTAAAGAAAAGCACGTATAGGTATGATGAACAGTAAAAATGTGTTTTTATAAGAAGTTTCCCAACTAACCAGCCTCTTGTACAACTATGTAAATCTATAAAAATGAAGTAACTTAAGCACGTGTATAGAAGTTAGAGGTACCACAAACACCTGTGTCCCTGAGGTAGGTAATACAGGAAAGTTAGTTTCTTAAATTGACCCAGCCGGGGATCGAACCCGGGACCTCAAAGATGGCGACACCCTAAACACAATCGACCACGGTGGTCGTCTATTTATTTATTCAATCAATGAGATTACCCCAAACTGATTTCACAGACATTTCCCGCACTAGACGAAAAAGCTCTCGCGTCGGTAATGTCATATCGATATTTCGAATTTGAATTTCAAAGTTAGGAAAGCTAAGCTCAGTTTTTATGCATCGCTCAAACGGAGCTTACCGCGGCCGGTGCGCTCAGACGTGACCGGACTTACTGCCGGCTGTCAGAGAATCAATAGTAACGGCAAGACAGATATGACATTAGGTAGATAGGTACAGTGGCGGTCATATAGTTAAAGACACCAGTCGATTTTCACACAAACGAGGTAACTTTGAAGCCTTGGTTCTCCGCCAAGGATGGACCTAGCATAAAAATGTTTTAACCGACTTCCAAAAAAGGAGGAGGTTCTATGTTCGTCTGTATATTTGTTTTTTTTTTTTTTGTGTATGTCCACCGATTACTCGAAGACGGCTGGACCGATTGAAATTATTCAAACGTTATGACATTAGGTACACTCCCAAGTTGGTCCCATTTTTTAAAATTTGGAAATCGGTTCAGTACTTTTCAAGTAATTTTGAAAAAGCACGAAAATAGTATGATTTTGTGTGAATTACCTCGATGATTGGTCGTATTACTTCTTTGTTTATGAACTGAATAAGATAATAATTTTTGTGTTGGAAGAGGGATATCTTAAGTGATTTTTTTAACCGACTTAAAAAGGAGGTTCTCTGTTTGACCCGTATTTAAGTATGTTTCTCCGCGATTATCTTACGTTTGGCTGAGCCGATTTTTCTACATAATATATAATATACCTTACCTACAAGGTACCTACACTAAAAATAAAAAAATAAAGAATTGTTTAAAAAAAACAAAAAACCGACTTCAAAAAACCTACCTCTAAAAAGCAAGAAATAATATTCGTAATAATAAAAATATGTCTATTGAAGTCGGGTGGGGCTTTTAGAATAAAAAAAGGAATTTGTACTCCAACCCCACCCGACTTCAATAGACGTATTTTTATTATTACGAATATTATTTCTTGCTTTTTAGAGGTAGGTTTTTTGAAGTCGGTTTTTTGTTTTTTTTAATTAAGACTAGAATGTTGATCAGATCAATTGGGTGTGTATGGCGATTTGAATCTGTTCCATTCATTCCCAGGATGGCCATCATCAGGTCACAGCTAGATCAATGCTTGGCGGAGAACCAAGGCTTCAAAGTTACCTTGTTTGTATGAAAATCGACTGGTGTCTTTAATTATGTGACCGCCACTGTATATACGTACTCTTTGTGTCATGAGAGACTGATTTTGACAAGGGTGGCAAATTTTAGATAAGAGTTTTACATTCAATATTTTATAAGCCTAATACCACTACAATAAAAGTTCTGGAATAAATGAATTTAATGTTGGTCTGACTATTTTCCAACAATAAGAGCATCCAAATTAGCAGTCAGATTGATAGAAAGCTAGCGGCTCCACCACAAAATAGTCTCTCCAGCACCATACTCACTGGCTGAATTAGGAGATAGTACATTACAGCCGAGAACGGGAAGCTAGCCGTGCTAGCTATTGTCGAGGATGGTTTGAATTCTAATCTAATAATTCAAGGCAATGCAAATAGCTTCCAGTACAAGGTTTGTATAATACTTTTCTCACGAAATGCGAGGATATAAAATGTTCTTAGTATACATACGATTTTTTTATTGGATCGTGTAGCCATGTTAAATGACCAGTCATGGAACCATAAAGTTTAAAAAAAAATGCTAGCTGATGACTTCTACCTATCGAATTTGAAATACTAACTTCCTTTATAAGTGAGAAAGAAATATTTTACGGTGGGCTTCAAAATAATAAAAATTAATACTTGCAGGGCTTTATGAAGGTGGAAAATCAGTGCTACTGTTTCGGGAATCTGGGACGGGTAATTTGAGAAAAAAGTTACATACAAAGCGATGTAAGAGATTTCAAAATGATTATTTGCAGACACCTAAAGATCTGAAATAAATTGAGGACTGTTATTAGTTTTATTATCCATAGTACGTAATAGGGATAATTTTCGAACTAAGTTTTAATCGTCTCGTTATTTGTCACTATCTGAAATAAAGTAATTGAATTATTTACATCTGTCATTATTTGAGAGGTTCATGAGTTCATTAACGCTTCTGCATGTTTTATTTTATTCTTTGGCCAACGGACCCATATCGACTACAAATTGTGCGGACTTGCTTCGGAGTCGGACGAAAATAATATTGTTTCTTTGGCAAATATTTACTCTTCCCTTATGCGAAACCGTTTTAAAATGTAACTGCACGTATCGAGTGCAAGTTGCATTATGCGGATGGTGATTCTGTTTTCTTCTGGATGTTCCAGCGTATTTCATTGTTTTTGCAGCTTACGCGATATTGCGTATTGTAGTTTTTTTTATATACGCTAACTCTATAAGTACAGTGTATTTAAGTTTATGCTGTGATGAAACACTAGAGGTCATATTTTAAAGTGTGGGCTCTTTTGTATTTATTATTATTGTAGTTTCAATGGATTCAAGAAACGTATATACTTCTGTTAACATGATTAAATATTGTAATTGTAAGTGCGTTGTCTCAAAAATTGAGAAAGCTGATTGACTGGACCAGGCCCCTATTTCACCAAATTGACATTTGTTAGTGACATTATGTCGGAGAATTATACTATTGTCTTTAATAAGGGACAAATGACAATTATGTTGTAAAACATTGATAATTTTTACAAGTCGACAACTGTCACACTGAATCGACTCGGATCAGATCTCGTCAAATCAAAAATATGTCGACTTATAGAAAATGACTCTGTTTTCAACATATTTGTCACTAATTAAAGTAACGACAATTGTTAAATTCACCGACATAATTATGTCACTGACTAATGTCGATTTGGTGAAATAGGACCCAGGTGTCGGAAAAATCTACAAATTATTTAATATGTACCACAAGGTGGACAGACGAACAGGTGAAGGTTGCGGGAGGCAGCTGGATGAGGGCAACGCTATCGTGATAATCCTTAGGGAGACCCATGCATGGCAGTAGGCGTATAATGTCTTATGGCTGATATCATGATGATAATGATAAACCGTAGCTACTAGAGTTAACAAAATTGATTCATCTCACACACTTTTATTACACAACGGGTCAGTCCTTGCACTTCAGCACACCTGATTTTAAGTAAACATAATGCGGAAGCTTTCTTTGAGAAATTGCCTTTTTACGTCTAACAACCGGAAAATAACAATATTCCATTTTCACGAAAGCTGCAAAATAATACGATGAAACTGAGAACATTATATGGAATTAGTTATTTTTCTCACTAAATCCGTTTGTTTCAAACCAGTGACTGTATCAGCAAAATTCATCGCATCACGTCTCGTAATCTTTTGCTTGTTTTTAAAGTCATATTGTGGAGAGGTAACTGAATTTGTTTATTTTTATGTTGATGGAAAAGCCAAATGTTCTTCTGTCAATTAAACTTCTGCTTCTAAAATCTGTTTGACGCGTTGAAAGTAAATTTTTGCTTAAAAATTTAAAATAATAAATGGTAAATACAGATCAACATGTAATATGGAAATGATATTTACTAGTATTATCATTCGGAGCCTTATTTACGGCCGTACTCAGAGACGTCAATTAAGTTTAATGTAATTGACATCTCTCTCTTTTCCATAGTGATAGTATTAATCGACACGATACTTAATGAAGCATTAAACTTAATTGACGTCTCTGAGTACGGCAGTAAGTGTCACTTCTTCAATCAAAATGAAGTATTTATTTAGTGAAGAAGCGACACTAAATAAGGCTATACTTCAACTCTTTTTATTGATGGTTGACTAGTATAGAATGCTCTTAGCATTAAGTCCGCCTTTGTACCATACTTTATACGTATTGTTGTGCAATAAGATGAATAAATAAAAGAAATAAATAAATAATACTCTAATGACCACATGCAACGGTGCATACTACATAATGCACCAAATGATCTATGTACATTCATTCCCTTACAATGTTGTATGAAATATACATGTAATTTTTCTCGAATCATGGCTGTACCTATACATATACAGGGTTATTTGTAAAACACCAACAACCTCGCAGGACTAGATTACTAACATAAATAACGTTTGTTTTACAACTTTTCCGACTTTTCGTGCAAATTCGATCAGCTGTTTAGAAATTTGTATTGTTTTTGCTACACTGTGTCATGTCTTTGCTATTGTGTCAGTGCTGTTTGTAATATAAATACATTACTTTAAACGTTAACAAAGCTTCGTTTACTCATTTCCATCAGCCCATTAGCTTGCTCCGTATCATTGAAAATCGTTTTTTTTGTTTTTTTCTGAAAAGTCATAGTACAAACGTTGTTGTTTATGATAACCATTACTCGATGTTTAATATTATACCACGTAATGTAATACTTTTTCATGGGCTATGGTTTTAGAAGAAATGTAATTTCGTTCAATTGTTTCTTTTCCAGTCATTAGTAAAATTTTCATACTTCAAAGAAAAAATTTCGTTTAATTTATTTATTTAGCGAGGAATTTCCTACAAAGAGCAGCAGGACACTAAACACTCGAAGAAAATATACATGCAACAAATTCATACAACCTTATAAGGGAATGAATCTTTATCTTTTGGTGCGTTAGTTTTTTACCGTTTCATTTATTGAAAAAAACTTTTATTAATAACCTTCTTTAGTTCCGCTTCAATCAAAGTACAATACAGTTATTCGTAAATATCATTTCCATACGGTACTAACAAATTGTATAATACAATTCTCAAATCAGGCAAACGAGATGTGGCGACCACTGATGACGGTCATTACACTTAATTTAAATATTCCGACGTTCGTATTATGGTGACAGTCGTGCACGAATTTGTTACTATTTTGTACACTAATACTAGTTTATTATTGATATTGAGATTGAGCTTTCACAATGCCATTTCATATAAAATCATAAAGAACAACACGTCTCTATTTTCGACTCTCTATTTTCTATTTTCTCCTCTATTTTTTATATTTCTTTCTCTATTTTCTATTCTCTATATGATGGAGTTTTTCACTATCGGGGTGACTGCTTAAATACGTCTGCAATAATTTAAATCTCAATAATATTATTATTAACTTATAAAATTTAAAACAAACAAAAAAAAAACTTAAATAAAAGATTAATTAAAGCTACTTATTTTTTCTTGAAAATTTGAGTATTCTCTAGAATGTTGTCTTGATTTGTTGTTAGTTAAGAACCAGAAACTATGTTTTTTTTGTTATTATTGAATCCAAACTCAAATTAATTTGACTTTTTAGTTACATTACAAGATATAGTTTAAACTTATTTTTCTATTGTCTCTTAGTTTAAACTTATTTTTCTATTGTCTCTACGTTACTTTTCAATGACAAAACAAACATCGGTTTGTTAGAAAACTTCGTCTTTGTTGCAATCTAGGTTCTAGACAATTTTTAATACCAACAAGAGTTTCTAGTTAGTAATTTATTTAATTAGTTTAACTGTAGAAAAGCTAACTTAGCAGTACAAATTAGTGAGCAAATATTCGATTGAGTACATTTTATTAAAACTTATATTATTTTGTACGCAGCCATTTCGCAAAAAATATTTGCTTATCTGTCATTTGATTCACAAATTAATTAAATACATAAATTGATGAGTATATAATTTGCAATGACGCACATGTTTTAATACTTACTATGAATAATAAGTATAAAACCTATTGGCTCTTTAAACAGTAGTTTGACATTGTAATTATTTGAAATAGCTGATTTTTTTCGAAAAATTTCGAAAGACTGAAATGTCAAAATTTATGAATTAGCGAACCTACTCACAAATTTTCACGAAAATCAGTTGGGAAATGCGACCTGTAGAGAACAGCCGGACAGACAGACACACGAAAGCATTTTTGCGTACATACCCAATTTGATATATCATTGTACATACCTAATTATATTGAAGTTCATACTAACCACTTACCCTACTTTGGTATATAAAAATCAAAATCAAAGAAATTATCGTAGGAGTAATGTAACCCAAGTATTTATTACTTATCAAAATAATCCATAAAAAGGACATAAAACACATAGGCACATAATTAGGTATGAGTATAAGTAAAAAAATTGAGATTTTAGCATTCACAGTGATCTTTTTCTAGTACTTATATTATTTAGTACAGTAAGTAACAGTTTAAAACAATAATACTAAAAGTGAAAGGTACACTTAACCTTCCGACGCCGAGCGTACAAATTGCCTAAGAATAATTTTCTTGTAATAACACACGGCCTTCTTTACTACTCGAATTTATTTAAGTTGCTACCGATTATTCATAATCTGCGTACTATTATTCTGATTGATGATTTCATATGCCATTATGTTATTATAAAAATAAAAATAAACTGTAGGGACACAATTTTTCTTGGTTTCTTTGCGTGTTTTGTTTTGCAACAATTATTAAGAAATGAAAAATGTTTTTTTATGAAATATCACCTAATTATGTGTGACTGAATATCTTAAACATTAAATATTACAATTAATACGATAATTGTAAGATTTTTTCGTTGATTAAGAATAATAAACTACTTAATGTGACAAATGGATTTGAAGGCAAAGATCGTGTTTTTCGCTTTTTTGTAGTCATAAATACTAGTATTTTTTAAGTGACGGTTAAGACTAACATGCAAGGGCGTGTTGCTATTACTAATAATTGTTTTTGTTTCAGTAGCAAGGGTGTGAGAACATTAATTGCTATTGTCCGTTGCAACATGTTCTCACAGAAACCACCGAAAAGCGATATGATATCTTTTTATCAAAAGACAGAGGATTTTGACAATTAAGTGTCGATAAAACGCTTCCTATATCACGCGATTAAAAGCTCCGACATTGTAATAGGTATATCGTGTTTTGCCTTTAGTCGCATTTCTTTATTGGTGAAAAAAGCACATTTTACATCTAAATTCAAAGTTAAAATTTTTATGTTAGTAAATATCTAAATTAATTTTATTCCTGGATATTTTATTTGTGTTTGATAGATACATTAACATTTCCTGTCGTTTCGGCTCCCTTTTATCTAGCTACAAAAAATATGAAATAAAAATCGAAACTTCTGTTCCAACCAAGGACCGGAACCGCTTACCGTTAAAGGGGTTTTTGATTGGGTATTTCATAGACTTGTTTTCAAAATCTCTATATCAATACGGTAACCCTATCGAAAAAAAGTCTGCAACGGGTGGTAGGAAAATATAGACGATTCAAAAGTACTTAATAATTAAGTTTATTTGAATAAAGCTTATTTCACTTTCACTTTCAGAAAGGGTAACCCAAGTAAGCACTTACCGAATACGAAAACCCTATCGAGGAAACCCTATGAAAGCTTAATGAAGGGGTTTTAAAACGTGTTCAAGCAATTTATACCTAGTTCCACCTGGGCCGAAGGACCAGAACCGCTTACCATTAAAAGGGTTTTGAATGGGTATTTAATGAACCGCTTACCGTTAAAAGAGTTTTTGATTGGGTATTTCATAGACTTGTTTTCAAAAACCCTATCAATACGGTAAGCATAACGTCGACTAACCCTATCGAAAAGGAAACCCTATCGTTTGGTAAGTTTTATAATAGGGTTTCCCTATCAATTGGGTTAACCAAAAAACGGGTTTTCCGGTCCCTGGTTCCAACTAAAAGTATACATAAAAGGATTTGATAAAACGATTTTGAGTTCACTTTCTTGCCGTCTTCACACACAGACAGTAGGTCACCGAAATATCCAAATCTCTGATTGCAACTTACAACTTGCGTTAGAAGGAAGCTAAAACTAGTATTTACCTCCGTGGTCAATATATAGGCTCATACTGCTTTTCAAGTTGTCGTCATCACTGAGGGTTCGATCCCCGGCTCAGTCAATTTAGAAAACTACCTTATACTACGAGGCATATATCTTGAAGTCGGGTGGGGATTGCGCGAAACGCGTATTTTGGGCATGTGTAGCGGTGAGGGGCGCGGGCGGCGGAGAGGGGCGCGCGCTATTGGTCGCACACAAGAGCACATGCGCGAACTTATCCCCACTCCATCGAAAAAAATTCAAGATACTTGCCTCGTACCTTTAACCTTTACCTCGTACCTCTAACCTGTAACCTTTTCTATATTGTCTCAAGTTTGGATGTTTGTGTTAACTACCAGTTATTGGTATAACTGGTAACACAAACATCCAAACTTGTAGTGGTCTACAGCTCTGTCAGAGTTGCAGAACCCCTAACACTCAAATAATAAATAATACCAGTTGCCACCTTTAACACCCCCTTGGGGAAATCACTGCTAAGCTGCACTCACAAGTGCTTTAACTAATTACTTTGGAATTGGAGCGATGTATTTGAGTTGACCAATAGTAAAGTCTACTAGCATTTAGCACACGCACAATCTGTTTTATAAAACGTATTAACCCACAGTGCACTCGATAGATGCGCGCGATTTCGCAACTCGGTTCAACGACCGCTGCATCGGTCAAGGTTCCATCTGATTCATAGTAAACAACTACGCAGTATTCGATAAATTAATACCTTGTCGTTTTACCACAATCACTTCGCTTAAATAAATGAGACATAGAGACTTCATCATGTTTTTTTAACTACCTACAAATTTTATATACTTATTTAGGTACCTATTTAAAATAAAATACCTATTTAAAATAAAATTTACCTAAGTCTAATCTTTTGAAGTACATCGGTATAAATTAAAATATTGCAGCAAGCATTTAGACCCACCGGTGTACTAAAGGCCCCTCGTTCCTCGTGGTTACACCAGTGTAACTACGAGGAAGACCCTGTTCCTCGTCGTTACACCATATAGAGGTAGGCCTTCGGATCATCATCCGATGGACGTGAACAACGCATCGCGCATATGCGTGCGCAATTTTGACAGATTTGGAATAATGCCACAGATTTTCAGTACATTAGTCTGCTATCAAAAGTTTTGTTGGACGTAATTAGTTACACAGGAAGGTTACAATCCACATGAAGCAATAACTGGATTGGATCCTTTCTGCGTAACTACGACCCAAAAAACCACATTGTTTCGTTCAAATTATCCGTTCATTCGTTATGGCATTCTCGTTTTCCTCACAGCGACGACCGACGCCATACGCCTCTGATATCTCCAAATTAGACCAGCTTGAAGAAGACTGGCTACCCTCGAGCCGGCTGACCTCCTAGTTCGTTGTGAAGTATAAATAAAAAGCGCAAAGGATGGCGTAGAGTAGCGCATTCGATAGTATTATTTTGGGGGGATTTTGAGTGAGGTTTGACGACGGTCATCTGACAACATTGGCTTCGGAAGGCATGTTAAAAAGTTGGTCCCGGCTGCATTTGAAGTCGTTAACACCCGTAAAATCTTAACGTGTGTAGCATGAGGCGCGGCCTCGTCACGTCAGTCTGCACCTCATGTCATGCTATACACGCCATGAAAAGAAAGCTATACGCCTCTCTGTCCAATCCATCAAGCCGGGCCTGTGCAGTGCAATGTGCATTGATTGCCTAATTCCACCTCTTCTTCCATCCATAAGAAGACCTGTGCCCAAATAGTAGGCACTTTAAAAAAAGCTGATGTGAAATAAATAAATATTTACTTTCGGTTAAAATACTGCGATTATGTTGACTATTCTAATGGTTCTTATCAAACAGTTACCAACAACTCCCAACAGATGGCTTATTCTATTGGTAATAATTAGCCCATTTATTTACAAGTGCAATTTGCTCCAGATCTGGTCAAACAAGATTGAATAACTGAACTACGGAAACTGTTCAAAAAGTATATGCCAGCTTACGATTTTAATAAAATATAAATAAGTTTTACGAAAACATATAGGTAGCATTATTATTTTTAGGTGTTTTTCAGACAATCGATGGTTCCGTGGTAAAACCCGACCGGTTTTCATGTTGTCACGACCCTTACCTATGGGAACGCACTGCGTTGAAATTGATCTCTGTGGTTGGTTCGTTCGTTTTACGTATTACGTGTGATTGATAATTGGGACGCTGTGCGTCCGCGAGCACTGTGAGAAATCATAGTAATATTTGTGAATACGGGTCTGCGTCACGAGTTTTGGTCAGTGAAAAATTATAGAAACCTAACCTGTCTATTCTATTATTGTACTAGGTTTGCGCCGATTACCTGGGCTAATCATTTCTGATACTACTGATATAAGTTAGTATGCCAGTAGGTATAATTAAACATCTGTATGTTTTCTACCTTAGTTGGTTTAGCCTTGGCATATAATCTAGACATAAATGGAACGCAGTCCTACGCAAATTTAATGGAAGCAAAACAGAATTAAACTAAAATATTTTAGATAAAATTAGCACTTGGCTCATATACATTACGGGTGATTTTACATTGCTAAGAATAGTGTAGAAAATGTCAATTGTTTATGCCTTCATAATTTAATAAGCTAAGATTATTGCATTATCAAACCCTTCACTCAATGAATTTTTACATAATAATAAACTTAAATTGAATTTGGCTAAGTTAGTTCAGTTTTTGAAGAAAGCAAACAAAACTTCGGATTACTAAGCTAAATTGTATAGTCTTAAGATGGGAGACATAAACTGCCTGATGTTAAAACTAAAAAGACAACAAATAATCTATAAGTAAACAAAAATTAAACAACATTTATTACTCTCCATTTTATAGCGTCTTCATTGCTTCACGGGTTCAAATCCGGGATTTTCGAGTAGAAAAATAAAAACAAGCATTGCATGCATAATGCAACGGCAGTAAAACAGACGAAGACCGGGGGCGAGCATTGTATGTTGCATAACGACAGTCCATTGGCCCCGGGAAAAACTACCGGGGCCCTATTTTTGAAATCCTTTGGCTGGGTCAAGCGCTCTTTGATACTCATTTTCATTCGACATCTTCAATTATATTTGGTTGGTAGTAGGGCTTATTTAAAGTCCGCCTGCCTAGCTACCACCATTTTACCTAAGTCTGACGCCATAACAACAATTTGAAAAGTGTTGCAAGACAAAGTGTTGCCGCCTGAGCGTTGGGGACAAGACATTTCTTTTAAGTATAAAGTTTAACCAGTTAATACCTATATAAGAAATTATATTTCACTCTTACGTTTGCTTCAGGTATCAACTTACATTTTGAAGAAAAACAAACATCTCTATGTCCGTAGCAAAAAGGCAAAAAATTAACGCTAGATTGCTATCAGGGCTTGCAAAAAGTCCGTATGTCTTGGTAAACATATAACCGTGTTGGCTTCGTCCCAAAACACACGAAAATCTCGTCTAATGACGAACTTCCGGTTGGATACTGCGACAGATAAGTGATGGGACACGAGTCTGTGGTGGGACTTATCGATGTTTTGTGGTTGTTATTTTGGATATAGTGTAGAAAAATAAAATCTATTTTTGATCGAAGACATTATGTATATATTTTTTATATTATATACCAAATACATACTTCTACTTATTTATTTATTTTCTCTCACCCAAGGTTGCCTGAAAGAGATTGCTATTTAGCAATAAGACCGCCTTTTGTATGTTTTCTTTTTATCATTTTTTTTCTTTTTTGTCGTGTGCAATAAAGCTATTATTATTATTACATAATTTAAGGCAAATAAGAAACAGCCCCTCCGTCCGTCCGTCCGCACACGGCGTCGTAGCGTAAAAGTATCGTAATACGCGCGTCGTACGAGAGCAATACGAGCACGTACATGTTCAAAGAAGTCCGCACACGGCGTCGTAGCGTAAGCGTATCGTATGAGATTTTATTGTCAATACGGTAGTCTAGTACTAGCGTAAAAAAGCAAGCGTAGAAAATACTTTCTATATGAATCTCCGTCAACGTGAGGCTCTAGTTTATATTTTGGAACAATATCTACGCCTACGCTACGATTCGTGTGTAGAACTCTGATCGTATCGTACTCGTTACGTCTTACGAAACGCTTACAAGACGACTGCGCTAGCCAGTGTAGCCACGGAGGGCCTAACTGCCAAAAGCGACATCAAGCAAAAATAATCGCCAGTCTGTTACATAATGCTTCGAAACCTAGGTACTACCTAAATGTGTTTCGCAAAGTTAATCCTACTAAATATAAATAACAATAAGTTTGTTTGTTTGTTACTCAATTAAGCAAAAAAGGGCAGACCACAATTGAATTCATTGAATGTTTGGCATTCGGAAAGTTCATAAACAAGATTATTTTAAGTTATACGAAACCTGAAAACTGTTTGTTCAGAATCAGTAATAGAATCAATTGCAATATTTTTTATATATATGTATAACATGATATTTTGACTAAATAATATTTACAAAACCATAATTAACGCACACCCTACTAAAATGTCTCGCGCGCCCAACACAAAAAGCTTGTAACTTTGTTCTCGTTTATAAGGCATTATAATTTTTTTATACTGATTCTGAAAATGAAAATATGTGACCGTGTTTCGGCTTTCGTATATAAAAAAAATAATGTTGTATAACCTGGATTAAAATAGTTTTTTTTATCCTGAAGTATGCAGATGAAGTTGCGTGCGTAAGCTATATTATCTTCTAGCCAAGCGCGATTCATCGTAGATCGCATCAGGCAAGCTTGCCTATCTATCATAAAAAAAATCGTAATCATTATCGACTAAATCTCGTTCAGTATCGATATTTTTATCGCACCATTACGACAGACGTTTCAGGTTTGGTGGAAGTGATAAATACTCTGTCATTTTTTATACTGAGTTATTATTCGCAGAATTCATCGGTTAGTTGGGCAGCCCAGGGAAAATTGTTAAATAATTGTTTCATTACATTTGGAGTGATATCACATTCTGTGGGATTACCTAGTAAATTTGTTTTTGTGTAATGTAGTCGTATTGTTATAATGAAGGAACCATTATTGTATTCTCTGAGTAATAAATTACTGTGTAGTTATATTGGTCAGATAGCTTTGATGAAATTACAAGTTTGCAGTAAAATATATAAATAATAGAATTATCTTTTATTAGAAGGGTTTGTTTTTTAATTTGATTTTATGTTACATCCAATGCCAACGTGATTTTTGCTGGCTCTTTGTTATCTTAGTTACCCCTATTTATCATACCTAATGTATTTATCTACAAATTGACCATTTAACTAAAACCATGTGATAACTGTCATATTACTTTTCAATTGCTTCATAATCTTCATTGTTATCAGTCGCAAGACGACGCCTAGTACCGAGCATGGGGTCCTCTCAAGGATCTCCACGAGGACCGCTTCTAATCATTTACTATACTAAAATCATCATATAGTCGAGCAAAGAGCACCGACCTATATGTTACGCCCCGGGCTTTATTTTCATTCTTTTCACACAAACACGATAATATAAACTTATATGAATGAAAAAAAAACGGTTCTTGACCGGAACGTCCTTTAATTTATAAACAAGTTCGCCGATCGGCACGTAAGAACGAAAATAAATTTTATTGCATGTCTGCTTGCGCCAAGCGATTATCAATTTGCTGAAAATAGCGTATTAAATTGTTCCTGTGTCACTGATACCGGGAGAAAAACATTAACGGCCTTACTACAAAATATTTTAAAACATTGTTCAACAAGTATTTAACTTCGACACTGTTTAAATGTAATGTCGTCACTTTTTTTACAATATTGTTTGAAAGAGACGGCATCGCCATATTAATTAACAGTGTCTAAATTAAACAGTGCTTTAATTGTTTTGTCGTTATTGGCTGTAATTGTTTATGGTATTATAAATCATTTGTGGGTATTGGTTAGAGATAATTTTTAAAATACGTATTATTTTACGTTAATACAGCCGTATTAGCGTAAAATATACGATGAGCTAATCTTCCATTTCAAAAATATTATAGCAAATAGTATAGCATTATAGTAAGTTCTTCTTACTTTTTAACTTTTTTGACATAATTCCAAGTAAGAAAGTGTGAGCGTAAATCAAAAGGTTTTGATTCAATTACTTTTTAAGGTGGTAACATTTCTTGATAATTATGTTCTTTTTAATGGTAAAAAATAAAACATATGCCATTTAATAGTGAGCAATTCAAAGGTAAAGGTGGCTTCGAATTTATTATGTTCCTACTGAACCCAATTTTATAAAATACAGTCTTTACAAGATTCAAGAGAAGCGTCTTCTCAAGCTTACGCGCTCACTAGACATGAAATAAAACACTTTTAACGGATACTAGCGCGGTTTTATTGAAAGTACTTTGGTAATTAGTTGGTATTTGCTTATATTTTTTATTTTCCTGACTTTTCGTAGGCTCACGAGTAGCTTCAGTCCCCCGTGACCACGGCAGCTGCAAACGTGCGGAAACGTCGGGAAAATAAAAATCAAACCAAATACCAACTAATTAACAAAGTACTTTCAATAAAACCGCGCTTGCATCCGATAATAATCATAAGTATTATTTTATTTGAGAAGTTTATTATAAAAAAACCTTCTTCCAAAAACCTGAAAATGAAAACAGAAACTTAAATACTTACCTCTAAAAAGCAAGAAATATTATTTAAATAATTAGATATATAAATAAATAACAGACCAAAAGGAGATCACTCATTCTGTGATAAAAAATTTTTTTTTTTCATTTTATCCTAGACCGCCCTATAAAATGGGTGATTTCCTTTCTAAAATAAATATTACATAAGTATTTCGTCCATATTATTTATCTTATTAATGAATTAACCCAAATGGGAAAACTGTTTTATTTGGATCATCAAACTAAAGAACTTTTACTACAGGACCAACTCTGATAAAAAACTCGGCTGTTTCATACAGTTTGATATTTTCGTTATTTTATTTTTGTATGGAACAGCAAGTTTTTTTTTCGCGATTTTTGATATTTTCGTTAATTTAATTTTTGTATGAAACAGCTATTTTTTTTTTCGCGATTTCAGAGTTTTTCATCGTAAGTATTTGTTCAGTTTGATAGCCAGACGAAACAGTTTTTCTATTTTGGGTTCATACATTAACATACGTCTTATCTTATAAGAAAATATTCGCTTATTTAGAAAACTAATGAAAACTGAGACGGCCAAATACTCAAACGATTCTTAAAGTCCTTTCGACGCATAGTGCCAGAAACGCAAATTACCGTACACGCTAACGACCATGTTTTTAACAGCAAACTACCAGATATGCAAACGACCAGTTTTTTTTTCGCAAATGACCAGTATTTATTTTATACGCATAGTGCCAGAAACGCAAATTACCATAAAACTACCATATTATGCAAATGACCAGATTTTTTTTCGCAAACGACCAGTATTTAATTTATACTACTTATGCGTATAAATTTAATACTGGTCAGAATCGCAAATTACCATAATACGGATAAGAAAAAAACCAGGATTTTGTAATGCGTGCACAAATTAAAAAAAGAAAGTAATAAATGTGACAACGCCATTATTAACTTTTTATCAAGGGTTTGTAATAAAAGTAAACGAAGAACCGTTGATATTGGGTTTGATATTGCGTATAAAAAATGTTAGAAAAACTACAAGGTAATATAATAACACCGATATTTTTTTTAAGATATTTAATAATTTTAAAACTTAAAATTAATAATTAGTACAAGTTTGGGCGTACCTAAGATTAAATTTTGTTAATTTCTTTCAGTTAATTGAAGTAAAGTTACTTTAAGTTTTGTGTAAGTACAAAGTTATTTTCTAAAATAATAAAATATATACCAGTAAATTAATTGCTTTTTCATTTACGAGTTAAAATCTCCAACCAGGATAAGTTTTCTTTCGAAACGTTTTCTATTCGTCTACTTGCCTAACATATCCCTATCCTATTCCCACACCATTCCTACACGTATACATCCCGACCCAATCCCTTCCTATCCCCCGAACATCTTTAGTAAAGTCACAGTATATAATTAAGTATTTTAAAATATATACCCCTTTACTAATAAAGATTGTATAGCAGATGTATAGTTACACAATGGTTACTCTCTGTCAAACTATTTGAATTTGACATTGAAAAGAAAGGGTCGTTTGCGAATTTATTTCAGGTCGTTTGCGAATTCATTTCAGGTCGTTTGCGTATCGGGGCATTTGCACGTCTGGTCAGTTGCGAATTTGAAATAGGGTCGTAAGCGTGTACGGTAATTTGCGTTTATGGCACTATGCGTCGAAAGGGACCTTAAGATTTTAGCTAAGAGGCCTTTGAGTATTCGGCTGAGAGTCTCTTTAAACCGTCATCAAACTTTTATTCATAGTATTCATTTGATCACTATTTCCCATAAAACAGATAACCATGTTTGTTTAGTGGTGCCCAATATTTCCGCCAATACTATCTCATTTCAAGTTTTCTCTATTATTTGCAATATCTTTATTTTACCAAAAACCGATGCATCGACTAATACAGTAGATATTTTAGCTTCAAATTCAACTGAGTAGGTATAAACTGAGTTCCAACAAAGATCCCAATTATTTGTGTAAGCACACGCGGTGCATCCAAGGTGCTTTCGAAATCACGCGCAAAGTAAACCATCGCCAAATAAAATAAACACGATCGGTTTACGAGCGTCTGTCAGCTCTAGAACTAACCGTGGTGTAACCGGGCCATCTGGACGACTTCGCACTGTCAAAGTTAAATGACCTGCCATATTTCTAATCAATACATTCGTGGTATTATTATGATTTTGAAACACAGTCAGGTTGGCAATATTTTTTTTTCTCAATACTGGATCGCAATAGTAAAAAATATTAAATGTGAAAATGTTATAAAGGTACTATTAATTTATCACCTACCTCTACAATGTGTAACAGAATTAATATGGTAGATAGGGACCATCAAACTGAACAACTTTTACCATGGAACGAACTCTATATCGCAAAAAAAACCAGCCGTTTCATACAAAACTTAATAACGAAAATATGGAAATGTATGAAATAGCCGACTTTTTTCCGCGATTTCATATAATATATGAAATCGCGAAAAAAAATCAGCTGTTTCATACTATAGTCCCATTGTAAATGTTTTTTAGTTTGATGGTCCCTATCTACCTTAATCTGGTTAAGCTATTAATTTTTTAACTTGACAGAGTTTTTATTTTCTTCTCGGTCTTTTTGCACTTTTTGTTGCTGTGCCCCTCGATTCCCTTTATGACAGTCATGGGATAAGAGAGGGCAGCGCTATTCTAAACCTGGCAACGACTTCCTTGGTTATGATATGAGATGAGAATAGACGAGTCGTGGAAAATATTAACGTCTATAAGTCGGCTGAAGTGGCAGTGGGCTGGACACAGAGCGAGAAGAGCCAATGGCTGTTGAGGCGGAAAGGTTCTGGAATGGCGACCACGCACCGGACGAGACGCTCCGTGGGTAGGCCCCTGACAAGGTGGACCGACAATCTGCTAAAGCTCGCGGTGCGCCGCTGGATGCGGGCAGCGCAGGACCGATCGTCGTGGAGATCCTTGCGGAGGCCTATGCCCAGCAGTGGGTGTCTTGCGGCTGATATGATGATAAGTCAACGGCTGAAATCATTTGTCTAAAAACAGTATATTTTCCAAACGTAGAATATTTTAGTCAAATTCAGGAATCTTCGACCTTCAGATAATATTTATATATTCTGTAATATTCCTACAAGTTCGTAGCGTATGTATAATCTGAAGATAAACAAATATGTAAAATGCATTTGCACATGTACCCAACACACGCATTTCAGAGCATATAGATAATCTGAAACATTAAACACCCATATATTTAGTATACTCATAAATCAGTCTACGTGTCCTGAGGTGCATCACTGAAACATGCAAAGTGCAGTGCACTTAAATGAAAACCCATCAACCTAAATGAACCTGTAAATCTATGACATTAAAGTTTAAAGTTTAACACACGGATATTGTCACTTACATCTGTTTGTGACGTAAAAGATTATCCAGAAGAGTACGTTCCGAAATGAGTTTTAATACAACCTTTGAAAATTCATTTTCACTAGTCAGTATGCAGTCTTTTACGATCGAATTTTAACTCGAGCATTTTGAGTCTGTATTCCTTTGGAATTGGGTGTATTTTTCTGTGAACAGTGGTGGTTGTTTATTCCGTTTTTATTGTAAATCATTGGAAAATTGACCTCATCTGGCTTGCGTTGAATGTTTGCGCGAGGGACGAACCAGCGCGAACTAGTAAAGGATTAGTAGCAAGTTTGCATTTTAAAATTTTTCGCCGTATATTTTTTAATAAAATGAAGATTTATACATTTGAAGGATTTAGTGCAAAACTATTATGAAAGTAGAGTTCGACCTAGAATTTCATACTCACATTACACCGTAAATAGGTCCTTTCACATAGGTATACTCTATCACCAGTTTTCACTAAACTTAAGAGTCTGCCTAACTACAACTTGACCAAGATAATAACGCGCGTGACAACTGCATGACAGCTACATGCAACTTTTTAATTTGGTCGAGTTGAAGTTAGAAAAAGACTAAGCGCCATGGCACACGGGCAACTTTTGTCTCTGCAACTAGGTATTTTGTCTCTCACATGATTCGTATGAAAAGTTGCCGACGACCGCGTCGCCCCGTGTGCGCGCTTTCATATAAACCCGTGGACTTGATGTGATAGACAAAATAGTTGCCGAGGCAAAAGTTGCTCGTGGGCGTTCTTATGTTTAGTGAAAACGGGTGAATTATCTGTTATTGAAGCCCTAAAAAATCATTTTTAGTTATGAATAAAATTATCATATTTTCTCACACAGTAGGTACTACAAGTTTGATAACTCTTCTAAATACTATAAGGTTTTTATTATTGCTAAAATTATAAAAAAAATTGATCACTAACTATCAAAGTTTTAAGGTACTTAAGTATGAATTAAAAAACATGTTATTTAGATGATTAATTGTACGAAACACCGAATAACTTGGAACTTAATACCTAAGTAATTTTATTGCATACTTATTAAAAGCCTTTTATCTTTTTTTAACCACTTTACATAGCTACTATTGCGAACTCCTAAGATAGATATATCTTTTTTATTGTCTATAGCACCTATTTATTAATGACAATAATTGAAAAAAAAAATGTTTGTTATCGTTATCACAAGCATAGCGAGCTGCTCTTTATTTCCTATCATCCTAAAATTAGCTAGGTATCGAAAGAGCCTATAGGAGCTTCAAAGGATGTTATATCATGAGTTTGAGTATTATTTTTTACTAAGAAACGATAGAAATAGCTTTCACTTCAAATCGTTAAATACCTAATTCAATATACAATCATAAACTGTTAAAACTACATTTAAATCCAAAGTAGAAAATCGCAACCACAGGACCGTATCATTGAATTAGTGCAATGACCTTCCACAGTGGCAACCAAAGACCTAGTACAATATTGAACGAAAATCAACCATATCACCATTAAAATAAAGACCATAACATACAGCAACTGTATGCACTCGTGTTTTCAATATCGCTCGGCGCTCTTGTGGGTTTTCAACTGTTCGATCGTCAAATGTTTTTTTGAGAAACGAAAAAAATAGTTACGTATACTCTAAGATTAATTACAATGAAAATGCGTTGTTCGTATGTAAGCTTTTTGGCAACATTGTTGTTAATAGCATTATAATATCATTGGCGAACAAAACAACAATGTAGAGAAATGTGAAAAAAATGGTAAATCATGTAAACTTAAAAATTTGACAAGGCCAAGGAAAACAAATTTTCACTTTTGTGATATTTTTATGCCAAAAATTGCAATATTTACTGAAGATTCTTTTCATGTTCAGCTTTTATGAGCTATTAATTTACCATCAATTTTGTTTAAACGTAATGTATCGACTCTAATTTGTTTGTGTACCATAACAAAATAAATAAATTGCATTTTACCGCATTAATTTATTCTTCAAAAGAAAAAAGATTTGGTCGTTGGTTCGCTTGCACACACCAATCCGCATTGGGCCCGCGTGATGGGCTATGTATAGCTTTATCCATTCATCCATCCAAGGAAGGCCTATACCACATTAGTGGCGACTGGTGATATTATACAGCGTTAATTTTTAATCATTTGGTTCCCGCAGTGGGGTGGTTCCACTCATGATTACACGCAACTTTTACTAACCAACTCTGATATTTCGAAAAAAAAAACAGCTGTTATACAAAAGCGCAACACCTACTCGACCTTAATGTATGGAACAGCTGATTTTTTTTTCGCGATATCAGAGTTGGCCCCATAGTAAAAGTTGCTTGTAATCATGAGTGGAACCACCCCACAGCAGGAACCAGATGATGAAAATTTCAGCGTGTATTAGCTCATTTAAAGAAAATGCAAGTTGCTTACACTTACACCTAGTGGAGATAAAATTATGCTTCTTTGGAAGCAGACCTCTATTAAATGTTTACGATTTACAAGGGAACAATTTTATCTTGGCCTTATTATAAAACATTTAAAATTGAACCTTATCACTTGAATATTAAAGTATTGTAGCCACACTCGATAAATTAAATGCCAGTTAGTTAAATAAAATCAATTTGCTATGTTGAAAGATGAGGTGTATTTTATTGGCAGTAAAACTTTATAATGCCATTGTGAATTACATTACGTTGGTAGTTGTATGTCAATTAAATTAGTCCTTTTGTGTATTGTAATTGTTTATTGTGATTTCGTAATTAAAACTTAGTTACATGACATTTCATTTTGGTAGTAGCAACTTTTAATTTTTATGCTGATGACAAAAAACTAACGGCCTAGTCATTTAATTGAACAGCGCCATTTAATCACCGGCCTAAATGTCATTTAGCCAATGCGTCTAATACAACATATTAATGTTATTTTTAAATTTGAGATTTTTGCATTCACAATGCTATTTTTATACAATACTAAATAATATACTAGAAAAAAACCGGATATCCAAAGGTCGCGGGTTCGATTCCCGTCTGAGTATTGATCTGGTGCGAGTCGTATTTTTTCTAGTATATTATTTAGTATTGTATAAAAATAGCATTGTGAATGCAAAAATCTCAAATTTAAAAATTATATAGCTATTTCATCTTAATCGATTGCCAAATATCTGGAAAGATATTTCAATTGAATGTCGAGGTAATTCCTCACATTGGTGAAATAACGCTGGCTTGCAGCGTAAGAGTAGGATATACTAGAAGAAATTCGACGATGTCACTAGTGACTCGGTAGCTCAGCGGTCAGAGCATTGGACCGGATATCCAAAGGTCGCGGGTTCGATTCCCGTCTGAGTATTGATCTGGTGCGAGTCGTATTTTTTCTAGTATATTATTTAGTATTGTATATTAATGTTAATTATAACGGGCTGGCAGATGCCTAAGACGTAAAAAACACAAATCAAATTAATATTTATACTTGTGACAGAAACATTGTATGCACTATATCAGCCAACAAACAACAAAAGTTGCGATAAATTACACAAAAATACCTTTACTTACATGCTATTGGCTGTTGGTCATATCCAATAAAAATTTGGTCAAAATTTTCTTTAAGTATGACGTACGAAAAGAGATAATATTTACACAATTTTTATACACTTCCATTGAACTATATTCTCGTGCAAACGTAATTTAATATCGTTAAATCGTGAGAAACACCATCACAGCTATACTCGTAGGTAGTTCTGCTTACAGCGCTTTTGGTGTCAGAGAACGGAACTATATTTCAATGTCTTTGCTAGGCAAGTCATTTGCCTAGCCATCTTCTTAAATTCTTAATAGGTAGCTAGATATCTACGGTGCCGTTAAATTAAAAGGCTGGGCCGTTAATTGAACGACTGCTTAAGCCAGTTGGCTCCGACAAAGTGTGTGTAATTATTTCAACGTCTTTTTTAAGTTTTATAAAGTCGGTCGGTATTGTTTTTATTTGATTTACAGTACACTCACGTTTTACATAGTAATCGCATAAACCGAAACGAAGATCATAGTTAAAAATAACAGATGTTACTCAATAATTCGAGGCGTAACAAATTCTATCATCGCCTATTGTTTTGGCATTAGGTGCGGATCCGCAATTTCTGGCACGAAATATAGCAGTTAATATTTTATAAAGCTTATCATTAAAACACTCATGAAAATAAAGAAAAATAGAATCTTTCTCATTTAGTAAACGCCGAATGTGACCTTTTTCTTATTTCACAACAGGGGTGCGATTGCGTAAGGTAATCGTATTCATTTGACAGTTCATATACTATTCCATCGGCTGCAATTTGACATTATGTACTTGTACTATTATGTATTCTGTGATTATGTATGATACGATATGAACTGTCAAATGAATACGATTGACTTTACGCAATCACCTAGCTGTTATTGAAAAAACCGAATGAATATTGAGTGCATGTAGGGTTCAAATAATGCTTTCAAAACCAAAAAATAAGTATAGGAGGTTGTTTGTTATTGTATTAGTCGTTACTAATAAATTTAAATCCGAAAGTATGTTTGTTTGTTTGTTACGTCTTCACGTCTTAACTACTCAACCGGTCATAATTAAATTTTGCATACTTACAGATTTTTATTAGGGGTACAGAAATCTTTATTACCTACAACCCGAAAAAAGTACTGTTCCCGAGGGCTAGAGAAATAACTGACCATTCAGACGAAGTCGCGGACGGTCGCTAGTAACCCTATATAAGGAAATGCCTACTTAATATTCAGTAAGCATACGATTCTAACTTAAACTATGAATCACTTACCTCATTTATATGGGTCAACGATCCACAATCGAACAAGATTGAACATGTACAATCGTTGTTAATAATAATACGACAATATTGCGTCAGATTATAATATTTGCAACATGTTAAGTGATAAATTGAAATTTGATAAAATAATGTAAATTAATAATAAACAAAAATAATGAAACCCAAATACTTAGGGATACATATTTCTCCCGTATTTATTGCACAACAATCTTTCTTACTCATTGCTAATAAAACAGTCGCAAGATAAACGATTTATGCCCAAAATGCCTATCATTAAACAGATAGCTGAATATTTTGCCTTCTATAATTATATAGGTATAGCCATAGCCTTCTATAATTTCCAAGCCATGAAGTGAGCAGAACGGCAACATCTCATGTGGTCAAGCACTGGGAAAATAATATAATTATTATTATTTATTATTCCTTTTTCCTTTATTATCTATGTTAAAACGAGTTGTAAATTGTTATGTAAGGATATTTCAATAAAAAACATATATTTATTATTATTATTTATTTATTAGGATATAGGGTTTGAGTCAAATTCTTTGACCTTTCCAGGGGTCTTTTAGTACGATGAGCATTTTGATGGGCATCTAGGCCTTCTCTAGCAATGAATCTTACATCATTGGAAAGGTATTTAAATTTGAAACATTTTATTGTATGACAGCAAACGTCAATTATTAGTACTTTGAGAGTTAAATCGCTCTGAAATCAACCAAATTTTATAACATTAATGACCTAAAACTCCGAAAATACTAACTATTGATAAAAAGTATGTTAGCAGCAAATATTTTTCATATAAAAACCTCTCTAATGATATACCATTCAATGCTAGAGGTGAGGTAGATCAACTCCCATAGACAATAAACCAGTTTTATACTTTAATAACCTTTAACTCAAAAAGTATTAACAATTGATATAAAGTATAATAACAGCAAATATTTGTCTTTAAAAGACCTTTCTAATTGTGTTTCTAAGTGATATCATTTATAGCTAGAGGGCGTGTTAATCAACGCCCTGCTGAAAAAAATCAACAAAAAAGATGACATTTTTGACAGCCATTTTTTCCTAGTTAAAATTGAAATTTTTCCTATTGTTTAATAAAAGAACTACAATAAAAGAACTACATTATTTTCATATTTTCAACCCCGCACGATTACTACGAAAGAAAATATCGACTTTATAAAATTGAAATATTCCCATACATTTAGTATGGAGCCTAACCGACGCCATGACCACGAACTGACACTAACAGACGTTGCCAAACTTAAGTTCATGGCTTGTTAAATATAGAAGGCTATGGTATAGCCCGATTCAAACTTTATGTCATCTCTGAACATCACGCAAGTCGATGCGCAAAACATAAATTCGATGTAAGTGTGTGATGTGAGAGAGACGTTTGGTGGGGCACGGCTACGCGAATAGTGGCTAACTTCACAACAGCCAATAAGATTGAATCAAATTATACATTTAAATTATTAATATTTCCATTATTTTGCTCTTCAAATACTCGTAGGTAACCGTTAAAAAGTGTTTTATTTCATGTCTAGTGAGCGCGTAAGCTTGAGAAGTGAATATGTCCTATTTTATTAAATTTCGCCTTATCCTCCCTGTTTTGTTTTTTTATAGTATGTACTTACCTACGTAGCTGTTTTATTTAAAATTATGTTTTCCTTATCTGTTTAATACTAACTACAGTAGTCTCTGCATTAATAAAGCATCTAAAACAAATAAAATTCTCAAAACGACAAATACAAGGAATGGTGTTATAATTAGTATAATTTGATGACTTGTTGACATAAATATTTCTTTAAAACAGGTGTATTTATTAAGAAAACTGTTTGGCGAGCCACATCAAAGGGATAAGTAATTTGTCAATGAGTTCGAGCGTTTCAGTGTGAGCTTGCTCGGTGAAACGTTACGAATTTTTCTCGGAATGTTGCGTCAAAAATTGGGGCTAGGAAAACAGCGAGAATTAAAATTAATTACAAGCTTTTTAATGTACATTAAATACATAATGTTACATCACACTGATATTAACAACACGACTAAATAACAACAACCATTATAAATTAAAAAAAAATATTATGAAACCTTATTTGTAAACAGTTTATAAGCATGTATAGTATAGGTAGTTATTGATTATTCTGTTCTTGCCATTTTGTATGTGTTGTATGAGCCGCTAGGTTTGTGTTCTAGTGAGCCCATACATGAGAGTTGTTGTTGTAAGTAGTAGTTGTGACACACTCGGAGTTGTTGTAGTTGAATGAAAACACTGATTCCCGTAAAACTTGTAATAAGTATAAAATAAGTAAAAATACAGTAGTAAGTTAGGATGCTGATTTGTTTCGCGGTAAATCAGTATAAAGAGTGCGCGCAGTTAGTAACAAACAATAACATTTATAACGCGAGTCGCGCTGATGTATGCAAAACGGTGTGCGGTGAATGAACCGTACATGTGTAAAAAAAAATATTTTAGATATTAACATTTTCTTCTATAGTTTTTATACATACATATATATCCGAACTGATAATTATGATGTTCTTTAAATCCAAGTAAAAAGTTACTTGTTTGCCGTCCACTGCACTTGTGTTTTTTTTAGGTTATTTTAACAAACAAATTAAACAAAAGTTTTTTTAATCAAGTTGTACGGATTTTTTTGCAATATTGGACATTGTATGTTTATTATTTCAGAATTATAAAAAAAAACAACTTTGTGGGTGGACACAATTTTGATTATTTGCTTCCAACATTGCAATGCTTAAATGTTTATAATTGAGAAGAATTATATATAGTTATAGACACCAACTATTTTCATCTAGGATTTCAGATACAGCGTAAAAAGAAATACAAATTATGTTGCCCTCTAGTTCTATGGCCCCAAACCTGTATTGACCTCAAGCGCGGTCAAGGCAGCTCCGACACAATGTCAAGTACATCATCTATTCTCGCTGAAAGAAAAACAAACAGAAATAGTCATTAGCACTAATTTATTACAACTCAAAATGCTTTGTGACAGTTTTTTTTCCTCATTCATTTCTAGACGCATTCAAATTGTAATTCAGGCTATATTTGATCACCTTTATTGTTTGTAAATGGGTTAACTAAATAATATATTATATTGAAGAAGTTTTTTATGAGGATACCAAAAGCCATTGAGGCTTCCTGAAGGTTTGGTTTTCAACAACCACAGGACTATGCAGATGGTAATCCTGGAATGATACCACACGCATTGTTCGATGTGTCAAGGCCCAATTAAAATGTAATTAAATTAATTATTGTGTTTAGTTTCTAGGTTCATGGCTTCTGAAGTAAAAGTACAGAGGCCCCAATCGCACTAATTCTAAAAGGTTAAACCAAAACCGTTAAGTTGACATTTAGGTTATATTTTGCGTAAAATCTTTGGATTAGCTTTATAATTTTCACTTAAATTGTCCCAGATTGTCATCCTAGGCTCCCCAGGCATAGCTTTCAACAATTTTAACAAAACTGAAGCAAGTATTTTTCTGTAGACGAAATTGAAACGGTAACTTTATAAAGTTACCGTTTCAAGTTTTTGTTGAAAATTAGTGAGAACTGACAAGGCGTCCATTTGACAGGACATCCATATACAATACTTCCATATGGACGTACGTACAGAACGATTCTTATTTCCACAGGTAGAACCAAATTATTTAACAATACTAAAACGGGTGATAGTGTTGCTTAAACTGAACAACTTCCTCCAAGGAACATAGGTCTAAAAACGAAAAAAACATACTCCCATACAAAATGTATTGGTCAGCTGACCGCCGACTTACTATGGAAAAGTGAAAAAAATTATCGACCTATAATGTCCCTTAATCAGTTTAAGCAACACTATCACCTGTTTCACTATTGTTGAATAATTTGGTTCCACCTTATATGTGGAAATAAGAATCATTCTGTACGTACACGTCCAGGAATTATTTCATATGGATGTCCTGTCAAATGGACGTCTTGTCAGTTCACACTAATTTTCAACAATAAAACCAAAGCTAAATCGTTACCGTTTCAATTGGCCACTTTTAGCAATAAACTAAACGACAGGTTATAAAATATTGTTTAAACGATAAAAAGTACAACAAAGCGTCTTCGGAGCACTAGATGAAAACAATTCACAATTTCGTCTTTATTTAAGCACTACGATTTTTTTCCATTGGCGGCGCTAGTGTAGCGCAGTAACCCTCTTAATTAACACGTTCTGTTACACGTTGTATATTTTTTTTTTAAATTCCTAATGTAAATTAAAACCCCATATCTTGGACAGGTCACGGGTATTTACCATCATGGTGGTCCACCGAAGGCCGCCATGGCTTGCCAACCGTCTCGCCAAATGCCAAGAGCTGCCAAGTCGCCAATCGTGGCTGATTTAATATTCCTACGGCCACGCCAAACTTTTAATCAAGAAAAACGTACTGCTGTAAAAATGTTTTGTATTCATTTATCTTTATGGTCTTAGGGAAACGGTATGAACAAATATTCTTAGGGTTTTAACTTTTTACGAACTCAATTTTTTTTCTAAGGGTCACCCATCCGATAACTGTCCATATCGAAAAATATTGAGCTTTCAAAATTGGTAGCCTTAACCCATTGCATTAAGGCAACATCACTAACTTTGCTCGGATTCCAAAGTAAGTAGCTAAAGCACTTGTATTATGGAAATCACGGTGGAACTACAAACACCCAGACCTAAGCCAATATAGAAAAGTTCGTTTCCCAAATTGACCCAGCCGAAGATCGAACCCGGGACCTCAGAGATGGTGACACCTTGAAAACCGGGTGTATGTACCATGGGCAACAGCGTCGCTTAACCACTCCGCGCCAAAGTACTATTATATATTCTGTCAAAGTCAAAATCCAGGTCAAAATCGCTTTCACGCCGGCGCCGCGCCGTCACAACATACGTTTACAGGGGCGATACGCGCACACGAATTTTGTTGCTAACTGGTTAAGCGACGCTATTGCCCATAATAGTACAAACAAACCACTTGACCGTGGTCAGGGGGCCTATTACGAAAATAACGTACGCAATTACGTAACGCAGTCACTTGATCACGATAGTCGTCCGCAGTTAGTCGGTTGTAGCTATTACAAAGATTTTCATTTTGTCTATAGTTAGGTCATAGACTATTGAACGAATGGTATTGAATCTGCTAGATACAAACTGTCAAGCTTACGCAATCACTTTGCGACATCGCATACGCAAGTGCTTTGTAATAGGAAAAAATCAGAACGAAGCACAGACGCAGCTGCGTGTATCGTGTTAAACTTTTCGTAATAGACCCCCAGATCAGATATGGATCATCCGTCGTATATGGATCTGAGGAGACATAATTTGCACACAAAACTCTACATTCTCAATCTAACGACATAAGTACCAGTGTTCCAGGAAGCTCAGGCGCAGCTCCAAGACCTTGGCGCTGGGGTGAAGGTTGGCCCGGCGGCGCGGCGACCGGCCGACGACCGCGCGCCTAAATAAATAAATATGGCGGCGCTGAACCAACGCACGGTTAGGCCACTGGAAGCGGTATGGATGGACCACTGTAGTTTCGCATTTTTAAATTGAATTAAACAGGATATGAATATTAATATGTGTGATATGTAATAAGATATTAACATGGAGCGACTTGGGAGGCGACCTTTTTATCGAGAATCGCTTGTAAAATCTAATCGCAAACCTAATTCCAATGAGGTGGCGATTCGATTTTTATGCTATTGTCGATAAAAGCGCTAATTGACTAAAGTCACCTGCCAAGTTGCCTGCTAAGTTGACTCGTGTAAATACCATATTACAATCGATCCGAATTCCGAAACCCTTTAAACTAAATTGAAATTATTGAAAGTATTAAGTCATTATTATGATAATAATAAAATTACTGATCTCTCCGTGGTATTGTATATTGTAAATAACTAAATTACAATAAAAATGATTATGATAACATAGCCACAATAAAAAATGCAAATGAGCAAACGACCTATTCTACCATACTAACAAATTAAATGAAATAAATTTCAACTGCACCATCCAGCAGTTATACACACAGAGCACACAAAATGGCGACTCTTGCGCATTTACGATCTAATTATGACGATGCAATGTGACGAATGCTCTCCGTTCGCGCAGAACTCGAGCGGCACTTGCAAATCACGCGTACTGAATTATGTGCGGTTTTTGTTTTAACTTTGAGCTAATAAAAATGTTTTATAAGAAAAATTGATCAGGTAATTTTATCGCTTTGAAATAATTTTGTTTTTGACGTTAAACAAAATTTGATAACAATTTTTTTTTACAACAGCTCACATACATTGCTCTGATTATGAAATCCTCACCATTGAGGAACTGGCTATTATACCTCTAACTGCCGGAACACAACAACTTTTAAATTTTTGTTATGTCATCAAATATAATAACAATTCCACGCCCACCCACGATCAGTTCTACTTGATGGATGACGATGGACTTGATCGTGTATAGCCACCATTAGGTAAGATGGTGCTGGTAGCTAGCCGGGCGGACATGAAATAAGCTCTACCACCAATCCTGGGAATTAAACCCGGGACCACTGCGTCTTACACAAAAGGGTGAGCGAAAGTGAAAGTGAAATAAGCTTTATTCAAATAAACTTAATTATTAAGTACTTTTGAACCGTCTATATTTTCCTACCACCCGTTCCAGACTTTTTTAGCTGACAAGAAGAACGGGCGCAAGAAACTTATCAGCTGTAACAGCCATAAGTAACGATATTTACAAACTTGAATATATCGTTATCAGATAATTACAACAGGGTGACAGGATTATTGGCAACAACATAGACTTATTATATTACTTCAACAAAGTACACATTTCCACGCATTTTGATCTTTAAGATAATCGTCAACTTTATAATAACCTTTACCCATGAGCGTATTTTTAACATGGTTTTTAAATTCATGCAAAGGAAGATCAATCACTTGTTGTGAAACTTTATTAATAAAGGCTATGCCTTTCCCCGAGGCGGTTACTCGTATCTATCTTATAGGTATTATTATTTTGTCAAATTAGTATTAATATTTACACCAGAAAAAAATGAAGATGGGTCGTACAGTCATGCTTGTTGGCATCGCGTGATGGCCGATCGTCATTATTTACTGCCATGTCGAATTCCTAGTGAAACATCAATTTTTATTGACTGTACAAAGTTTCCGAAATCGGAATGACGGCGTGACGCAATTAAAGCGCATAAAATAATAAAAACAGTAACAACCATTAGAGAAGTTACGTCATCAGTATTTTTTACATCTGTATAAAAATATCATTAAATTGAATACAATGATTTCTTACCAATCAAAAAGATCAAAAATAAGGTAGAGTTTTTAATAGAACAAAATACAATAGAAAACCAGCCAAGTGCGCGTCGGAATTCGCACATTTAGGGTTCCGTGCCAAATAGGGCTAAGAGGCGAGGCTTATCTGTGCTACGCATTTGACCGCAAAGTTAATTTAGTTTGTAATAGACAAATGAGAGAATTTAAAGAAAAAAAATACAGATGTATAAATATACTGGTATTTGTTAGTAAAATATAGTCCTAATAAACATTATCACCAAACTATTTCAGATGTCAATGGGAAGTTACAAAATACTTTTGGAAAATAAGCTGACTTTGGCGGCTTTTCTTGCCTTTGTTGTCTAATAAATATTTTTAAATTAGTGTTTATTGATGGATTTGATTAAACAACAAAAATATTAAAGTCCAATGATTGATACAGCTGACGAGGGGAAATGCATCGGGATGATTTGGAGCGAAGTGAATCGCGAAGCCCAACTCAAAGTCTCAATGCAACTGGAGGTTATCCTGTGGACGTTCTCTGTCCTATCCAGTGGACATAGGAAATTAAGCCAAGTACAATACGTAAAAATTTCTCCGCTAACAAAATATGACAAAGTATCAAAGTGACTCATACGACAATAAAATCACAATTACAACTTGGCATACTCCTGAATGTATACAAGTATGTGAGGCCGATTTTAATGGACATCTGTCCACATTACAGAATACATTTAAAGAGCAGTTAAATGCAATCCTGTTTCACAGAAATATCAACTGAACAAAGGATGCGATTCCGCTTTTTATGCGGGATTTACACGGGTTGATCTCAATCGACTGTGACCGTCGATTTTAATTGACTAGCAGGTTGCTTGTAAAATTTAATCGCATTGCGACTAGTCGACCACAGCAGTTTGCCTGTGACTTAGTGACATTTCGTCGCTGTCGTCTATGTGTTCCGGTCACTGTGTCAGATAAGTTTGTGGCACGTATTAACACGATCGATTTTAATACCACGCGCATTTACACATTCATTTTAGTCACCTGCGGCCAAGGTCGAACGTCATTTACACAGTCGATTTTCGTCATGTGGCTTTAGTGCATCCGTGTAAACCCCACATTATTTTGTATAATTCCTTCCATTACGCGTATGAGAATATTAAAATGACAAGTTAGTATTTTCACCCTGCAACGCGTGGGCAGAGCTTTGTCGCAACAAGCTACTTGACTTGCGCTTGCGATCATTTAAGAGCTACATTTAATAGTTATTGTGACAAGTTACTGAAAGCTTCCTTCATTATTTAAAACTAACTTTCAAATATTGTGAGGACTAACTTGTATTATTTTGCATCATTATTTGCAAGTTTAGTGTTATTTATGATTTTTCTTTATTCATATGTATGTCTATATCTAATCTATGTATGTATCGATACAATTTCATGATTTACAAAAGTATCATATAAGAATCCCATAATTTGTAAAGTGTGTTTATTTTTCAACAAGTGGCATTAATTTATTTAAAACGACAGGAATCTTTTTTCTGTTTGTATATTACTAATTTTATTACCACTTATAGGTAGACTCTACCTTTATGACCTACATAAAAATATAATTGCTCAATTACGTGTACAGTAAAGTATGTCTAAATTAGTAAACATCTATAATGTGTTTCCAACAACGCGCAATCATGCGATTGTCTGTGAAATTACGTAGGTGTGCCATTTATCGTGATGATCTGAGATCTATTATAGTTTGTTCTATTCTGAACCTATAATTACGTACAGCTTCATATTAAACCTATGATTCTGTAACGCATTCATACCGTTATTCCATCAGGATTTTATGTTTCGCTTCAAGTATAAATTGTGTGGGTAAACGTTATAAAATTGAAGTAAAGTAAATAGTTTTTATATTCGTAAAAGTTTTGGGGAACAAAGCTTAAAGACATTAGTTAAAAGTATCCAATTAATTTTATTAGTTTTTGTTTTTTTCTTTGGAAGGAACTTTGTTTTTAAAATCATGTCAGTTCCATCCAACCAGAATAATACAAATAGCACAGAGTCAGTGCATTAGTGTCCTTATTGTTTGTACTTACAGGCTAGGTTATATAGCATCATCGCGGACTCCGAATTGGTTCCGCGAGGATGCTTTGTGCTACACCGACATTCAGCATATTAAGCTGGATGTATCGCGTCCATCGCATTCTGTCTTTTTATTAGATTAGGAACACAGTTATTTATTAAACGCGTTTAAACTAAACAAAGGTGTTGAACACTTACCTTTTCCCGACGTTTCAATTAGTTTGACTGATATATACTGTCCAGAAAATCCTAAAATATGTTTGAATAAAATACGCATTGCTCAAAAATTGTCTCAATGCATGATGAATATTTCGAGAGAATTTGTACATCGAATAGTGTTGTTCCCTTTCTAAGAGTATTGTGTTTGTGATCTAATGTCAAACGGGTGTCGAATAAAAAATCTGAAACATAATTTCTCTCAAATATGTTCATAAAAAACAACCTTATTATATCTCACGCCTCAAGTTAAGCGCTTTTAACTCAAAAAAAAAATTTACAATGAATTGCCTTCGTAGATTGGCCTCAAAAGTAGATAATAACGCTCAGCAGCTACAGCCTGAAGTTCTACAGCGGCTGTTAGCTCGCCGCCTGCACCAAATGTGATTAAACACTGGCTAAATTTGTTGCATTGAAAATTTTCTTCAATGTAAAGTTAATATACAATAAAATGATTATGAATTAAAAAAAAATATTCAGCTACATTTATATCCAATTTTGCTTGCTTATATTTTATTTATATTAAGGCTATGGTGTTATGTGTCAAATGGCAACTTTTTCTTATATTTTTAATCAGTCAATACATTCAATTCAGCTTCTTCAAAGTGCACTCGCAAGCAAAAATAACTACAGATTTTCATACAAACGAGGTAATTTTGAAGCTTTGGTTCTCCGCCCAGGAATAAACAGGGTGTGATTTAATTATGGCCATTCAAAGAGTAAATGGAGAAAGCCTAAATTGCTAAAGAAACCCAATAGATTAGAAGAGTCGTTTAGCTCAGGGTTCAAATTACATCAAAATATCGAAATGTAACACTAAAACCGACTTCAAAAAACCTACCTCTAAAAAGCAAGAAATAATATTCGTAATAATAAAAATACGTCTATTGAAGTCGGGTGGGGCTGGAGTACAAATTCCTTTTTTTTTATTCTAAAAGCCCCACCCGACTTCAATAGACGTATTTTTATTATTACGAATATTATTTCTTGCTTTTTAAAGGTAGGTTTTTTGAAGTCGGTTTTTTGTTTTTTTTAAACAATTTTTTATTTTTAGTGTAGGTAGGGTATATTATATATGTAGAAAAATCGGCTCAGCCAAACGTAAGATAATCGCGGAGAAACATACTTAAATACGGGTCAAACTGAGAACCTCCTTTTTTAAGTCGGTTAAAAAACTACACTTAAGATATCCCTCTTCCAACAAAGAAAATATTATCTTATTCAGTTCATAAACAAAGAAGTAATACGACCAATCATCGAGGTAATTCACACAAAATCATACTATTTTCATGCTTTTTTCAAAATCACTTGAAAAGTACAGAACCGATTTCCAAATTTTAAAAAATGGGACCAACTTGGGAGTGTACCTAATGTAAAACCGTTTGAATCATTTCAATCGGTCCAGCCGTCTTCGAGTAATCGGTGGACATACACAAAAAAAAAAAAAACAAATATACAGACGAACATAGAACCTCCTCCTTTTTTGGAAGTCGGTTAAAAACAAAAAACACTAACACTAAAACAAAAACAAAGCTTCGAAGTAACTTCGTTTGTATGAAAATAGACCTCTGTACTAGGTACTTATTTTTGCTAGCGAGTGTATTTCCATCCACTTCAGTCCACGCTTCTCCAGATACACTATTAAAAATAGGGCCAATTTAATAGATTACATTTGACATCTGTCAGTCCATAGTGTAGGATTAATTACTAGAAATATGTATTATTAACTAAAAAAAGTTAAGCAATTGGCCTTTGAATAAATTAATATTGTGTGTGGCCCGCTGTTATAAGGTAACATTGTTGAGTTTTGGGTTTACTAATGTTTTCCCTAATTTTAAATGCAATAATTTCATTTGCCATAATTGCATATGCCATAATTTCATTAAAAAAATGTTTTATTAGACCAACCAGAGGTGGTCGCATTAAAAGTTTTTATTTATAACCCATAGGTACGTTTAGGTGAAGAGATCCGTTATAAGTTATTTATATTATGTCAATTATGATTATGTCAAATAATTATGACACTTGTTATTATGGCACCTAATTTTATGTCAAATGAATGTTATGGCTAATGGATTGTTATGTCATACGTTGTTAGTATAAAAGACAATAATAATATGTATTACAAATGAATATTATGACCGCGGATCATTATGGCAAATGAAATTATTACAAATAATATTATGATAAACGAAGGAATACCTAAGTTTTGATGAAGTGTCAAATGTGTTCTATTAAAGTGGCCCTACTTATATGGCATTCATTATTATTATCATGAATGCAACAATTAATTTGACATGAAGTGTTCATTGTCAACTTCCCTAGCCCATTAAACCCATTTTTCGTCAAGTTCAAGAGTGCCGCAGTTACATAGAAACAATTACGATAGAAGTACAGTTACTTCAACGTTATGTGTCAAGGGCGCACGTATAACGACCGAGTATAGAAAATAACAGCCATTAAAGTTACTAGATTTGAGCTAGGAGTACACAGGAGGATAAAAAAGACAAGATTCTAAAAAAACGAAGTAACAAATTGTTCTATAAAACCTAAGTTCAGGCTCAACAGCACACGATCAGGCTGAAGAATTTTTGTAATCTTTATATATAAAAGAGTAAATCACTCACTCACTCATCACGAAATCTCAGAAACTATAAGTGCTAGGAATCTCAAATTTTGCATCGGGGTTCCTTTTGGGGCGTAGGTGCTCACTATACGACGGGATTTTGCGAAATTCAACCCCTATAGGGGTAAAACACGGTCGCAAAGTTTGTATGGGAGAACGCGATTCCTTTGCCCGATTGACTTGAAATTTGGCAAAGACATTCTTTCACAAAATTAATTGAACACGTGTTTCGTATTTTTTTCAATGTATCCCTTAACAGGGTTGAAAAGGGGTAGAAAGCTACTTTTAGGGTAATTTACTTCGATATCGGAATTAAAACTTCTTAGTGCATTTGAATTTAATTAAGAAAAATAAATATCAGTTGTCAGGTTGAATAAGTTGTCACCGCACGGTGACAACTTATTCAACGAGCTAACGTTTCGTTTTTAATTTTCAGTAATTTTCGAAAAGACTTTTTACCATTGAAAATGGTTATCAGATACAAATTGCCTGAGACGTATTATTGGCCATATCTCCGAGGATTTTAGGAGAATCGAAATGGGAATAGGACCAAAAGTTGAGGAATGTATCGAGACACGTGTGAACGTTTGAATTTTGACAATCTAAAACGGGTTTTTTGGTGGGTGTTTGTTTACTAAACTGCATTTCGGAAAAAAAACCCACAGAAAAAATGAAAAAAGGGTCCTAAGGTAACCTACAGGTCACAATTATTAACAGATTTTCAATTTTTTACGAAATATTAGTCAAATAAAACGTGGCAAAATCTGGCAAATATCAGACAACGTGACAAGGAATGTGGTATATAGAGAAGTGTTGAGGTTGAGAGCCAGATAATAACGCACCCGGCATGCGTTGCGTTGAGGTTGAGAGCCAGATAATAACGCACCCGGCATGCGTTGCGTTGAGGTTGAGAGCCAGATAATAACGCACCCGGCATGCGTTGCGTTGAGGTTGAGAGCCAGATAATAACGCACCCGGCATGCGTTGCGTTGAGGTTGAGAGCCAGATAATAACGCACCCGGCATGCGTTGCGTTGAGGTTGAGAGCCAGATAATAACGCACCCGGCATGCGTTGCGTTGAGGTTGAGAGCCAGATAATAACGCACCCGGCATGCGTTGCAATGTCACGTTTTTTAGCCATTAACCTTTTCAGTCGTAAGTAGAACAATTCACCAAACATAGACTTTTATATTACTAGCACCCGTGCAAAGCCGGGGCGGGCCGCTAGTAATATCATAAGTATAACACGAAAAGTGCAATAAAAATTTTGAACTTTAACTTCAAGATAAAAACAATAATGTTTGAGGGCAAGAGGAACAAGACACGATTGCACCAATCAGCACGCTTTTACAATTTTACAAAAAGTTACGGGATTTTATTATCTAATGGAGATATTTTGGTTGATTGCCATTGGTCTTACAATACAGTATCAACAAAGTCCACATGCAAATGACTTTAAAAACATTTCTCATGATTTTAATTGAATAGGTACCTAAATTGATTCAGTTAATAGGCAAAAATATACTTCTAATATTATCGAATGCAATGTGTACTTATCACTTATCTGTGCTTGAAACACAAAGTTTACACACATAGAAACAAATTATTAGGATTTTGATTGAAATAGTAAAATACTAAAGGTTGGTTCTTAAATTTATCCAATGGTGTAAACACACCTTAAATATACGCATTAAACCTAACGATGATTACTTGCTGACAATAGCCCATTTTGTGTCTTAATTATTAAGACAGATTTTTATTAATAAAAATATCATTACTCTATCTTAATATTTTCGCTTAATTTGCTAACCTTGTAAAGCTAACCTAACCTATAAACCAGTATTCTATAGTAACCAGATAAAGGTAGTTTATACATAATTGACATTTTCGTGGTAGTTCTATAATTCAGTCATTTGTTATTTTACCTACTTCATAAAGTTCTGTTAAGATTGTTGTTCTGTAAGCAGAAAGTAAAAAATATCGAAGCACATCACATGTTCATGTTTCTAATTTAATTCTTAGGTTTAACAGTACCATGTACTCGCATTTAGTGTGGTTAGGAGCGCTATCTGGGACAGATAGTTGACATTTTCATACAAAAAGAAAAAAAAAATATTACGTCTCTTCCTTACCTCAGTTAATATTGTTATACATCTGTCGTTAGTTCTGACTGTTGTCACGCCATTTCAAATAGTTTTGCTAGGTAGGTACTAGACGGCAGATACGATTTCATGGCACAACAGAACACAGAACCTTTTTTCTGTGTACTGTGTATGGGACTATGCATATCAAAATATGCACTAGATGCAAGTACATGGTACTGTTAAACCTAAGAATTAAATTAGAAACATGAACATGTGATGAGCTTCGATATTTTTTACTTTCTGCTTACAATCTCTAAAACTAGTCATTATTTCAATTTGCAACTTTATAGTTTCGATTAACCTGTTACAGGGTATACATATAAATTTACACAAAATTTCAGCCAAATTGACCGATTGGCTTTTTTCGAACATAACGGGTGTAACAAGACCTTCAACGAAGCCGAAATCCACGTATTCCGCCCATCATCAGGACCAATTTTTTTTTTAGACTATACCTGGGAAACCAATAGTTACGAAGTTATTGAAGGTCAAAGTCAAAAATTTTTTTAATTTTTTTTTATGAAATCTTATTTTATTCGTTATTTCCTACTTTTTGACTAAAGAAACATTATCAAAATTTTAAGTATTTCGTACCAAACAATGGCTTCAAAACGTCGTCACTCGATGTATCTCATGAGCACGCACATAAACGCTGCCTTTCAACTCGGCCGCACGCAGCTATGTAGCATACACTCGCAGGCGCGGCCTGTTGTACGCGTCACATTGCCTGGTAATGCATGCAATGCTTTTTTAACACCAAAAATCAAAATGGTTTCCCAGTAATAATTTTGAACAGAAATGGTCCTGATGATGGGCAGAATACGTAGACCTCGGCTTCGTTGAAGGTCTTGTTACACCCTGTAGAGTACAGAGTCCTTTGCAGATTTGGGTACATAATTAAATAAGAACAGTTAATAGATTTTCACAATTTCTGTAAGTAAGAACTAAAAAAAATTACAAAAATCAATCATAACAATGATTTTATGAGTCAGACAAGAACCAGGGCTCTGTTACTCCGCGCACGAGTCTGAACCGCTCGGCGTCCTTTGAGAGGACAAATTTCATACATCAGAAAAGATAAGATCTACGCGATAGAAAGGGAGGCAACTACTAAGTGATTGTTTTGGAGCGAATGGAGCGCTGTGCTGAATTGCACCTTATTGTGTCGGAGCAAGAGTCTCTATTTATTTAAACGATTTTGCGGAGTGCAACTTCTGTACGCTAGCACTATTATTTATTCTGTGCAAGAACTAAGAAAAAGTTTTTACACAGTCATATCGAACCTACTAAGTAACATAATAACACCCGTATTGCATTTTATCACTTCCATTCCGTTTCCGTGATCAAAGAATGCCGATCGATATATTAATGAGTACTTACCTATAATATGATATGACGGTGGGAAAAATATGTGTTTGTGTGTTGAATATTTGCTATGTTACTTAATATATGTAATGATGTTAATGTTATACGTTTAAGGTAACATTTTATGTAACGTTATAACATCGTAACGTTATACGAAAAAGAAACAGAAAATATTATTCGATTCAGTAAATAATGCAAAAAAAATACGAAATAAGAATAAATACCTTAAATCCCGTTAAAATCCGTTAGGTGTTTTAATTTAAATAGCAAATAAAAAATAAAAAGTTGCGTTTGTTGCGTGATCAGAGGCAAACTAGCGAGGCAGTCCAGTACCTATATCAGGTTTCAATTTATAAATTTAAAAAAATTGCTGGGTTATCCCAGTTTTCAAGTGTTTGTTCTTTGTAACATTATTAACTCAAAGGATAAGTTCGAAGTCTAATAAATGGAATGAAGAACATCATTCGATAAGCGCGAATCTTTTTCGTTGTAAGCTCTCTAAATGAGGGCTTTTCAAAGTGACATTAAAAAAATAAAAATAGTAACTATTTGCCTCACTAGATGGCGTTGATGGAAAGAGATGAGTCAAAATTGGCAAATAAACGGCCTGTAGGTACCAAAGAGGCAAGTAAGCGCTCGCTTTCTGACATCTGCCCAAAGAAAAACATTTTAGGGTTACTCTTCGAAGATGAGTAAAAAAAAACATTGAGACATATATTTTTATCAACGCCATCTATCGAGCCTACATCAGCTTTTTCTCATTTTAAAAAGCCCCCATTGTACCGATGTTTTATTGTAACATTACGTAGGCTAGGTTTTTACTTAGCAAGCTCTTTCTTTCATCGGCTTCTTTTTAGCTTTTAGGGTTTCGAAAGTGGCTAAGAATAAGTCTATTTAATATAAAAAAAAAAATATTTATCACTCACAAGTAAAACTGCAAGCAAAACCTATCGCTCTGCTATCGCTAATGATTAATACAAAAACATATTATCTTATCGTTAAGGTCGCCCGCATTGTAGATCGGTTAGTAAATGTTAGTTATTTTATCGATAACAATGAAGTCATCAGACAGCATGGCAGCAGATTGGCGTACTTGAAAATTACGATAAAACATTTACATGATTGATGTCACGTTGTGCGGTTTTTATTTGAATAGAACTACTTACCTACCTACTTATAATTCCAAGCGCAATAAATATTGATATAAAACACTTTTGCGCATCATAACATTCATGATTCAATTGATATTTTTGGGTTTGTTTAGTTACATTTAACTAACATAAGCTAAAACATCATCATAGAACATACTAGCCCTCTTCCCTGTGAGGGTGTTGCCATACCGACCGTCCTCAAAGAGGAACTGCTACCAGGGCTCTGACACTCCGCGCGCGAGTCTGAAGCGCTGGGCGTCCTCTGACTGAGAGGACAAATTTCATACATCAGAAAAGATAAGACCTACGCGATAGACTGTGTGTGCGACCTGAATTGTACTTTATTATGTCGGAGCAAGAGTTGCAATTTATTTAAACGATTTGGGGAGTGCAACTTCTGTACGCTAGTCTAGTGTATTATCTATTCTGTGTTGCTACATAACTTATGTGATGAATGATGATCTTTAATAAATTGTTTAGCATGACCATACTTAGACGAAAACAAATAGGCATAAAATAATCAAATGATAATTGATGAGTATTTTTTTTATTGTAAATCTATTGATTAGAATAGAATAGAATAAATTTCATAAATTTACATGCTCTATGTTCCTTCATTGCCCGTGACACTACTGCGTGGCACTATCAACTGTTGTTGGCCAAATGGACGGAATACAAATTAAATTTTTGTACTAAAGCCTGTCCACGGAAAAATGTGGTCGCTGTATTTGCTTAAAAATAAATATAAACAAAATACTATGATCTGTCCCCTCGATACTAAGACATACCGGATAGTGAAAGCTTTCTTTTGGTACTGTTTGTAATTTTGTGAATTAATAATTTCATTAAAATGTCCTAGAGCCAAATCTAAAAAATCTTGTAAACCTACAACCAAAATACTGGTATATCGCAAGTAAAGTTAGCTAAATTATTAGGAGTTCCAAAATCTACCGTCCAAAAGTATTGGCTAATTATAAATCGAGGTTGTCTGTTGCAAGAATGACAGATTCCGGTAGAAAATGCGGTCCAGTTCATAAGACCAAGGCGAATAAAGTCATCGAGCACATAGAAAAATCCAAGCCTTTCCGTCCGCGATGTCGCCAAAAAATATGAGGTATCGAAATCGTATGTGCAAAAAATTAAACAGAATGCAGGTTTAAGATCATACAAGGCATATACAGTTTCTAATCGCGATGCTGCTAAAGAAAAAATATGTAAAACCCGTGCCCGAAAATTGTATACGGATTATTTAACAGGTTGCATTTTGATGGACGACGAAACCTACGTGAAAGCGGACTTTAAACAATTGCCAGGTTTACAGTTTCATGTTTCAAATCAACGAGAGAACGTCGATGAACAATTTAAGACCAAATGCTTGATAAATTTGCAAAAAAAATCTTGTTTGGCAAGCCCTTTGTTCATGTGGTCAAAAAAGCAAATCATTTGTGACTCCTGGCACCGTTAACCAAGTCATGTACATGAAGGAGAATCTAGAAAAACGTTTATTGCCATTTATAAGAACGAAACCACAACGAATACGTCATATTCTGGTCTGATTTAGCCACTTCCCATTATGCTAAATTTGTTATGGATTTTTATACTGAAAATAACATCTCTTTTGTACCGAAATCTGCAAATCCGCCAAACTCTCCTGAACTCCGTCCTATAGAGAAGTACTGGGCAAAAATGAAGAGCAAATTAAAGAAAAAAGGGAGATTGGCCACAAATATGCAAAAATTTACATGAATGTGGGATACCACAAGTAAAACGGTGACTAATGCTGATGTGCAGAGATTAATGGAAGGCATCAAAAGGAAAGTCAGGGCACTTTACCAGTCTAAAATTTTATAAATATTCGAGATATTTTCAAGAATATTAATAAAATTGTAATGTTATAATGAATTTAAGTTGTTTTTGTTGTTTTCTTGTCTAGTTTGTCATCATAGTGTTGACCACATTTTTTCGTGGACAGGCAATTTTCAATTTCAATTTGTAATCTCTGTGATTATTAGCCTAATTGTCACTTTCTTTTAAACGTCAAACTCAAATAGTTTGACAGAGAGTAACCATCGTGTATCTACATCGTGCAACCATCATACATCTGCTATACAACCTTTATTAGTAAGGGGGTATTCCTAAAACCACTGAGCAATTTTTTTCAACAAATTAATCCTTAAAGCTTCGCAAAATAAGACAAAATATTTTCCATTGTTGTGCGGCTCGATCGGGCCGCTCGGGCGTTGATAAATTGAGTTTTTGCATTTAGCGTAAGTAAATGAATTTAAATTGATTCTTCTGGGAACGGAAATCTGTAAGAAAGTCGAAGACTCGAAGTTAATTTCACAGGGACTTAGAACCATTGACATTATGAGTTCCAGAAAAGAGCAATACGTACCAAAGTCGCCCTTAGGTCAATGCTTTAAAAACGACCACATTAATTAAACCTTTGAAAAGCAATGATAAATTAGTCGTTGCACCCAACATCATTATAATTTAACAAAATACAGTTAGGTACAGACCAGAGCACCTCAGATGTAACATATTGACCTCTTTACGCTCTACGTAACAAAAGTTGTTTTAGCAGTACAACTGTAACATGTGATGTGTCGTCGTGTGTACGGTACGGCTAAAACAAAATCCTAAAATGGCTCGATTTCCGACGAATCCCGTCACAGGTTACAACGGTATGTTTTGATTGTGTTCCCATCCAAAAATGGACCTAATTACTTGTGCCATAAAGGCAAGTCTTGATTTGAAAATCAACCATTATCGGTTTTTGCGGATTAAATTAATTCTTACTCATTGGTAACGGGCATTGGTGAGTCACACGAGAACCGAATGGGTACCTACTAATTGTAGAAATGAAAAACATTAAAAAAACTATTTTCTCGGCTTGAAAATTATAGTTTTACGTTTCAGGGATCAAAGGACCCCGAACCTATAGTTAGAAAAAAGTGGTTTCAGTTAAATGTCCTGTGATTTTGATATGTTATAGATTTCGGTGCCCTGAGTAAAAGTCTCTATAGGTGCTGCCAATGTTTTCGAGTCCCTTTCAGAGTTTCGTCTGATGATGTACCTTCCTGATCATATTATAAAAACTATAAATAACGGACAAAATGAAAGAAAAACAGTGTTTAAGATTAAAAAAATATTAATCTATATTTACTTATACCTCTACCGAATCATATTTTTTTATAAATGTTATACTTTTAACTTTTACATTATTACCAAGATGAGAAATGATACATCTATAAATGCACGTCGACGTGCATTTGAAGTTGACATTCCCACCATTTTATTTATCTCTGAATGGCGAGTATATCACAACATAAGTTGAATCACGTAAGTACTTGTTGTATGGTCTGTGGTTGAATCTAATGTCAATTGTTTTATATAAGTAGTTAGGAATTGGAACTTATAAGTACTAACTAATGCTTCGTTTTGTTATATTCTGAAAAATCTCTGACAGGGACTCGGAAACAGTGGTAGCACCCATCTCTATGGGTTCTACCACTGTTTCCGGTGCCTTGAGTAAAAGTCTTTACTTTTACTCAGGGCACCGAAATCTATAACATATCAAAATCCCACATTAATCTAACTATAGGTTCGGGGTCCTTTCACTAATTTATAATTTGAAATCTTTAACGTAATTACAACGAATATCAAATAAATTAGTAGAATGGGAATATAACATGTGTTTTGTTGTATTTTGACTTTATATGCATTTATTATGATTATTTAATTGTCCTTTCACTAATTTATAATTTAAAATCTTTAACGTAATTACAACGAATATCAAATAAATTAGTAGAATGGGAATATAACATAGTGTTTTGTTGTATTTTGACTTTATATGCATTTCTTATGATTATTTAATTAAGTTATTATTGTATCTTTCTGTATTTCAGACAATTTCCATATTTAGTTTAGGAATTTCCATTATTTCACTTTGCAGTTTTGATCAGCCTGGGGGCATATTTACCCAAATTTTCAGCCATATTGACTAATTGGCTTTTTTCGATCATTTTGTGCGTGGTCCTTTCGTCTAAATCGATCAAGCGGTTTAGGCGTGAAAACGTAGCAGACAGACATACAGAGTTACTTTCGCATTTTACCTTGATGTGCTGTCGTGTGTACAAGCAACAAGCAATCATCAAAAGTCATGAACACAGACGATCATAGTGTAGTATTATTATGAAGCCGTGAGCATTTTCATTCATCGAATTACAACAGACCTATTTTAAAAGAGACCGTTTGTAGGGAAACCTTGAATCTGCTAAAAATGATTCAGTCCTCCGAGATTGTATACAAAATTATTAAGATAATAAGCGGATACGTATATTTTGGTCACGAACCAATTGACAATGATCGGTACGGTTCTAGGCTAGTGATGTAGACAATTGATAAATATCGATAAAGTAGCAAACGATGATTGAATATAGAGTCGATATAGATTAACGTTGTCGATATTTGTTGTATTTTAGAAGGTCGACTACTAATTCAATCATCATCATCATTAAGATAAATCATTTGACTACCTAAAGTTTGACTACGAGGAAGCAGTTTGTTTATAGTGTGCTGTTTCTATAGTAATAACACATTGTCAGTTATTTTTCGGCTTTTCTAATTGTACTGCCGCGAGAAAACAAACGAAAATTATATAAATAACCAACGTAACGAAATCTAGAACTGTGTCTACACAAATTATATCGCAAAGCGGAGGATGTCACAAAAATACCGATAGAATAAAAGGGTACTTACTGTAATTGAGGAGATTCTAAGTACGCAATCGGTTTCTCATCAATCAAACGGTCACCAAAACGGCCACCAGCGAATCTTTCTATATCAAGCCGCAAATAAGGACTAGGGCACTTTCGTCAGATTCCGTTCTCGTCAGATAAAAAACAGCCTATATTTTTTTTTGACGTAAACGGAATCTGACGGAAGTGTCCTAGATCGTGTTGAATACCGAGTTCTTTGTGATAAACTCGTAATAGACAGACGGAACACACAGCTAAGCTAACATTAGTTTACTTAGTAGGTACATACATTATGTAAAATCCAAGAGAAAATGGTAGAAACTCAATTATTGATAAACATTGTTGTAAATTCACCTACCTGCAGAGTAGTGTTCACCCAAATACTATCTAAACTCTGTAAATGCCTAAATACAAAGTTTTAAGTATGAAGCCTAGTTTTCATCAGGGACCTCTTTTAATTTATTAAGTACTTATTCTTACCTCTTTTTACTTATTAAGTAGGTACCTATACAGGGTAATTTTGTATTCACCATCCAAATCTTGAGGATGTGTTCATTCCTGGAACCTGCCAACTTTCTATAAGGAACACATGGCCAAATATGTAAAAAAATCGACTATCCATACAAATCAAAGAGCTCACGTGATCAATTTAGTATGGGATGACCAAAATTTTGAGGTGAAATTCGACACAATGTTTCTTAGAGGAAGTTGTTTAGTTTCATGGACCGGACACATCCTTGAGGGGTGAGTAATAAAGTGAGTAATTGTTTTTACGATGTCGCTTCCAAAAACCTGTCTTATCTTAAAGATCTCATCCTAATGAGCGAACAATATCCTATAGTGTAAGTCTATCATGGGCAGTTTTTGAGATATTATAGTTTAAAAATAATTTTTTTTTTGCCGTGTCGCTTAAAAAAACAGTTTCATCTCAAAGATCATAAATCCAAATAAGAAAAAAATATTCTACAGCGTAAGTCTACCATGGGCAGTTTTTGAGACATTTAAGATTAAAAAATTATATGTAAGTGATTTTTTTTGGTAATGTCGCTTCTAAAAACCTACCTCTAAAAAGCAAGAAATAATATTCGTAATAATAAAAATACGTCTATTGAAGTCGGGTGGGGCTGGAGTAAAGATTATTTTTTTTTATTTTAAAAGCCCCACCCGACTTCAGTAGACGTATTTTTATTATTACGAATATTATTTTTTGCTTTTTAGAGGTAGGTTTTTTGAAGTCGGTTTTTTTTTTTTAAACTATTTTTTATTTTTTTATTTTTAGTGTACCTTGTAGGTAAGGTATATTATATATGTTGAAAAATCGGCTGAGCCAAACGTAAGATAATCGCGGAGAAACATACTTAAATACGGGTCAAACTGAGAACATCCTTTTTTAAGTCGGTTAAAAAACTACACCTTAAGATATCCCTCTTTCAACAAAAAATAATTATCTTATTCAGTTCATAAACAAAGAAGTAATACGACATTATCATCGAGGTAATTCACACAAAATCATACTATTTTCATGCTTTTTTCAAGATTACTTGAAAAGTACTGAACCGATTTCCAAATTTTAAAAAATGGGACCAACTTGGGAGTTTACTTAATGTAATAACGTTTGAATCGTTTTTTTGGAAGCGACATTGCCAAAAAAAAAATTACCTACATATAATTTTTAGTCTTAAATATCTCAAAAACTGCCCATGATAGACTTACGCTGTAGGATGTTTTTTTGTTTATTTGGATAAGATCTTTGAGCTGAAACTGGTTTTAGAAAGCGACATCGCCAAAAAAAAGAAAATGAACCACAATTTTTTTTTAACTTGAATATCTCAAAAACTGCCCATGATAGACTTACGCTGTAGAATATTTTTTTGCTTATTTGGAAAAGATCTTTGAGATGAAACTGTTTTTTGGAAGCGACATCGAAAAAAAATACCCACCTCTCTATCGAAAATTATTTATAAATATTATGCAGCAGGCAATTTCACATCTCTCACTGAATAAAACCTGCTGGTAGCAAAAGTTACTGGCCTGGAAATGTACCTGGTGACACCTCAAGGGCTTGAGCCTTAGAAGGAAGTTGGGATGGTAAGTTCAGAATGACCCGATATACAGGGTGGATTTTTGAGTATGTACATTTAAGGGCAGACCCAGACCTTAACCGCTTAAGTTACAGGAAAACGTTCCTAGGAGACCTTCCATAACTTTTTATGATATTCTGAACTGCATTCACAGATTTTGAAAAAAAGTTGCAAAAAGAAAAAGCAAAAAAAAATGCAAAACGAAAAAAAAAGTTTTATGCCAATCGATCCCATTTCATGTGGGGATTAAAAAACTTTATGGGACCATTTAAGGTTTGAGTACTAGAAACGACAGAAATCGCTAAAAACTTTTCCCATACATTTTGTACGGAAAAACGAAAAATTTACTCGAAATATTTTTTATTGCCAAACTATCTTATTTCTTACTGTGATCAAAATACTCTTTGAGTACAGAAACAACTTTTTTGATCTAATGTTGCAAAAGATTGTGCCTGCGTGTGAAGGTGATGTTGTGACTTACTGTAGTTTCTAACGGACTAATTAAAAATTATAAATAAAAATAAGGCGCAATTTCTAAGATTAATCAGCATGCGCCCTACGATTTAAGGTTACTTCTGTATAGGGTTAAAAAATTATGTACTTATTACCGAATTTGCATTATTACCGAATATAAAAACAAACAAACAAACAGAAAAACCAATTTAATATGCATATCAGAGTTTATAGATGCGATTACGAATTGTCGGCAATTAAAGCCATTCAAGAGGTGTTTCCCAACATTAAGATTCAAAGGCTATTATTACCATTTTAAATATGCCGTTTACAAAATGAGCAAAAAGTTAAATTTTAACAAAACTCAAGAAGAAGAAAAGATCACTCGCATGTGCACACTTTTGGCTTTACTTCCTCCTTGCTTGATTTCTGAAGCATATCGAAATATTGCAATAAATACAGTGGCATCACAAATTGAGACATCACAGAATTTTTTAAGCTATTTCAATAAACAATGGATGGAAACAATTGTTAAAGAGATATTCAACAGCTAAAGGTATAATTAAAAAAACCGCACTACTAATGCAATCGAAGGATGGCATAGAAGGATAAATTAAAAAATACCGTCGAAACCAATCCTTCCAATCTTCTGTATTATTGAAAAAAGAAGCTATAACCAATACATTAAGTTGCAAAAAAGTGCATTCCACTGTCCCGATAAAAAGAAAAGTAAAAAAATATACGAAAGGATAAAAAGATTGAAGTCATAATAGCAGACTGCGTTATAAACAAAATTCCAATATTAAATTGTTTGACCATGTTAGCAGTCTGTGAATTCTTAAAATATTTTCTGTTTCCTACTTATTAATACAAAATAAAAAAATCTTATTAGGGACCCATTAGTTTCTTTTTTATCGACTGTGCTTTGGCTAGTTTGAGAATCTGTTATTAAAAGAATCTATTTTTTGCGAATCGGCTATTTTGCGTTTCTGATATTATGCGCCTAAAGGTTTAATGATTACTGATTGCAAACATTTTCAGGTAGGTGCCATAAGTAAATACATAATCATCCGAGTTCTAAGAGACCATATAAAAAACTTGTTTCCGGCTATATAAAAAACAGGCTTTATCCGAGTTCGAGAGCTTTTATAAAACTTGCTTCTGAATGAACTTATCTGAACTACAAACGGGCGTTATGTGACTACGAGCTTTACTAAATTTATTTAAGGAAGTTGGATATTTAAATTAAATAAAAACTTCGATTTTAAAAAATACTATATTGTTTGTAATAAGTACTAATTTTGCAATAAAATTGTATTTGGACTTCTGAAACACCGAGTGCATGCATCACATTTATTTAAAAAGGTAATTGAATAATTGAGCAATATTATTTTTGATAAAATAAATATCGACTAAAATCCTTTAAACACACCCCATCACTAACCGTCGACTGACTAACCTTTACTCGACTGTATTTTGCTTTTGCAAGTTTAATCATGCTCTGAGGCCCGTTCGTGACGCAACGTTTCGCAAGCTTAATCATTATTTTATCTTACAAATTGTATTCATGCTGGAACTGTCGACAGTCGATATGGTATTCTTGCCGTGTATCGATAACGAGGCCTATTAAATCACGTCACTAATTTTGTTAATTGATTGAATATTTATTGAATTTGCTTTAACGAGTTTCTTCTTTTGGGTTTATTAACTAAAGGCAATTATATTTTTACGGTTCTTACAATTATATCTTACTTGCAATTTTGTACAGAAATATGACGATGTATTGCACAACATTGTGTTTTGTTGCAACGGTACAACAACAGATAAGGTCATAAAGTTGTATCTACTGAATCTGTAAATAAACGGATATGTAGCAAATACGTCGATTTAGTGTTGGTTCTCTTTTATTAGGAAACAGCCCTAGAGTTCATTAAATTTCTACAGTTTATTTAGGAAGGCCCAACACCGAAGATGTTACCATAAGAGAAAATAAATTTTTAACCCTGTTCAGATGGTTGTATGATGCATTTGTGCTGTGATTGAGACCCGTTTTTCCACATTGTTCACTTAAGTAAGATCAACTATGTCAGTATTTTGTGCTTTATGCATCAATTATCTATTGCAGTGTAAACAATCACCGTCATAATGATAACCTCTATGGTCTAGTCAGTGGTTCGTCACCGTTTGATTCCCAGAGGGGGGGGGGGGGGGTACCATTGGTATTTGGTTTGGTTGGTGGTAGGGCTTATTTCAAGTCCGCCTGCAACAATTCAAAGTTAGAGGTAAGATAGCCAGTTCCCCAGTGGTGAGGTTTCTGGGTGTAGTGCGCTTCCACCTTCGGCCTTATCGTCACTTAACATCAGGTGAGGTAAAGGCCAAGCACTAAATACCCCGTCGTGCATAAAAAGGGGCCTCTATTTGACTTTTCTGAGTGAGAATCGAACCCTGAGGCGAAAGCAACACTGGGGGTTTTGTCTGCTATTTAAGCAGTCCTCATTTATTTTCATACAGGACTTTCTGTAAGTTTTCTTATGACTTTTTGTATAAGAAAACGACATCTTCAAAACCGTGGTTTTTCTTATTAAATTAGCGGGTTTAAAATATCAAATACAGTTTGTCTACATCTAAATGTCATGTTTGTATATCAGATTAATGTTCTTTGAAATTACATAATAACGTATTAAAAACCACTCTCGAGCTTCTCATGCTACTGGGACTTGAACCAAATTGTTAACAAGACAGTTATTTGATTTTTCACAGACATGATTTAACTATAGCTTCCCCCCGCGGATTTTCCATAAACAACTTCTTCCCCCTTTTCACCCCTTTAGGGGTGGAATCATCAAAAATCCTGAGTCACCTCAATATTTATTTTCAATCGTCAGCCTAAACACAAGATAAAAATCTTCAAAATTCTGACTTTGAAACCTCGGATTTTCATACAAACTTTCATCCCCTATTTTATCCCCTGAGGGGTGGAATTTCCAAAAATCCTTTTTCAATGAATGCCTGCACTGTATTAAGTATCTATGTACATCAAGTCCCTAGGTCCAGTGGTTTGGGCTGTGCATGTGCAGTGCATGATTAATCAATGTTGTTGACCCGTGACGATCGATTGCAAAACAACGGAAAACACTTGGCACTATTTACATAACAGAAAAATGTAACTTATTCAATAATCGTGAGACAATAGGCTCGTTATACTAAATGTTCATCAAGTGCAATTTTATTATTCAGAGTCATTTGCCTATCAAGCGGGTGTTCAATGCTGGATGAAATTTAATAGTCGAAATAATTAAAAACATTATCGTTTTAATTGATACTAATAACCTATTTCTTATTTTGGAAAACTAGAGAGCTACCCAAGGTATATTTTATTATAGTTTCAAGATTATAGGTTTCTTACAGCATTGAAAAACTACTAAATTGGAGGTCTGAATTTTCGCCTATTTAAGTCTCGCAAGAAATTGCCAAAGCTATTGATACAAAAAACAATTATTTTTAAAAAATTTTACCTATCCTATTAAAAAAGCATATTCACGAATATATCTGTAGTTTTCTTTAACGCCTGCGGTGCACCATCCTGTATATGCGCAAAGCCATATTTTAACATGGAAGATAAAACAGTGAACTTATATATAACAGCTAATCTGGCAATAAATCATATAAGTTTTCTAATACATTTTAAAAATGGTCCGGAAGGCTGGACTGCTTTACACTCAAACTAGTAGAGATAGATTTTAATTTTTATTTTACAAGGAATTTTTCACCCCTTGTTTATAAATAGGGATGTTATAAAGTTCAACGTGAGTTTAAGACGACTCTGTCGGCCTTACCACAAAAGATTTTAAAACACTATTTAATAAAAACACTGTGTAAATGTGATGCCGTCTCTTTCAAACAATATTGTCAAAAAAGTGACAGCATCACATTAAAACGTTTTAAATAAATAAACACTTGTTGAACAGTGTTTTAAAATATTGTGTGGTAAGGCCGTGGTTTCTATCTGTGCCATCGTGGCACCTTGACAAATAAGTCGACTAAGATTTTGTTTAAAAAGTGTCTGCGTTTATTTTTCCCAAAGGAAAAAATTGGCGTCTCTTACTTGAACCTAAATTAATTAAAAAACAAAAATTGAATCGCCACAGTGTTGAGTTTCTATTAAACTACCGATAGCGCATAAGGGCGAATCTCAACAACCATGATTTTTTGTCTAATTTTGGTGATAATTTTTGTTATTAACTTTTCGTCCAAATTTGTTTAATCGTAAGCAAGAGTAATATTTACTGTTACATAAAATGTTAGTGAAGTTAAAAGAATTGTTATAATTTTTGAAATATTTGAAACACCGAAATTTGTCACCCACCAAAATTGTCATACGCCACCAAAATTTGAAAATCTGACACCAAAATTGATCAACTCCACCAAAATTAGAAATCCGTACTAATATTCATACTAAACGAATATTTAGGATGCGTTATTAGTAACTATCCGTCTGTTAGGTTGTTAATGTAAATAATAAGTACCAGTGAGTGGTAGTAGAGTGTCAGTGAGTGGTGTATGTGCCGGCCTAGAATAGCACTAACCTCTCTCGTCCCGTGGGTGTCGTAAAAGGTGACTAAGGGAGTAAGCCATCAGGAGACGGGCAGCAGCGTCTTCTAAAAACTTGGTACTACTGCAATCGCCAACCCGACTGCCAAGCCTGGTTATTATGGCAAACCCCCTAAGATGATTAGACAAAAAAAATGCCCTTTAGTCCCCGGCAGTCCCGCTATTCCTAGCAACGATAGTGGCTATGGTAACGGTGGCGCAGGGGGTGCTAAGAATTCCCGGATGAGGCCTTACTACAAGCTCTCATAGCAATGGCAAATTATAACACCTGCACATTGAGAACTGACGTGAAGTTAACCAAGTTAGAAGAAGTTATTAGCAAGTTTCATTGGGAATTGGGACATCATTGGGTTATCTAAAGTCCGAAGAGAGGGAGAGGACTCGATAACCTTCAATTCCGGTAACTTGCTATACCTACTACCAGGAGGGCGAAAACAGTTCCTAGGTGGTGTCGAGTTCATCGTCCTCAAGTCTCTTGTTAACAACGTGGTCACTATGATTGTTGTACAGGTCTACGCTCTGACCTCGACGCACCAAGAGTGGTGTAGGTGGAAGCTATTCACGAAGTGGAGGCTCTGTACAAGGAGATCTTTAAAGCCATGCATAGCTACAAAACCCACTACACTGTTGTGATGGAGGACTTTAATGCAAAGTTGGGGAAACGTTGCGGTAGTGAGTTGAGAGTGGGGCCATTTGGAGTTGGGCAACGGAATGCTAGAGGCCAGATGCTGGCCAACTTTAAGGAGAGGGAGAACTTTTTTATAATGAACTCCTTCTTCAGGAAGTCGGAAAGCCGAAAGTGGACCCGGATCAGTCCAGACATTACAGTAAAAAATGAGATAGATGTTATCATGTCGACGAAAAAGCAAAATTATATCACTGAGATCAACACTGTCAAGACAGGGAGCGATCACCGATTGTTACGTGGCACATTGAATCCTACTAATATTTTAAATGTGAAAGTTTGTTTCTTTGGATGTTTGTTCCTCAATCACGCAAAAATGGTTGAACAAATATGGATTAAATTTAACACACAGATAGTTAATAGCCTGGATTGAAACATAGAATACTTTTATCCTGGTCAAAGGTTCCCTAGGGGTTTTCTGAATGTCCACGCGGATCAAGTCGCAAGTCGACAAAGTCTTCGCTCCGATCATTACCGGCCCACATTCAAAACCCCGAGCTTTCAACTCGAGCTCCAAAACCTCTTCAAATTCCTTGAGAACAGCATAGATGTGGGCGATCTATAAACAACATGGCGGTGGATATTGTCCGTATGGTAGGGTCCAAGTTATTTAAGTCCCGCCATCCCAAGTTAAAGAAACTCTCCGACCACACACTTCTACTCATGGATCAGAGACGGGAAATGAGGCTTCAGAACTCAGCGGATGCTCAACATTATCGGCAGCTAAATAGGCATAGGTTGGTATATCTAAGTCTTTGACGAGCGACCTTCACCAATTTAATACCAATCGTATTAAAGAGGCTATCGAGCTGAATAAAGACTACAAAGTGTTCGCGAGATATCTGTCTATTGGGCAAAGCCAGATGATGAAGCTGAAAACTGACGACGGTTGCATTATTTCATCAAAGCCTGTAATCCTGAGAGACATCGAGTTTCTATACGCAGTTATATTCCACGCAGACACCTGTTGAAAGCAAGACTAAAGACCCCAGTGCCGAGCTTCCCCGACACTATACCGAACATATCCCACACACTTCTACTCATGGATTAGAGACGGGAAATGAGGCTTCAGAACTCAGCGGATGCTCAACATTATCAGCAGCTTAATAGGCATAGGTAGGTATATCTAAGTCTTTGACGAGCGACCTTCACCAATTTAATAACAATCGTATTAAAGAGGCTATCGAGCGGAATAAAGGCTCCAAAGTGTTCGCGAGATATCTGTGTATTGGGCAAAACAAGATGACGAAGCTGAAAACTGACGACGGTTGCATTGTTTCATCAAAGCCTGTAATCCTGAGGGACATCGAGAGTTTCTATACGCAGTTATATTCCACGCAGACACCTGTTGAAAGCAAGACTAAAGACCCTAGTGTCGAGCTTACCCGACACTATACCGAAGATGTGCCGAACGCCAGCCTGAGGTTGAGAAGTCTTGTTTGAGAGCTGTAGTATGGCTCACAAACAGCAGAAAAACAACAAAGCGGGGGGTGATGACGGAATCACTACAGAACTTTTGAGAGCGGGCGGTAAACCGATACTTAAAGACCTCCGGTCAGAAGCTTTTCAATTCCGTCATCGTCGAGGGCAGACGCCGAAGACATAGAACATAAGCGAGGTGATACTGTTCTTTAAAAAAAGGGTGACAACGTGACAAGACCCTTTTGAAGAATTACAGACCCATCTCGCTTTTGAGCCATGTTTATAAGTTGTTTTCGAGAGTCCTTACTAATTCGTCTCGCTCGCAGGTTCGACCGACTTCTAACCTCCCGAACAAGCCAGGTTCCGAAAAGGCATTAGTACCATAGACCACATCCATAGGCTGTTAGTTATATAGAAAACCAAGGAGTATATTTTGCCACTTTGCTTGGCGTTCGTGAACTATGAGAGTCTTGGATTCGATAGAGACCTGGGTGGTGCTGCAGTCTCTTACTTCTACGAAAATGCCATCATGTCAGTCTGACTACAGGACCAGAGCACAAATCCCATTCAACTGCAGCGAGGTGTGAGACATGGAGACGACATTATTTCTCCGAAACTGTTCACAGCTGCGTTGGAGCACTTCTTTAAGCTTTGGACTGGAAAAAATTCGGCATCAACATTAATGGCCAGTACCTAACACACCTTCGTTTTGCCGATGATATAGTTATTATGGCTGACACCTTGGAAGACCTGAACACAATGCTCGAAAATCTTAGTAGCGCTTCCCAAAGAGTGGGTCTTAGGATGAACTTGGATGTGTTGTACCCACTTCAGCTCATGTTGGAAATACCACACTCAAAGTTGTTGACTATTACGTATACCTAGGACAGGAAGTCCAGTTAGGTATAAGTCCAACATCTAGAAAAAGATCTCTCGTCGAATCTACTGTTGAGAATTCCAATTTTGATACCAAAATACCACCAAAATCACCAAAATTGCACCACCAAAATTGAAATTATATAAAAAAAATACACAAAATAAAAACTGTTGGGAATATTCTACCTAACTTTCTATCACTTTTAAAGCACACCATGCGTTCATAAAACACCGAATTGTCACAACAAATTAATAACTAAAAGGTAATTAGAACAAGAACACCAAAATTGCGGATTTTTTGTCGCAGTGTTAAAAAACGGAATACTTATATTTTTGGCAGGAAAACGCAAATGGATGGTGCATTAATGTCACCACTGCTTGTGAGCGCCCGACTGACTGGAATGAAGGACGGGAACGATATTTGTTTTTGTTCGTTCCAGCGGGCTAGGTTGTCTCTTTCATTAATTACACCAAAATTGATAATTTCGCGCGGACAGACCATCTTGGCATGCTCAAGGATTAGGTAAGGCACTAAATATGAAAATATGACTAACAGCGGATGGGAAAATTTATTCTAATAGAAATAAAATAAATTACTTTGAATAATTTCCTAAAATTTTCTTTTGACCGACGGAAATATACAGCAAAACAGATTCGGGACAAACCACCTGACTTTGAATTGCGATGTAAAATATTTTTTTTCTAGTTACTCAAATATTTAATCCAAATTATATTTATGGCTTGGTATGGATACTAACGTTTATTTTTAAGAAAAAAATTAAACATAGCTGTGTCTTTCAAAAACAACACGATTCTCAGCCCGGACGAATAAAAATTACGCTTGAGATATTCACCCATAAAGAAGAATAATGTTTATGTTTGACGTTCTGTCACCAATAAAAAATGTCTTATTGAATCCAGTCTTTTTCTCTCTATAAAATTAATAATGCCTAAAGATAATATCATAGTGTGAAGTCAAGTATTTTTTATCATTCTTGTTGAAGTAAGGATCGAGTAAATCGTTTACTAATTCAAACTTAACCAAATATGAATTTAGGACATTAATTCAGAGTTTTTGAGCTAAAAATTCAATTTGTTATAATAAATCCGTAGGAAAAGAGACCAAACACAAAATAAGTAACTTTTATAGGCGCACATCTTTTTTTTATTTCGTGAGGCTATATATTATTAATGCAATACTTAATTCTCTATCGGTTTGCGTACAAAACTTTTAGAGTCCCAAGGGATATTGGTCCCATAAATCCTGAAGAAGTGTTTTTTATCCCCACACATGTGACTCTGACCGTTCATTTGTCGATAAAACTAGGAAACTACAGGTTTTCCCGAAGGACACCACTTAAAACAGTACCGAGGTATCCTCCGGAATAAATGAACAAAATACATTCAAAGAAATGTAAATAATATTGCGCTGTTAAGACTTGTTTGTTGGTATGCTGCCCTGGTACTAAAGGCTTTTGACTTGGTATTTTATTTTAAAAACGGATTTTCAGTCCATGCAATGACTGAATGTGATTTTAAAACCAAAAGAGTGTACACCCGTAACACCAGGAGAGCAAATGATGGTTTTCTGGTGCAACCTCGTTCTAAGAATTATTATGGTGAAAGAACATCAATGTATAATATTGTACCGAAAATATTTAATAAGTACAAACTATTAAGACAGATTCCAGCTTTGAGTAAAAATGTGTTAAAAACTAGATTAAAAAATTCTCTTTTGGACGAAATAACAAAATAACTTTATTTATGTTGTAAATTAATCCTTATTTAAATTAGTATCTAATAGTTACTTGCATGTTTTGTGAGGTAGGTATGTGTGATAAATTGTTAAAGAGCGCACATCCCGCCAACAAACTGTATACACAGTTTGGTAGGAAATTATTTATGTCGAATAAATAAATAAAAAAATAGAAGAACAAAAGTTTTATAGAGAACAAAAGTTTTATAGAGTCTGAGCCGTTAATATTTAGTTTAATAAAATATTATGTTAAAACTAAGTTGTCAGAGGATTCTTTGTACACTTGTGTTGTTTTTTCTTTGTGAATGTCAAAATGTACGTGCAACTGAAAAACTTCTAATTCCAGTTTTAATTTATTATTTTGCTCCGTGGCTTTCATTTATATTGACATTTACACTTCCATAGAAAATCCAACAACTATCTTTACTCCAGTTATGATTTAAGTATAAGTGGAAAAGTAGGTAGTGGATTGAAATAAATACGTGGAATTTTTAGTTCGAGTGTAGGTAAGTAAGGAGGTACGTCTTATTTTTTAATCAAACTTGGTAATAATTTAATGATGCAATGTTTAGTCGTATCGTATATATTATATAGGTAGGATAGAATTAACGTCAACCATAGTGACGCATGTCATTTAATCACGGAACTCGCTACGAGTATAATGATTGTGGGCAAAATACAGTGTTAGCGATCATTATTACCCGGATCCTAACATGATACAATTCATTCGTATTAATCACATTTTGCCAACTTAACGAGCTTTTAACACAAATCTTTTAAACTGTCGTTTACGTTTTTCCTTAATTTTCAGACAGGGAAAGGTAAAAATAATTCTAAATATGCTAAAGTGATTTCGTTTGTTTGTTATGCTTTCACGTATTAACTACTCAATCGATCATCTTTAAATTTTTCATACACGTTGTCAGAGTACAGAAAAGGACATATGCAACCATTACACGCGCATACAAGCGTCATGCAATTCCATCAGTCATGAATTACGTTTACTGTGACTGACACATAACCTACCGTCTAATATAGTGACTGATGGTCGCATGAAGTTGATTTGTTCTTTCCATTAGTCACTAACAGTCAAACGTAATTCATGACTGATGGAATTGCATGACGCTTGCATGAGTGTGTAATGGATGCCATAGGGTGCCTTTCATAAATACTGTTTCCGAAGCTCGAAGGAGAGAAAAATATCTGTCCACGCAGACGGATTCGCGGGCGGTGGTCAATAATATAACGCCTATAAGCCTGGGCTTTCAGTCAGACGCGTATAATGTGAATAACCCCTTTGACCGCGCAACGCGATCAAGTCGTGACTCGCCCGCCCGTCTGCTGGCCACTCAATGTGGGGACGTAGCGCCTACTCTGAAAACCGAAGTACGATAGTCGGACGATAGTAATTCAGCCCCCCTACTCAAATGGCCAAATTTCTATTCGTTCGCTAACTTAAAAAATTACGTGTCGTAGGCTTATCAATTCCATATAATAGTAATAATACAGTCGCATTTTTCTTTCCGCTTCCTGGAAACATCGTTCGCTTTAGTGTAAATACTATTCGACGAGACGGCCGGATAATGCCTAGCGATCCGACGGAGTGCAAATGAATGACAGAAGGGCCTAAGTGACGTTAGCTTCTCCACTGTTTTGAACAAACTTTATAATATACTGTTTTATTATACTTTGGCGTTATTGTGGTAGATAGAGAACAAGTAGTTTATGTATTATTTACACGAGTCGACTTTGCAGGCAACTTGGCATTAAATCGAATCGCCGCCTCATTGAAATTAGGTTTGCGAAGTCGCCTGCCAAGTCGCTCTATGTAAATACTCCATTAACTGGCAACATTTGTGTCTACAAGGTAACACGTGAATAAAACTTGTACGATGTTTGGATACTGTTTTAATCTGAATAGGGCTTTAGGTACAGAAATAAAGTCCGAAATCGAACGACGAGCATCGCCATTTCTTTTTCATGGTAGGCCCTCAGTAAAAACCTTACCTGCTTTCGGAATAAAATATTTACAAGATATTGCGGCCATGAATACTTTTATTAGCTACTTTAGGCGCACTTTATAGTTTGATCACGACGAGAGAAAATAATTTAGATTTCTATATTTATTTGGCACTGAATCAAAAATGGTTGCATTGGATTTAGAGATTGGTGGATAGAATTTATATTGTTGTCCGGCCGCATGCGGCCGCGCGGGCATCGAAGAATCCACTACCTATAATATAATATCATAGATATTTTGATCATTTTTTTATTTAACCAAACGTTAGGTGATATCTTGAACCTGTAACATTAGCCCTTAATGTTTTGCTTTAGTCGCTTTTTTAGGGTTCCGTGCCCAAAAGGGTAAAAACGGGACCCTATTACTAAGACTCCGCTGTCCGTCTGTCTGTCTGTCACCAGGCTGTATCTCATGAACCATAATAGCAAGACAGTTGAAATTTTCACAGATGATGTATTTCTGTTGCGGCTATAACAACACATAATAAAAACAGAATAAATACAGCAAACGGTTTTGTTTTGCCGTTTTTGGTACGGAACCCTTCGTGCGCGACTCCAATTCGCACTTGGCTGGTTTTTTTTTTCAAATCTGCCATAGCAAATTAACGTCTAGTATAGGTAGATAACCAAAGTTATCAAATTTATTCTGTTGTTTAAATTCCATACATTATTTAAAGATTTAACCGTTTCATATTTTCACTAACGCCCGAGTTGTGTCTCATTTTCCGGGCGTTGAGGAAAGTTCCAACACTTTAAGTTTTCTTAAAGTATGTTGAAACTTAAAAAACCTTAGAAAAATATTATTTTTAAGTAAAAGCCATTAAGACTTTTTATGAAACAACTTTGTTAAGCCTTTTATGATTTGAAGGGCTTTACCCAGGCTTTACCAAGTAAAGTAAACTAAAGTAAGTCTTAAGAAATTTTAAAAATACGTTTTACACAACAACGTTTGATTGTTCTTTTTTAATCTTGGTATTTATTTGATTAAGCAGTTGCAGAAACCTACGATTTATATAACTAAGTACTAATTAAATACAGGGTTTTTGACAATATAATAAATAACTAGAGAGTGGAACTCCTTGTCTGAGTCTGTGTTTCCCGATAGGTACAATCTGGGGGCATTCAAGTCGCGAGTAAATGGGTATCTTCTAGGCAAGTGCATTTCATCTTAGATCGCACCATCGCTTACCATCAGGGAGCCAATTCTCGCGCCTTTGATAAAATATCCAACTCGATATTTATCGAAAAAACATGGCGGATATCAACTAATATCGATATTCGGTATTCTCGTGATATCGAATGTGATATTTATCCAGTGCTAGCACTCGATACGCAACGAGTGGTCAAGCGTAGCCGATACAATTTATCGTCTGTGATATAAGTTGTCAAAATTTATATTCTCTCCCCTTGCATTTGTATTGTTTTGTTAATCCTTTTCTTTTTTTTCACCGCGATTGTACTTGACACTGGCAAAAATTACTCCCTGAAGAGGACTAGATAGCCATAACAAAAATAAGAAGAAAGTAGTTGACAAGTTTGTTTGTGTTCCGTTTGTTCCATAAACGCCTAGACTATTTTTTCTTTGCATTGTAGCTCATTAATATTAAATAAAAAAAATATTACAAGTATTTTACATAAATCATCAATAATAAACATTGATTTTAATAAAAATTTAATAAAATAATTAAAATATGTATTCCTCGATTACAATATAACTATAATCAAGAAAATAGAACGCGTTTTTCGATGTCATATCGAGTTTTATATCGAATAGACCCGAGAATACCCTTTTCTGTATGATTGGAGATTTTCGGGATATTTTCGTACGATATTAGGCGCTAGATATAATATCAAAGTCGATAACAAATCACATGAAGTGAGAATTGGCTCCCAGGCATGATAAGCGGTCAAGCGGTTGCCTATGCCTTTCTATCCTTAAAAAAACCAATGAAAGCGGAATATGGTAGATAGGTTACCATAATGCATACCACGGATAATAATGATAGCTCTTCAAAGTGACATTTAAAAATAAAAATAGTACTTACTTAACTATAATTTTCCTCACTAGATGGTATTGATACTCTTCGAACCTTAAAAATAGTAACTATTTGCCTCACTAGATGGTGTTGATACTCTTTGAAGCTTAGTAAAAAAATCACATTGACACCTATTTTTATCAACGCCATCTATCAAGCCTACAGTTTTTTGACATTATGAAAAGCCCTCATTAGCATTAACTTTATCAAAAAATAACAATAGCATTATTTTCAAAAGCGTTATGTAAACAAACAATATTTGCGCAGATTCGTACGCACCAATGGCCGCCGAAAACATCGATAATTTATTTTATGCCTACGCGCAGATTCGGATCACTAGCTACTCGATTCGCACACCTCGTCATCGGTCGTTGAACTCCATTCCCCGCCCGTGACCTATGCCAACTGGGTATCTCGTGATCGTCGACGATCGTCAATACTTTTTATCGATTTTTACTGGACTTTTATCATTTTTGGACAGTTAATGAGACACATAATTATAAGTTATCGAATATCAATTCTACTTTAAGAAAAAAATTGACAATAAATTGTGCAATTTTACTCTCATATAAAGCTTTAGAAATGGTGAATACACACGCGTAATCGTAAACATTTTGTTGTAAGTGAAGTAATAAAATAATCAAGTGTAAGATGTGTATCGAGTTGATTTAGTAGATCAATCACGCAAAAACTTAAAAATTAAAAACTTCAAGCAAAGAAAAACTTTTCGATGATTGTAAAAGAAATATCCGGTGAAATAAATAAACTATCGATATTTTTGACAACACTAACAAAAAAGTGTTAACTAGAATATTTTTTGGTGTGCAGGTGACGAATCGAACATCTCTTGACCTATGGTAAGCAACTTTTCAAAGAAATGCACCAAATTGTGTTGAATTACAAAAAGATACATTACCGTTACAAATATATTTATTGGTAAAATGTCCCCTGCAACTTGTAACTGTCTTTTGAGTGAATAAACTAGAAAACAAGCATCAAAAATTATGGATTTTGGTATAAACATTGAAATAAAACACTTTTAACGAATACTGGCGCGGTTTTATTGAAAGTACTTTGATAATTAGTTGGCATTTAGTTTGATTTTTGATTTTTCACTTTCTCGTAGGTATTGCGTTAAAACTTATTATTTTATATCATAATGGAACTCCACGCGTATGGTGCAAGCCCGACACAAGACTCTCGATCACGAGATGTGCCCTTAGATGTTATTTTGGGCTTTTGGTACCGACCAAACCATAGGCACAGCACATCACTAGGTATTCCGTAAGGTATATAATTTTTATTGCACAAAAATTATTACATGTAATTAGTTCGAAGTATGAGGAAACATAATTATGAACATACATTTTGGGGTTGTAACTCTGGTGAATGCAAGCAAAGCCACGGGGGCAAAAGCTAACAGTCTATAATATAGGTTATGTAAGTATTTGAAAAGGGGTCATTTAGTACCCAACACGGCATCATTAAAATATTTTTTTAGTTCATGACTTTAAATCCTCTAAAGGGCGCCATATTTAATTTAAATGTGACGTCACATATTCGATAACCAGAATACGATTAAGACGCGTCGAACCATCTTCTAACGATATCTCATTTATCAAATTATGATAAACAGTTTAAAAGTTATAAGGGAACAGATGAACATACCTACATACATACCGGTGAAAATCATATACCCTCCGTTTTTTTTTGCTTCGCCGTAATCAGATAAAGGATTCCAAATTTAAAATTGGATCTAATTACTACTCAATGAATAAAAGAACCAAAAGATCTTTGCTTTCTAAAAAAAACCATCGGCAGTACTGACAAACCTTTTTTCAAGAACCGTTTAGTGCACCCCAACTGTGTCAACTCCCTGCAGGGAAGCAGAGTAAAGAAATAACTCTTTATTATACGTACGGACCGAATCTAATTGATTGGCCAACTGGTAAAGTAGTTTAGAAAAAGGTTGACGATCTCTTACGGCGTTGCCTCTCTTTAATTGTGATAGGTCATCTACATCTCGTTGCCGTTGGCCAATAAGGTGTGACGGAAAGCTTAATTTTTAAGTGTAAATACTCAATAATATTAATAATAATAGTCGTCTTTAACAGTGCGTTATATTTGGTAGGTAGGTAGGTACCCACTTGGGTTCACGAACCTCCGCTCTCCGCGAACCTGCACAATTTTTTTATCCTGTGCTGCAACAGAGCGCCGTAGTGTGTACATGTGCGAACACGTACCTACTTACACACATGCGAACCTGGTTCACACACCTTAGACTCACTATGGCCAAAATGAACAAAAATTATCTGCTGTGGCGCAATGTTCCACGTTCTCGGAGCGCGGAGGTTCGCTAACCTAAGTGAGTACCCACCCTAATCTTTGAAGGGTTTATTATGTTCTGTACATTACCTAGCATACTCGGTTCTTGTTACCTACATTTAAATACCAAAGGTAGTTAGTTGATTTAGCGCAGTAATTATAAGTGGTTTTGTCACTTCGGAGACCATGGTCACATGCAGTTGTCGGAAAAATAGGATGTGGACTTTTCAAGTCTTTTTTTTTCAAGGTAAATCTGTTCATAACGCACCTTTCTTTTCTAGTAATAGGCTTTTAATTTACTGTTATTTAGTTTTGAAGTCGGCGTTTGGTTTTGTTTTAGTTGTCAGTTTTAGAAATGAGCTTTGAAAATTTGCCTTTACGCTATAATATATTAATTACTTTCCATTACGTAGCCGTCTTTTAATTATTAATCACTAACCAGTTTACAGTCCATCATTTACAAAAGCATCGCTTTATTTTCATCGTTAAGAGACAATAAGGGTAAAAGTATTTACTTCACCCTAAATCTGTAGCATGACCTCCAAAACACGATATATCGCGTGATATAGCGTCTTATCGACACTCAACTTTCAAAATCCATTGTCTTTTGACAGTTAAAAGCGATCGATTGCTATATCATATCATGTAGTCATACTCATGCTATGAGGTAGATTGTGAATAGAATTGAGACAATAATAATAGTAATACGTTCATCTCTTGTTTTTATATTGGAAGACCAAAAATACACGCCTATATTATCATTAATATTCCCAACAAATTGCGAAACGAAATTGTCATCAATAATATCAGCAATACTATCAGCAATACTATTCGATGTCCATTTTGTTATCAATCTCACAGATAAAAAATAGCCCAACAAATCATAAAAACTACCAATGTCCATAATAAATGGACGAATAACAAATCAAAGGAGACGCATCTAAGAAAAATGAGAACATCCTGTTGATATAGCCGTGTAAATAAGAAAACCAGTTGGTCGTAGCAATTAGGTATTACACTAAAATCTTATTATGCATACTAAATTATAAATCTGAAAATTAATAGGTATGACTTGGTCTTACCTTTTCACGTTTGAACCACTGAACGAATTTTGATGAAAATAGATAGATAAATCATTTATTTCCATCACATACCGTACATAAATAACAACATTACTTTTATATAAAAAAAATATAAACCAAACTGTGTGCCACATCGACGGAAAAAGGCAAAATCTCATAGATTTTTTTCTGATTTTCAGTTTTTGCCCGGAAGTAAGCAAATGCTTAAACAATACACTTCTAAGACTTTCACGCGTACAGTTCATTTGAAATAAAACTTATTTTAGACGGTGCGTAGGTATATTGGTGTTATTTTAACATTATCCAATTTTGATTTATTGCTTTTGGTCAGATGGTCCAGAAGGTCACCGGACAGTTGAAACAAAAATATTCTACTTCATCATCTGGTGATGAATTATTAAAAATGTTTCCTATTAACCTCCAGTGGTCAGATAGGAAATTTTTCGTCTCAACTAACCACTGGTTGTGGAATTTGGTGGTCAGATAGTCCAGAAGGGACGTTTCAATACCATTCCAAAGGGTTTGGTCACGTAATGACTAAAGCAAAAAAGCTGCTCAAAATTTTATGAAATTGTCCGCTCGAAACTTTATAAAAATGTATTTAAGTTTATTAAATTATTTAATAGCTGCGTTCTGATTTTGATTAGTGTCATTCTATTTAAAATAATTATTTTAATATAATAATTGAAATCAGAAAGTAGCTATATGTATGTTTATTAAATTATTTTATTTCTGCGTTCTGATTGTAATTATTATTATACTGCTCATTTAATTTTAAGATAATTATTTTATTATAATAATTGAAATCAGAACGCAGCTATATATGTTTGTTTCTATTCTTGATTTGAGAACTGGCTATCTTACCTCTAACTGCCATATAACACAATTTTTAAATTGTTGTTATGGCGCTATGGCGTCAGACTGAGGTAAGATGGTGGTAACTAGCCAGGTGGACTTGAAATAAGCCCCTACCACCAACCAAACCGAGTACAAATTTTACACCCCTAGGATTCGAACCTGGGACCCCTGCGTCTTACACGGGTAGCCGAACCACTAGATCACAGAGGCGGTTAGATTTTAATCATGAAACTCGTTTGAAATAAAAAATTACATTATCAGCTGGCAGCTTTTTTTATTTCCCATCCAAACTCCCGCGTTAAAGGCTAAACCAAGCAAAAAAGTTCGCTCACACACAGCTTTCAAACTTATTAACGGGCTTTAAATCGCTCAAAGCTTTTTCGCCTGCCCAAAGTTCAATTAGCTTATACTGAAATTTGATTGCAAAGTTCCACTGAGAACAACTTTTAAGGAGCTTATAGTCTTGACGCCAACTCATATTCAATGAACTTGCTTTTAAAATTATCGGTTCATTGTGCTTTAAAAAGGAGACTGGTGGGTGGCCTGAAGTCCTACACTACAGACTACAGCATTAAGATTTTTATGAAAAAACTGTATTCTTCTTAATTTCTATTAATATAAAAACCAACCTCATTGAACTTGGTTAACTAGAGAGAAAGCAAAGTTTTTCTCGTTGTATCTAATTGATTTATCATACGAATTGATTCTCACGAATCAGAAGAATCAGTTTCGCTTTATATTCTCTTCACATGTCTGTCAATTTGTCAATTTATACGGGAAAAAATGTATTTGCTTTATGTTAGCTGATTTGGTGTGGCAATATAATTTAAATAGGAAGCAAGCGCTATTCCGAAATATTGATGCCAATGTTACTAACTTACAAGATTTTTCACGTCTCACTTTATCAGAGCTTTCGCTGATATTATTTGTGACTGCTGAGGGCAGGTCACACGCACCTATGAGTGGGAATGTGATGAGAAGGATGAAGGGAACTTACTGGGTGAAAGTTGGGTGATGAAACTCGAGCAGGCAGTGATGACGAAGCCACGATACAGGTCGTGGATGGAGTTGAGCTGGTAGAAGTTTTTGGTTTCTTCAGACCAAGGTCTCGTTAGACACAATTTTACTTTTCACCAACTAAACTAGGTTTCTCAATCTTGAAAGGAAGCTACAGGCAAATCCACCCTTCCGCTCAAAATATGTAGACTTCATGAATGATTATCTGAACAATTTTTTTTTATAAAGTTTCATGTACCTACAGTTTAGTAACCGAAACTATTTTATTTATCCTCTAATTGCCCATTAAAGTTTCATCGAAAGTTACCTCACTGAAACATTTAATATTCCAGTTATTCCTTAAATTGTCTCGTTCTGGAGATATATCGGTTGCAGACCTACCTATTGTCCCCAGAGGACTTACAACTGACTGTACACATAGCTTGTTATTTAGAAAATCCTACTTTTAAACAAATCCATACCCTCCAATCTGGAGCATAGAATTGATTCTCGTTTACAGGAATTTCGATTCAGTAGCGTTACACAGTTAATTGAAAATGGATACAGAGTTGTTTTATGTAGAGTTTGTTTTTGCTTGAAATAGGCGGTCGTTTGCGATATTCTCGCGATGGCAGATAGTCGACATTGGATAAAGGGCCCACCATTAATCGTACAAAGATAATATCGCTTTGGTAATCGTGGATTACTAAGCGATCGGTTAGTACACTCCGGTTTTGATGCCATGTCCCGATTCTGATGAATTGAATACAAGCAAACTTCACAGATTTATAAGGGTAACGCAATGTATTGAGGGCAAAGTTTTGTGTATAGGCATAAAGGAGATCACTCATTCTGGGATAAAATTTAAATATTTTTTTTTTCATTAGCGGCCATCAATAATAATTACACATTTATAAAGTACACATAATACGAACTATTTTTTACTATGGCGTCAAAGTCGAAAACAATTTGGGTTCGGAGATGTATACCAGATAAGAATGAAAACGATGGCAATGGAAGATTGTTTGTTTTAGGAGTTTCAAGAATCAAATCATTATTATTTTGGTAGTACAATCTTAGCAGTCTCCTCCCGCGCCCCTTTTTCTCATGTGCTCAGTGCCCAATACTCTTAAAACGATAGAAACGAGAGTCGTTAGGTGACTCAGTTATGCTATTCTTCAAATTAAGCTACCACCGGAGTCGAACTGTCTCACCATTATCATTATGAAGCGCTAATGGCGGAACTTAACAGACTGATCGTACTCGATCACGTTTGTTAAGCAACGCTCGGTCCGGCCAGGGTCTTGCAAGTGTTTTCGGGGCTGGCACCTGGTTTCCGTACTTGTAAGCAAAAACCTGGTCGTAAAACCTGCAGGTCGCTTACCCACTCAGCACCTGATGTATCAGGTGGTATCACTCAGTTGAAAACAGCAGAATAATCTTATCGAGATCCACGAAATACTTAGTGGGACGACATATTTTTTTTTCATTTAAAGATCGTTGTATATCACTGTTCACAAATTCATTACAGCGTTGTCGCCATACAAAGAAATATTTCTACTATTTCATTCATTCCTGGCCGCCGACTTTTTTTTTATCCTAGACCGCCCTATAAAATGGGTGATTTCCTTTATTAAACAAATACAAGAAAATAACACAATGAGAGCCTGATTTTTTATATTTACATTTTACGAACATTTACAAGGATACAGGTTTAGGTTAGGACACAGGTGATCGAACCACCATCACCTCAAATGAGGCCAAAGACTCACATTCACAGGCATGTGGGGCTTTAAACCACCTTACAACACGTCGTTAAATCTACCCACTATAAGCTTCTACGGTGGTGGTTTAAAAGAACTCCATCGACTGACACCCGTGGCCGAAGAGTGGCTAAATGGCTTAAAATTGGAGGTTGAGGATGATGACGCAGTCGGTCATACTCATACGCTATGATGATGGGAAAAACAAAGAAATCTTTGAAAATATGGCAGAAAATTCTCTAGAAGACGTTTTCACTGCCACTGCAGCCGCAACTACAACAACAAAAAATCTTGGTAACGTCACAAACATCTCCGTGCAAAGGTAAGAAGGGTTTGTATGCTACTCGACGTGGAGTTTAGCAATAAAAAAAACTTATTGTGTGACCTCGAGGAATAGGTACCTACATAGGGCGCCCAGGGGAGTATCAAAAGGAAGTATCTGATTTTAAATGACAAGACCAAAAGACAGACAGACAGACATGACGAATCTATAAGGGTTTCGTTTTTTGCCATTTTGGCTACGGAACCCTAAAAAGCCTGCCACCTGTATAGGTATAATGTCTGCCACCTTAGCCGCTGACACTTGGCACAGACTTTGAATCAGTATGCTGACTGTGGCTGCTTTGGCCTATAGACAAGTGGCTTTCTACAGAACGAAGAGAATGGAAATTTGTATGTCATTGACGTAAGATATCGCTAACCATAGACAATCCACAAGACGTTTTGAAATGACAATTTTATACGTAGCTCCCGCAGAGCTGTGACACCCAGCCCTATTGTCACTTTTTACCCGACTACGGCGAAGCCAAAACGGAGGGTATATGATTTTGACCTGAATGTATGTATGTTCATCTGTTTCTTATAGTGTCCGACCAAAACTAGAATTCCGGCCGAAACCGAAACCGAACTTTCGGCTCTGCCCCTCTAGCCAAAGTAACATTTGCAAATCTTCGTTATCGCTTCGCTTTCGAAACATGTATGGGATTGACACAAGGTTTCGTTAACAATCGAATTTTAAAACGTCAATTCCATACATTTTTCGGAGCGAAGCGATAGCGAAAATGTGTAAATGTGACATTGGCTACAGGCTCTGGTTCCAGTTTCGGCCGAAACCGAAACTTATTTTAACACATTAAGTTGATGTGTTTTTTACACATACATGGTTGGTGCTAGGGTCTGGTTCAAGCTCGCTAGTGGTGGATGGATAATGTTGATCGTGTCGTGCGTGTCTAGGGCAAAGTGGCATGCGACTGCGGTTATCCTTTTTATTGAATTTTGGACTCGAATATTTTCTTGTTTTGTACTTTTTAGAGCACGATTTTTCCGTAGTCGGGTTTTTATTCTATTCGAATAATCTAAAAGCCAAACGTAACCACATGTGCCTTCAAAAGATTTGCGCTACTTCGAGAACTATTCATTACTAAGCTCAGTAGACACCAAAGTATGGACAAACGTGAACTGAATAAAAAAATCACACTCAGCTAAGACTAAGGCCACGTATTCACTAGGGGACAAAGTCGCTAGACAGTCGCTAGACATGTCGCGAGCAGTCGCAGGACATTTACATGAGACTGTCCTGCGACAATGTCCGTCGAAATTTTGCTCGTCCACAAGTTTTGGTCGCGATACTCGCGATGTAAGTTCACTACTGCCATAGTCGCGGATGTCGAGGAACACAGAGCGACACGTGTCTTCACTACGGAAATGCTGTCGCTGTCGAGGGACACTAAGTCGCGTAAGGTCGACGCGCGATATGTCCCGCGACACGTAGACGTCGCCGGCGATGTTGGGCGATGTCTCCCGCAACGTCGCCCGACACGTAGATTCCATGTCGGGCGACAAGGTCGCGGGACAAATGTTCCCTAGTGAATACGAGGCATTAGATTTTTTAAAATAAAAAAAGATCTATAAACCATCGACGACAACCTTCTCACACCCATAACCCGCTCTTCTATTTGAGTTCATCAAAAGAAAAAAACATTAACAAGATCAACAGAAAAGTGGATACCTTTACTACAACGCCGAATCGAATTGCTAAAGCTTAAACAGTTTCTAGGAAGAGATTGGTTTCGAAATCGAAACAGGAGCTTCTCAGAAACCATGATAGACTTTAGATTATTCGGAATTTGTGCTATCGTTGCCAAGTTGGAATTAAAAAAACGTCTTCTTGGAAAAAAAATGCTTTTTATAGAAAGCAAAGATCGGAAGCTTCGTTCAACTTTGTTGATAGTTTGATTTGAAAGCTCCAAACTGTTTCTGGAATCAAACGATTTCGAATATTCCGAGAATAAATAAACAAACAAATAAGTTTCAGCCTCAATTAACGATACTTAACTTAGCTAGCCTTACGATAACTTAGCTTTTTAATTTTGGATTTATGCTCGAAAATGAATTTGGAAGTACTACTACTACTACTACAAATCGATTTTCATCAAATCCCAAGGCGCCTAAGTTTAAATTAATTGATTTAATAAAAATCAATTGAGTGACAACCTGGACCATAAACTAATGTTAAGTAGAAAACGAATAGACTAATAAAATATTTAGACCAAACTTAAGTTATCAAACTCAAACTAAAAAACAATGAATGAATAAAATTGAGGAGAAGTCTATTTGAAATTTGTGTTATTGCTTTCCACATGGTAGGACTTCAAAAACTAGAAAACTACATAGTAGAGAAAAAAGACTTAATACTTGGTAAATTTTCCACGGATTTGTCTTTGTACACTACAGTCCCCAAACCGCCGCCGCCGTATTCTGCGTCCATAACTAAAACTGTATACGTAAATAACTAAGTCAAGTCTGAATAGCGGTTGGGACTAACGGGCGCATCTTCGTATCACACGAGGCACGGTCTTCGAACATCGGCGCGAACCACTTGGACGTCGTGCACCTTCTGCCTGCCCTACAGAGGGGACTCTATGTGTAGCCGCCACTTCATTCTGCTTTGCCCTAACCTTATCCTACCTTTGTTAGTCTTACTTACTTAGCTTAATAGTTAGTCTCTACTCCGAATTTCTGTAACCAATAGTGTAACCCTAGGACGTGACATTTTAAAATAAACTTCATTTTTTTATTTTCTTCCAAATTTTGCTCCGTTACCCCTTCCGTAACGTAACAGTTTGGAGCCTAACGGAAATTACCCACTTTTCTCAAAATTCAAAATCAAACTTCCCCAAGTTAGCTAATTTTAGGCGATTTTAGGCAAATCACATACTTCTCTCCTAGTCCGTAAGTCCGCGACAATATTGCCTATGATATGCATGGCACACGGTCGGAAATGTTGTGCAGAGCGAGGATCAGAAGATTATCGCAAATAAAATTGGCCGGAAGCTTGAGAAAATCCTTCACTTCCGGTCAAAATTTTAATGTTATATTTACCCCTCCCGCGTTGTTCGGCAGATTCACGATACGGCAGAAGCTAGTTTAGGCAGAATCGTGTTTGGACGGAGTACAGTCGGCATCAAAGGGAAACAACTGTGCTCAGCTGTTTTGCATACATGTTTTGAATTTAAAGGTAAGACCGCACTAGGTGGAACTGCACTGCAGCGGAGCGACGCGACGTGACACGGCCAAATATTCTTTGTATGAAATGGTATGAGATAGAACGCACTACGCGGTAGCGGAACTACGCGACGCATTGTTCCGCTGCAGTGCAGTTCCGTCTAGTGCGGTCTTACCTTTAATCTTATCTGAATCTATTCAGAATTTCAGAATGAAATATTAAGTATATTTTTAAAACGTGACTTTTTCCTCGTAATTACTATTAACTATAATGGATGAAGCTGGTCCAAGTAACGATCAAGACCAAGTGCAAATAAAATTTATTAGTAGTAAAAGAGGAAAGCCAGTACTGTTACACGGCGGGTACCGCAAGCAACTTAACTTTGATAAAGTGACAGTGCAAATTAATGACGAAGATATAAATATTACCCTTTTATACACCCAACTGGCTCTACTTCCTCCAACTTTAATACCCGAAGGATACTTCGAGCTATTTTGCATTGGTCTTGAGACTGAAGAGTTTAATACATTCAATTATTATTTTCGCAGCCAATGTAAAAAAAAAACATTCATGTCATATTTAATTTTACTTCCTTAATAATATACGCATTTTTTATCCTATTGAAGAAGTATTTTAATTTCAATCAGATATATTTAATAATATCATTAAACATTAATATTTGTAATTTTCTATACGACCACACTAATGCCCTTGTTCTGGCAACATAGAATTTTTTGTCCGTGAGTGCTTCTGTAACATTTTATGTAATTAATGTCGAAATAAAAGGCATTTTTAAAGTTCGACCGCATTTAATTGTACAAGATACATTGTCTCAACATGTATTTTGATCCTTAAAGCCGGATCTCGCGCGTATCTATGGATTAAACAAAGATTCTCTGGATTAAAGTAAAGAACAGGAAAACTAGCGCATAAAGGATACCGATCGCAGCGTGTCTTCTGTTCCCGGTGATCCAGCCGTTTTTCAGACCATCAAGCTCGTCATCTCACCATCAGCAGTATCGCATCGCAGCCGCAAAGCCAAAGATAAGTGAGACGAGCCAACCTAAAGCGACCATTTAGTAACTTGTTCTAATCAGCTCAATTTATAATAAATTTCAGTGTTCCTCGGGAGTCGTGTGCTTTGCCCATGCCGCAGGTCTACTGCAGTTTCCAGTGCTTCATAAGTTCCAGTCAAGTAAAACCGTTAGTACTTCCCACATTTCTCTAAAATGGCTACGCAGAGCGAAGGTTTTGATAAAAGTGCTGTTGCGATTAAAGATCTTAACAAAAAACGCGGTGTAGTTTAGGGGAGGCTTACGAACTTTAAAAAATATGTGTATTCTTTGGAAAGTGTAGAATTATCATCTGAGCAACGAGTGAAGGTAAAGCTTTGTATTCAAGGAATAATAAATTTATTTAGCGAGTATCAAAGACTTCAAAATGATATTGAGGAGTTGGTAGCTGAAAGCATGTTGCAAGAGCAAATAGAAGCACGCGAATGTTTTGAAATTGATTATTACGCAATATTAGCAAAAGCTCAGTGTATGGTAGACGATAACGTGCGTCAGCCTTCCACGGCTGGTACGATGCAATCAGTAAAATTGCCCACGATTACATTACCCGAATTTGACGGTTCATATCAGCAGTGGCTAGAATTTCGTGACACATTTATATCATTAGTCCATTCATCCAATTCCATTTCGACTATTCAGAAGTTTCATTACTTAAAGTCTTCATTAAAAAAGGATGCCCAGGCTGTAATCGAATCATTGGAATTTTCGGCTGATAGTTATATCGTTGCATGGGAATTGCTGCTTAATCGTTATAATAATAGTAAGCTACTTGTTCATAGTCACATAAAGTCATTGTTTTCCATGCCTAGTATTTCAAGGGAGTCGTCGACTCTAATAAGAAAAGTAATCGACACAACATTAAAAAAATTACGTGCTCTTAAGCAGCTCGGTGAACCCACAGAGCACTGGGATACAATAATAATATTAATGGTTGTGTCTAAATTAGATCAAGCCACGGAACGCGAGTGGGAACAGCACAAAAATATTTCTTTTAGAAGTGACGACGCCGTAAAGCGCATTAAAATTGATGATTTACTGAACTTTCTTTGCGATAATGCGACTATGTTAGAAACATTATCTACATCACACAGCCTAGCCAACCATTTGATAAGAAACCATCGTATGCACACAAGGTTCATTGCAACGTCATGACGGAAAGGGCGGAAAATAGCACTCACACAAAAGAAAAATCCAACAATCCTCGGGAGTCGTGTGCTTTGCCCATGCCGCAGATCTAGGTACTGCAGTTTCCTGTGCTGCATAAGTTCCAGTCGAGTAAAACCGTTAGTACTTCCCACATTTCTCTAAAATGGCTATTGATAAAAGTGCTGTTGCGATTAAAGATCTTAACAAAAAACGCGGTGTAGTTAAGGGGAGGCTGACTGTTGAGGGAAGTATCGGACCTTCTCTGTGGAAGGTCTATGGTACGTTCGAATATTAAGTCAGTGTTATTATGTCAATCCTTGCACATGCGCGACAGCTATAGGTTTTGACCCAGTCTATTGTCATCCGTGGTACCGTCAAGTGCTAGTAAAGCTTAGTTAAGCATCTGCTTATAATGTCTGTAATTTCTGTTAGTTATGTGAGAAGGTAATAAAATAGTTAACAAAAGTCTCCTGGTCTCATTTATGTACTCCCAAATAGGTTATGGGCCTTTAAAATTGGGTACAGAGATCAGGAGTGAAGAAAGAAGAAAACTTTACTTTTCAGCTTTGTTTTCAGACATAACGCAACTGATTATAATGCCTAGCAACGCATTTGTTTACAAAAATAGTGTAACCAAGTGAAATAAAGTATAACGAAAGTGTAAAGAAATTTAGTGAAAGTGTTGAAAAACAGATAAGAAGTGACAACAAATAAAATGAAAAGTTTAGAAATAATGGAATGATGGTGTTTTCAAATCTTTGAAAAGATAAAATCAGAAAAAAATATTTTGCCAAAAAAAATAAAAGAAAACAAAAGAACATTGAAGAAAATTTATTTGAATCTGAATTTCAACCTGAATTTAAACGTGAATGTATATGAACTTTTCTGAATTACACTTTTGGCCATGGAAAACATAAATAAATTAAAAAACCCTCAAAATTATAAAAACTGGAGAAAAATTACAAAATTATTTCTAGAGTCTAAAGGGCTTATTGAAGGTGCAAACGACTTTATCGATGCGAAGGCACGGTTCTTCGTCCTCAGTACGATCGATGAAAAATATTTACACTATGTGATCAACTGCATCTCAGTTAAAGAAACATTTGAAAAATTAGATCTTATCTTTAGCTTCGAGAGAAAAGAAGATAATCATGAAAAAATCATAAATTTCTACAGCTACATTCCCACCCAGAACGTGATTGAGGACATAAGCAATCTTCAGAACTTGTGCTCAGAAATAAATTTGGTAGAACCAAATAGCATTACAAAGGAGATGCTCATAAACAAAGCGTTAACAATCCTGCCAAAGAATGTAAGCTATTTCAAAAACATATGGGAAATTATGCCAAAATCGGAAAAGACGATCTTCAATCTCATAAACAAAATTCAAAAATTAGAAATCAATCCAAACATGCCCACGCCTTCAGGAGTTGACAATCAAGCCTTCAAGACTGACGAAAGAAAGTGCTTTAATTGTGGCCAGCAAGGACACATCGCGAGGGTCTGCAGAAAAGGTTGCTCCATCTGCCACAAAACAAACCACAATACAAGAAATTGTTTTGTAGAAAAGGTATGCAGAAAATGTCAGCAAAAGGGCCACATTGAAAGGTTCTGCCGGAATAATAATTTCAATAACTTGGTAAGTGAACAGTTTCAAATCCGGGTCAAAGCAGTAGTTGACTCAGGTGCCTCATCACATTTTTTCAGCAATAAAAACATTATCCAAATTACAGAGAAGGTAGATGTCTCAATTACTTGTGCAAATTCCGAAAACATCGGAGCGCAGGGGACCGGTAAAATTATAACAGACTTTGGAGAGCTGAAGGATGTATTGTTTGTCCCGGAAATCACAAGGAACCTGATTTCGGTGAGCGCTATAACTGACAATGGAGGCACTGTACACTTTACATTTATCCGCCATCTTAACAAAACTATTTTAATCGGAAATAAAACAAATACCGGGTTGTATGAAACAGAGTTCTTGGCTAACTATACTACGAAGCGCTACTCACGGAGAGTGTTAACATCTGGCATCGAAGACTAGGTCATGTATCTGACGTGCCTCGTCTGGCGAAATTGGTAAATGGCATCAAAATTGGGGGGGAACATCCGAACAAATTTTGCGAAATCTGCACAAAAGCGAAAATGACTAGAAAACCGTTTGGAAATAATAGAATTAAAGCTAAATTCCCTTTACAAATTGTACACACAGACATTTGCGGCCCGATTGAAGCTCCCACTTGGGACAACAAAAAATATTTTATTACGTTTTTAGACGACTTTACGCATTTTTGTGTCGTGTACTTGATCGCCTTCAAAAGTGAGTGCCTTGACAAAATTAAAGAATTTGTGTGTTTAGCTGAAAATCATTTCAATAGTAAAGTAAAGAAAATTAGATGCGATAATGGGGGTGAATACTCGAGCAATAACCTACATGCGTGGTGCCAGGCTAAAGGGATAGTGCTGGATGCAACCATACCTTACACGCCTCAACTAAATGGAAAAGCTGAAAGACTGAACAGAACCCTAATGGAAAGAACAAGGGCTTTAATGTTCGACGGCAAGGTTCCAAACTATCTCTGGGGTGAAGCACTGCTTACAGCCAGTTTCCTGCTTAACAGAAGTCCAACGGAAGGCAGAAACAAAACACCAGCGGAAATGTGGTTCAAGATAAAACCCAACCTGTCGAACATCAGAAGATTTGGATCTACAGCATACTACAAAATAACTTTTGGCCTACAAAAACTTGACGAAAGATGCGGCAAAGGAATACTTATCGGTTACGTTAGAAACGGCTACAAAATTTGGGTAGATGACAAGAGACAGATAATAAGAGCGAGGGATGTAAGAATAAACGAAGAAGAACAAGGAATATATTTAGATGATGATGAAAATGTGGTTAAAATGAGTGGACTCTGGCAGTTAGTTGAAGATGAACAAACAGAAGAAGATGAAACAAGGCAAAATTCAACAGTTAGCAATGAAGGGTGTCGAGAAGATGGAGAAAGCAGAAATAGAAGAAATAGAAGTAGAAATAGAAGCTTTAGAGAAACAAGAGAGGGTAGAACAATCGACAATCGAATAAATGAAGACAGAACAAATGACGGTGGAACAAATCACGGTGAAACAAATGACAATGGAACAAATGAAGAAGCTGAAAATGAGAATGATAGTGTGAATGTGAATAGTAGAAACATTTTTGAAAGTAATTTAAATTTTGATAGCGTTATACAATCTGAAGAAAGTGAAGAATTTTTCGATAGTGAAGGAATTGAAGAAAGTCAGAGTCGAGCAGTAGAGAGTGAAGCAGAAAATGGCAATAGTAATGAACAAACTGAGGGAAGTCGAGCGGTGGAAAATAATAGAAGAAGAAATCAACCTGCGAGAGAACGAAGGTTACCAGAAAGATATAAAGATTATGTCATGGAGTATGATACGGAAGTATCTATGTTAACGTATGAGGAGGCGATAGAATCAAGGGAAAAAGATAAACGGAAGAAAGCAATAGAGGAAGAAATCAAATCATTAGAAGAAAACAATACGTGGACCTTTGTGAATAAGAAAGAAGCAGAAGGAAGAAAGCTAGTAACAAGCAAATGGATCTTCACGGTCAAGTCAGATGGAAGATACAAAGCAAGATTAGTCGCAAGAGGATTTCAACAGAAGTATAAAATAGATTATGATGAAACATATAGTCCAGTTGTAAATACAAATTCTTTGAGAGTACTATTGTCAGTTGTTGCAAATAAAAAATTGAAAATGAAACAGTTCGATATTAAAAAAACATTTTTACATGGAGATTTAAAGGAATGTATTTATTTAAAAGTTCCAAAAGGTTACAGCAATAAAGAAGATAAAGTGTGTAAATTAAATAAGAGTCTGTATGGGTTAAAACAAGCCCCATTAATGTGGAACATTAAATTTACAGAACATTTAGTTAAAATGGGTTTTAAACAATTAAGGTTAGATCACCCATACAGCCATTCTGGTAGCGGTTACGACTTTGAGTGCACACATTTGTGTCGAAACATATTTTTTCAGTAACCTTGTTCCGTCATAATTAGTAGCCGTGTCGACCGTTGTTCCGTCGCCGTTTCGAAAAGTGGGGACGATTTGTAACATATGGTAACAGTAACTTTTAGTCGCATTGCGCCGTCGCCGCGTTGGATCTTCGCGACGGGATGTATGCGCTTTTGTGCACTTTTACCTCAATCGTTCATTCAGTTCATTCGCTCTTCGATCGCTAAATAATATTTTATTCCTGTAGCAATGTGACGGCCAGTGTCGGAAATTTGAGATTGTTTTGTTTCTTAGCGCCGCTGCCGCCATTAAAAAATAAAAATGTGAGTATTAATTTCATATTATCCAATTTAGGGTCATATCAACATTCAATTCTTTTGCGAAATTAAGTTCATCGTGTGATTTGATGTCTAATAAATGAATACACTAATGCGCTCTAATGGTTTTATAAAATGAGTGTGATGTTTTTATTATTGATGTACTTTTGTATAGGGAAATAAGCAATTTATTTGTATTTTGAAACATCAGTAAAGTTATACAAAACGGTATGTATGTATGTATGATCAAAACATGCTCTGAACAGCCAACTAAAGTTAGTAATGCATCTAATTAATGGTTTTTGTAATGGAAAAAATGTTTATCTATTTGCGAAAATTCTTGACACAAAGTTACGGAACTGTGCCTACAAGTGTCGACATTTGTCGAAATCATCACAACGTTACTGATTTAACAAAATGGATTACTTCTATTTTTTATGATTGCAGCGGTTCCCAAACATGCCATATAAATTGGTAATAACAAAAAAAGGGCCAGCCGAAGAAGTCACGGAAGACATGGAAAAGACAGATAAGGAGGATAAGAGAGATTTTAAAGAGAATAATATGCAGAATATAATATTAAATTTAGGATATCCTGAAATTATTGATAAAAAAACAATACTGACAAGAAGCATGGATTTTTTTATTATTATTTACAGATGATTCCACAGAGTCACTGAGTCCAGTAGAATCTTCCTATTGTAATGTCGTTACTATTTCTGAAGTGAAAATAAACAATAAAGTGACGGACTTTAATGACGAAAAAAAAAACATAAGTTCTACTGATGTTAGCAATGTGTTTGAAGACTTAATTAAATTCTAAGGTTGTTAGAGTTTGGTCAACGAAAGATGAGATTAGGTTGGAAACGGAACTAATTTTGCGCCTTATTTTAAGGTTCAGTTTCCGATTTCAGAATTGATTGTTCAGTTTGATGGTCCCTGGATGATTGATACCATATCCGGGATAAGGGGTTATTTTGTAACACGTAGTATATACATATATACACGTATATATACGCTTTATTTGTTATTTTTAAGGAAAGAGAACATTTTGTAAATAATATTAATAATAACTTTAAACGATATAATGGTTCCTAACAAAGAGGATCTCATTATTTTTATGTCAGCATGATTATGTGAGACTGAGTAATGTGTGTTATCATGTTATGGCAGAATATTTCTAAGTTAAAACATTTTTTCTGTGTTTGATAGAAATAATAATATATTTATTTTTGTTATTTATATTTTTAAAATATTACTTAAATCTGAAGGTTCCTAATTTGTACGGATAATTCGAACTTATGAATGATTTGAATTCTATGCCTCCGAGTGCATTTTATTATGTTGCTTTTAATATTTAATCTTGTTTCCATCTTTTCAGTTGACTTGTCTTTTGATGCAAGCGGGTTTTTGGTCTTACCGATATGTAACTTACTTATAGTGTTGATAAGATTGGAATAAAGATCATTTTATAATGGTTGATCAGTGATATAAGTTTGCGTTTTACACATTGTAACGTGTACGTTTTTGATTCTTCTATTTCGTAATTAAGTGCGGTTGCGTAGACATTTATATTTGAAGATTTAAAAGGTTTTTCGAAAAAAATAAACTTATTTCTGAAACTTTTGCCTTTGATTTTTATTTCCCCCTGAATCAAAATTGCATATTCCATTTCAATTATATTGTTGTCTTGTCTGTAGTTAAAAACCATTTATCTTTGTGGTCTTTGCTGGAAAGTAAACAATTTTTATTAAGTTTTACAACAGTAAAAATACTTTTTCACACGTTGCCAATTCTTTTTAGTATTTGACGATAGGGTACATCTGAGAATTTGGGCAAATGCTTGAATTTAACTTTGATAATTCTTGTAATCTGTACCCTTAGCACGAACAGCTATCGAGAAAAAAAACGCACGTAAAATTTAAGGTAAAATTACTAGATAGACAATTCTCTATGGAAAATTTCATTTCGCTTATCGGCGATAGATGGCGTCGTACAAATTTCCAATACAAAATTTAACTATCGAATGATTTTACGCGAGTTATTTTTTTCGATAGCTGTTCGTGCTAAGGGTACTGTTTGCTACTTGTGACAATGGTTGGTCACCTTTCCGTAAGAGATTTTTTATTCTGAACAGCATGCTTTCAAAAGGATATGCACTCAGGGAGGATAAAGATCCATGGAGACATCATTAACTATGTGACACAGGTTATGCACGTTACTGCCAACCGATTTTGGTTTGAAGGTTGAATTTTGAAGGTTGTTTTGAATTTTGAACCGGCTCGTGCTTTTTCTGGAATTAATTTTCTATTGGTCAGTTTTCTGTAAAACGTCCACGAGTGACGATACTGACGATAACGCTTCGGTTTCCTTTCGCTCATTGTACCAAGTAACAATTATTCACAAAGGGCGTCAAAATGTTTGAGAATCAGGATGTTTTCGTTGTAGGTTTTCTTTTTTTTTAATATTTTTTTAGTTTCGTAACATCATCGTAATTTGTGCACACAAGAAATAAGTAGTAACTTTAGTTTCAACAATGTTACGACAAAGTTATTGTAAATTCTACACTTAAATTTAAAGTCGACACAATGTGTAAAGAATGAATTGTGTAACATTAATGACGTAATTTGTAGACACTGCGACAAAACATAGTTACTGTAACATTAATTGGCACAAAATGTAGCCGCTGTTCCTACACAGAGCAACCAAAATCCACACAGTTTTTACGTTCCGTAATAGTTACAACACTGTTACGGCATATAAAATTATTGACATTTTTGCGACCGAAAATGGTTGTATGGGCAATGTATTTTGTAATGGAAGGTGAAAGAAGGATAATTCTTGTGATTTATGTTGATGATGGACTAGTAGTCGGTGAAAGAGAAGAAGATCTGGTGCATGTAGTGGATACACTAAGAAAAGGTTTCGATCTAAGAATCTGCGAAAAAGTATCAAATTATATTGGGCTGGACATAACACAAGAAAAGCAAGGAGTAAAAATTTGTCAGAAAAACTATATCGGAAAAATTTTGAAGAAATTTAATATGAATGAAGCAAGATAATGCAAAACCCCAACCATTTTGATAGAACAACATCCAAAGCTGAAAATAGATATAGAGAGCCATGAACTCTATAGGGAAATGATAGGATCATTATTATATCTGGCGAATAAAACAAGGCCAGACATTAGCTTCCATGTAGGGTATTGCTCGCGTCAACAAAGTTCTCCAAATTTGAATGATTTAAACAACGCTAAAACGATTTTAAAATTTTTAAAAGGTTCGAAAAACAAAGGCATTCATTTTGGTGAAGGTGATAAAGTGCTTCGAGGCTACTGTGACTCAGATTTCGCGGGGGATCCAGACACTAGGCGTAGCACGTCGGGTTACGTGATTTGGCTGAACGGTGGACCAGTGGCATGGAGCTCAAGAAAGCAGCCGATAGTAGCGTTATCGAGTACGGAAGCAGAGTTTATAGCCGCAGCAGAATGCTGCAAAGAAGTCCTATTCATCAGAGACTTCATATATGAAATGACCAATGAGAAATTAGAAATAGAAATGAAAGTGGATAACCAGTCAGCGATTTGGCTTATGAAGAAAGGAATTATGAACAACAGAAGTAAACACATAGATGTGAGATACTACTATTTAAAAGATCAGATTGATGCAAACAGAATAACAGTCAAATACTGTCCAACGGGTTCGCAGATAGCAGACATACTCACAAAGTGTTTGCCACCAGTGAAGTTTGAAAGGTGTCAAAGAAAACTCGTATCAGAGTGAGTGTTAGGTAGTGATAAGTGCGGGCAAAAGTGAACTAAGTGCGTTTCGGTCAATATTGTGGGGTATTAGTATGTAAGTTTTATAGGGGTGTGTAAGATTTGTATAAGAAAGGTGTAAAGGCGTGATGTAAACTTAAGAAGCCCAGTCAATTCACATTATCAGTTAAAGAGTTAAGGGGGTGCATATACTAATTAAGGGGGTGTATTTAGCATATGTATTGATTCATTTAAGGGGGTGTGGAAATATTGGTAATATTCAAAAGTAAATGAATCATTGACTTCAGAATTTTAAATAAACCACGGAAACAAAAAAAAAAGAAAAAAGAAAAGGGGAATAACTTTTAATAAATCACTGTACAGTAACTATTGCTAGATTGGCCTTAAGTTTCTATCACATTTACGTTTTTATATTAAGGTGTATTTTATAATTGAAGATTTGTTTTTTTGTTATTTGTATTTATGTTTAGTTGCATGTTGTATGTGTTAGATTAGTTAGATGTTCGAGTAAGGAAGTAACTTAATAGTGTTTGGTGATTAAAGTTATTTATGGTGTAATAAGATAGGTCGAGTAGGAGTTAAAGTTATTTATGATGTAAAATAAGATAGGTCGAGTAGGAGTTAAAGTTAGTTGAAAGTTTTTGTTTTTGAAATGTAGTAAGGAGCTCGAGAAGTGTTGTAACGGGTTTTAGGAATCGAGAGGCAGATAGAAAGTTTTGGTTTTGAAAATGTTTGCAATGTTTTGCTATAGGTTATGTATTGTATGTCAAACGTTATGTTAAGGGGTAGACAGGGGTAATGAGAGATAGATACAACTTTAGATAAGGTTTTGTAACTGTTGGTAGGAAAGTGTTCAAGATTGTATAAGAATGATTAGGCAGATAATTCGAAATTTAGTAGTGCTGTACAGGAAGTTAGAAAACTGGTTTAGGTCAGGATGGTCAGCATGTGCAGCGGATTGAGGGGGTGTGTTGAGGGAAGTATCGGACCTTCTCTGTGGAAGGTCTATGGTACGTTCGAATATTAAGTCAGTGTTATTATGTCAATCCTTGCAAATGCGCGACAGCTATAGGTTTTGACCCAGTCTATTGTGATCCGTGGTACCGTCAAGTGCTAGTAAAGCTTATTTAATTAAGCTTATTTAATTAAGCTTAGTTAAGCATCTGCTTATAATGTCTGTAATTTCTGTTAGTTATGTGAGAAGGTAATAAAATAGTTAACAAAATGTACTCCCAAATACTTACGAACTTTAAAAAATATGTGTATTCTTTGGAAAGTGTAGAATTATCATCTGAGCAACGAGTGGAGGTAAAGCTTCGTATTCAAGGAATAATAAATTTATTTAGCGAGTATCAAAGACTTCAAAATGATATTGAGGAGTTGGTAGCTGAGAGCATGTTGCAAGAGCAAATAGAAGCACGCGAATGTTTTGAAATTTATTATTACGCAATATTAGCAAAAGCTTAGTGTATGGTAGACGATAACGTGCGTCAGCCATCCACGGCTGGTACGATGCAATCAGTAAAATTGCCCACGATTACATTACCCGAATTTGACGGTTCATATTTTATCAGCAGTGGCTAGAATTTCGTGACACATTTATATCATTAGTCCATTCATCCAATTCCATTTCGACTATTCAGAAGTTACATTACTTAAAGTCTTCATTAAAAAAGGATGCCCAGGCTGTAATCGAATCATTGGAATTTTCGGCTGATAGTTATAGCGTTGCATGGGAATTGCTGCTTAATCGTTATAATAATAGTAAGCTACTTGTTCATAGTCACTTAAAGACATTGTTTTCCATGCCTAGTATTTCAAGGGAGTCGTCAACTCTAATAAGAAAAGTAATCGACACAACATTAAAAATTTACGTGCTCTTAAGCAGCTCGGTGAACCCACAGAGCACTGGGATACAATAATAATATTTATGGTTGTGTCTAAATTAGATCAAGCCACGGAACGCGAGTGGGAACAGCACAAAAATATTTCTTTTAGAAGTGACGACGCCGTAAAGCGCATTAAAATTGATGATTTACTGAACTTTCTTTGCGATAAAGCGACTATGTTAGAAACATTATCTACATCACACAGCCTAGCCAACCATTTGATAAGAAACCATCGTATGCACACAAGGTTCATTGCAACGTCATGACGGAAAGGGCGGAAAATAGCACTCACACAAAAGAAAAATCCAACAATCCTCGGGAGTCGTGTGCTTTGCCGGTATGAACGGTTATGGTTGTGTCCTATACTTACACACCACTGACTCCATGGGTAATATTACTGTGAGATTACTTTGTGCGAAGTCCAAGGTTTCACCCACTAAAGTGACCACCCTCGCACGTTTGGAATTATGTGCTGCCGTCTTGATGTCTAAACTAATACGGACAGTTCAAGACTCCTATCAAGCGCGTGTACCCATTGCGGGAACGTATGCTTTCTCGGATTCTACCATTGCGCTTTCGTGGATTCATTCTTCACCGCATCGTTGGTCGGTGTTTGCAAGTAACCGCGTCGCTCAATGTCAGGAGAATCTGCCTCCTGAAAACTTTTATCATGTCGCAGGAAGTGAGAATCCAAGTGATTGTCTTTCCCGGGGGATGCTTCCCTCCCAACTCACTTCACATGATTTATGGTGGAACGGCCCATCATGGATTCGTAGCCCTCCGTCAAATTGGCCAATGAAAGCCTTTTCACCTACCATAACTGCCGAGTTGCCTGAGCACAAAGTTGGTGTGCTGACTGCAACGGCTCGGTGTGAACCACCGGCTCTGATGGAATTGGCTCGGCGTATATCCGGGTGGGATAAACTTCTACGAATTGTTGTATACGTCCTCCGATTTATTAAAAAAATCTCGCCTTCGTCTGGAGCAGTCAATAATATTAGGACTGCCGAGAAATTTGTGATACGTTTAGTGCAGAGTATCAACTTCGCAGTGGATCTTACCGCGCTTAAGAAGGGTAAATTGCCTTCTAAGAAGCTTTTAAACTTGTCGGTGTTTCTTGACGAAGATGGTGTGCTGCGTGTTGGAGGACGGCTTTCAAAATCGGATTTACCATTTGAGGCTAAACATCCGGCTTTACTCCCTAAACATGATCATATAGTGGATCTTATCATTCAACACTACCATATTATGAATTGTCATACTGGTCCAGGACTTTTGATGTCGATCTTGCGGCAACGTTTTTGGATATTGGATGCCAGGACGGTGATAAGAGCAAGGGTTCGGAAATGCAATTGCTGCTTCCGTTTGAATCCGTCGCACCCCACGCCCAAGATGGCTGATTTACCTTCCTTCCGTGTTACCGAAGCAAAGGCTTTCGTCCATACCGGCGTTGATTACGCGGGTCCCCTTCGCATTACGCTTGCTCGACGAAGAGGACAACATTCGCAGAAGGCGTATATTTGCTTGTTCGTGTGCCTCGTGACCAAGGCTATTCATATTGAGTTGGTCTCGGACCTAACTTCCAATGCATTTCTAGCGGCATTTAGTCGTTTTATTTCACGGCGTGGACCTGTGTCGTGTCTATATTCAGACAATGGCACCAATTTTGTCGGTGCAAAGGCACAGCTAGATGATCTTTATACCTTCCTAATTGGATCTGAATTTCATCCAACTTTAAAGCGCGAACTTACTAAGCGTCGCATTGATTGGAAAATGATTCCACCTCGTTCACCGCATTTCGGTGGTATGTGGGAGTCGAATATTAAGAGTTTAAAGACTCACCTTTATCGAGTAATCGGAACCCAGCTTCTCACTTACGAGGAAATGCAAACCGTGCTGGTGCAGATAGAGTGTATTATGAACTCGCGCCCACTTACTGTTGTATCTTCGGATCCCGATCCCGAAGTGATAACTCCTGCGCATTTTTTAATGTCATCACCTTTGCAGTACTTACCTGCGCCACCCTTAACTGACACGCGTATTAATCTTACCCAGCGGAAACAGTTATTAGACAGTATGGTGCAGTCTTATTGGAAGAAGTGGCGTTCAGAGTATCTTCATACCTTACAGATTAGACAGAAATGGACCACCACTGGCCATACTATTAATGTCGGAACTGTTGTCATTGTGGGACAGGAGGATTCTCCTCCCTTGAATTGGCCTTTAGGTGTAATTACGGAGATTCATCCCGGGTCGGACGGAGTTATTCGAGTGGCGACGGTGAAAACTAGATTCGGGATCTTTAAGCGTCCGATTGTAAAATTATATCCGATTCCTACTCAATAACTCTCTGCATTATTTTATATTTAGTTGTAACATAGGTTGTTTAGGATTTAGCCATGAAGTTTGGTCTTTCTGTTAACCGTAGTATAAACTGCGTGCATGTTATTTTATGTTGCTACGATTATGATTGTAATTTATTTTTTTTGTTTTGGAACTTCTGCGAACTTCCAAGGCATAAGGGGAGCATGGTTAAGCACATAAGGAGTGTTAAATATTTAGCGAGTATTGTGGAATGTTTATGAGACCATCGATAAGCTCGCGCTCACTAATCTGTGGGATTATGTCGTTGATGAATCCAAGACGCACTGGCCACTAAGAGAAATGATCTCTTTGCATTCTGAAGTGTCTAAACCTCCCTGTCACTTACTTTCTCTCTGACTTTCCTTCTCTGTAATTAAGCAGCAATTCGAAAAATGTGAAAACCCGTAAATGATGTGCTTAAAGTGCCGTTGATCGAGACCATCCGGATGGCGTGAACTGCTCCGCATCGTCCACCAGGTGAGTGAGTGCATTTACTCGATGTTTCCATATCTTCATCCATAATCCTCCTAGGTGTAATCCACCCCCATGGTGCTTGGCTATTTACACGCCACACCACATTGTGTAAATTAAATTCATACAGGTTGATATAAACATTTTTTCCAAAATATTCTATCAAATGTTATGACATTCATAACTACCTATGACATTCATAACTACCTACATATTAAAATAGTTAATAGATTGAATATCTGATTCATCTATCCACACATAAATCATTTAAAAATGTTGTAAGCATGTTTTAATAATTTAATGCGGGCTCTCTCGAACCTGACTCTCCGACCAGGTGTAGTTTGGTTAAATGATTCATATTTTGATGATAAGTAAAAAACAGTAAAAGTATGTGATTCCAGTTAAAGAAAAAATAAGCCCTGAAAACCGTATACCTATTAAAGAACCAATAGATAGACATTTTCGAAGGTTTACTTACCGAGCAATGTTTCTGGAACCTGGTTTTGGAAACCTAAACAGTGTGGTTTCAGAATCATCAGCAGACGAAAAGCCACACTTGATGCATTTCCTTTTATTCTCCTTCATGGTAAACTCGTAAACACGAACCACAATAACTTATGTATTCACACAATTACGGAGAAATCTACAATTCAACTCAACTTAGGGCAAGAATGACAAAAAGTTAGTTATTAAAATTATACGACACGGCCGGCCAATTTGAATTTCAACTGACAGAAAATAACGAAGTTGCCAGAAAATAAAAATGAAAATTATGAAATAGTTTTTCATGGCAACACATTTCTAGCCCCCGTAGGTATTCCAATAATTTCCTAATATGTTGACCCCGCCTGCCGCTTTAGATCACAGAACACAATTTGCTTTAGATGAGACTGGCATCACAAGCTGCCTTATAAATAAATAAAAATAAAAAAAATAAAAACAAAAAAGCCTTTATTTTGCAAGAAGCAAATATAGTTTACTAGAATTATTGTTTACTAGAAATACTTAATTGTATTAGTTTCTACTTATCTTTACTAAACTTTTTATTATTAATGTTAGTGTTTATTGGTTAGTATGTAGGTTGTTAGTTTTTATTTTTATTTGAAACAATTTAATCTGCAAGAACCCCAGATTGGGTGAAGGCCTCCTCCAAGGATATCCATTTGTCTCTATCCTGTGCAATTTGACTCCAATGTGGGCCGGCTGATTTCTTGATGTCATCATCCCAGCGTGTTAACGGTCTCCCTCTGCTTCTTTTCCCTTGCGGTCCGAGCCACTGTGTCGTTCTGACAGTCCACCTCTGGTCTGTGAGCCTTGCGACATGGCCTGCCCACTTCCATTTCAGTTTTTGTGCGTGTGACAGTGCATTAGTTGCTTTAGTTATTGCTCTTATTTTTGTGTGTCGTATTTTATCCAGTTTTTTTATGTTGAGCATACTACGTTCTAGTCCTCGTTGGCAACTATTGATTTTATTTTTCACTTTGGTTGTAAATTTCCACGTCTGACAGCCTTATAACAAGCACGGTAGGAGACTAGAGTTCATGACATTCGTTTTGATTGCTATCGGCATGTTGCTTTTGAATATTTCTTTCAGACTCCAGTATTTATTCCATGTTGGCTGTATCCTTCTTTCTACTTCAAGTTCATTGTTTTTTTTTTCAAAACTAATTCTTTTCCCTAGATATATGTATTTTTCTGTGTATTCCAAGGGTGTGCCGTTTACTCTCAGTGGTCTTTTTAAGCTGTTTGTCATTGTCATTGTTTTTGTGAGGTTCATTTCTAATCCCACTTTAACACTAGCTTCATGTAAAGATTTAATCATGACCTGCAATTGTGAACTCGTTTCTGATAGCAACACTAGGTCGTCAGCGAATCTCAGATGACTTAGAAATGTGTCTTTTATATAAATACCTGATTTACTCCAATTTATCTTGCTTATGATAGATTCTAGTATGGCTATAAATATTTTTGGAGATAGCGGGTCGCCCTGTCTAACCCCTCTTTCTATCGGGAAACTTGGACCGACGGTTTCTAACTTGATTCTACCAGTATTATTACTATAAACACTTTTAATTACTTTTATATATGTATCATCTATTCCTTGTTCTTTTAGACTTTCCCATATGCTTGCATGTGATACTGTATCAAAAGCCTTTTGGTAGTCGACGAAAGCAATATATAAAGGTCTTTGTTGTTCTTGATACTTTTCTATAATCAATTCAAGGGTGTGAATATGGTCAATGGTAGAGAACCCCTTCCTGAAGCCTGCTTGTTCTATGGGTTGTTTATCGTCTATTGCAGCGTTGATTCTTAGGTTTATGATGGAAGACAAGAGTTTGTATAGACTCGGCAGCAAACTTATTGGTCTATAGTTGCTAATGTTTTTAGGGTCACCTTTTTTATAGATCAAAATGATATTTGATTCGGACCATTGCGAGGGTGTTTCACTGGTTTGTATTATTAATCTGTTTCACTGGTTTGTATTATTAAGTTAAAGATTTTCGCTAGTGGTGTAGCCAAGGTAATGTATGCTTCTTTTATTGCTTCGTTTGTGATGTTATAGGTATAAATTTTATATAATAACTAAAACGAGATAAATTAAAAATAAATTAAAAAAACATGCAGTCGGAGGCATATAATTCAATCATTCATAATGTCACTTTCTTTATGCATGCCTCCGACTGCATGTTATTATGACATGTTGCCTTTAATAACCTACTCTACCTCTGCTTGCAGGTCAATGTATGATTTATAGTATAATAATTTTTAAATTTATGACGCTGTGGAAAAGCCCACTATGGAGTTGGGCACTAAATTCGTTACTGTTTTACTACATCGGAGCTGCTACCTGTGACATGAGAATGTGTTATGAGAAGATCTACCCCATATTAAAATAAAAATGAAAATTATGAAATAGTTTTTCATGGCAACACATTTCTAGCCCCCGTAGGTATTCCAATAATTTCCTAATATGTTGACCCCGCCTGCCGCTTTAGATCACAGAACACAATTTGCTTTAGATGAGACTGGCATCACAAGCTGCCTTATAAATAAATAAAAAAAAAAAATAAAAAAAGTAAAAACAAAAAAGCCTTTATACTGAGAAGCAATTATACTGTTGTTCTAACTTTACTAAATAAAATTAATTAATAAAAGTGAAATAATTTGTTATGTTAGTGTTTATTGGTTAGTATGTAGGTTGTTAGTTTTTATTTTAATTTGAAACAATTTAATCTGCAAGAACCCCAGATTGGGTGAAGGCCTCCTCCAAGGATATCCATTTGTCTCTATCCTGTGCAATTTGACTCCAATGTGGGCCGGCTGATTTCTTGATGTCATCATCCCAGCGTGTTAACGGTCTCCCTCTGCTTCTTTTCCCTTGCGGTCCGAGCCACTGTGTCGTTCTGACAGTCCACCTCTGGTCTGTGAGCCTTGCGACATGGCCTGCCCACTTCCATTTTAGTTTTTGTGCGTGTGACAGTGCATTAGTTGCTTTAGTTATTGCTCTTATTTTTGTGTGTCGTATTTTATCCAGTTTTTTATGTTGAGCATACTACGTTCTAGTCCTCGTTGGCAACTATTGATTTTATTTTTCACTTTGGTTGTAAATTTCCACGTCTGACAGCCATAGTCTCCTACCGTGCTTGTTATATTATAACAAGCACGGTAGGAGACTAGAGTTCATGACATTCGTTTTGATTGCTATCGGCATGTTGCTTTTGAATATTTCTTTCAGACTCCAGTATTTATTCCATGTTAGCTGTATCCTTCTTTCTACTTCAAGTTCATTGTTTTTTTTTCAAAACTAATTCTTTTCCCTAGATATATGTATTTTTCTGTGTATTCCAAGGGTGTGCCGTTTACTCTCAGTGGTCTTTTTAAGCTGTTTGTCATTGTCATTGTTTTTGTGAGGTTCATTTCTAATCCCACTTTAACACTAGCTTCATGTAAAGATTTAATCATGACCCGCAATTGTGAACTCGTTTCTGATAGCAATACTAGGTCGTCAGCGAATCTCAGATGACTTAGAAATGTGTCTTTTATATAAATACCTGATTTACTCCAATTTATCTTGCTTATGATAGATTCTAGTATGGCTATAAATATTTTTGGAGATAGCGGGTCGCCCTGTCTAACCCCTCTTTCTATCGGGAAACTTGGACCGACGGTTTCTTATTTGATTCTACCAGTAATGGAAATCTAATGCAACGTATATTGTTAGTATTTCAACCCCTATGGGGATGAAATGGGGGTGAAAAGGGGTAAAAAGAACCAAAAATAGATATGGATGTCGTTATTGGGGTTTTCTGGGATGACGATTGCAAAAATTACATTTATTTTGAAGTCCAACACGGTGGACATGATGTGACCCCTAAAGGGGTGAACATTGGGTTCAAATTTTGTATGGAAAAATAATATAAAATAGACATTACAACTTTAAACTTCGTAGGAGCACATCTAAAAATAAATAGGCAAACATATATTTTGTAATTTTAAAAATCAACCACTTAGGGGTAAATGGGTGAGTAAGAGTAAACATAAAAATCGATATGGATGTCGTTCTTGAGGTTTTATGGGATGGTGATTGCGAAAATGAGATTTATTTTGAAGTCCAACACGGTGGACATGATTTAACCCCTAAAAGGGTGAAAAAGGGGTTCACTATTTGTATGGAAAAAGAATATAAAATAGATTACGATTATAAAATAGATTATATAAAAGAATTAAAATACATAACGGACAGATACATTTTTATTTTTTTTAGGAAATGTCCTTCATTTAGAACTATAGTGTAATTTTTCAAAGCATTATAAACTCCTTAAGATTTAGTGTTTTTTTTGGTAAGCATGTAGCGCTTAGTTTAAGATATATAATTTACGAAGTGACCAGATCGGGGCTTGGGACACTCCACGAAAATCAAAGAATGGGGGTATTTTATTTTTTTAATGATATTAATTATAACGATAGGGCGGTTTTCCACTTACCGGCACGGCGACGGGACGGCGACGGCGACGGCCCGGCGACCCCCACCGATGCCGCCGCCGGCCGGCAAATCTGTGTGTTTTGTATACGTACGTAGCCGTGTGCGTGCGTGTGTGCGCGCGCAGGGCAGGGTACAGCCTGTACAGTCGCGAACGCAACCTTATTGTTGACAAGCTTACATTTGAGGTCGTATGCACTTATTTTGTATGAAATGAACTACAAACATAAGTTTGATATTGTTTTTTTATGTGATATAAATTACAAATTACCATATTTAATTTTTTTATACTTACAGCATATTACAAGATATTCTTATTATTTATACCACAACATAAAAGTCATTTGTACGTAGGTACATTATTGTAATAGTTAGTGTTGGATATTAGGATCCTAACAAGGCGTACCACGCGAGTGGGAGTAAAAGATGATATTTAAATTAACTTTTATAATATTGAGAGGCGCGTTTACAAGTTGGGTGCGCGGTGAAGACTGCCCGGCACCTTGTTACACAATACAAAATTGGTTCGGTAATATGAACCTTAAGGAACATACTGTGTCCCTACACCATTCCCCTCCTAAGAGGAAAAAAATATATATTATGTATAAAAATAAAGGTAAAACACAAAAAATATTAAAATATCTATCATTAAAATAACTTTTAGAAAGACACGAAAAGATTCACAATAAAACAAAAGTCGCGTCATAACGAAAAAAAAAATAACACAAGTCTTAAAGAAATATATTAAAATTTACGGTAAAGAAATACAATAACATTATCGATTGTAATAGTGTAGCACGTCACGCATTTGAACTTAAGTGAAAGAACAGAGGCTCCTTGTTAAAGTGTTATGGGAACGGAAGCCTAAAGTATAATAAATTTTGTACCAGACCCAACTTGAACTTACTGTAAACATCCTGAGTGGATTCAGTCACAAAAAACAATAGTTCACAATAGGACACAAGACAAATACAATTAAATGTTAATTTTTGTATTCAGACATAAGTCAATCAGTCTTATATTAACATGGCGGTTGTTAACCCATTGTACCGAATCTGTTTCTTTTTTAGTTTAATAAATTGACAATTCCAGCACTACAGCCGACTCAAGAACCGAAGCACCTAGGGACCCCATTTTAGTTAAAATAAAAACACCTCCAATTCAAGGAGCGATTGTAGACGAGTATCATCCTGAATTATTGTTTATTCGATTAACCAATCCATCTGATGTAATAACTAAACGTATAAAGAGTATTGATTTTGAATCTATGAGTCTGGACAAAGCTGATAAGCTTAGAAAAGTTCTCGGGAACCTCGAGAAAAATTATCAGTCTAGATTCAAGGAGACGTTGGCTATGTACTCTCAAATCATAACCTTTAACAGGCCTGTGGAGACAGGAAGTTTATCCAATCAAATCGTCGATATAAGTCATTTAACTCGACAGAAGCGCAATCCATATCGATTCCTCATATCTCTATTCCGATTTGCTCGTCCAGCTTCAACTGTCCTTAAGACTGCAGGAAATGTGGGGAGAGCAGCCAGAGTAGTATCTAGAGCCTCACGCTACTCGAAATTTTTGAAGGCAATCAAGTGGACTGCTGTAGGACTCTCTGTAGCTTCGGTTCCCTTTGATATTGCACAAGCGTTTGGTCTTCTCGACAATAGATGCAAAGAACTTCATGATGAGATGAAGAGAATGCAGACCAACCGTGATTCAGATCTCAATGTTATGGGTAATATCACTCTTGCTACTCTACAGTTAAATGATATAGTCCTCAATTTACAGGATGATTTTGAACAAATAATATCGGAGTCAAACACAATTAATGAAATAAACATCTACGGATCAGTGGTATTTAATTCCTATATCACCACTGTTCAAACATCATTGAGTCTTTTATTAAATGGAAGACTACCTCAAACGTTGCTCTCGCTTGATAATCAACGCAGATGGATTGAGAGTAGGCTTCCATCACCCTTGTTAAATTCAATAGGGACAATATCTCCTCATTTAGACGTCAAACTTTTATCAATAGATCCAGAAAGACAAAGTTTAATTGTTAAAATTGAAGTACCTACTGTCGACTCACGGTTTCAACTCATGAATTTCCTGGAGTGGGAACCATCTGTTGTCATCCAGGGAACTTGTTATTCTTCCCCTAGGAAATTACTATACTTGGGTGTTCCCATAAGATCCAATGCAGCTGAAACATTGACACCACTCTTATTTGATCCTGAATCATGTCTCAACTCCGGTTTTATCATAAGTGAATCCGATTCCATTCTCAGTTTTATTCCTGAATTCTCAGTAAATAATCTTTGTACAAAAGATATCAGGTTCAAAACAGGAATGAGAAGAAAAAGGCAAATTCAGGACAACTTGTACGAAGATGCCATGGCTCCTATCTTTGACATTAGTGAGTCAATAAACAATACATTCCGCAGTCCACGATTAAAAATAAGGGATGTTAGCATTGACCTAAACGAACTATCCAACACTATAGAAAAACTAAAACAAGAGAATAGGCACCAAAAGGCATCTTTTGATGACAAATGGAAAGAAGCAGAAGAAAGGGATCGCCAATTAACGCTATGGCTAATTATAACTCCAATAATTATTGTATTGGCCACAATAACAATAGTTGGAATTTATAATCTATTCATCGTCCCTATATTGACTCAAAAACGAGAGAAGGCATTAGCTATTGAATTAAGGAACATACTGTGTCCCTACAGTTAGGTTAATTGATAAATTCCAAATATAATAAAAATTGGTAATAATTATTGGTATATAGTTTCAACTGTAGATTTACAGTTTTTTCGATATCTTTTTTTCTTTATTGTGCTAGCGCCATCTATTCTATTCGCTGCATAAGCCATACCAACACAGTTTTGGCAAAGTCTACGGTACGGCATACGTAATATTCAACTGATTACTGTTTTTCGATCGGTGCGTTCAGTCGAAAACTGTTTTTGAAAAAATTTAGTATCCTTCTTTTGGATTGTTTCACATAAATTCTCCAACAGATAATTAAATGTTTCTTGAGTCATTCGAAAATAGAAGAATTGCTTATTGTTCATTTTTAGTTTATCAAATAAAGTATAGTAAGAACCCTTTAAATACCTAACTTTAATAAGTGGATCGACCCAAAAATTTACTTTTCTACGTTGTAGATATTTTCTCTTTAAATGTAAAAGGTAGAGCAAATAAATAGTACGACGACTAGACGAGGACATTTTTAAGTCTTGTAAAATTGGCGTTCGTGCCTGTACTGAGCGTAGCCCGCGCCGTCGCCGTCGCCGTGCCGTCGCCGTCTAGTGGAAAAACGGAGCGCCGGCCCGTCGCCGGGCCGGTAAGTGGAAAACCGCCCAATAGAATAATAATCAGTGTCCCAGTTAAAAGAGGTATCGAGGTTTGCGCAAAAAAATATGGCTTGCTGACTTTTCAATTTCCATTAAATGCATTGCCGCTTGAAAAACGTGTCCCAAATAATGACCCACATACTTCACAATCATAGCACGTGATCGGGGCGACTCTCTGATCATGCTTACTCTACAATCATAGCACTTGGCCGTGTCTACTCTCCGACAGTGCATTAATACATACACACTCTACATCTAACTTCACATACAAAACTAACTCCACTTGTAACTACATGTTCGTTCCTTCATCTCGTAGTTAGAAACATTACCCTACACTACTACATTATAGGTACCCTATACAGGACACATACCAAATCATAACACGCATAATCAGACAGCTATTCAATCACGGCTGTCCTACGGACAGTATTGGGTATGTATGCTCAAGAGTTTAAACCCTGTAATAACCCTAAGTAATTATACGGTTATTCTTGACCTGGGAATACACACAACTTGACTTCTCTAGGAGAATATCCTGGAAAGCCAAGCAAGCGAGTAGATAGAGATACTTCGAGGATTTAGAGTCCGACTAGAAGTATCAAAACATTACGCTCACTACCTACTCACTTATCCATCTACAACACCTCATCAATTAATTTTAATTGGGTGACCTTTGGAAATTAACTTTACCCTCAAATTTAAATTTTACTTTAATTTCATTCCAATTTCGCCTTGTTTTTTAACTTCTAACACTTAACAAAATGGCACGTCCTAATTATTTTTTAAATAATGTTAAACTTTACTAGGTCTATAACTATATAATTTATTGTTTATATTGTAGGTACTAGATCTTTAACTTTATTTGATGTTTAGCTTTTCTATGATGTTTAGCTTTTATAATGAGAATTAACTTGGTAAATATTTTTTAACGACTCCTTACCCTGTACCCTACATGACTTCAGGCAAAAACTTAACTACAACGCTTGGTGCGCGCGACCCGCCCGCCCCGCCGCCATCCATAGACGTAAAAAGTGTCGAACATTACAATAAAAACCTTAAAATTCATTCTTGGTGAATGTATTTAGTTATGATAAGTCGTAGAACAAATGTTGTTGTTTATGATGTTGGTAATCTACTCCTGCGAGGTTGTTGGTTTTACAAATATCCCTGTATACATTCATTAATGAGGTAAAAGACACAATATGTCTTATCTATATTATCACCTCTCCATTTACCACAACCAAAGCTTCAGCTTCAATTAGTTCAGTCTATGAGGAAGGGCATTGACTCCAGAAGCCTCAGACCCTAATCTCCTGAATATCAAAGGTAACTTAAGCCTAATCACCCGAGCTTATAGTTCACGCAACAATTAATGGAAGTTAGTCAATCAGCCTTCGAGATAAGAGGTTGCCTTTCGATAGCATCGGCTAGGCAATTACTATGCAATCTTGAGATAAATCAACAATGTACCGTACAAATAGATTTTATATCTCAATAGTTTGGGTGGTGCAAGTCATGAGAATTTGGAAAATAAAAATTGTAGAGTTCGGTAGCGCAAGCGTGTATAAAAGCAAAATAGATTAGGTAGTTCGAATGCTACAAAATATTTTGAATTCGTTTTTCTGTATTTAGTGAGCTACTCAAGTAAATAAGTAAGTAAGAATTTTTTTAATGAGGCATAATTGTACTGGTTAAGTATTCATTAGGTAGGTAATTGAGTTTTAGTACTTAATTACGATTTAGTAATAAGATGGTGCTTGTTTTGTATAGTTTGTTACTATTTGTGATGACCTATAATTTATATTTATTTATATATGAATATATAGCATACACAACATATTATGACAATCACTTATTACATATTATTATAGCACACAATAACAGCTAGACATGTCTTGAACCAAACTGACATCCAAACACATGCGATGCGAAAACAATTGGCTTTCTAATACTATTTATGTAAGTATATTATCTGTTTAATATAGCTGTTGGTCGTCCGAAAATAAATAAACTATTTTCAAAGACTGATTAAAAACAAAACAAAATCTATCTAAACAAAATAGTACATCAACTCTCATGACTTATACCGGTCTTCAACATTTAGTAGCAATAAATATTTATTCCCTCAGACGGTCTGAGGGATTAAGACGAAACTCAACAAATATTGTTGCAGCACAATGTACTCCTAATACAGTCACTTTGTTGGCGATTGGTTTGTTCAGTAAACTTTTTGTATCTTACATTCTTTTTCAGTCTCAAATTGATTGGCAATCTAGAACTTTTATAGACTCGTTTTATGTCTGAAGTCTGAATACCGAAAATGATTTAGCTTTTGTTGTGTTTTAGCTATTATTGTTTTACGACAAACACAAATTGGTTTCTGTATTTCATTTATCATTTTTGGTATGTATACTCCTAGGTTTTTCAGGAAATGTTTTAATTATTTAGTTTTCAAGATTAATAATTGGTTTACTTTAATACGCCTTATTTTGCATTTATGGGATGCTTCTGCGTATAGCCATCAATATTTTCCATCCTCAGTTTTAAACGTAATACTTACTTAGTGGTAAAAGTTTGTAATTAGCTTAAGATTTTAGAAGTGTATGTTTTGTATGTATAATTTAACTTTTGAGTCCAAAAAAAATTATTTAATTTCCCCCAAAATTAACTTATTATGCTAGTAGGATAAAAACAGTAATCCAGAAAATGTTTTAAAGTTAACTTCAGAAAAAAAACTTTTGGTCCTTATTATACTTACTTTATCATTGTATTAAGTTTTTATTGCAAATTAAATGTTTTAATTAAATGAGGATATTAGCATTTAAGAGCCCGTAAACTGAAACTGACATTGTGAAAACTCCAGCCATCTTACAGAAAGAAAGTTTGTAAACAAAATATTGCGCATTTTTCGTAATTATGGCACAAATACGTTAAGTTTCAGTTAATTTACACCATAAATACAACTTGGACAATATAGGTAAGCTATTAATGATATTCCTATATTTGTAAAACATGTAATAAAAAATTGAGGTTAAGTATAGGCGGTTTGTTTGTAAACATTATTTCCCTAAGTAGTAGTGTATCTAAAAGTCCGTTCAGTAACTTAATATTGTGGTAACATTTGAAAACTTTATCACACTAACGCCCAAATCAAATTGTGTAATTATTTATTATGCATACTCATAAATAGCCATAAATTCAAAATCGATAACGGTGGCGCAGTGGTTTAGCGCCTGGCCCAGCGATTGCGGAAGTAAAGCAACGTTCGCAAGGGTCGGTCATGGGATGGGTGACCAAAATTTATTATCTCGAGCTTCTCCGTGCTTCGGAAGGCACGTTAAGCCGTTGGTCCCGGCTGCATTTGCAGTCGTTAAAACCCACCAATCCGCATTGGGCCCGCGTGGTGGGTTATGGCCCATCTTCCTTACCACCCATAAGGAAGGCCTGTGCCCCAGCAGGTGGGGACATCAAAAAAATGGCTGATGGACATGAAACTATCAGTTGAACGTTGAACAGACAAGAACTGGCAAGACATATAGCAAGTATCTTTCTTGATTATCACGACACTGCATTTTTACAATTATTTCGCTTAAGAATTAATCCTCATTCTTTCGTATTATAATACCATAGGCAGAAGGCCCAAACAAATGCTTTAACATTGTACCTCACATATCGGTCACAATATCTCAGCTTGTCACAGTTTATTGCAAACATCAAGTAGGACTCGAATCAAACGTATCGTGAAATTGTTTTTCCAAATTCCCTACGAACCCCAATACGTCATGTGAAACTATGATCCAGGTTTTTGAGCCTTATTTACAATGGTATATGATATAGATTAGCTTGTGACTCAAAGGTTTAATGAAAGACATTGCTTCTGCAGCGATGCTTTAAGGTTCGGCCTTTTTATTGGGTGGCATTAATTTTCTGATAATTTTCGTTTGAAAATTCTCAACAGTTTTCGTACAGTTGGAGATGTGTAACAAAAATGGTAGATCAGTACGAAAGATCAAAAGTTATTGGCAATAGGGATGTTGACTTTTTATTTTATTTTATGTTACATAAATTACCTCTCAAAAAAAGAAACATTGGTAAAAGAATTAATTCGCTAGCATGAAAGCTGCCCGAGATATCACAGTGTGAAATGCACACAAATGGACTCGATCAAAAACGCTCCATAATAATGGCTTGCACGTTATGACGTCACGCCTTGCTAGTTTGTATGCAACGCATAGGAAATTCGTTCAGCAGCTATATTAAATATTGTGTTTATCAAAATGGTTTCTTCGACAAATTAGCTATACATTTTACGGACTAATTAAAGGTATTATTTATTTTAATAAATTTTATACTTTTTAAATGGACTTGTCCACCCAACTTTGAAGGGTCATAAAACAAATAATATGCAATAAATAAAACCAAGAGGTATACAAGCTACTCTAAAAGTTTAATATGTTTACGTTTTTTATTAGTATTTCGTTATTTTATTCATTAGTCAACATCCCTATTGATAAACTTACACTACGCACTTTATGCTACGCACTTTAAGTAGGTATTTTAAACTAAGACTCTATACGCTTTGAGCGGAGTCCGGAGTTGAAGCGCTAATACAAAAACCCAAAATATTGATTCCTATTTACAAGTAACTATTTGCCTCGCTAGATGGCGTTGATGAAGAGATGAGTCAAAATTGGCTTTTAAAAATAAACGGCCTGTACCAAAGATGAAAGTACATAAGCGCTCGCTGGCTGACATCTGACTAAAGAGAAACATTTTAGGGTTACATCTGCCTGCCTACCTGAGTACTCTTCGAAGATTAGTAAAAAAAATTACATTGAGACATACATTATTATCAACGCCATCTATCGAGCCTACAGCTTTTTGTCATTTTGAAAAGCCTTCATTGGGAAAAAACATCTGAGCTTTTTTTTTAAATCACAATCCTTAATTGATAAGTCAAAAGTCCAACAACCATTAACATAGTAGGTATAATAATATATAATTTAGTAGGTATAACCAAAACGAGTAATATTATAAAACATTAAGGCAACTGAAAAACTCACTGAATATCATATTAAAACACAAATTATAAAAAATTTACAGTTATATAAATAAAACAGAATACGCTGAAAACGTAACAACCGCACATTAATTATCGTTTTTTGTTATAAATAACCTTGTCTCATGGTAATTAAACTCAAAATCGTTAAACACAACTGCATAATAAATTTTTCAAGAACCACGGCTGGTTAAACAGTAGTTAGTAAACATGGTCCTCTAACATTGTTTTAACCGGTTAACCGTACCCGTTCAATCCGGTTTTAATGTAAAAAATAACAGTTAAGTTATTTTCTTCTAGGCTTTTGTTTCGGAATTGATATTGTCCATTTTAGTTCATAATGACATTCCGATATACAGTCAACATCACGGTGAGCTACCACGACAGAATAATCAAATTGAATCAATTATGTGATATCGAAGACATTAAGGTTCAAAAAATAAATTGTAGATTTTTGACAGTGTACACAAAAAATGCCCATGTCTCTCCATATACGTATTCTTCCGCAGTCAGCAGCGTCACGGCGTCGTATGGCTTTCAATGTTACGAGTTTATCATTTATTTATTTCTAAAGCACAACATTATTATTCCCTCATTATTAACATAATTTTATACTTATTTCGATACACAAATTCAACCCACAAGACATTACGCAACAATTTCACTCCAACCTCCCAACAATGATTCGGATCTTGACATTTTATTTCGGGGTTCTTATTCTATAAAGTAAACATGTGAAAATACTGAATGGAAATGTCCCAAAACCGAACCCAACTCAATTCGGCCAGGTCAACCAACCGATACCGACCTGAAGCCGACATTTGACAATAATAATAGAAATAAAGTAGGAATACTTTGAAGATACAATTTTTTTTAAAGAGCGTTTTTGTTTTTCTGCAAAATGACATCATTAAAAAGGTACTTACCCATTTAAGCAAAGGTTACAAAAAACTTATTGCACGCTGAATAAATAATTTATAGGGACACAAAATAATTTTTTTTTCAAGATTTTATTTTACCACTTTTTAGTGTGATTTATAATATTATATACACATTTATTTCATGCCAAATGACAACTTTTTAGTACTAAGGGTTTCTGAGATAAGCTGCGGACGGATAGACAGAAGTACATGGCACAACAGGGTTCCTTGTCAACTTGACTACGGAACCTTTAAAGTATACAATAATCTAGAGGCAACTATGAAAAACTATTAGCAATGCTGATGATGATAAACCTTGAAAATTGTTAACAGAAAATAAAGATATAAGTATAATGAGTCATAATAAAATTAGTTTTATAAAATTCAATGAATTATTCGATAAAACAAGAGGCGATATATCCGAAGCTCCCAATGTGATACCTACAGCTGTTTATAAAGAGCCAGACATCTGAGCGATGTTTACAAAAAACAGCCAAATGACCCCTTATCTCAGCCGTCGTTGAGTCTGCGAGCTCGCACCTTGGTTTATCGGTGTATCGCGCTATCGCCCCTTATCGCGAGCCGTGGTGCAAGGAAATCCTGTTAGCGATTCAAAAATCTTTTCAAAATAACGTTTTTTATCGCTGTTGCTCGTCTTCTTACGATTGAACTCCCTCAATCGGCTGTTACGACATCTGCAGGTCGAGAGAGCGTAATGCTAATTGTAGACCTGCACCCTGATTATATAACTCTGTTGCTAACAATTATCGTTCGAAATCGATTGAAACCGTTTGAAATCGTTTGAAATTAATGAAGTTTGACAGTTTCAGTTGATAAAAGAGTACTCTAGCACTCTGTTACTCGTTTGAAATCCATTGAAATTAATGAAATTTGACAGTTTCAGTTGATAATACAGAACTCTAGCACTCTGTTAGTACTGAAACTGTCAAAATTCATTAATTTCAAAAGATTTCAATGGATTTCAAACGAGAATTGTTAGCAACAGAGTTACGTAACCAGGGGGCTGCACTGACAAGGCACGTGTATGCTTGTCAAGCGTAATACGCTAGAAGAGCTAAGAAGGCAGCCGTAGGTATTGGTATAATAATGAAAAACAATTGCCGCAACGCGATGTCCCTTCTCCAAAATCTGTAAGCCTACTCGACAAAGGTATAAACTGAACCGCTTCCCGCATTTTTTCCCTTATACTTATCTTAGTTCTTTATCACACAGAGTCATATCATCTGCAGCAGTAAGTTGCTGCAGTTTTACTCTGTATCCCGCTTTCCGCTTATAACTTGAGCAGACCCAGTAGCACCACTCCCCCTATCGTGCGATGAACTTAAAGAGGACAGGCAATGTTTGTTTTTATATAGCTGGCCGCTTACATCGAATTGTAATTTGTTTTATCTGGAGCTTAGACCAATCTTTATTGCGCACAGATAAATGAACTTAAACTTACATTGTAAGGGCGTTCTTGGAAAAGAAAGATACTTTAAATCTATAAAAAAAGAGTTTGACTGGTAAATGAGAAATCTCAATATTAGCATTAATATAATATTACCATGAAGACAATAACTTCAAGTTCATAAAAAGTAATGAATCCAACCAAATATGAGTTTCATTACTGTTTACGAGGAAATAATTTCCAATGTCAAAACACCAAAATTTGTCCTTCTTAAGTATTCGTAAGTGCGTAACCTTGCCCTAAGTAGGTATTTCTGCTTTATTACGAACATTCAGCTTAATCCAGAGTGTTTGACGGCTCGTTTGAGCGGATTCATCGCTGAGAGCGAGTTATGAGCGAAGCATAACGGAGATGACGCCATTTTCGTTTTTTTTTCTTAATTTATCTTTCTAAGTGGCATTTGTATGGAACATGGTACCATGTTTCTTCTTACATAAAGAAAAAAATAAAATGCTTATGTCTTCAGGTACACCATAGGAAATAAAGTAAGAGTTTAACTAGAATTTTATTAGTCTCGGATAATTATTTTCGGATTTGAATTATGAGTAGTACAAACAGCAACAGAGCTAACTGCCCATTAAAGACGTAACTGAGAGAAATTATCACTGTTCGAAAGGGATAGATAATAATATATGTTAGTCATTTTTAATGTAGTCTATAAGTTTCCCAGGCAATAATTTTTAATTCAGTCGTATTGCAACTCTTCTTGACATTACTCAAAGCTTATTTCAAATAAAAATTGCATGGTTCATGGATGCAATCTAAATTTAAAAACAAAAACCTTGATGTCAATTCTGTCTACTTGTCACAAGAAATTTCAAAATAATTTTCAAAATCAACAATAAATTACAATAATTCTTGATACAGACTTCAATGCAAACAGTGCGTCATCTCGTCTAATGAAAGAGGTCTGCAGCGGCATATTCCAGCCGCAGCCTGAAGAATTTGACTTACCTACACAAGCGCAGCACAAAGACGACAGAATAACTTTGCCTTCAATACTACAATTATGATTAGTTTTTTTTTTCAATTTTTAGATTATAATATCTTACGAAAATAAAGTTATTTTTAGTTAAAACTTTATATAAAGCAACATAAAATAATTGCAGACTGAATAATTAAATAAAATGATAATAACAAATAATTGTTTAATTTAAATGTGGTTATGGATAGTCGAGAAAATCCTTGGGCCGATTTTTCAGTCGCCGATATTATTCAAGAATTTAATTTTATCGGCGAGTCTAGCAGGGAATCCTAGTGGTATACAAAACCTGTCAAACATAATTTTTATGTTCTAGGACACTTTCGTCAGATTTCAGATCTAGGACACTTCCGTCACGATATATCTAATGACGTAATGACTGAAAATCGGCCCTCCCCGCACTGGCGGTTAACCGCGGGGGGCGGCCACGAAATTTCATAAATTAAACCGCGGGGTTGACCAAGGTGACCGCGGAGACGGCTGATCGCTGGCCGAACGGCTAGCCGGTTTTTTCCATTTTTATTTGCACCACGCACAGCTACTACACAAGTAACTATATCACGAGAAAAAAACGCAAGAGAAAAGTTTTAATATTACAGTTGATTATCTCACGCATCATACTTTTGATTTTGATACAAAAAAAAAATGCATTCGATGGCAATGACATACTCAAAACAAACTAGGGTCCATTACATATTCAAACTAAAAGAGGCCCATTTCTCGATAAGGTCAATCCGAGCGGGTCGATCTGTGATGGAGTGAAATCGAACGTAAATCTACTAACTTTGGGTTCAAATCAGTGCGCGTTCCAACGCGGCGGTTGCGTTGAGAACTAGCACCGAATTCTCAATTTTTAAATGTTTTTATTACTTTTCTTCGCTTTCAAGTTAGTTAAAAAAATATGTTCAATTAAGATTGAAGGTACAACATCGCCGATTTTTATGGGTTGGTTTTAACATAAACGAATGTTCTGTTTCCGAGAAATTTTGCAAATAAGACCAGAGACAGGGTCCACGGAATATTTTTTTACATCAAAGGCGGTTACATTTTTATAAATGTTTTCAATTTAATCTACTGTGTATTATTTCAAGTACATTATATATTTTTTCTATGATAGCTTCACGCGCTTAATCTTTCAACAATTTGAATTGAATATTGGGATTTGACCCCCTTCCGTAAGGCCTTAAATCGCCTTAGTATTTTTTTTATTTTTATTTATTTATTTTATTTTGGACAACAGATGGTCATTTACAAAACATGTTGTCCATCAGCCATTTTTGTGAAACATGTTGTATTTGCCAAACATGTTGTATTGTACATTAATCTAAAGGAAGACCTTGAGTGCCAACAAATATAAATTTTATTATTATATTTATTTATTTAATCTTTATTGCTTAAATAATCACTACGTTTTAGCACCACGTTTCATATTAATATGGAGCCGCGCGGTTAAACGCTAGTGCGGAAGTGGACTTAAATAAGCCCGTAATGTTCAATTTCTTAAAATGTTGATTATTCCACATCAAATAAGATGTCATAATGTCGAAAACAAACGACTTTTACCGATTCAATTTTAATCCGACGAAATTAAGTTTTGTTACTCACTCACTGGCTATGGTTCATAAATTGTCAAAGTCGAATGTGAAATCTCTTTCCTGCGATATGTAAGAAAAAAATGTGTATAATTAAGAGTGTTGCTGTTTGTACCTAAATATTCCATAACCTTAAACAGATTGGTGTTTTGCTTAAATTTTTCCCATTGTTTCGCATCTACAACATTGTTCGACGACAACTAATTTAATAAAAGGTTTTTTCAAAAACTACCTTCATTTCGCTCATCTTGAAAATAACAGAGACTTAGTGATGGAAAAATGACAGTGTCTCGAAAGAAAATTTTCAGAATTGTCAGACAAAAGTTTAATCTGGGAAATGCCTTTGCGCTTGGTTCGGTGTTGCCAACTTGAATTATTTAAAGTTCCAAAAAGTAATTTTATAGTTTTCTTATTCATGTCAAAAAAACTTTTTCATTGTTGTTTTATCAGTGTGATTAAGTTTTCTTTGGTCTTTAGTTGGATAGCACAATGTAAACTAGAACCTTAAAAAATATTCATGTCAGACAGAGTAGACCTACGGGTTTCTCAAGTATTTCTTGCCGACATCAGATATTCTTGATTGTGGGTATATTTTTCTGAAATAAACTCGTAGGCGTTTCTTCTTATCCTAGTTTATTACAATTTCACAATAAAAGTTTACTATTAACAATATTATGATCAGGATGAAGACTGATTAGAGCAACGCAGTGAGTTCTGTAAGGCCTTTCACGATTCTCCATGAATTAATCACAACATTCATAACAACTCGCAATATTCAATAATCTCCATTTTTCCAATATTATAACCTCCATCTTTCTACACTGAGCTCACTGAATAGCTATCCGAGAAAGACAGACCAAACCAAAGACCACTACACTGAGCTCACAGAATAGCTATCCGAGAAAGACAGACCAAACCAAAGACCACATTCCAACGTTATGTCAAAACTGACGTAACGCTTGATGTATCCAAATCTCCAACTATATCCCCCTAAAATATAATTTCCTTGATATCCCTATTTAAATGACAGTCATTTTAGTTGTAAAAAGATGAAAATGACAACCAATAAAATCTCCCACATTTTGGTAGAAAATATCTACACTGGCAACCCTTCCGCCGTTATTTTAGGCATTTTCAATTATGTACCGAGCGATTTTTTCGCCTGACGTCGTCCAACAGTCGACAACTATGCGAATTTTCAGTCGTAACTAAATGTTCGCCATTTTTAAACAGAGACAAAAGAATGACCAAATGCGGGAAGGTGGAAAATATTTCAATCTATTAAAACAAAAGGTCCCCCTGATTATGTAACTGGCTGAATTTCCCAACCGTGTTTTTGACGCGGCGTCGTTGATAATTGTACTGATATAAGGTTGTACACTATAAAAAAAAATATGAAGTTAAGACAATTATTTAGTGAAACAAATATTTAGTTTAAAGTTATTTACTTTGATTTAAACTCAAATTAATGTTAAGAGTTTCTAATTTTGGTGGTATGTCCCCAATCTGCCTCTAACTACAAATTCTTGAATTATAATGCATATCGCTAGATCTGCGAAATAATTAATTACATTTACATAGTAATTAATGACTGTTTTTTAAATGAATTGTATTTATTTCTATTTAGTCATTACAATTGACAATACTTGACCAAACGAATGTCCGCGCAAACGTAGGCATTTTGGTGGCAAATATTATAGCACAATTTCTACGAGCAACTTACTAAACAGGACATTTATGTCAGCATTCCCCGCATGATTTAGCTGCACACTTTCAGTTGATGGAAATATACGTGTGACCCCTCGCAGCGTTTTCCCGCAAAACATGTAAGTATAACATTTTGGTGGCAGAGGTCACGTATTTTTTACATTTTGGTGGTCGTTTTTTAACGGGTTTCCGAATAAAATATGTATTCAGTTTTCATTTTATAATATGTGTTTCCGATTTAACTTTAAGTTAATAAACTATATTTTGGTTGTATACAAAGAACAATTTTTTTTTGCTTTTTTGATCTGGTTTCTTATTTTGGTGGTTGTGTTTTGGTGGCTCTATTGGCATTACAGACTGTATATCCGGACAAACTGTATAATCATTCAAGTTGAATTCGACGAGAGATGTCTTTCTCGAAGTTGGACTTACGCCTAATTGGACTGTCTTCTCTACCAAGGTATACGTAATGGTGAACAACTTTGCGTGTAGTGTTGCTAACATGAGCTGGAGTCGGTACAACATGGGCATTCAACATGATTTTCGTCTTATCCATGTTCATTCTAAGACCCACTCTTTGGGAAGCACTACGGAGGTCTTCGAACATTGTGTTTAGGTCTTTCAGGGTCTCAGCCATAAGAACTATATCATCGGCAAAACGAAGGTGCGTTAGGTACTGGCCATTAATGTTGATACCAAGTCCTTTCCAGTCTGAGACTTTAAAGATGTCCTCCAACGGCAGCTGTGAACAGTTTTGGAGAAATAACATCTCCCTGTCTCACACCTCGCTGCAGTTAGATAGGATTTGTGCTCTGGTTGTGTACTCGGACCGACATGGTGGCATTTTTGTATAAGTACCTCAACACCTTGATATACCTATAGTTCACTTGATACCTCTGGATAGACTGCAGCACCGCCCAGATCTCTATCAAATCAAAGGCTTTCTCATAGTCCACAAACGTTCAGCAGAGTGGCAGATTATACTCCTCACTCTTCTGTATGACCTGCCACAGCGTATGGATGTGGTCTATGGTTCTTAAGCCATTTCGGAACCCGGCTTGTTCGGGAGGTTGGAAGTCGTTGAACCTGCGAACGAGACGATTCGAAAGGACTCTCGAAAACAACTTTTATTTAGACATGGCTCTAAACTGTGATGGGTCTGTGTAGTTATTCAATAGGGTCTTGTCACCCTTTTTGAAGAACAGAATCACCTTTGCTTATGTTCTGTCTTCGGAGTTCTGCTCTCGACGATTACGGAAGACGAAAAGCTTCTGGAGGACGGACTTTAAATATCGGCTTACCCCCCTTCTCAGAAGTTCTGTAGTGATTCCGTCACCACTCGTCGCCCTGTTGTTTTTCAGCTGTTTGAGAGCCATACTAATCTCGTATAGGCTGACGTCCGGGATCTCTTCGGTATAGTGTCGGGTAAGCTTGGCTCTGGGGTCTTTAGCCTTGCTTTCAACAAGTGTCTGCGTGGAATATAACTATAAATAATAATAAATAAATATATAATACATATAATAACTGCCCATAGAAACTCTCGATCTCACTCAGGATTTCAGTTCAGCTTCGATGAAATGATGCGAGCGTCGTCAATTTTCAGCTTTGTCACCTGGCTTTGCCCAATAGACATCTTTTTCGAACGCTTTGGAGCCGTTATTCCGCTTGATAGCCTCTTTAATACGGTTCGTATTAAATTGGCGAAGGTCGCTAAGGTCGCTCGTCAAAGACTTAGATATCTGTATATTTAACTGCCGATAACGATGAGCATCTGCTGAGCTCTGGAGCCTCATTTCATCCATGAGTAGGAGTGTGTGGTCGGAGAGTTTCTTTAACTTGGGACGGCGGTTCTTAAAGAACTTGGACCCCATCGTACGGACAGTATTCACCACCATTCTGTTAAGATCATGCACATATATGCTGTTCTCAAGGGCTTCGAAGCGGTTTTGGAGTTCGAGTTGATAATATTATGATTCGAGTGAATATATAAGTACTTTAGTAAAATAAAACAAGTGCCAGTATAATTAGTCTTGATAAATAAAACTTATTTCTAAGTACAAAGTTTTTATTATTATTTATATCTAATTCGGTAGGGTAATTAAATTTTAGTTTTAGGCAATTTCATTTTGGTGGAAAGAACTATCATTTTGGTGTCATCTGCTCATTTCGGTGGCCTCGAGATATTTAGATTTTCTTTAAAACTATATGGAATACTAGAAAGGCCACTGCATATATTTCATAAGCAATAATCAACCTAGCGTTTGCATGCATCAGTTATCAAAAATAACTAAAAATAAAAAACGCCACCAAAATGCGAAGAAAACAGCTTATGTTGAAATTCACCCAACTCTGTTACAAACAAACCTCGATTGAAATCGATTAAAACCGCAGCTACATTGCTGCTTTAAATAAGATAGTTGTCACAGTCACAAAGGTTCTAATAAAGCAGCAAAGTAACTGCGGTTCAAATCGATTTCTATCGAGAATTGTTAGCAACAGAGTTTTAATAGATTGAATTATTTTCCACCTTCCATGCACTAGCTGCCTAGCTGCCCTAGGCTGTTAACTAACGTATTCACCTCAAAAAGTAAACTACACTCGCGAGCAAAAGTATGGAATCATAGGCCTATTTTCATCAAACGGGGTAACTTTGAAGCTTTGGTTCTGCGCCCAGGATTAAACGGTGTGTGTTTGATAATGGCCATTCAAAGAGTGAATGGAGGAGGCTCAGATCGCTGAAGAAACTTAACGGATTAGATGTGACTATTTTTTGTAATTGTGAAAAGCCCTCATTATCAAATCAGAATAAAAAAAACTTTTAGCTTATGATGAGGCTGATATACCTATAAGCAAGGTAAAAAACTCCTCTAAAAACCTTTTAGTTTAAAAGTTTTTCAATTTAAAATTACTTTCATATTTTAACTTAGTTTTCAATTTGTAAAACATTTCTTAACTACTATATAAAATACTCGTACATTTTTTAAAACTATAGCCTCCAGTAACAAGTTTAGTTTAGTCTGAATTTTATTAAAGTCGTTACAAAGTTCTGCTTCCAACTTGTACTGGTGATTTTAGAGGCCGCTTTTTACAAGCGTTAAATTAGTTTTATAGACGTTTTGAAAGTCACTTCGAAAGCCTTATTATACGTAAAAATAACGGTATACCTAAGTGCAGTAACTAACACAAAAGAGTGAAGTTGTCACTCCCTTGTAGATTAAAGGTTAATTCATGATTAAAAACGACATAATATACGACGCACAAAATGCAATAGCGTCAAATATAATGAAGTCAGCCGATACGCCCAAATATTTAGGATTAGACACAAAGTGATCAAACGTATCGGAACAAACAAAAGTTCAAAATATATATTTTTATTTTTCCACACTTACCTTTAAGTATATTATTATCCTTAATTTAAACATAAATATATTATTATTATTTTAAAAATCTTTTCCTAGTTCATCAGATTAATATTCACACTCACATGCATAATAATAAAATAATAAAAATCAATTTATTTGCAAAAAACTGTTTTAAATTAAGTATAAATAAATAAGCATAAGAAGATAGGACCTTTATAAAAGTTAATAGAAAAAAGCGATTCCTCAAAATCCTATATTAACGCCTTTTGAAACCAACAGAGCTGCGAATACCCTACACAAAGGGAGGATTCAGATAAAAGCTTTAATAACACCCAAACCCGTAATACTCTATTTGGGTGCCAGAGTCATAACTTAAGCTGAGAAATAAGGCTGGCGCAAGTCTCGTACGAAACAATAATAAAAATAATAAATCCCTTTCAAAGCCCTGACAGACGCGAAACTATTCGACGACAATCTTGGTATTGCCATGCGTTGGGGAGAAATTGGGATTTTTGGGAAAACTTAGCGATAGTTATCGCTGCTATTGAGCTTTCTATAATTGTCTTGATTACGGCGCGGCGGTTGTGTAACTAGAATCATCTTATCTAACTGGGGATCTAACTAGAAAATATTTTTTTCACTCCGGAAGGCAAATATTTAACTGTTGGTTGATTACACCCACCAATCGACAATAGTTCTGGGTAGGTCTAATGCCCCAGCAAAGAGAATATGAAAAAAATACTCTGCGCTATTTGTACCAAAACCACAGAATATAATATAATAGTACCCAAAACTACCAAATCAATAAAATTTTATTATGGGGATGTTTGAAGCTATTCTATTTTAGTTCCAAACAACAACTTCAGCTGCGAATGTGACCTTTTATCAATGTCAATGGGAGCATCGTCTAGACTAGGGTATTAGCATGACAGATAACTGCGCACACTTCTGAAAATATCCACCTAATCTGTCAATATCTTGGCTTACCCGATAGGAATATAATCCTTATGAGGTTAGATTTTTATTTGAAATTGCGCCATGACATACTTAGAGCGACAAAGATAAATGTACCTACTACATTTTCGTCTTACTTTTATTTTTCATAATATTTTTTATTCTTCATTATTATAATTAAAATTATACTTGTTTATGGTTTCAGGTGGAAACTGAAGCAACTAGACTATCAACGACGCAACGTGGTCTCTGAAGTGCTCTTACCGCTCATCATTTCACTGTTTTTCCATATCCTGATTTCTGGGGCACTGTCTGAGGATGGATAAAGATGATGAACCGATCATGAGGATTATCTTAGTCATGTGACAAACAGACAGACTTCAAAACAAGCATGACATCTTCAATATGAGACTTTTTGGGCGATCCTCCCGTAACCACAATAAAACTAACATCTTGAGGATACGTTATCCCATTTTTATCACAAATCTTTGTCACCCGAGCTAAATCCCGTCACCACCAGCGACTCAGTTCGAATCCAAACGAAAATGCGAGAAAATTTTGTTTTACATGTGAAAATGGAAAATTTTCCTTTCAGATGTGGAGTGAGGAAGACACAATTGAACGGAGCCGCTTTACACGGCACATGACAGCTTCCAATCGGCTGTAGGTTCGACTCTTTGTTGTGTTTACGCTTTTGTCAAATGGCGCGGTTTTTTTTGAAGCGTTTGATCTAGTTTGAGGTTCCAAAATAGTTTTATAGCTAACCTTGCATTAGATTGAACATTTTCATCGGGAATAATATTAACATGTGAAATCTTGAGCGCAGAAGCCACAAGTAGACGCGCCTGAGTCGAGATCTGAGACCTGTACCCTTAGCACGAACAGCTATCGAAAAAAATAACTAGCGTAAAATTATTCGATAGATTAATTTTGTATTGGATATTTGTACAACGCCATCTATCGCTGATAAGCGAAATGAAATTTTCCATAGAGAATTGTCCATCGAGTAATTTTACGTGCGTTTTTTTTCTCGATAGCTGTTCGTGCTAAGGGTACTGATAATCCAGTCTATGCGTTGGTTTATGACGTTCTAAGAACAAGTGGGTGTGCTTTCGGGAATATTATACCTAGATGAAAATATTTTAGATCGAAAGTAATATGACTGGAAAGCATAAATTGTACTAAAAAATCCGTTGAAGTGAGAGGAAAGTAAACTTAAGACATTAAGCTTTTTTGTATGATTATGTACTGAAATTGCGAAAACAAAAACAGTTTTTGTTTGCTGTTCATACATTTTATTGGATTTCAAGTTTTATTTTTCTTAGTTTAAACTATTTGTTGTATAGGTTTCCGATTTATGATTATTACAAATGTTATGCAATTCTCTAAAGGTTTAGAGTCTAAACTATCCAGCGTCGAATTCATCATCAGTCTGTCATAATTATTACTGGTAAACTATTTGGAATCTATTACTCTTTAATAAGTATATAATTAGCTATCAAAAACTGGATGAATCGAAGATTGAGCGTGAAACTATATAATTATTAGAGAATCGCCCATCTTGTTTCGTATTACTAGAATTGGCCAATTAACTTTTTGCCACCTTCGTAAAGTAAAAGTAAACATAAATAAGAAAATGTCTTTTAAATAGCACGAGGCAAGGTTCCCAAGGCTGTGCATTTATTTATATACCAAGTACTTTAAACGCTATCTTTTACTGTTTGTTGAGTGTGGTCAAGACTATATCACGAGTCAACGGACGTCATATCTTCAAGATAACATTAATAAAACAATAACTTATGGTTTATAATGATAAAAAGTGCACTTAGTAATTTGTTACCAGTGCGTCGCAAAAACAATTTGTCTTTTTATTTTACAATCAAGATTTATAACGGTTTTAAATTTTAACTCACTGTAGGTATAAATATTTCAAAAATGGTTGTGTAAAAAAGTTTGCTAACAAAATATTTTCACCGTTGTTTTTTTAACGTCATTTCACATGTCGTATTTCCGATAAAAATATTATAACTTATCTAAGATAATAATTAAAAAATATTTTGCCTTTTAAAATATAATTTGTTTGAAAAAAACATGTTTTCGCAGTTGTCTTTTTTATTTTTTTCACCTTCAACACCATGTCATAGTTTTCAATAAAAATGTGAGTGTTTTGCTTTTGTATCAAGTTCTTAAGGTTAAGGTCTTACCTTATTAATTATTCTTATGGTCTAACTCAAAAATATTCACAGTTATTTAAAAAGTATGCCGCTTAAATAAAGTAATTTCATTTCAATTTCTATCAAACGGTCCATGACACAAAGGCAATACGGTTTAAAACAAACAAAGACCAATTTAAATTCGAAATTTTCTATTGGCTCAATTCTGCACAACACAGCACGGTTCTGTGCCTCGAGTTTTCTAGAATACCTTCAGAAAATCACCGGAGATATTCGTAACAAGATAAAATTCCAGCTATCTCCTCTTTGAGACCCATCACCTGATCTACAATGTATAAACCTTTTAAAGCCGGCAGACATTCTTATATCGGCCACTAGACGTCGCTTTAGACATAGTGCAAGGATTTGCAGTAACGTAAATTGAAATCTGATTTATAAAAGAAAAGGCCCTATACACGAAAAGCTTTAGTAGGTAGCGGAAAAAAGAGAAATCTGGCAATATTATAGCCAATCCTATCCAGCATTACACATACATTTTTACAATAAAATACATACAAAACAAAAAGAGCATGAAATAACACACTTTTAACGGATACTAGCGCGATTCTAATGAAAGTACTTTTGTAGTTAGTTGTTTTTTTTAAAAGAGCATGTCAAATAAATAAAAAAATAAGATTCATGAGATATCGCAAGATGTCTATTGTTGCTATGTATTGTAACATCTTAGAGCAATGGCATACGCAACAATAATGATAATCAACTGTGATGATAGTTGTAAGTTGGATAAATAAATAATAAATAACATTAAAGTTCCTGATTGGTCAGTGTCACATAATGATAACATGTCACTATTTTCTTACCATAGCTGAAGGTTACTAAGCGATTTAAGTACCTATCTTATAAGAAAAACTTAAAACTCAGACAAGGTCATTTAGTATAACGGTTTTTGTATATATTTTGGGTTATTGATCTTTCGCATGATGATTTGAAAATCAATGAGTAAGGGATTAAATGAAATCAGATGCAGAAGGAAAAATATTTATGACGCGCACCATAAACACTTCTTCATTTGAATATTGTCTGAATTTTTTTATCGGCAAGTATTTAAATAAAGTTTCACGATTTTTTACTACGGCACCTATTATACTGTATAACACAACACTTGGATATGTACCCGGTAGTACCGGTTAAATACCACACGGTAGGGTAGATCGGTCAAAAAGTCTGTACGGAACATGTTCCGGTATTCACATGTTCCGGTATTCAAGTGATGCTTGAATGTGCAAACGGAATCTCGCGGTATATACGCGAGACTTTGAATATTTTCCGGAAATACGTAGACCGACTTAATAATAATATTTATACTGAGGAAAGACTCGAGAAACTATAGGCAGAAAAATATGTGCATTTTGTAATTAAACTTCTTCAACTCTTTATGTAAACAAAAAAGTAGCAAATAAACTTTTGATATCCGTGAGAACTAAAGTAATGCTCGAAGGATTGTTCAGTTGAAGTGGAAGTGGGCGGGACACATAGCGAGAAGAAACGATGGTCGTTGGGGTGTAAAGGTTCTAGAGTGACAACCGCGCACCGGACGACGCTCCGATGGGTAGGCCCCCGACAAGGTCGACCGACGATCTGGTGAAGGTCGCGGGAAGCCGCTGGATGCGGGCAGCGCAGGACCGATCGTCGTGGAGAGCCTTTGCGGAGGCCTAATACCAAGCTGTCAGTAGGTATCGGGCAGCTGATATTATGATGATGATGATGAAGCTGTATTATCAATATTTATCATAGACAAAGGAATGAAAAAAAGACAACGTTGTGGTGAAATTACCAAGCCCAGTTGACAAAGAGACGTCTTGTACTTTATGGTGTTATATTAAAAAATCATACTTACCTGTAGAGGAGAGACGGTCAGCAGGACAGCCGGACGTATGAAAGCATTTTTTCCCAAACTGAATGAGGATCAGTAACGATTTTTGTTTAGTGGCTTGTCAGAAAGCTTATGCCACCACATGATTAACTGTGAAGAAGTTTGTGCGATATCTCTTTAACCTGAGAAGTTATACGATCTAAGACACGCTAAAACACTGTCATTTTGTGGGGTCCTTATGACATCATCGCAACGTACGCGAACCTTATGCCGTACGTGATAAAGCACATATTGCATTGAGTTTGGCATTAACTCGACCATTTCTAAACGGATTTCAAAAAGTCTTTCACTAAGTTTCATACTATTAAAAAATGATTTTATATTATATCAAACTATAGGAATCAAACCTGTTACTGATCCTCAATGGAGACGCTTCGCGCTCGCTCGGTCAATTAAACAAAACAGGACGCCGATACAACCAAATTAATTGTTTTTTCTTCAAAGAGCAAGATCTTTCTTTATATATTTTTAGTACAAATCAAGTATTTAAATTGCTTCTTGGCTATTGGCTCTTGGTTATTTTGAGCTTGTAGCAATTAATACTAAATAAACGCTTTGACACTTCCTAAATACAAATATTACAATTAACCAGAATAAACATTTTACAGATTTACATAAAAGAACATGCATCACCATAACTCTGATATAAAAGCACGTAAGAGCAATTTGCAAACTGTCAACAACTTCCAACAACCACCGATCCGAACACTGGTATTTGTGAACCTCGCTCAAATTCCACAAACAAAACCAACTAAAAGAATTTGCAAATTGCATCTACCTGATACAGTTAGCATTTATCAATTTTCCCCTCTATATCCGGAAAGCAGCCGCACCCAGGGACTTCCGAAGCACAAAATAATCTGTGTGTACACAGAAGCGCAACTCTGGCCGTATACAAAAACATAGCAGTCATTTGTTTTTTATTTAGCGGAGTGGGGATATTATTTTTCAGCTAACATAAAAAGACGAGCCTCTTAAATTGATTATAATAATTGGATATTATTGTGATAAGCTAGTAATAACTTCCTAAGGTCAGTAAGAATGTAAATTGTTTACGTTGATTAGCCAATTATAACATGGTTTTTTTACATTGATTACTCAGTTGTTTTAATGTAAAACTCCCTCTGAGATGGGCGCTCATAATGTTCTTTTTACATGTGAGGGAAATTAAAATGGCTGTGACAGACGGACGGACGGACGGACGGACGGACGGACGGACGGACGAAAAAGCGAACTGACTGAGTCTGTGTTTTTAGATAGGTACAATCCTGGAGGCCTTCAAGTCGCGAGTGAAAAGGTTACTTCTACGCAAGCGTGATAGCGGTCAAGCATTTGCCTATCTAAGATTAAAAAAAAACTCCTGCCCTAATTCAGTAGGACCACGGGTAGATAGTGATACCATAGGTACCTATACGTAGGTCTAATCGGTGAGACCACGAGCTCTTAATGAACTGCAGTACTGAATAGTCTGAATTGACTTAATATTTCCTGTATGAAATGTCTTTGTGTGCGTGCACGGAAAACAGCTGTTTGTTCTGGGGAGGTCTTCTGTTTACTTTACATTTTGTTACAGGATGCAAGGGAATTGAACTGTTGTTTTCGAAATGTATTAGAGCATTTATTCGCGCGGAGCGGGACGCGTCCGCTTCGATCCGGCACGATAATATTTTAACTTTATCTCGGATACTGTAACGAGAATTCCTCTCTGTCGTTGTGTAGAGTAGACAATAACGCGAATCGACCAGCACACCCAAAATTGAATTCAAATACTCAGTCAAGAAAACTCAAACGTGTATCAAATCCAATGAAAATGATGCAGATTAAAAATCCTATTTTAGACATTGGCTATACAATCTAAATAGTAAAATGTGACAAATAGAATCGATTTGTCATATTTTACTATTTTGGATACGATAATGACCAAACTAAAAATGAAATGAAAATAATTAACGTACACAAATTAATTATAATTTGAAATTAGGATATTTATTTATTTCGATAGCCTGGCGGAGCATTCTAGGAATGAATCTACGTTCCCTAGCAAGGATTTGGGGTTTGTCAAATCTAATATAATGGTTGGGCCCCTCAAAGGCGTGTGTAATTATAATTTGTTACAAATTGTTCGTTTTTTTGTAACGCGTTAAAATCCGTAGTTGTTTTATTTCAAAGAACAAGATGCGATGCACAGAAACCAAATTTTACAACATTAAAAAAATCTATGACAGTCTGAGTTGCACTGCTCTGTGGAAAATGCAGGGACGACGCAAAGCGACACCGGGGCATGTTTATATTCGCAGGAAATGTACAAAAACTGCACAGTTCTGGCCACCCTCCTTAACATAATAATAGATTTTGGCTCGCGACGATTTATCCCTAACTAGTTCCGAAGTATAAGTCCTGCATATTCAAATAGGTTTACCTAAGTACAGGGCTTTTTCACGTTTGTGAAAATGGTGAAAATGTGTTGATAATTACGAAAAATTGCATTTAGTTCTTTTTGAATAGGTGTACCAAAGTATATATATTTTAATGATCTTCTTTTATCAGGACAGTTTTTTTTCAGACATTTTAAATTCCTCTTAAAACAAATTAAATTGTTCAACTCCTAAATTATCACAATAATGTAATAAGCAGTCAACGACAATAATGAGAATTAACAAAAACTGACACAAGGTTTTTTTAAATTAAATAAGTTTCTAAACTTCTTGTCAGAAGACAGGAATTACTAGCAAGGAGTGTGTCTATGTATTCAAGTACCTACAAACTTCTATATAATATTCCTATTATTAATCATGCCTAGGTACTGGCTGATATCTTTTTCTTTTTTTCCTGTAAGTAAATCAGAAACCACGCACTGACTGTGACTGTACAAAGTATAATATTTTGAGAATGTAATATTTGGAGAATGCAATATTTTAAGAATATAATATTTTGCGAATGTAATATTTTGCGAATGTAATATTTTGCGAACAAAGGTATAAATCTTTGTTTCTCGAATTGGAGAAAATGATAAACGAAACTTAACATTCTTAACCCCAAAATCAAGTTTTTACTAAAAACCAACATGAACTTTTTGAACGATAATTTTTTTGTCACAACGGGACGGTACTTGGCGTTCACCTCATCTGACTTTAAGTGACGATAAGGCCGAAGGTGGAAGCGCACTACACCCAGAATCCTCATCACTGAGGAATACTCATGCCAAAACAAGGATTTGCCACAAAACTCTGGCGTTTATCATGATTATTTAATCAAGATAATCTCAACTTAAATTTTTTTATAATAGAGTTTCCAATGAACATAGACGAGGAATTCAAGCTTTGATCATAGACTTATTCATAATATTTGATGGACTTTATATCAAGAAATCTCGTACTCTCACACTTTGACAACAACAAAACTCAACGCAACAACACACTGTGGCAACAACAACACACTTTTTACTCGAACACTCTCACACTTTGCGAAGAGGAGTTGAGAGTCACGAAATGCTAGTCGTGGTTGGGTGGAATAAAAGGCAAGAGCCCGAGGTCATTTGGCAAGATGGTCTGACCAAGTAAGAGTAGCAACCTCCTCGAGCAAAATCCATCAATCAGAGAGAGCAACTTTGGACCGAGGCCGATAGAGGCAAATTATAAAAGCAGCCAGTGATCACGATCTTCAGTTATGAGACTTATGAGAGAACAAATATAAGAAGAGTATCAAGGAATAGAGATTGTTGATTTTGATTTAGATCTGAATTTTCATTTGAAATCAAAGGTAAAGAACAATAACGTGAAAAGTAACAAAATATTTCGACAAGAACAACAAATTACAATAATTCTAAGAAGATAACATTTTTAACCAATTAATTATAAAACCAACCAAACAAGAATAATTATTATATGTCAGTGAAACTGACGTTGTCAGAAAAGTTTCTTTTTTTCAGTGTATTTTCTTCTAAAGAGGTTAATGCGAGCTAAGAACTGTTTGCGCAGAGCAAAAAAGAGTTCGGTATAGGTAGTCACAGAATAAACAAAAATCATCCTGCGGTAAGAACTAAATTAGTAGGTATATTAGTAGGTTGTGAAGCTCGGTGGCGCAGTGGTTTAGCGCCTGGCCCATCGATTGCGGAAGTTAAGCATCGTTCGCAAGGGTCGGTCATGGGATGGGTGACCAAAAATGTATTATCTCGAGCTCCTCCGTGCTTCGAAAGGCACGTTAAGCAGATGGTCCCGGCTGCATTTGCAGTCGTTAACACCCACCAATCCGCATTGGGCCCGCGTGGTGGGTTATGGCTCATCCTCCTTACCACCCATAAGGAAGGCCTGTGCCCCAGCAGTGGGGACATCAAAAATGGCAGATGGACAATTGCAACTATTAATCGTTTAAAGGTCAATAATATGGTAATAATAATATATAATAGGACAATAATTATGGTTTGGGGGGTCATTTTTTATACAGTTAACGTAAAGTTGTAGCCACAAAAAAATCATACGACAAGCTAAAGAGATTTTCTAGTACCTACAAGTATTAAATTGCGTATAAACCTCACAGATGATTGTAAAAACAATCAGAATATCATCAAAAGCGCTTGTCGCGGGTCATATTTTGGCGTAAATAAAAGCGGACTAAGCAGGGCATTGAATTCTACATCAAAATACACTTTAACGTAGGTACTGTGAAGTTGCTTCAATAACTTTTATTCAAGAAAGATATTTGTGATAATGATAAAAAAACAACGAAAAACATCGGAAAAGTGCAGAAGTGAGGTTATTTTCCTTACTCTTTACATGTAAAGAAAAAGACAGAGACAAATGTTCCAGCGTAACCGAGCCTTAAGAGGCTTTATGCGCTATACTAACGCCGCCAATGGAAAAAAAACCGTAGTGCTTAAATAAAGAAGAAAATGTGAATTGTGTTCTTCTAGTGTTCTCCGAAAAAGCTTTGTTGTACTTTCTATCGCTTAAAAAATATTTTCTTGTCTGTCGTTTAGTTTAATGGAGTTTTATTGCTAAAAGTGGCCACTTTTAGCAATAAACTAAACGACAAAAACGACAGGTTATAAAATATTGTTTAAACGATAAAAAGTACAACAAAGCTTTTTCGGAGTACACTAGAAGAACACAATTCACAATTTCGTCTTTATTTAAAAAAATCGTAGATTTTTTTCCATTGGCGGCGCTAGTGTAGCGCAGTAACCCTCTTAATATGATATCAATGCTATCTCAAAAAAAATATTTCGCTCAGCTATACGATGGTTTTATATGGATGGTTGGTAATATGATAAGAAGCACTAATTATTTTTTTTGCTTGAATGCCACCCTCGTTTTCCATAAAAACCATTGATGGTCTCGACACGATGCATAAACAGGATGACTGTTCCAACCACAAAGCTCCCGTGACACGTACCGATCCGCTCAATGACAAGCGCATTGCGTAAGGTACCGAATTCTCTGCCCAGTCGTGCACTATTTTTTTCCACTTCATTCTCTTTTAGATTATTGAAGAATTTTCAACCCGAAAATATGAAGGTGATTTGCTCATTTTAATCGCAAGTGTAAACAATGACAAAAATGCTTATCCCTTTGTTCATTGTTTATAAAAAGGGGTGAATTCTCGACATGATCCAGATTTTAGGCATGACTAAGCTATTTTGTAAAATAATATTGATATTTATTCTTCGTTGAGATAACTTTTTATACTTAGGGTAAGATTACTTTTAAATTGCAAGTATAATTGGTTAACGTTATGGCATGCGAACGCACTGTGTTGAAATAAAGCTCTGTAATTATTTCGTTTGTTTTACGTATTACGTGTGATTGGTTCGTGGGACGCTGTGCGTCCGAGGGCACATGAGACCTCATAGTAATGATAGTGAATGTAATTGTAACTGTACCTAAAGTCCTCTTCACTAGTAGTTCAAATCTTAATTACATCACTCAGCTACCAGACGAGAAGACTTTATACCCAAAATACAAGTTTCCAGTACGTAATAAAATCGTCTTCATTTTTTTCAAAATCTTCCTGAGAGAGTACTTCGTTTAAAACGCTCGTAAACCACCCGAGGGAACCGTTTTGACGCAGTACTCGTTGGAGTAAGGGGGGGTGCTCACTGGTAGATTGACAGGTAAGTGACAGTGACAGTTGATTGCGAAGACTTTGATAGAACGGTGAATTATTTGTGCGTAAGTGCTATCGTTTCAAGGCCGCAAAAATTTATGTTGGAGATTTGTTTTTTTTTTCTTCTCTTATAAATAATATAATAACTTTGTGTTTTTACTAAAAAATTTTTTTTCATGGATAACTTTATATTTTTAGATATTTTGTTTATCTTGGCAAAAACCCACTTTAATTTGCATCCCAATAGAGATTAGTTAACATTTAATACATAATATAAAACTTTCAAAATAAAACATAATATATATAACCGCCTCTGTGGTCTAGTGGTTCGTTCACACGTGTAAGATGCAGGGTCCAGGGTTTGATTTCTAAGGGGGGTAGTTTGTACTCGGTTTGGTTCAAGTCCCACTGGCTAGCTACCACCATCTTACCTAAGTCTGACACCATCACAACAATTTAACAATAGCCAGTTCCTCGGTGGTGAAGATTCCGGGTGTAGTGCGCTTACACTTTCGGCCTTATCGTCACTTAATATCTGGTGAGGTGAAGGCCAAGCACCATGCCGTTGTGAATAAAAACATGGTAACTGTAAAAGTGGTGTGTCTGTAACCACCCTAACACCAATGCGTTCGTCATATCCCCGGTTTTTTACGATCGCCTCCAAAACGTACAGTTAATCAAGCTCTCCTTATAATACGACATGAATGTTTTTAATTAAGCTCTGGAGCACCTTATAGTCTTCGTTTAGGGCGTTTTTTATTATGACGTTTGTCCGACGTTCGCGTTTATTGGACGTTTAAGGAAACAAATCTCATTTTACTCTTTTATAAACGTGGAGACCTTGGCCATCTGCTTTTTATCTATTTTCATGTGCTGTTGCTTTTCGATCAAATCTCTACTCCAAATAATCAATAAAACCAAGATGGCGTTTGACATGACAGCTAAGTTCATGAAAAACTGTCACTTAGGATGAAATACTTTACATTTAATATGAGGAATTATAATATAATAAATGATCGAAAAGACAATTAATCCATCCATGGGTTCCCAACCAGTGCCCCCCCCCCCCCCTAGGGGGCGTATATCTATCCAAAGGGGGGCGCGACGAGCGGCTCCAAAAAGTTAGTACTGATAAAAACCCTAAAAAACATATTTGGGAACGGTGCCACCGAGGCGTATTACTCCTCTTGTGTTTGATTGTCGAAAATCTACTTGAATTTTAATATTACGAAACGATGAAAACATACTTATACTTTCATCGTTAGTGTAAAAGGTTGGGAACCCCTAATCTAAGGAGTCGTCTAGCGACATAAACTTTCTATAAACGCTAAAACGTCAAAGTGTAGGAACCCTTATGTCATCGTTTTATGTGTCGACTTCTATCAATGTGGTTTTATGAGTTTTTAAGTGTAGAGGTACCTTTTATTAATTAAAAAGGGTTACCTTTATGAATTAGACAGTAAGGTGTACTTAAAATTTGATTTATTTTAGATATAAGTTACCTATATAATTTTTAATTGAGGTTGTAAAATTTTAATTCGGAAGAAGCAGTTTAGTTTATAAGGTCACCAAAAGTAACAAGCTTCAATTTGGTTATTATAGAGATAATTATACCTTCTATTAGACTAAGAGCACGGAATAGGTTTGCAATTTACAAAGCGACGAAATCCCTCTATTAAGAATGATATTATATTATTATCATTATTAATAAATGGCGACTGGCAGATGTAACAATCACACCAAATCTAGAGCTCTATAATTTGCACACCTTCAATTTCCCACTAACTCTCACCTCCATCTCTGAACATCTGCCAGGCGCCCGGATCTATTAATAATAGTAGTACGGCTCACTTACTAGAGGGGTTTCGTTGCTCTGTAAATTGCTCTTAGAATATAATAAACAAATCGATTAAAAGCTTCGATCAAACGAATAGTGCGAGTACATTACTATAAATACAAGACGTACAGCTTTTAGACAAGCGGGGGTGCACCGACGCTGGGTTGCATTGCAAGGTAGGAATTTAAAAATTTCCCCAAATTATCCAATACTTTCCCCGAAATTATACGTTTTGTATGAAAATGAGAGTTTATTTTTTCCCAATAATAAAAATTTTCACCAAAATGGGGAAAAACCCAATCTACCAACTCTGCATCGACGTGGCGCAATTTTTTCTAGTGTATTATTATTAAAATTTTAATATAAAAACAGCATTGTGAATGCTAAAAATCTCAAATTTAAAAAAACATTAGATATATCGAATAATCCTTCTAAACGAAAAGTCCTTTTGTTTGATTGTTTGTAGGGTTTAAAAAAACTTTCCACGCAGACAAAGTCGCGGGCGGTCGCTAGTAAGTACATAATATGTACTTATCGGGTGTGATACCTGACTTCGAAAAGTGTAACACCGATTTCCACGTCCCCGAAAGTTTCGATCTTATTATATCTTATGTATTTTTACGATCATGATTGTAAAAATATTTTATTTTGCCCAATCGTCGAAAGTACTTACGAGTACCCTTTGATTTATATGTCAAATAATCAAAGTTACTACCTACTAATTATCCTATTTATAATCCGACCATGTTTCTCAATGACAGTTTTACGGAAGACATAACATTTCCAAATCGGCAAAGAGTTCCTGATTTTTCCTTCTTCTGGTGTGTGACCTTAATGATCAATTTAAAGCAAGGAAAATGTTGTCTTTAGTAGGTATTTACAACATTTCCGGTTTTTATTGACTTACGTCGCTATCCTGCGAAAATAAACACTAACACTAAAAAGAAGATTTACACAATACTAAATAATATACTAGAAAAAATACGACTCGCACCAGATCAATACTCAGACGGGATTGATCTGGTGCGTGTCGTATTTTTTCTAGTATATTATTTAGTATTGTGTAAAAATAGCATTGTGAATGCAAAAATCTCAAATTTAAAAAAGGAAGATTTATTTGACGTTGAATTGTATTATTTTAAATATAAAACTAATAGCTTTATATTATCTGTGATAAAACTAACTGTCATTGAGATTCACGGATGTAGCTATAAAAAATGTTACTAGTTTCTGCAAAAATAGGATATTAATCGTACGTACCTTTATGTAATGAAATATTATTAAAAACCTTTTTCTTGTTTAGTTTTATTGTTTAAGCTTCCATTTTTTTAAATTTAGCTGTACAAAGGACATCATCCATGTTTCATACATTTTTGGTCCAAATATGAAAGTGCCGGCCAAAAGGCAAAAGTGCTTTATTCTGATAGATTTTGTCCATCTAAGCATTTTTTATTATGGCACCGAAGCTGTAGCACCGCTCCACATTTGTGTCGAAATTTATAAAAAGACAGATTTTTGAACTCAATTAAAAATTAAGTACAGCGGTGCTACAGCTTCGGTGCCATAATAAGAAATGCTTGTGGACAAAATCTATCAGAATAAAGAATTTTTGCTTTTTGGCCGACTTTCACATTTGGACCAAAATGGATGATGTCCTTTGATAGAGTTGACATCAAACACATTAATAAAACAAAAAGTAACGGAAGTTTTACCACTAAAATTACAAAAAGAGTTACATTCAAAGAACTCGTAAAACCAAACGAGTATTCATATCAGTACCAAAAGGATGATCCTATCGTACCTAGTCATAAAAAGGAAATAAAACGGTAGGTACATACTTATCGACAGATCATTATCCAACTAAAAAGTAAATTATCAATAGTTGTAAAAAATATACTAAGTAAGTTTTTCGTTTAGGTAAGTCAAAAAAAAAATTGTGAATAAAATTATCTATTGCAATTTGCAACACCATATATTTTGCATCTAGGGAAGCTACATTGTTGTGACTGATTGAACTGAAGAAGAAATATATTTGTTCGGCTGTCGCATATTTTTTTATTTTGCACCTACCTATACACCATCATAGAGAACATAATTATTATCATAGGCCGGGTTTTCTTCTGTACAACTAAGAATATTCAGAGCTCACCTGGAGGTATTCGGCTACTTATTTTTGTCGTAGGATAATCTTACAAATCGCAAATTAATAGATTTTGGAAATCATCCGTGTAATGTCTAGGATTTTTACAAAAATCCAGCGTATCTCAGGTAAATCGCAAATGACCATCATTTTGCACAATATTGGCCGTCGTCAAAGTTATGGACTGACGGGTGCTCTGCTAGGTGATTGCGTAAAGTCAATCGTATTCGTTTGACAGTTCATATTGTATCATAATATAATATGTCATCCCATACAAATTGCAGCCGATGGAATACGATATGAACTGTCAATTTAATAAGATTACCTTGAGCAATTGCACCCCTGATTGGCTAACGGCTACCCATAGTCCTATTAGAAGAGTCATGTTCTGACCAATCAGACTAAATCGACTCCTAGATTATCCAATCATCATTCAAGTTTCCAAATGTCCGAAACATACTAGGATTTTACAAAGATCCTAAAAACTGCTCGTACGATTTTAGATTCCAATTATCCGGTCCTTTACAATCGACCTAGGATTTTTGCAAAGATCCGGTTTATACATACCTACGACATATTATTGTTTTCCTTTTTGAGAAGTAAAGAAAACATAAATGGCAATCGACGCTCCAGTACCTATCAAGACGCCGAATTTTCTCTAATTCGCCGAACTTTCCCTAAATTATTTTTCACGCTGTGACTAGGATAAAAAAAGAATTTAGGAAGAATTTCTTCACAACCCTCCATCTTATGCAAAGTCATAGTAAACTAAGTTTCCTTAATGGCAGGCCTCATCCCAGCTGACTGGGAGCAATCAACTCCGTGTCTGACCCTGCCACGATGGGTTTGATTGACAGTGGTTACTTATTCATTCGCATGCCCTAACTAAAGGGTTACGTAAGTAATACTATGGAAACTCGATTCGTTTTAGACAATAATATATTTTCTTAGCTTTCAGTAGATTATGGTTTCTTGGCTGAACGTGGAATGAAAAATTTGGTGTCAACATAAAGTTCGAGATCGAGGTTTAATTAGCTTTTAACAGAACCTTAAGTTTTTGTGACAGAGGTTCCTACCATATATCAATGCGTGAAACTCTTATGGTTTTACAATTTTGGAGGCAGAATTATCTATCCTAACTACCTATCCAAGAGGATATTAAAAGGTTATTAATATAATTGAAAAATAGTAGAAAAAATCGACTCACCCGTAGCAGCTTAGACGACAAATAGCATTGTGAATGCATAAAAAATATTAAAATTTAATTGATTTTTCCTTTGTGATTTGTAGGTAGAACATGTTCTTTATCGACCGTGTCAAAGTTGATATCATAGTCATCAGCCATGTTTAACCCTTTTTAACCCTACTATTGCAATACTGGCTTTCCTTATAGGCGGAAAAGGAGAATGGGCAACATCCCTCCACGCAATCCCAAATTTCCAATATGGACTGTTGGTTGTTAACAACTGCAAATGTAGCCCGTAACAACGGCTTAACGTGCCTTCCGAAGCACGACGGGCTCAAGATAATACATTTTTGGTCACCAATCCCATGGCCGACCCATGCGAAAGTTGCTTAATCTCAACTCACTACACCATCGACCTCCTCAATCGTCGTTGTCGTTATTGTAATTTTCAGCTACCTTTACAATTAGGATAGAAAGAGACTGTACGGTTCATTCACCGCATACTAACGTTTTTGCATCCATCAGCACGACTCGCGCTAATGTTATTGCTTGTCACTAACATTGTGCACTCTTTATACTAATTTACCGAGGAACGAATCAGCATCCGTATTATTACTTATTTCATACTTGTTACAACTTCTACGGAAACGTGTATGTCAAATTTCATGACGATCGGTTCAGTAGTTAAGACGTGAAGGCATAACAAACGGACTTTCGCATTTATAATATTAGTAAGGATTTAATACTTGTTACAACTACTACTTACAACAACCATCCAATGTTACGTAACTTTAACATTTGCCATTCGTGGATCACTAGTAAGGTCAGTTCATATCCCCATCCGTCCTTTAAATACAAATAACGCCGCCCACAGGAACATGTTTATGACCGTCCACCGGTGAACACCGCCCGAATTCCTTTATACGAAGCTTCTGTGGGTACAGCTTTATTTGCTGACTTTATTTATGTACGCTTACAGTTTATTTTTCATACTTTCTGGAAAAACACAAACACAAGCACAACATTTTATGTATTTACCAGTGGTTCACCTATAGGGTGACCCATGGGCTCTACATTTTATGTATTTACCTCTGGTTCACTTAGTAGATAGACCACGTGTACGAAAATGTACCCGTGGAATACCTAGGTGTACCACTGGTCAGAAAGTAAAATAACTAATAGAAAAGTCTAATAAGGTACATTAAGCTGAGGTTAATCCATAGACATTAGACAGTTGCTATACAAAAAGTTTAGAAACATAATCATATTCCTAACAAAAGCTTGTTCCCAACAATGGACGTTGAGCAGCTGATAATATGGCGACAATCAAATTTATTTCTTTAAATATTACAGGGCATTCTGAGCTTCCGGTGACAACTCGCTCGTGACACCCGACAGAATAGAATATCACCAATCATTTCAATATATAAGGAAGTCGTTAAGGCAACTATGACTACCTACTGCCTTAAAATTAAGAATAACTTTAAACCTAGAATAACCAAAAAGATTGTTCAGTGGCCCTACCATGAGTGGATTCAAACTGTTTTCGCTATCGTAACTTTCGTTTTCTCTTTTTCACTCGCATTGACTGTGAGCAGTATATCCGATAGTTTTCGGTAGCGAAAACAGTTTGCATCAATTCATGGTAGAGTTACAGGAGTATGACGATTTGAGACGTCAAACGTAAGGTGGATCCACACCTTTAACATTTTGGCGTGTCAGAATCATAATCTAACACCGTGTCTTTATCATACATCGTCTATTTGATAAGTATTACCACAGCGCACGCCAAACCAAACTAGCAATGTATGTTGAAGACATGCCAAAATGTGTGAACCCACCCTAAGGAGTATCTAATATTGCTAAATTTTAACATTTTAAACTTATTTTATTGGTAAGGCAATTGAAGTTACTACAGCTAACAGCTCCGTAGGCTGAAAAGCCAAGAAGTTTTGACTTTCGGATAGGGTATAGAATTTCATGAGCGCTTTTTTCATCTCATGAGTACCTACTTCGTAAAGATTTATCATCTTTTACTTTTAGTTAGGATTCACCTAATTCTTTTAATTAATTCGTCTTTTGTTAAAATCAAATTTTCACTATACAGGGTTATTTGTAAAACACCAACAACCTCGCAGGAGTAGATTAGTAACATCATAATTATACAACAACATTTTTGTTCTACGACTTTTCCAAAAACAGACAATAAAATCGACTTTTCAAACAAAACTCGATCAGCTGTTCGGACATTTGTATGGAAAGTCGATTTTATTTTCTCAGTTTCCAGAAATGTCGTAGAACAGATGTTGTTGTGTTTATGATGATAGTAACCAACTCCTGCGAGATTGTTGGTGTTTTACAAATAACTCAGTATAATAGGGATGATGACAACTTTTTTTATTTTATGTTACATAAATTACCTCTAAAAAAAAAGAAACATTGGTAAAATAATTATTTCGCTAGCATAATTACTGCCCGAGATATCACAGTGTGAAATGCACACAAATGGACTCGCCCCAAAACGCTCCATACTATCGGCTAAATTATGACGTCACGCCTGAGTAGATTGTATGCAACGCGTAGGAAGTTTGTTCGGCAGCTATATTAAATATTGTGTTTATCAAAATGGTTTCTTAGACAACGCTATACATTTTACGGACTAATTAAAGGTATCATTTATATACTTTATAAATGGACTTGTCCACCCAACTTTGAAGGGTCTTAAAACAAATAATATGCAATATATTAAACCATGAGGTATACATACAAGCTTCTCTAAAAGTTTAATATGTTTACGATTTTTATTAGTATATCGTTATTTTATTCATTAGTCATCATCCCAATTCAGAACTCCCTTAGTTTCTACACTGAGGTGTTAAAATCACTTTCTCATTTTTCCACCACGTAGGCACATGTAGGTTGTTTATCTATATCGTCGGAGCACAAAGCTCGCGTCATGACGTCGATATGGGTAGCCGTCAGTCACCCTCGTTACCCTGCTGCTTAGGAATGCACGGGGCCCTGTCACACTTAGACACTACTCATGTGGAAAGGTAAAAGTTCCAGAAAGTTCTTACTTGACTTTGCAGTTCTAAGGAGGTACTTCATGGCATAGGTACTTTTACAACTGATTATTAAGCTTATTATTTTATGGCATACGCAGAATCTAAATGATGAATACTAGCTTCCATCCATGACTTCATCCGCAAGGGTCTTTACTCCCTATGAGAATTACGGGGAAACATATTATATAGCTCGGTGCCACTCACGGGTTTCTGTTGGTGTTTTTTTCTAGAAGGGTTGTCCTGAATAAGGATCCAAAATAAGTTATAGACGACTCACTTTTTCTCACTAAATTTCCTTACTAATATTAGAAATGCGAAAGTAAGTTTGTATGTTACACCTTCACGCAAATACATACAATTTTATTAAGGGCGATTTTCTGCCATAAAAACGCAGCCTATTTACTTAATAAAACATAATAATCACTACAGTTATTATAAAACATAGTCCCTCGCCGCGTCTGTCTGTCTGTCTATTCGCGATAAACTACTGAACGGATTTTTATGCGGTTTTCACCAAATGATAGAGCAATTCTCGTGGAAGGTTTTGGTAAAGTTCAGGTTTTATGTAAATTGGTAGAAATATGACGATAATTGTTTAACAAGTTGGCAAAACTTAAGCCGACTAGGAGCTTGCATCGAAAACGCTGCATAAACCTTTAGAGCTATAACACTATAATGTATGATGGAGTTGTTCATTTTTAATAGGTCTAAAAAAAAGTCCGCAATGGCATATATCTATCTTTTAAGAATAGCTTACTATACCCATTTTATCTTCTAAAAAATTGATCACTTACAATGCGGTAATTTGGAAAGCTATTTAGAAGTATTAAGTATTAATCCTTATTCATTTAAATACGTTAGTTACCTTAAGCATTTTATGCACATTATTTTACCCTTTTACACCATACCATTTAATTGAATATCTTAGCAGTTATCGTAAAAAATTAACGCGTGCGAAAATAAATTCAAGCACGTTTCTTACACAGATGACGGAACGAGACTGAAAAAACCTTTGGAGCGAATGGGTGATGGGTGTTGTTGGAAGGTCGCATTTGGCAAAAAAGGAAAGACCCGAAGCGAAACGAGGGCGGGTCGCTAGTAATAATTAAATAATAAACTAGTCAACTTATTGTAAGTCGCTAGCAAAAGCTAGTGGTAGAATATTATAGGCGTCTGGGTGTTAAGCCCTGAGCTTAAGCCTGCCCGAATACTACAACGTACCTACAGCGAGTTTTCCCTTCGCGTGATAATATTCCCGACTTGTACATGACCCTTTAGGGTTTTCCTCGGCCACTTAAGTTTTTGTCATTCATTACTTAAAGATTACTTCATAATGTTTATTGCGTGCTTCAATACTGAGAAACTAAAAATATATTATTATTAATGGGGTTTTGAAAGATCGATCGTAATAATACTTAAGTTGTAGGATTTTTAAAATTACCTAGATTAGATCTCAGAACATTAGATTTAGAAATAAGCAAAAAGGATCGCAACCGTTACATTATTTAGTTTTGTTGAATAAAATAAATTAAAAATTAAAAAAAAAATATAAGTACCTACTAGACTAGTGACTGCCCGCTACTTCGTCCATATTATGGACGAAGTAGCGGTGGCTACCCTCCAGCCCCCCTAGCATGACCACCGAAAAATAGCGTTTTATTGACACTTAACTGCTGTCAAAATCCATTGGCTTTTGGCTAATAAAAATTGGCCACTGCCCATTCACTCCTTTTGATATCAATGTAATACTATGTTTGTTATTTCTTGAAAATGGATAAATTTCTTTCCGCGTGATCCAATTTCATCTGAACTTAAATTCATTAAAATTGGTTGAATCGTTTTAATGTGTTAGTAACAGAGACAGTTAAAGTTATTTTACAATTTTGTAATATTAGTATAATTTAAACAAATGTATAAAGTTTCAAGGTGTTATTGCCGCCACGATTTCTTCGACGAGTTCGACTGGTAGAGAATGCCTTAAGGCATTAAGTCCACCATTTGTATTGTCATAATATCCACACACACACAACTTTTTTTAAAATTTAATTTTGTTTTTCAATTTCTTAGTGATACTGATAATGTACTGTTATTTTTGTTAATTTTGTTACTTCGTAATAAAATTGTTAGTGCCTTGTTGGTTATTATAGTAGCGCACATTAACATTAATTATTCCCTGGCACAAGTTTTACTGATACTTAAAAGGAGATCCTGAGCACTAGCTAAGATCATGTATTTAGTTACTGAATAAAGATTTTGTATTTTGTATATGAAAATATAAATATGCAATAGAGTTTAAATAAATAAATAAAATATTTTTTACTTCAATTTTAATACCCATTTGGGACGTCTTTAAGCTGCCAAGAAGAAATTAATCATCGGCACAACAAAAAATATTAGGTACCACGTTATACCGCACGTGTCATACAAAGTGAAAGTTACTAAACCCAACAAGGTGACACTGATAAAATTTATCTGAGTTTATCGACCTACCTATCATCGTATCTGAGATATATTATCATCACATCACGGTGTCAATAACACTATTATTGCTAGATTTGTTTGCGAACGTTTATGCAATCAATATTATTTGGCGCGTCAAGGTTTAGGTGCAATGTTTTCCAGTTTGATATAATATAGACGTATCAAAAAGAAGTGTGCAAGGATCGTAGCAGGTGGCGATCCATAGTCGCTGCCTACCCTCATGGGAAGCAGGCGTGAGTATATGTATGTATGTAAGTATGTATGTAAATATAAGTATAGATTTGCAACCATTTTTAGGGAAAAATTGGTGCAAATCTATGTAATTTTTTACTTTGTAGAGTTTAGGCTCTTTTAAAACCGACAGAACAAGAAAATTATCCGACGCGAAAGTTTCTTTGTTTGTTTGGGTATATATGTGTCAGTATTTGTGCGTGTGTGTATTGTTACCACAAATAACACGAAACTAACTAGTCAGGTAGAATAACATCTCTTCTCACTCTTCATAATTATAAAGTTTAAACAGAAAAATAATAATTTAAATATTAAATAAATCATAAACTTTATATTTACTTAGAAACGTCATCATATCAGCCGCACGACACCTACTGCTGGGTATAGGCCACGACGATCGGTACTGCGCTGCCCGCATCCAGCGGCTTCCCGCGACCTTCACCAGATCGTCGGTCCACCTTGTCGGGGGCCTACCCACGGAGCGCCGTCCGGTGCGCGGTCGCCATTCCAGAACCTTTCCGCCCCAACGGCCATCGGTTCTTCTCGCTATGTGTCCCGCCCATTGCCACTTCAGCTAAGCAATCCATCGAGCGATGTCGGTTCTTTAGTTCCCTTGCGGATCTCTTCGTTTCTGATTCGATCACGCAGGGAAACGCCGAGCATGGCTCTCTCCATTGCACGCTGGGTGAACTTCAGCCTCCTTATGAGACCCATAGTGTGAAACTTAGAAACGTGTTTGGATCAAATTCTTCATCAACTTCTATCATACTAATTATGCGTGACCAAAATAAAAACGTATACATAAAACTTTGACGTGCACGTTATCTTTAACCTTAACAAGTAAACTTGGCCGCAAATAAATTTAGATCAGTTTGTTCGCGTGTTTACGCTCTTCCGAGATAATTTGCACGATATGTGTGCATCGGTTTTATTATTAATTCGATAAATGCAATAATTTATAATATTTTTTGTAAATTTTTCACAAACTTCAAAAAGGTGGTTCTCTGTTTAACCCTGAATGTGCGGTAGGTTCGTGATTTTCACAAAAACTACTAATAATTTTATTAGGATGAGGTAGCCAATCGACTGTATATTTCCTGGCATGGTTCAGTGTATTAAACATTGCTCTTTACCATATAGAAACCAGCCCCTTTAGCATGATACCAAAACAAGATATACCTACCTAAATATAATTATCACGTGGTATACCTAGCTTTTTATCGATATTCAACTATTTATTCGCTATTGTCATAACGCGTTTCAGTGGTCATGCTAGGGGGCAGAGCTATCCCCCTCCAGGGGTCCCATCGAGCCACTAGGGCTTAGTGGGACCACGGAAGGTGGTTGTGGAAGGCTGCTACGTCGAATGTTGTGGCTCCTCCTGCATTTTCTCCGATATACAAAAAAGGCAAAGTTATAAGTAGACTAGCACTGGTCAAATACTAGCGGCTGGAAAGCTATTTTTGTATCACTCGAGAACGGTACTTTTTTCAAGATGAGTAAGTAGGTAGGTAGGTACCTACTCCTTTTTTGACAACTTACTTAACTATACCTACCTTTGAAAACTTAATCATAAATAGGTCGAGTTGTGAAGACGTGAAAGCGTGTTAGAATAATTCATTGGGGAGTATTTCGACATTAGCCATTTTTAATGTCCCAACTACTGGGGCACAGGCCTTCCTTATGGGTGGATAAGCAGGACGGGCATAAAACACCACGCGGGCACAATGCGGACTGGTGGGTGTTAAGTTAACAACTGCAAATTCAGCCGGGACCAACGGCCTGAATGGAACTCGAGATAAAAAAAAAGTTGGTCACCCATCCCATGACCGACCCTTGCGTAAGTTGCTTAACCTCCACAACCTCCGCAATATGTACTTATACTTTAACCTTCATTTTAAAATCAAGGTTTTATAAATTATTATTCAACAGTAAACATATTTTAACTGACTTCCATAAACACATTGTTATTTATATAATTAGTTATTACTTTTACCAATTTTATTTTAATGACAACATCCTTTTTGGCCCTCCAACTTCACACCTCACCTGTGACTTTGATGTCGCCAGCGACAGAAAAAAAGGTTTATTTTAAAATGAACGCCTCATTTCAACAAGGTGTCAATCGCAACAGAGGTCGTTGACTTTTCCTCAAATCAGCTGATGTTGTTTGTACTTCGTTGACCTTTGAATAACGCATGAGTCGTATGATTAATATATAGTGATTGGAAATCCTTAATCGATTGTATCGTTGAGGGATTTATTGATAAAGCTGGAATTGTTTGTAACGCTCGTGAAACATTAATCGCGCCCGTTTTATTTTAAAACCTATTTTTCTTCCATCGGACAACCAGACGTACGAATCAGTGCCATCGTTTTTTGGTGGATATTCCAAAGACTCGCACTAAGCGTTATGCTTCTTTTATCATCCGTACTGCTAGAGAATGGAACCTTGCCTGAGTCTGTGTTTCCCGATTGGTACAATCTGGGGGCCTTTAAGTCGCGAGTAAATTGACTAGGCAAGTACGTTTCATCGTAGATCGCATCATCGCTTACCATCAGGCATGATAGCGGTCAACCGCTTGCCAATTTAACATTAAAAAAACCCAGATTTAATCCAAGTCCAACTTGGTCCACGTTATGGAATAAGGGGATGCATCTTTAAGTTATTAAAATTATATTTATTAAAAAAAATATACCAGATAATAACGACATTAATGTAATTCAATTGGTTAAAATTAAATTAAAGTATAAATGTCATTTGCAACCTCAAGTGAGATATTCACACTTTTCTTAAATTGTAATAAGTACTAGTACCACACACAAAACACAAAAACAGAATTGTTATTTCACTTATACTTTATAAAAAAAAACGATCAATGCAGAACCAGAAATATTGCTCAGTTAAGGCGCTGTAGGTAGTGAAACTAGCGCCGCCACTACATTTATTTTTATTACTCGTAAACCAAGTCAATATTTAAAAAAAACTCATTTAATAATTTCTTTAATTGTCTAATCAATCCAAATCCAATCAGCCAATCAGCTTCCAGCGTGGCGTTTATGCCTGGGAGTTCTGCATTTTACAGTCACGATTTTTTGAAGGGAAATTTGAATTTTGAATAAATGTGTATTTTTTTTGTAAATTGAATCGAAATAGTGAATAAGGTATTGGTTATTAAGAAAGGTTTTTTATATTTTAGTTACAGCTGGTTACTGTTAATGCTTACAAATACTCGCTTACTACATTCGCAACCCTCAACATATTTTTCTTTATTATTTTATTGGTTATTTGGCAATAATATCTTCTACTAGCGGGCCTAGCAATAAAACAACTCTGTCGGTAAGTATCTGAATTGTATTGCACCCGACACAGCGAATATTATTTACACAACAAACATTAAAAAGAAGGAATTATAATATTTTATTTACATGACAGGAAAATCGTGAGAAACAACCGAGCGATGCAAATCAAAGAGGTATCCGTAGAGAGCAAACTGTACATCACGGTTTCCAGTCAAGTGGCCAGTGCTGTCGCTACACCACTCCCCTCCTGAGATCACAAGATCGACAGTAAATGCTTTGGAAATCTAACAACCCGTCCACTCTTTGTCTTCTTTGGTTGTTCAGGAAGTGATGCGACTGGCTTGATGGCAACTGGCTCTGGCGGGATCGGAGTGCTGTCATCACTCGTCAAGTATGCGGGTTTCAGGCGATAAATTGTGATATTGTATCGTTTGCCATGCATGTCGAGGTCGAATGTTCTGGTTCCTCTCTGGAGTATTCTAAAGGGGCCTGAGTATGGTGCCTCCAACGATCGGTGTAGAGGTCCTCGTCGTACAAACACGTGAGTACAAGTGCTCAGATCCTTTGGAACGTTCGTTTAGTTCTCCTTTTTGAAAATTTACAAAATCAGTAACTCTGTTTCTTTATTATTTTTTCACGCCTAAATCACTGAATCAATTTTGATGAATTTTAGTAAGCACATACATAGATAGATTGAGTCAAACTTTGCAGAAGAAGATAGGCTACTTGTTCCTACGGGAAACGAAATTCGCGAAAAAGTGGGAAAAGTCGCAGGCAAAAGTTAGTTCTCTTTAATTTATACACCAACGGGCAAATCATGCATTTCACTCGTGGTAGTCATGAAAATTTCACGATCATGAAAGTGATAAGAACAATGTTTTTTTACTTTCTATCTAATCAGTTATCACGAGTAGACATTATAATCATTGAACTTCGTTCTCTAGAAAGTTTGCTTTTTTAAGGCACTTATAAAGCTATCCACAAGCGACGCCAATTCATTAAATTTTATAATACGTAAACCAGGTTAATATTTAAAAAAGAAAACAACCATGCCCACTTAAATGGTCTCTAATATTTGTTTAATAACTCTTCAACAGTTTTCATTCTTCCATGTAAACCAAAAATTGTTTAAAAAAAAAAAAAAAACCGACTTCAAAAAACCTACCTCTAAAAAGCAAGAAATAATATTCGTAATAATAAAAATACGTCTATTGAAGTCGGGTGGGGCTTTTAGAATAAAAAAAAGGAATTTGTACTCCAGCCCCACCCGACTTCAATAGACGTATTTTTATGAATATTTATTACGAATATTATTTCTTGCTTTTTAGAGGTAGGTTTTATGTTTTTTTTTAAACAATTTTTTATTTTTTTATTTTTAGTGGAGGTACCTTGTATGTAAGGTATATTATACAATGTAGAAAAATCGGCTCAGCCAAACGTAAGATAATCGCGGAGAAACATACTTAAATACGGGTCAAACTGAGAACCTCCTTTTTTAAGTCGGTCAAAAAAATACACTTAAGATATCCCTCTTCCAACAAAAAAATAATTATCTTATTCAGTTCATAAACAAAGAAGTAATACGACCAATCGGACCAATCATCGAGGTAATTCACACAAAACCATACTATTTTCGTACTTTTTTCAAAATTACTTCAAAAGTACTGAACCGATTTCCAAATTTAATGGGACCAACTTGGGAGTGTACCTAATGTAATAACGTTTGAATCATTTCAATCGGTCCAGCCGTCTTCGAGTAATCGGTGGACATACACTAAAAAAAAAACAAATATACAGACGAACATAGAACCTCCTCCTTTTTTGGAAGTCGGTTAAAAAGTGGCCACCGTCGTCCTTTTAATTGCATTTTAAAACTAAAACAAAGAATGAAAAATGTTAAAGAGGTTATTAAAAAATATTAAAGACAATTTAAGAGGGCATGGTTGTATTCTTTTTTAATATTGACTTGGTTTACGTGTAATAAAAATAAATCTATTAGTGGCGCCATAAGCGCCTTAAATCAGTGTATTTTAACCTTTCGCTTGCGCCCCCCAGGGGAACCTTAATTGGGGGTCACCAATACAAAAATACGACTCGCACCAGATCAATTCTCGGACGGGAATCGAACCCGCGAATGTTCTGAAATGGCCGGAAGTCTGTCAAGTACTTTAATGCCATTTCAGAAGTGATTATGACCGGAAGTGAAGGATTTTCTCAAGCTTCCGGCCAATTTTATTTGCGATAATCTTCTGAACCTCGCTTGCACAACATTTTTGATCGTGTGCCATGCATTTCATCGGGATGTCATATTTTATGACGTAGGCAATATTGTCGCGGGCTTACGGACTATAATGTTCGAAATTCAAAATATATCATTACTGCCCCGTGTAAAAGTCTCTTGGAGAAAAGACTTACTTTGCTCGCACTTATAGGCGAATTAATCAGCGTTTTTCGAATAGATGGGATGAAAAAATATTCTTAGCACTTACCAGATTGAAAAAGAAAAAAAACATTTATTTTGTCTTTGATACTAACATTTTGCGTTACAGTGGGTATTTACCACGTTTTTTGTAACTCTGACAGCTTCGGTTGACAACCGAGTTTGGCATAAGGTGTAAGAACATTGATTTTTTTATGGAGAGTTGTCACATTGACTTTTACCACAGTTTTTTTATACTGTAACAGCTATCTATTTACACCAAGAATCTTAGAGTGTCATAGAATATGAATATAAGATTCTTGATTTACACCAAATGCTTAACTCGATTGCCAACCGAAGCGTTCAAAGTTACTAAATAGGCCTGCAAATCAGACATTAATTAATATTATAAGGTTCAAAACAAATTGGCTAATCTAGTTTTGATAGAGTCACTCACTCACTTGTAATTTTCTAAGAAACTGCGATGATTATTCTATTTAACACTTGAAGATACGAGCTATAATCATTAATTTAACAGGCGCCTGCCTACACAAATGTTCAGATAAAATTCGACTTGTTACAGCAAATTATTTAAATTTTTCTTAGAATATAAATTCTTCTTCACTTCAATAAGGATCAGTAACAGGTTGGAATCCTATAGTTTTATTGACATAATATAAAATCATATTAATAGCTATAAAGCTTAGTTAAAGAATTTTTGAAATCCGTTTAGAAATGGTCGAGTTATTGGTTTGGTTGGAATTTAAGGGTTTGAAGGAGATGCCAAATTCAATGCAATATGTGCTATATCGCGTATGGCATAAGGTTCGCGTACGTCACGATGACGTCATAAGCCCCCCCCCCCCCAAATATCAGTGTTTTAGCATGTTTTAGCTCGTATAACTTCTCAGGTTTAAGAGATATCGAACAATTTCTTCACAGTTAATCATGTGGTGGCATAAGCTTTCTGATAAGCTACTAAACAAAAAATGGTTACTCATCTTCATTCAATATACATAACTATTTTATGTTTGTTGTTAACAACAGCATTATTGATAAAGTGGCGTTTCTCGAACCAGGAAATTAATTCGAGAATTTCCCCGTTCGCATTTGTCCGATGAAAAAGCGGAAAGACAATGTTTGGGGCCATTATAGGACAAAGGAGCTCTATAAAAAAAATTATTTCTAGAGCAGCAACAGCAGTAATAATAAAACTATGTTTTTTTTTACTTTTTGCCATATTATTGTTCTTTATACGACTCTAAAAACGTAAATGATGTAAAGTGCTAAGTGCTTTATTTACGCAATTAGTTTCTGTGCCTTTTGTTCTCTTATATCTCGTCCTAAGAAACAAATCAATAGGAAATATCTGAAAAAAAACATACTGCCTGAATATTTTTATATGAAGGAATAAGCTCCCTTAGTAGCGTATTGTTTTTTATTAAAGTCTCTTCGACTTTTTTTTTTACTCTCTGAATAGTGAAGTGGGCGAGATATAATTATTTATAAGATAAAATCTATATAAATATTATATTATTCTCATTATATTGTTCTTATATTTAAGTTTTCTGGATTTGGATCCACCATAATATTAATGTGTTATTGATCTCATCAAAATTTCTTTGGATAGGTATATTTTTTGTATAGCTCTCTTGGCGATCGATGTTGTCGATTTAAGTACTTGTGGCTTAATTGTGAATTTTTATTACCTTACTTTTATTTGTGTTAATCTGTAAAGGTTTTCTGTTGTATACTGAGATCACTACAGTTAACATAATAACTATAGATTCGCCTGTAAATATAAAATAAATAAAATAAACTTCACTTTAAATCAAACAACTTAATCTCCTTTCTGCTGTTACATTCGTACATTTGTGAAGTCGGAGACTTTTATTTTTTTACACAACCGAAAATTCTGTAACTTTTTTCTATTACTAAGGGAAGCTTATTCCTTCCTATAAAAATATTCAGCCAATTTGACTTTTTCAGACATTTCCCATTAACTCGTAACTGAAGGTAATTTTAAACAATTATAATCAATCTCATTTTCGGCCCGAAATAGCCAAAAGGCATTTGAATTATTTTTATTATACAATTAAACTATCATGTCTTACAAGACGGCCTTATTATAACGTAGGTATGCAATTTAAAACAATGACCCACATCTCCAATTCCGAGACAATTAGGTACAAATGCATTGTTTAACTTCGAAACCTTGCACGATAACCGAAGGGCACGCGTGGAATTAACCAGAAATCAGTTACTGACTCACTTTTAGATAAATTACAAGGTTCAAATGGTCACCACGTGGACTAGCGAGTTACGACCACTTGTGTTTAAGCCATAAAATCATATAAACTTAATAGACTATGGATACAAAAGAAGGAAAGAAAGAAATTAAATTGTTTTGTGACTAATTACAGAAAAAGTTATGTTAATCGTTTACTATCTATAGTTAGGACCTAATTAGGAATAGTAAGGACCACAGTATGTATATCTTATAATAATAATAGATTGTGCTTTAAATACGAAAGAAGGTAGAATGACACGAAGTATTTTTTTACTTATTACAGAAAAAGTTGTGCTTAGGACATATTATTTAACGACAGTACAATAAAATGCCACAGTCATGTATTTTTATTATCAGTAGATCAATTTAAACATAGAAAACCCAGCTATAGTTTTGAACAGAAATGGTCCTCCTGATGATGAGCAGAATACGTAGACCTCGGTTTCGTTGAGGGTCTTGTTACTCCCGGTATATTTTTTCCTCACTACTACTACATTCATTTTTAACTACTACCTACAAATAAACTGCATTCATTTTTAATGGCAAAATGCAAAAGTTTTTCAATTTAGGTTAATACATATAAGTTTTTAATTCATCCCATTTTTTGACAGACAAGTTACACATTAAACTCTAGCCAATTGGTAAAAAACTTTGCTAATAATTCCAATTCAACAAATCAGTTCTAACTTTAACATTCTTTTTACTTTACAATAATTTGCTTAACACTACAGTTTACAGAGTCCAGTTGCAATACAACACCGCACGCGAACGCTGAATCACACGATAATACTTCCTACATAATTTATAATTTCATGGCGATGCATGATGCCTGCCCCAATTGTAATAATGATTCACACCTCTACAGCTTGAAGTCTTCGTTGTCTATTTGGTGCAATTATCACTATTCACCATAGTTACATCAGCCGTTTTTAATGTCGCCTCTGTTGGGGCACTATGGTTTCCCTTATGGTGGATAAGGATGATGGGCCCTGGCCCACCACGCGGCTCAATGCAAAATGCTAATGCAGCCGGGACCAACGGCTTAACGTGCCTTCCGAAGCACGGAGCAGCTTGAGATAATAAATTTTTGGTCACCTATCCTAGGACCGACCTTTCCGTTGTTGCTTATAAATACCATAAATATCGTTAATTCCATCTAATAAAGCTGATAAGTTTTTTGCGCCCATTTTTCTTGTCAGCTAAAAGATCATCATAATGGGTAAAATATTTTTTTTTTAATTTTTTTTTTTCTGAAATTGTCCCAGCCAACCAGCCTTGAAATAAGCACCTCAGAGATGTCAACACCATGAAAATTGATGCATATCCTACTCGGCCTCTTTGTTTTATTTCTTCGAACATGACAATTTAAATGGTAAGTAACCATACGTACAAAGATTTTGACTCATATCTGTTTTTTATGTGATGAGCAAAGACTTTAAACTCATCAAAACCATCATGTGCCGCACTCACATATTTTGGTTATGTGATGAGAAACGATAAAATAAATACAGAATTCTCTAACTGATCATTAAGGGGAAAATTATGGGTAAACCACACGGCGCTGGAAGATGACATTCGTGCCTGAAGAACCTGCAGGATAGGTTCGGTCGCAGTACCTACTACCTACTACGTCCTTATTCCGGGCAGCGACCTCGAAGATCAAGATGACCATGATGTTTTCCAACCTACGATAGGAGCGTAACACGAAGAAGTGTTTTTTTTATATTTCCTGTTCCCATTTTCCCCTGGGCCATTTTCATATGGGCTGTTAGGATAATAGTTTATTTTTTATATTATTAATAAGTGTATTATAGTTACGTAAGTAGGTACCTATTATTAAATTGAAATAGAATAAACGGGTTCATTACTTATCTCCAGTAGCAACCACACAACGCGGTGACGGTAATTTCCCATGTTGAATATTTTAGAACTTTGTCACACAAATATTGCGCTAGCTTAAACATGTTTTTTTTTAAATTTTACTACTGCTAATTTTACTATTTATGTTACTGTGGTATAAATAAGGGGTTTAAATAATTTTAAATGAAATCCATTTAGGTTTTAGTGTTTCTTTTTTAGGGTTCGCCGTACCCAAAGGGTAAAAACAGGACTCTATTACTGAGACTCCACTATCCGTCTGTCAGTCATCAGGCTGTGTATCATGAACCGTGATAGCTAGACAGTTGAAATTTTTACATATGATGTATTTCTGTCGCCGCTATAACAACAAATACTAAAAATAGAATTTTTACGGAACCCTCGGTGGGCGAGTTTTTTGATAATATCGTTTTTTGAAAACATACTCTGTAAGAATATATTATCGACTGCCACCTCTAACTCAGCCCATCTCTTTGTTAAAAAATTTCAATACCTTTTTAGGACAGCACTATAATATGTACCTAAGTAGGTAAAAGCATCTAAAATTATTGAGGCCATTTAAACCAATTACCATTAAGCACACAAATCGCTGTACAAATTATATTTTTAACTCATCTAAAAAGTAATATCGAATGATTCCGTTATGAGTTCGTTCGTTTCGGTACAAAACCCGTTTATGTCATCATTTAGGTAAATTTACCTAATCATGATTCACGTTGGGTTCGACTTCCGACTTGTTCAGACATGTCGCAGACTAGATATTAATGTAAGGCTTCATTACTTATTAAAACATAACTTGTTTATTTATGTGAAGAGCCAATTTCACCGTCTTATGAAATTGTTGGTTTTTAACATCAATATCGCGTGGTAGTGAGTATTCGAAGAAATGAAATAGATTTGACTTTTTGAACGAGTATTTTTTACGAGGAATACTTATTATGTTTTAAGTCCAATTATAAATATATTGAAATAATGATTTTTCATAAGTTCTACCTACTTTAAACGATGTTTAATAAACATTCAAATGTTATTTTAGAAAAGCTATTAAACTTCATTTTGTTTGTTTGTATACTTAATTATTATTTAACATTGTATTTTTTAATGCAAACTTTGATTGTTGTATTCAATATTTTTTAAGTAAGTAGGTACCTACACACAATGCGTAATCTAATTTCATCTTTGGCTGTAACTGGCTCTATCAAGTTAAAAAAGGCAGGTTGAGACACGTTTGTAGCTTTATCGTCCTTGTCAGTAGGTAGGTAATAAGTACCGACATACCTATAGTCGATGCCTATAGTGTTAAAAGACATTGCAAAATGTTATCTGTGATTTTGCGCAATGTTTTTCGCTTATTACTTAAAATTATATAGGTACCGACGAAATCACATACACACATTTTCTTTCGTAATGTGATGAACCAAAGGGTTCTTTAAAATTTCTTCATCATGACACACCAAAAATACCAGAAACCATTTCACTTCATATTTTGAATGATTTGTTGTTTTGCTAAAACTGCAAAGTTTACTAAGAATTGTTGTTTATTTTTATTTTTAGGATGACTCTTCTTAAATATTTTTACCATGAGGATAGTTAACATTTTCCAGTCATTGAACTGAATTCATAGTTCCTTTTCTAATAAGTGAGAAGTCCCATCCCAATAATATAATCTAGTGTGTAAATAGTAACTCTCCTGGGAATCGAACTCAAAACGTTAACACTTTCCTAGAGATGATAGAAACGGCCATAGGTGATAGGTAGATCCACGTTTTGGTATAAGGGTCTCAATGACCTAACCAATAGGCCAAATAGAAGACCACAAAACGAAATAGTAGATTGTTATACAAGACGCTAAAATGACCCATTGCATACGAGGTAGTTTTATTCCCGAGCTTTAGCGAGGGAATAAATAGAAACCGAGTTACAATGGGTTTTAGCGTCGTGTGTTACACTATACTTTTCACTACGATTGCGAGAAAATTAAATATAATATTAAATAGTTTATACCTACCTACTTCCGTAAACGAATCCACTCGTTTTTCTATCCGCCAACATCATAAACTTTTTGTACAATATTGAAATAAATGATTTGTGCTTGAAGGCAAAATATTTTAAGAGTATTTCTTTCCTATTACAGTCACACAATTCAATCAGATTGTAATTATAGAAAAATTCTAAAGATTTCGCGCCATGGTACCATTTTTTAATTTCTGCTGAAGCAGCAAAGCAACACAAACACGCATTCTACGATTCACTCTGTGCACAGAGTATAAATAAGTCTATAATTTCACCGAAGTTTAGTTCCATTTTCAAAAATAAGAATGAGAAACAGTATTAAGTCGAGCGAGTTTTTATTCGTGATTATGAATAAAGACTTTTTGGTTTTAGTAGGCTCATTGGTAATAGACAAACATTAAAAAAGAAAAAACTTTATCCCCTAGGGGTTATTTTGCTATTTTATCTCGGCTCTTGTACGTTACAATGACGGACTTTTTGAGCAAGAGGAGTGAAAAAAATATTAATTGAAGGCGATCTGTACCAACCTACGTGATCTGATAATCACCATTAAATACAAATATTTTCGTTCTGACATCACATTCAGTTTTCACTAACAAACTTCAGCTACCTTGTGATGTCCTCCCGGTCAACGACCCCTTCCAAGGTCGTCATGATACCGCCCGAATCATGATAACAAAATTGTTTATCCATCATTTTCTTATCGTGACGTCACAGTTTTGCAATCGCGCGCTGTAAAGTGTTTACAATTTAGGACGTATAGGTCCGTGCCCTCATAATTCTTATTAATATCACAGCATTTTCATAGGAAATCAATTTTTCACCATAGAAAGATTTTTGCTGAATGTTTTTAGTTATGTTAACATCTAAACCATTACCACATTGGTGTTGTGGCGATCTCTGTTTTCTATGACATTGTAAGAAAAAAAATAACTTTTGACAAGTTCCAAAATGGTTGATTGCTTTGTGACTTCATTATAATGTTTTGAACTAAAAAATACCTATTTTATTCAGAGTTTTCAGTTTGCTTATGGTGATCGTTGTTACTTGCTTTCGAGCTGCAACGGATGGTGAGCGAAAAATTTAAAGGCGCCTTTTTCCATTTTGCTTCAAAGACTGGAAACCATAGGCATAGTACTATTAAGTGACGAAAAAAATAATATTTCGGCTCTTTTTGAAATATACGTCAGCGGGTCTCCAAGCCTTGTTGTAACAGCTTGTAACAGCCTAGACTGAATAAATTATTTTTGAATTTTGAATTTTGTCATCCTGAGTCTCCCGGTTTCAAATCAAGCGAAACGGTCAGCAGAAGAGTTGGTGAAGTCTCATCTTCAGGTGGGTCAGCATCAAAGCATCATAGCACTGTAGTGTGGCTTAGACCGTCATAATTAACAACTATGTCTATGGGACCAACTTTATCAGAGCAAAAAAAAACAGCTGTTCCATAGCAAACGTCGGCGGGACGTCCCGCTTCTGAGTCAATTTTGGGCCGTCCCGCCGTGACCCCTTGCGAGACGCATTTTGTCCCGAAAATCAGTTAAAGTCATTAATAGAAGAAAAACAAAAATCCGCCCAGGACAAATATTGGGTGTTTATGAATGAACATGGCACAAATTATTTATGTCAATGAAAGAGGCACTGAGGCACCTCTCTTTCTACTATCTTTCAGATGGTAGCTTTGATACTACCTTCAAATACATTAGCAGAGAGTGTTTATAATCTTTCTGTGGAAATGCATGGACGGACAGAATAAATAAACAGTCTGTGGACCACGTCAAGGCTGAACTACAAATTAAAATTAATTTTGACCAAAAATGCAGCGACTTTTATAACTACGTATTATTGCAAAACAAAAACTTGTTAAAATGCGCAAAAATCTCAAAAAAAAAGTAAAAAATTAAGTTAAAATAAATTAAAATGTTTGCCATACATTTTGTATTGTTTTTTTTATTAACTGATTAAAAAAAAATATACCTTAATTTTTTTTCTAACCATTTTGTATGTGGTGTGTTTGTGTCCCGCGTAATATAGGTACCCAAGTCTCGGATGTCGAGCTAGGTAATCCTGGAAATGCATTTTTTTGAGTTGGCAAGCCTAGCTGGATGGGATCACGAGAGGTGGTACAGAGGGTACAACTCACGCGGATTATGAGCACTTCTTGCACTTTTGCCAAGAGCTCATAATCCACCGCGTGAGTGAGTATGTACAGAAGTATGTTATTTGAAATTACTACTGCCGAGACCCCCTCCACACTGCCGAGAGCTCATAATCAACTGCGCGAGGTATCCGCAGGCGCTGACAACGATGGTTAACCAACCCACCCCATGACTGACCTTTACAAAAGTTGCCAAAATACCGCATTCGCAAAACGAACTAACCTACTGCATCATCGAGCTCATATTTTATTATCAGTAGGTTTTACTATAATTTCAACAATAACGTCACAGATCAGCAAATTAGCTCGGTCTATTATGCATTCGCCATAGTTAGCAAGTTCAATATCTGACATTGGTGCAACATTGCCTTGTCAAATAAACGCGTTGTTTTTAAGACATGTTGTTGAACACAAGTTGTTTTTCATAAGTCCTGGCAATGACGGTCAGATAGGGCACTGTGAAATACAACACCTTAATGTTGTCATTTATAATACACTCGTGAGCAGAAAAATTGAATCACAGGCCTTTTTTCATACAAACGAGGTAACTTTGAAGCTTTGGTTCTCCGCGCAGAATTAAACGGGGTGTGATCTGATGGTGATAATATAAAAAATTAATGGCGGAGGCCCATAATGCTAAGGAAACCTAACGGATTAGATGAGTCGCACGTTTAACTCAGATTTAAAAAAAATATAAGCTAAAATGACAACAAAAGTATGGAAAATGTAATACTAAAAACTCCATAATCTCTTCTGATCCGTTGGTTTTATTTTGCGGTCTGGGCCTCCTCCATTCACTCTTAGAATGGCCATCATCAAATTACACCCCGTTCAATCCCTGACGCAGAACAAAGGCTTCAAAGTTACCTCGTTTGTATGAAAGTAGGCCTGTGATTGCATTTTTCTGCTCAGGAGTGTAGTTGAAGCTACTTTTAGTATTCAGTTACATATTACAGAAAATCGAGAACTATGTATAGATCATTCGCGTAAAGAAAATACTGACGTCGCGCGTCGTTTTGGCACTTACCATTACTAATGTAAATCACGCAAAAAAGTATAAAAGTTAATTTTTGATTGGTCAGTTGCAGTGTAGGGGCAAGATAATTAATAATATTTTTCTTTCCTTTTAAGTGACAAGTTGAGAAAAAAAGTTGCGAATCATCTTGTTACATAAAATTGCGCAACTGGATAGTATAGTAAGCAAGTGTTACTTCAGTTAAGTCTGCTCGCCATCTTGTCCAGGATGCTGATGCTGTTGGTCGGTGGAGCGAGGGCAAGTGCAGGACTCTTTAGTGGGTATTCCCCCTCTTAAGATTCCACTAGGGCTGGGTTGGTTCACGGGAGGTGCTCGTGGAGGGTAGCCGCCAGATCTGTCAGCGTTGCGACCTGCATTTTTTTGGGCATTAAAAAGGATGCTGTTGGTGCTCCCCCACACTTTGGGAACTACAGGTGATTTTTTGAACAAGTGATCAGAATGTGGTGTGATTTAGTTAGACCGTTAAACTGAACAACTTTTTATATGGGACCAACTTAATCTGTTCCTTAAAAAACGTCAGTATCTACTCTACCAAAATGCAGGGAACACCTGACTATTTTTTTGCTATGGTTGATTCCATAGACAAAGTAGTCCAGTTTGACGGTCTAAGCGACATCACAAAATTTGTACATAGTTCAAAAAATCACCCTGTAGAGTCGCGTACCTCAAAGGTGTGCTGATGATTAAAAGAAACTGGAGAAACAGTTTCTAAACAAGTTTGCCTAAAGTTCGGACTTGAAAAACATGCGATAGAACGGAATGGAAACAGCTGAAAGGGTCTACGTGTCACAAGACACGTAAATCACTAAAGTCACGAAGAAAGAAAATGACGTATGTACCTATTGTGTCGTGTGTTTATTTTTTTTTTAAATGTATGTAGGGTTACCAGATGGTATATCTAAAAATCCTACCAAAAAGCCCGATTTCTACTAAAAACCTGACATTTTGCTAAAGCGCCCATACGGTGCGATGTCACGTAATAATAGGGATGTTGACTATTTTTTTTATTTTATGTTACATAAATTACCTCTCAAATAAAGAAACATTGGTAAAAGAATTAATTCGCTAGCATGAAAACTGCCCGAGATATCACAGTGTGAAATGCACACAAATGGACTCGATCAAAAACGCTCCATACTAATGGCTTGCACGTTATGACGTCGCGCCGTGCTAGTTTGTATGCAACGCATAGGAAATTTGTTCAGCAGCTATATTAAATATTGTGTTTATCAAAATGGTTTCTTCGACAAATTTGCTATACATTTTACGGACTAATTAAAGGTATCATTTATTTTAATAAATTGTATACTTTTTAAATGGACTTGTCCACCCAACTTTGAAGGGTCATAAAACAAATAATATGCAATATATAAAACCAAGAGGTATACAAGCAACTCTAAAAGTTTAATATGTTTACGATTTTTATTAGTATTTCGTTATTTTATTCATTAGTCAACATCCCTATTACGATAACATAATTATACATTTTCTTTCAACTAATAAATTGTTTTTTTTTATTCAAATGTTGATTATTCTTTGCAAAATTAGTTGATTGCTATACTGAAAATTTTATAGTTACCAAAAAGAAGGTTAATTTCTAAGTTTTGTTTTCATTATGTGAATAATCCAAAAAGCCTGACATTTTTCAAGTCCGGCAGGAATCCTGACAGGGCCCAAAAAGCCTGACATGTCAGGACAAATCCTGACGTCGGTAACCCTAATTGTATGCTTAGTAACAACAGTAAATGTTTAAATAATAATAAAGCATTTTAATAAACAAAAATACCTACCTGAAATCAAATTTTGAAAGATAAGGTCACGGTCACTTTGTGCAATTTTGAATACCGCGCTTGACCTTAGTTATCATCATATTTGCTATTTTCAAAACGTTACACGGGGGACATGCAGTCAAAATGACATTTCATATATTTATAAAATCATGTAAATATTATACGGAAAGGAAGGCCATTGTTAACAATGATATTATAATGCAAAAATAAGTAACTGCATTCAAAATATAATTTATACAAGTAATGAAACGGCTGTTTTCTATTTTTTTTTAAATCACATTTACTGTGTGCCAAAATTAAGAAATATCTCTGATATTATCTATTAATCGATTTTGTTTTTCACATACCTACTCTTTTTACTCACGTAGATCGAGGATAACATTATACTGACTAGATTTGGCTGAAAATAACTTCTACGTCGGTTTCCAGACAATTTTACGTGTTACCAAGATGTTGCTTTACAAAAATAACTTTGGTGTGGATACACCATAATGCTAACAAATCAGGAAAAAATAAGCGTCACTTAGAGTGTGTCTAATCAGTTAGTTCCTTTGCCGTTTTGTTGGTTTTCCGAAAATCTACTTAATTTTGCACCTTATTATAACGCAATAAGATTACAATGAGAGTACTGCCAACATAACGGCAAAGGAACTATTTGATGAAACGATTTTTAGACGCAACAAAACATAAACTTCTTACTACATAGAAATTTTAAATATACACAAGCATTAAAAATAACAATGACAGCATATTCCTATCTTATCTGAGCGACAGATTGTCTAGCTCGCCAGATTGGCTAAGTCGGGGCAAGCTGACTGATAAAGGCTTGAGTATGTTGTGTTTATTCATAACAACAACAACATATATAATATATTCTTAGCAAAATCTACTGTTTCAAGGAGTATTTTAAAACGGTTTGAATTGATACTATGTATAGTACTTTTTATTTTTGATGTTCATTTTCAATGGACTCTGATAGTTGCGTCATAGTATAATGAGTACTAGCGTAGTTGCGTGGAGCGAAAATCTGATTTTTTTTTTCACTTAAATTTGTAGAATCGCACTTGCTAATCTTGGCTGTCGAAGACTTCGATCAAGGATGTCGAATCGAAGGTTATACAAAAGAGACGGTCCAAAATACAGGGACTAAAAACCCAGAATTAATACGAACAAGCTATATGTATGTATACCAAAAGATTGCTTAGAATGAGCGAAGCAAACCTACCTAAGTCGCAGACCCCAAATCCATGGGGTATCGGAGATGTAGGCCGACAAAGTATGTATTAAATATAAGTACAGTCTAGCATTTAACATAACTTTTTACAACTTCACTAATTTAATAATATTGATTATATATTTTAGGTAAGTTGTTTACGTCGATTAAGTGCGCTAGAAAATATGTAATTGATTCTTTATTTATATTAAATTTCATACCTACATACTTTGTCAGCGTATATTATTATCTCTGATACGCCATGGATTTGGGGTTAGCGACTTAGGTAGTATTATTTCGCTCGGTTTAAGCAATCGATTGGTATATAACTCATTTGTATTGATTGATGTTACATGTTGGATTTCACCAACTTTACCTATATTTCACACATACTTTGTCAGCGTATTTCTCCGATACCCCATGGATTTGGGGTTAGTGACTTATATTATTTCGCTCGGTTTCAGCAATCGATTGGTATATAACTCGTTTGTATTGATTGATGTTACATGCTGGACTTTACCAACTTTACCTATATTTCATACATACTTTGTCAACGTATATCTCCGATACCCCATGGATTTGGGGTTTGCGACTTAGGTAGAATTATTTCTCTCGGTATTCGCTGGGTGCGAAGGTATAATAATCAATCGCAGCGCTCATGGTGGCAAAAAGTAGAAATAATGTAGGCTCTGTAATCTGTTTGAAAACGATATTTAATTTATCACTAGCGATACAGGAACAATTATATATGTTTATTATCACTTAATAAAATTATTAAAGTAGCTTTATCCTCTTGTTTTACAAAATCTACAACTAAAAAAGAAGTAAACAAACCAAAATAAAACACTCTTTTTGAATAAATTTTACTCGTCATATTTAATTTAAATGACCAAAAATGATTTCACAACACTTTGTCCACCCAAATCACAGTAATTTTGAAATTTACATTAATTACACAATTTGTATTTTTTTAACATTTTGTCACAATGCCGCCATTACATATCAAAACGTCAAAACGGTCAGGTCAAAGCCAACAAAGTTGCGAACGCTAGGTGGCGCTAAAAGCGTGCACAGAGACATGTATACATTCTGTTTTTTTTGGACCATCTCCTTTGACGTTTCAAAAATTGATATGTCAATCTTTTATCTGCATTATACATAGATATAGTATATTAAAAGGCATTATACGTCGATATTTCAAACGCGATATCTTCTACAGGGCAATGTTAATCAACGCAGCCAGTCCTATTCTTATCGTAATAATATAAAGCTATAGTGATAATTATCATTGTACAAAAAGAAAATTATGCAATAATGACAAATCATCTGTAACAAAATAATAATTATACAAGGTGCCTATAGTATAAGTTAAACTTACCAGTAAGATACCTGTATCAAAAACATAACTCACTATACCAAATTAATTATAAAATAATCAATTTCAATAGTGCAGACGTCCAAAATTCCAAACATTATTACTTGATACTTACTATTTATAAATTAACTTTGTCTTTTGTTACTAAATATTTTTATTTTGCAACGCGTATTTCTACTAACACTATTACCTAGTCAGGTTTTTCATATGCCCAAACTGTCAGGCGTATGGAAAACCTGACCGTGTCGCTCGCACACACAAGTCCTTTCCAATTCTCCTCGGTATACGCATCGCTTGTTTATTCATGAGGGTGCGCTCTTAAAACCGAAACTGTAGGGCTCCACCCTACAAACACAGCAGTATGAAAGCGAACAGAGACAATTTCGATCATAGAGCATTTTTTTTTCATGGCCTGTTGCGCATTTGACCTCACTTCGACTTGATGGAACACGATCAGTCAGTAAATGCGTACTTTCATACCGCATTCTACTCATTCATTCATCATCTTTTATACAATAGCAGATGGGATGCCTGCCTTGCTCTATTTGCCTACTTTACTTTTGCATTTTATTTTTATTTATAGGATTCTAAGGGAACATAACAACACATTCTCTTTATTTAAAACATTTTGTTGCATCTACTTACTTATTCTTATTACTAATACATGTTTTCTTACTTACTATTTGTCTCTTATTTTTAGGTACATTGTTTTATCATTAAGGTTCTTAAAACATTGTTTTCTTACTTAAAACTTTAGGTTAAGCTACTTTCGCAAAGGTCGGTCATAGGACCAATAATTCATTATCTGTCGACCCTGTGCTTCGGAAGGCATTAAAGGTAGCTAAGAACGGGTGGAAAAAGTGTCATATCTTTAATCAATATTTAGGTTCTGTTCGACAATCACATCTGTGCACTAGACGCGAATTAATTTGCAGCTCGCTCAGAATCTCTGGGCATATGTAGCTATATAAATGTAAACAAACTAGAGGTCTGAGGACAAGGTGATAAAATTAATCGGTATATCATTCATCATCTTTACTTTGAAGTTTAGTATCTATCAATAAGTTAAGAGTGGTACGGAAAAGTATTTTTATAAAAAAAATATTTTTTAGTTCATGACTGTAAGTCCTCTAGAGGGCGCCCTATTCGATTTAATGTAACATCACTAGCCTATGTTCATTGTACGATTAAGACGCTTGTAATGATACCTTATTTGTCAAATTATAATAGGTAGTTTAGAAGTTATGAGGGAACAGATGAACATACATTTTGGGGTTGTAAATTGGGTGAATGCAAGCAAAGTCACGGGCAAAAGCTAACAATATATACACATTATATATATTTAAAAAGTTGGTACCCAACACGGCATAATTAAAAGTGGACAATTAAGACGCTTCTAACGATACCTCATTTGTCAAATTATGATAAGTAGTTCAGAAGATACTATGAAACAGATGAACAATTGAACATACATACTTACAGGTCAAAATCAAATGCCCTACTTTTTGGCTTCGACGTAGTCGGGTAAAAAGGAGACTGAAACGGTCCATTCTATCTTAGGCCCTTACTCCTTAACGTTGATTTCTTCGGGGTTAGGGTGATTTAAATTACAAAAAAAAATCCAATGACACTAAAAAAATAGTCCTATTAATTTGATAAATCGCTTTCTTGTTTTGTCAATATAGCGAGGACACCATTCACAAGCCCATTCAATCAAACACGCGCCGCAGCATGTTCCCAACTACCCCAAATTAATTTACCAACTGCTCAGTATTCATTCGCAGTTGATACTACAAGTTAATTCGATTCTGCTGATTTAATCTTGTATCGATGGCGATAGTGCTTGGCCTCGACTCACTCGATTGTCTTTCAAATGTGTATGACATGAGGCAGAATGAATTGCAAATGAATTGAATATAAATTAATTGAAATGAATTATTAAATGAATCAAGTTTTTAATTAATAGAAAATAGTTCTAGAGCTCGAATCCTATTTAAATGCAACGAACTTTGAGACAGGGAGACGTTTTTTCTCCGTGACTGTGAACAGTGCTGAACCGCTGCGTTGGTTGTTTTTTAACCGACTGCAGAAAAAGGAGGAGGTTATCAAGTCGACGGTTTTTTAATGTATGTTTAACATAACTTTGTCAGTTGTTAACCGATTTATACAATTCTTTTATTATCTCAAAGAACATACCTCGTGTGTGGTCCCATTTTTACAGAGATCGTGGTGATAATGAAAAATGATAGTGGTATTATATCGACGACCTGAGTGGTTCAGTGGTCAACGTGCCGGTCCCAAGTTCAATTCCCGGCAGAAATTGGAATGAGGAATTTTAATTTCTGTGACGGGTCTGGGAGTTGTTTAATTATTTATAATACTCGTAGTAGTCTGCACCTGATACCCATATTACAAGCTTTGCTTAGTTTTGGGATTGATGGCACCGTGTAAAAGTGTCCATGCGTTTATTTATGTGTTTATTTACTTATTTATTATCAATGCCTCTTCGTGTTTCGTAATATTCGTATTTCTATCTTCCAGTACAGTGTTATTTGACTAAAGCACTCTACTAAATACACTACTAAAATGTCGATTTACCAATTCAATCAATTTCCAATTGAAAGGCTACTAGAACGTTACTCTCTTTAGTCATAAGTCGACCGTTTACTAACATGTTTCAACTAAAGCACTCTCCTAAAGCACTCTACTAAAGACTAAAATAATGTAAACCAGTATTTAAAGAGAGAAAACGACAGTTTAAACCAGTATTTAAAGAGATAAAACGACAGTTTACGGTAACGAAAATACTTCTCATGGTAGGGCCACTGATCCTGACAAAAGCCTAAACTATGCATGGTTTAAACACAGTTACCCTTAAAACCTAGTGTATATCATACATACGGTACACCTCTCTCACCATATTTAAAATAAGAATATACGGCCCAAAATTTAAATTTCATCAGACATAAAAAGCTTAAATGCTCTTGAAATTTCGACACCATAATCATTTTGAGGACATGAAATTGCAAGACGCAAAGTTGATGGCATCATCAAAAATGAGCAACGGGATCTCTAATATAAGGAGGCATATAAAATTAAAGTAATAAATTTGAATAATAGGTAGTCGACAACGTCCCGGGACTAACGTCTTATTTGTGAGTTGCCTTAATGAAATGATCTTTCTGGTCTCATTCCGTGTGGCAGGTAACCAGATAAAAGTGTGGAAAATAATTTATTAAAAGTACCTATGCTATTTTTGATTTCAAAGAGAGTATTTAAAATTTAAATACGAAATGAAAAATACGTATTTTCAATTTTTTTTTTTTTCAAATAAAATAGGTTTTCGTATTTTTTTACTATGTTATTTTTTTACAAATACAAGTGTTGTAACTTAGGAATCTAGCATAATTCATAATCTCTTGAAGCTGTTAACAAATACTAGTGTTAATATCATATCTACCAGCTCTATCACCACTTCACCAGACTCTGGACACCATCTTTCATCAGAATTCAGAGTACTTGTCAAGACAAATCAAACGACAGCCTCTGTGGTCTAGTGGTTCGCCCACCCGTGTAAGACACAGGGGTCCCAGGTTCGATTCCCAGGGGGTACAATTTGTACTTCTTATTGTGTTTTGACTTAAATACACGCTTCTTTTAGTAGTTCAATACAGTGCAATAAAAGGAAATCTGAAATAAACTTATAAATTATTGTGTTATTACTTCACTTCCTTTATCGTTATCTGTGTATAACTTTTTATCTAACTTTGACAAAAAATCTCTCGGGGAAATACTTTTTATCATTCTAATATGTCCTTACATTTTGTTCACTTTTATCTAATTTATGTAAGGTACAAATGTATCATGTGGCGGTTGGGAATAACCTTTATCAGGGAGGTCAGTTAGACTAAGTGTATGGAACCTATTAATTCAGTTTTGTTAGGGTTCCTTAACTGGTCCATTACTTGAGTCGGGTCAAAATATGGTCAACTAGTCTAAAAATAGTAAAGTGTAGATTTTATTTATTAACTCGCTTGCAGTTGCATGTCTTGATGATATTAAATTGACGGTGAGTCAAGTTTCATATCCGTGTTTTGAAGGTTACTAGTTCAAGTCCCAATGTATTTTATTGAATTTTATGTCGCATGTGAGCGTTTGTGAAAATGTTTCATTTATAGTCTCCATACTGAATATTTACCTAGAAAAACAAAACATGTACATACCTTTCTGATCTGTTTAAGATTTTTGTTTACTTCGTATTCGTATACAAAGATATGCAATAAAATTTTATTTGTACTGAAGTTTACTGCATTATATTGAATATTCAAGGGTTCGCATCAAATCAAATCGATGTGTATTATATTTTGTTGTTTGTATTCTAATCCATATTACTCGCAATATTATTACTAATATGTATGATAGGATGTAGAAGGTAATCTTCGAAACAACTAATCCAACTTTTAAAGATCTTCCTTCATTCTATACGATATTACACGATATTATTATTGATAGTGTCTCTGTGAGCTGTAGCTGTAGATTTCGCTTTTGTGACATTTTTGAATGTTTTTTTCGAAATGGCTAAAATATGATTTTTCCCCATACCTATCTTTACCATTTTGAAAATTTTTCATTTTTGAGAATCATTCTGGTCGAGTAGGTATTGACAACTTGTATGAAACAGCATTTTTTTTGTTGAGTTGCAGAGTTGGCCCCATAGTAAAAGTTGTTCATATTCATGAGCACAATCACCACCTTAGAGGTTTTGTATTTATTCATTAACACGTTGTATAATTATGGAACCTGCTCACAAATTTTCAATAGAATCAGTTGAGAAATGCGACCTGTAGAAGAGAACAGACGGACAGCTGGACATATATCAGCCTTTCTTTTTAAGCATAATTTATCACAAATTGTAAATTAAGTATGTATATCTAACCCCAACGCGAGCATTCAACAGCGTTATTATAAACCTCTGTGGATTTCTTTACGCTGTTAATAACAATGAATGTAATGATTTTTTTACCATCGCCACTCGAAAAAGTGCGTTTAATTCAACGATAAGAGTGAATAAAACGCTGTTTTATTCACCGAGTGAATAAAAATATTTTGAATTTGGAACAAGCGCGCATCGTATGAATTAGGTATGTAGAAAAAAATAAAACGTGCTGAAAGTATGGAGCTATTTCATAGATAAAACCATAGATACAAATAAATAAAAAAATATCCCGCCAATTTTATTTAGGTTCTTTTTAGTGTCTTATCTTTGGGTTCTTTTCTAAAAATATCCCACCAAATTAATTAGGTCCTTTTTAGTGTCTCATCTTTGGATTCTTTTCTATATATTAGAGGGAGATTAGATGTTCAGTCTTGCATCAGTCTGGTACTATCTTCAGTCTGTAAAAATTCAAAGTCTATACAAACTGATGAAATGGACTGATGCCAGACCAAGCATCTTATATTAATATAATTGAATATTAATATAAGATTCTTGTGCCAAACTGATCATGTAATTTCCCTCTTAGCGTAGTTGTTTTATGTTTCTAGTTCCACTATTTTCTAATGTTTAAATACTTATTACTGATTACCTACCTAAATAATAAAAATGTGATAACTATTTAATTATATAGGTATAAGTACCTACTTACTGCTATTTGTTTTCTCGCAGTCAATGGTAAAAAGTAGAGTACACAACTCGTGAAAAAAAAATCATCTCGGTCCTTTGTATCCCTCGAACTAAATTCACTCTTTTTTCACTTGTTGTATAATCTACTATTATACAATAATAAATGAAAAAAAAAAACATACGAAAGTAATTTTGCCCAAGCTGAAACGGAGTCGCTTCGCGTTCGCTCGGTCAACTATCAGTAACATAAGCTATAATTTCACTGAAATTCGTTTTCCAACGTACCTACTCTCCTTTTTTCTTTCATTTCCGGGCAAAGTCGCGGACGAAAACTAGTCAATTAAATATTGAAAAGCGAAAATGACTCGGTCTGTGTAGTTATTTGTTTATTGCGTTTTCACGCTTACCTTAACAGCTGAACACAATTTGACGAATTATGGAATGTGATAATTATATAGGAAATTATCATTATTCCGTTTTACAGGGAACGAAAATGCTAGCTACTTCACAATTTAAAATTACTAATTACATTTGCTTCTGTCAACTATTAAATATAAAGAGGATTAAGTAAGACTTTGATGCAATGATTCATATGCAGAATGATCTATCATTTCCTGTTATAATCACTGTTTGTATGTAACATTTCAGTTTAATAATATTATCGTCAGTTGTTGAATACATTATTTATGAATAATTAAGCATTTTCATCTCAAAATGCATACACGTCTTTTGTTATATTATTGATGGGCATTCACCACAAAAATATCTTAATTAAGCGAAAAATTTTGTTGGGAACAAAACAATATTTTACTATACATTGAAAAAAAAACCGGCCAAGTGCGTGTCGGGCCACGCGCCGTAGGGTTACGTCCGTATTTACCTTATACCATACCATATTTAATACCACTGTCATTTTTCGTATGTAAAAATAACTTTGTTTTTCACAGTTTTGGTATGAATGACAAAGTTATATTTGCGGTTTTGGAAAATATGATATATCTCGAAAACTAATTACTTATAATAATATCTCGTTCAAAAGTTTTTATTAAGATCTATAGCATATAATAGTTGGTGGTAGTGAGGTGGTAAGTTGGATAACAGCGATCGAACTGGGTTTTATTGTAAGCAAGCAAGATAATGTAAAATAGTAACAATCATGTAATTAGTATAATCATAGATCAAAATACCTAATACCACAGAATACATAATAGTCTAATACTTAAGTATACAATAGCGAATTCTAGCACATTAATATAAATCCCAGTGGTTTCTGATGTGCTTTAAATGTAAAATAAAATTGTATAACTTTATTGATAATAAACTCATCTATTTCAAAAGTCAGAGGGGGGGGGAACACACATTTTACCACTTTGGCAGTGTTTATCTTTCAAACGGTTGACTTTGAGAAAAAATTGTCTTAGAAACTTCAATGTCATTTTTGAAGACCTTATGAAGAAATTTTTTTTTCAGTTTCAGTTCTATGTAGGGGGAGCTCCCCCTTAATCTTTTATTTTTTTATTTTTGTGTTAAAATCGTTAAGCGGTTAACAGAATACATCTACTTACTAAGTTTCAACTGTGTAATCCTAATACTGTCGGAATAAAATGGCTGTGACATACGGACGGACAGACAGACAGACAGACATGACGAATCTATAAGGGCTCCGTTTTTTGCCTATTGGCTACGGAACCCTAAAAATGGACGTTAATACAAGTATAACGGTGAAGAAACGGAATTATACGATATTCTAATACTTACTAGTATATTGACATCATCGCATAGCAACAGCAGCGTACAGGATGAACGGCCTCATAAAACGTAACTGTTGAAATTTGACAAAGTGCACAAAAACTTTTAACTACAAACTGACTAATTAAAATAATTTACGACCGCCAAGCCATTGTTTCTTCACGCTAATTATTATGATTAACAATTAGGTAAGCTGGATTTAGATCTAGAATGTGCTGATATTTGTAATATGCCACCACTGTTTTTTAAAGGGTGACAAAAAGATAATTACGGCCATTTTTTTAATCCAAGGCCTTTTCGGTGTTATCAATCCTGCCCTCTAGCACAATATAGAGAGAGTACAGTAGTTAAGCTTAGCACTCGCACCCTCGAACAACGCACACGGACACCTCTCACCGACACTTTATAACCGGAATCTCAAAACAATCTCAAACCACATTGAGTACCTACGTGACGTAGCGGCGAGTGCTGTCTTTGTGTGTGTGCTATGCTCGAGCGCCCGTAATACTAACTCTGTTTGTCTCTCTATTTTGTGCCCTTAGCTAGCAAGACTACTGGGGAAAACAAACTTTGAAATTCCTATCTGGTAACCCTGAAAAAAAAATATGTGGGAATCGAACTCACAGTATTTTTTTTAATATTGTCATGTTTCATAATATATAATAACTCTGAGCCCTATTTCCATAATTCAAATAAGGGTAAGGGTTTAAATGAAAATATGGGTATTTTTTAAAAACTGGATGATTTATTTTACCAATGCGTTATAATATATATTCATTATTGAACAAATTACGTTACAAAATGTACACGTTCTCCTTAACTCCATAGCTACAATATTATAATTCATACTTAACAATTTAAAAGTCTACATACATCATATGCAATTAGAGTAGGTATCTTAAGAAATACATAATATCAATAATTTATACAACAAACGACGGAAAAACTCATCTTCCAATGTACTTTCCTCAACTGACGGGAAGTTCAATGCTCAAATCAGAAAAAAAAAAGATTTTTTCTCATAAAATTAACCCATAAAAGGGTGAAAGTTTTCGTCTCATTTTGAAGGACTATGCCTAAAGTTGCTTACAACAAACAAACGCGTTCTAGTTATATGTACAACCTTTTAGAACCAATCATAATGTAGAAAACTAGCGTTTCCTTTATTTGGTTAGCCGAATTCTCGATTAACTGTAAAGTGCTACAAATAAGAGATCCATCGGTAACGGTATCTAAAAGCTTCGTATTTTTTTTGGTATAAATTGAATAAAAAAACTAATAAAATCAGGTATCGATGATGTAAGGGCCACTGAAATCATCGAAGACACTGCTAAAGGAGGTATAGATGACACTACAGCGAAGGTTAATTACAGAAGCGAAGACAAAAAAATAGACTTGCAAAGACTAGAAAGGTTCGGAACGCATAGGCTGAACTTAATTCCGAAGACCCTAAACATTTTGTGGCCTTAATAGGGTTATTATCAAGATATTTACAATGACCAATGACGAAATTTCAATTTCCAATGACGGCATAATGAATACAATTTCAGTCCAATTGTTTGCGTTAAAGCCATGCTTCAGTTCAAAAACAAGAATGTTTGGCCATACACTTGAAGATTATATGCGATTCATCAAGCATATATGTATGTATAATAACTTTAAGGTATACATTACGCTGCACTACTAAATACCCTATATTTAATCTATAAATGGACCATTCTTATATTTTTGTTCCTAAAGAAATTGATCAACGAATTATTTACAGTAAAAAAAACTGGAATAACTTCTAATTCAAACTTTAACAACACGCATTCAAAAGCTTGTTAAAATGTTTTCACAGAGTAACTTAGTTGGAAACTTACGTTGTTTGTTTAAAACTATTGTTCAATTCAATATAACAAAAAGATACCAGAATCTATAGATGCAAAAAATGACATTGGTAAAACATTTAAGCCACCAGAAGCTAAATTAAATTTAACATTTATCACACTTAACTATTTTCATGTTCCTTAATTAACAATTTTAAGACTATTATTGTTATTCCTACATTAGTTCCTTGAATCAGATTGTGCGAATTTTTTGTTTGTTTTATAATTATCGTTTACCTTCGTTTATCATTACCAATATTATCATTAATGACAGCTACGTCAATAACGAAATGGATAAGTATTTAAATATATGCATCTACTACAGTTTTGTTGACATACAAATTACTCGTATTGGATTAATTATACTGTTTATTTTCCTTATAATCTTATAGACACCAATTAAATACCATTACAATACATGATACATGGATAATGTTGGAAAGTGACAAAAAGAAAATATGCTTCGTTGTGTTTCAAAATACGCGAAAACTAAATCTTAGAAGAAGACGCTTACCAATTAAATCAACAATAAAGATAGATGCTATAATACATACAGACAATATGTTCACTTTATCTCAAACAACGTAACGAGAATATTCAACTTTTCAGTTCTGTGAATCGATCACTAACGTATTAAATCGCATTCATATATTTTATTACAATATGTTCATACATAACACACTAGTGGTGAACCTACCTGATGCTTACCGTTCCCAAAACTTCCAGAAATATTTAAATCTACTCGGATTTTAAGCGATTTTCAAGCTTCAATGCGATTACAATAGAATGGAGACAACAAGTTATTTATAAGTATTTAATATCCATAACCTACAACAGCTACCTACGTCGTCTATGATATAATTTATTCCTTTGAGACGTTATATAACTTCTAATTTTTCTCACAGTATCGCTTTATTTTGACTTCATTATTATAAACAGTTTTAATACTTATATACATACGAATATTATTTATCTTACATACATGTAGTTTATGAAAGGAATCTGTAAGCTTATGACTCGGCAACAGAGAAGAATCCAGACAGGGTTTGAAGATGAACTCTTGAGAAACATTACTTTTTACACCTAAATTTAAACGAAATGTAAACCCTGATGATTCCAAACATTGAAACACCATAACAAGAAGCGCTACATTACAACATTATAAATTCGATGTTGCTTGAATATAAATACTTTTGGGGTTACATGACTTTCCACTAGTAAACATTGTATTGGCAGTCTTTGACAAGGATATTGAAATTTGACCAATCTTGTCACAAAATTTACTAGTTGGAAAGCTTTTTACATTAATTTGAGCTTCGCTGTCATTATCAATATTGCTTTGTTGTCGTTGATCGAAGTTTCTAATTTATTATATGGGAATAGCAATCCAAAAGAATGAAAAGAAATCAAACAGAACAAAACCGATATATCCAAATGAAATGCGATACAAAAGTTTCGAAACAAACGTTTACAACTTACGCAGAAGCAAAAAATGACGTTTTATTGTCAAAGTTTGAAAGTATGGAGGGATACATTACGCATACAGAGTATCTACAGCAATCCAATGATAACTTTGTAAGCCCTCAAAGGATATATGTATATTATGTCCAATAATTTGCAAAACAGTGCAAGTTTCATTAAATTGTGTTCACACAATTTCAAGCTAGTGAAGTGAAATTATTCGGAAATGCATATCTGGCATCCGGAGATAAAGAAACATTTATATTGATCTTTTAATTTTTCTTCCAAGCAACAGCATCTATTTCGACTACATGCTTAAAAGTACCTTGAGCATTACTAAAATATAAGTATAATGAAGAATTCCAAGTAGTTCATTAGGCACAAATTTATTTTCCTCCCCAATATTACATCATAATAATATTATAGACTACAACACACAAGACATTATAACTTACAGATTTGCAATATATAGATAATAACATGTAATTTTTTGCATTTTTATCAATAATTAGGTTTTCGTAGACACTTACTAAGTAATACATGAACTTGTTTTTTTTACATATATATTTATAAGAATATAATAATTGTAAGTAAAGCATTTTCTTTCTTATCGACTATAGCACAACGGATCCCTATGTTAACTTTAATATTAAGGGACACAAGATATCCTACAAATGTTGAGTTCACAATCTGAAACAGTATAATATTTAGAAGAAGTTATTTATCTATCTTATAAAATGAGTGAAGTAACATTCAACTTTGAGTTACTCCCTAACTGACACCATTTCCACTGAATTGACAGATTTTAGCAATTTTTTTATACATTTAGCTTGTGCGTTACTGTGGAGAGCAATGTGAAATGGCAAAATATTGTCAAATTCAAAAAGTATTTTAAAACTTCCATCGAAAAAGCTAGGGCGCATTTTATACATTTACAAACCAATAACAATGATCAGTGTAGAATCGCTTTCCACAGCAACACAAAGTATCAAAAATAGGTATACCTACATTCCAAAATGTAATAATTAATATGCCCAGTTTTAAAAATTAAAAAGTTACAGAAGCTAGCGCTGCTAAAACTAATCTATGCGATATCAGTCTCCACTAGATTCTTATAATTTAGAAAATCCATAAAGTAAATCACAGAGTTTGAATTAGCAAAAACATTTTGTTGAAACCTAACAATTGTATGCCGTTCCGTATAACGTTTGTTACCACCGTCCCGCGAATAACACATTCCCATTATTGATATGTATCTTTCTATAGAATTTGTATTGAAATCGTTAGCGTGTAGATAACAAATAAAAAAGTTGAAGTGTCCCTTCGCATCGATCCACACGTGCCGTCGTATCATACTTACAAGTTCGTACCTTACCAATGACAAAGATTATTTTTACCTTAATACTCTAACATACATTACATAAACGACCAATTCGATACATCGAAACTAACCTCTACCATGACACAAACAATATCCTAAAAAGAGAACGAGGCACGCATAAAACAAGAGCATAGACAGAAGAAGTTATGCGATATGCGTAGCTAGTTCTAATTCTAACATCAACATGGTAGAAGTTAATTACATCCATTGAGACGACTGACGAGCTAACTTATATCGCACTCCGAAGTTATTCCAATGGCATACTGATCAGCTTCCAAATAAACGTAAATCGTCGTACTACCTACATGTGCATCAAAGTATAAAGTGAACTTACGTACAGTAATATAGAACGCAAGACAAACTTGACTACAACCTAGTCTTATTTTTATATTACATTTGATAATTATAATATTCCATCTAAAGTCTGAAAGTAAACGTAACCGATTACGCTTAAAATAAACGGTGTTAATAAAATAAAATGTGAAGAAGATGCAAACTTACTATTGTTTAGGAAAGTACTAGAAGCCAAGTCGAGTAATGTACATACAGTTTACGGACGCGATGCGGTGCAGCGAACTATTTGGGCTGCAGCGACGACGCGGCTGTCCCTCGAGCCAACTGCCAGATCCCGTCGGGATAATTATTTACAAAAGTGACAAAGTCGTGTCCAGGTCCAGCCGCGTCCCACCAGCCCCTAACTGACCCGATGCTTATTAAACAGGCGACGGAGTGTAGACGGATTTATTTACTGAGTTGCGTCTGAGACGTGTCGTTTGAAAATCACTTATTTCATTCAAAAGTAAAAATTCCGAGAAATAAAAAAGAACCGACTCACAGCCTTACTATAGACCTTATGCACTTCCGATCTTTTGAAGCGTCGCCTATTAACGAAACTAAAATTAAGAAACTTGAACTGAAGGAGAATGCGACCGTGCGGCCGGTTGACAATAAAACATAATTATCTCCCTCGACCCTTATTAAATAACTTTGTACATTAAATCCAAATTTCGACACGTCATTTTGGATGTAGGCACTCTCTAGGCGGGGCGGCGAGCGGGCGCCGCGTCGTCGGCCTCCGTTGGCGGCTCTGAGCCGACCGCATGAGATCAGTGGAACCGACCCGAGCACCGCTCTAAGACGACATGAGGTACGAGAAGGAGGTGTTGTCGACCCAGTCGCCCGCCACGCCAATCTCGCTGAGCATGTCAGAAACGTCCGGCGTGCACGAGAACTCTAAATGGGAGCCTGACGAGGAAGACGCGGTCTCGAACGATTCCATGTCCGTCGTCAACGCGTCAAGGTCGACCTCGCAGTCCGCCGGTAAAGGTAGAAGATCCGTGATCGAGTAAAGATCGGATAAGTCAGCTTGCTCACGGCGTGTGCTGTCTTCGTACAAGCAAGCGGACTCTGGAGAGTCTGGGGAGCCAGCGGGCGATGCTGGCAGTTGTGGAGGAGCAGGCGTTTCTACTGGAACGCTAGGAACGCTTAGGGCTGTTGGTCGCGATCGTCGTCTGGACACGCCTCTGTTGTTGTTCGAGTCTGCCTTCTGCTTCCTCTTCTGCTTGGTAACGGCGCCAGTACGTTGTGCCGGCTTTGCCGTCTTCTTGCGAGGCCTGTATTTATAGTCTGGGTACTCGCGCATATGCAGCTGCCTAAGTCTCTCCGCCTCGTCGATGAAGGGCTGGCGCTCCTCATCATTCAGCGTTTTCCAAACGCGGCCTAGGTTTTTGGAGATCTCAGCGTTGTGCATGTCTGGTGTTTGTTCGCATATTTTCCTGCGCTCGATTTGTGACCAGACCATGAATGCGTTCATTGGCCTTTTGATGTGGTTGGGGTTATTCTTCTTGGTCTGTGAACAATAGAAAAAAACCTGTTATAATAGTGTCTTTTATAAATTAATAAATCGATTAAGAACAATCGATAAAACAGATTTATGTTCGAGTCGTAAAATCAGTGTTATCTGTTTAATTGTGGAGATCTCAATTATTATTTCAGGCATGTCCGATTTACCGCGGGCCCTGGCAAAGAGTTGGCTATATTAAATTAGTATGCATGACATTGCACCATTAAGTCTGCGACCTTACTATTAATGATATCGTTATCATAGGAATTATTATTACCAACAATTCAAAATAAATTATAATAGTTTGATATCGGAAAATTGTATGATTCCCGCGTAGGTTGAAATCGCATTAACTATTGATAAACTCATATTCCTTTGGTTAGTGTAACGCGTGACCTAATTTCACGTCTATTTTAACTGAGCCCGTTTGGGCGACCATAAACTCTCGAGTGTAGTGTTCTTTTGAAGTGCAGTAAACACTTCCGTATCTCCACCGAATGTAGTAAAACATTGACTAATGAGGATGCTAAAGGACACAGGAAGTCGTTATCAAATCATGTAGGAAGCGTTCGATAGAGGACAATAATGCCTCTATACGTACTAGGAAATGTGTAGCCTTAGTTTTCCCTTTCGAGTCGAATTGCACGCGAACGTTAGATAAGAGGTCCGTATCTGTCGAAATGGAAAGCATATTTTCGTGGTTTAGCCACAGGGAAAGTTTACGGCCCACTATCTCTGGAGCCGCTTTACGAAGAAACATAAAAACAACACCGCGCAGTAAGAACATAGGCGAATATTCTCCTTTATTATTCAAATCTTACTTTCGCTAAACTCTACTCGGGCGGTCCCTGTGGAAACTGCCAGGGAAAAAATCCTCAGTCGACTTTATATTTTTTGTTCGTCTTATTTATATTCAGGACAAAAAAAGGGTTTGTCAGATGGCGAACTAAATCAAGTTCGGTACGCCCACTTCGAGACTCAAGGTGAACGGTGTAGAGGTAGGCAGTTTTTTGCATTGGCACGAATGTATCCAGGTTACTAAAGTTATTATTATTGACTTTTTTGTTAGGGCAATTTGTTTTGGGCTACAATCTAGACTGCAACGGTTCCGACTCGATTAATCACCCAACTAGTGCAGTTTTTTAGTCGTGACTAATAAATTGTTGCTAAGAGCGTGTGATATCCAAATGCGGCAAAGTCACCTTCTGAATCGGTTTAGTTGTGCCTACTAAAGTTATAAGCTGTGACGAAACCCAACCACCAAAACCATAAGAATGGTTTCATATACAAAAACGATTTAAAAATATTTTATCAGACTAGTTTCTGCACTAAAACTTATAAAGGTATACACATTTATATTAAATGAAAGTAATAAAAGCTAAATGCCCGAGCATATAATATTCTCAAAGACTGATCTCGTAAAATGGAAATCTAAAAGGCTCAGTAAATAAGAAAGATAAAAGGGAAACAAGTCAAGCAAGGTTGTAATAAAACGCAGTTACACGTGAAAAGCGCAGGTGTAATATCCACAAAACTGCTGTTTGAGCGTCACATATTTATGAGCAAATTGATGCTTCCATCTCTTTCGTAGACTCCACTTTAAGTTCAATGGCTCATTTATTGTTGGCATTCTGCTTTATTATATGACTGCATTAAACCTTTACGATACCGTAGGGATATGTGCGTGCGTATTTTTTTACCTTATTTTTTTAGCCTGTAAATAATGAGGTTTGCTAAGCAAAAGTAACGGAATTATTTTTGACGTCGGTCGTCAACGTCTTAAGTCTGTATTTATAAACAGCTCTCAACGTTGGGAGCTGTCTTGATATCATACCTGTGATGCTTTTCCCATAAGAAGAGCATCTTAAGTATGATCTCAAGACAGCTCTCAACGTTGAGAGCGGTTTATAAATACGGGCTTTAGTTGGTGTCAAATAAGTTTTAAGTACAACTTGGTTTAAATAACTATTGAAAAATACCGAGTGATTTATATCTAACTATTTGATTAAAGTAAATATACTTACAAAGTTCTACTTAAAAGAAATGTTATAAAAATTATGACGAATAAGGCAATAAAAACATTTTACTTGAACTTAAATCGGATTAAACATTAAATTTAGCTAGCATTAGACGTATAGATTGTACCCAACTATCGGGTCTAGGAAATGAAGTGGATGCCCTTGTACTGCCGACACCGAACAAACGTAGCGACGCGCTTGCAATAATAAACTTGGAACGCCATACATGGAAGGTTGGCAAAAACACCATATCCCGTTCAAGACACGTAATAAGCACACGTGCAGTTCTTAGTCTTGTGAGTCGTAGCTCTAACTTTATGAATCTGCATAGTAATATAACTAAATAAATATAAGCTTCAGAATGTAATGAAAATTTCGGTCTCATCATCATTACTATTAATGAAATGTATGTTGACGAAATTGAAGTCCCAAAGTAACGCAACAGTAGCCCAACTTCCAAATTAGATTATACAGTTGGAATGTTTCAACGTGCTCGCTGTAACCCACGCAAACTTTGGGAACCGTCATTTGTGACCCCTGAATCTAGAGTAGATAGACTTATAATTCCGACAAACTTATTTAAAATTTAATAATTGCTCATAATTTAGTGATTATATATAAGCTAACATAAAACATGAACATAAAAAAGGATACCTCAAGTAAGAACGGCTCATATCGATTCATACCAAGGCCAGTACACATATTTCCGCATTTTCAAAACTCACTCGCGTTGCTTCGAATCCGGAATTTTGCAAGTCAAATAAATTGAGGTCGCAAACGAGATAAGGTTTTTTAAAGATGATTAATAACAACTTCCTATGAGGAAGCGCTCTCATAAATAACCTAATAAACAAATTAATATGTAAGTAAAGTGCGGATTTTGCTTTATGACCGTCAATATGTTATTCTAGGGATTTTATTGCTTTATAAAAAACTTAACATTCATTAAAAAGAGGCATTAAACGATTGTTCTTATTTTTTGTTCTGGATTACCCAGAGATGATCGGACAAGCATTCATGCGAGAAAAGTTCAAAATGAAAAAGGTCTTTGACCAGTTGTCGAATTCACAAGTCACATAGTATTGGGTGTATCAATCGACGTAAGATTTAGTGTGATAAAATATTGATCATAGTCAAAAAGATGTATTTTAATAAAATGAATGGTGTTTATAACACGTTAAATTCGGGACGGGAGGGGGAAATATTAATGAAGATGTTGGACAATCCGAGTCTTTTAAAGACGAACAAAAGATTATATTCGGGGCAGGCGATTATGGGCATGCTCTTTGTAATAACAGCGAGGACTGAAGGCTTTCCAGATGAGTCTTCGTACCTTTTGTGTTTGCAGATAATGAGTCACAATAGTCGAAATGAAACTTTTTTTATCAAGGCAGACCCTTATTACTGAAGCAATTTGATCGGGCACGTTTGGAAATAGAGATTGGAATTTTTCGACGACATCTTGCGCTTTATTAAGTTGGTCTCCGGGTCTTTTGTGAGAAATTTCTGTTAATATTAAGTTATCTCGAATTGGGTTCTAACTTGGGCGAAGCTTTTTTTGTATTTGTCTTCTTTGATATCTGTTTAAAGTCGTATTTGAGCTAGGATTTTGGTGTTTGCAATAGATTTAATGCATCAATCTAATATAAGAGTTCTATAAATAAATTCTTTTAGCTCTCAGAGTGAAATATGAAATACAATTCTCGCTTAAAAGCATAAAATAATATTCCCATGTGCAAATGTAGAAAATGCAAAAGGATATCGGATCAACCATAGGAATTTATTAAATTTAAATGTCTCGGCGCAGTGTTGACATGCTATATGCAAAGTAGGAAGTCTAGAGAAAAGGCTGTTGTATAGTGGCACAAGGAAGTGAATATAAATTGCGTATAAGTCAAGGATGTAAGTGTAGGGATGGCTAGCTATTTATTTAATCTGCGATTATTATGTTTAATTACTACTTATTAGTTAATACCATTTATTTGAATACATACGAAGTTGGTAATATTAAAATAATCTCTTGACAAAAACATAAAATATAAATGCTGATACATTAATAGATCTTAAATGTCAATTTTAACATTCAATAAACATAGCAAATACCTAACAATAAAACAAAAGTATAAATAAATTGAATACTATGTACTTAAAATATGGATTAAAAAATAAACAAATTAGCTACACACAATGTTATTGCCGACTCTACCTAAACTTGTTCCATCGTCCTACAGTCACGACTCCACACCACAACCTTTTCTAAGATACGCAATTTTGACCTCTTTTCACTATAATCGCCTATTCATACACGCACACGACCTGAATTTCAAATATATTACTATTCAAATGTACCACATCTGGACATGTATAATATTCATAATGGATATAGGCTCTTAAGCCCTTAAGGAAACAAATTGGATAACAGTAAAATTAAAATACAAAGCACATACACACTCCAATACTATTTAAGTGCATAGTAAAATAGGTCAGAGGTGACAATGAAAAAACAATTAATAATCTAAACAATAATAATTATGAACGTCGTAAATTAAAAATTATCATTTTAACACAACGTTACTATGTCACATACGATAACTAACGAGTCAGTACACATTTGGGATGACCAAATACAGTGTTAGATTATGATTGTTCTACCAAACCTAGCAACTCATTCAATACTGAACCTTAAATGTATACCAATAAGGCTTAGCTACATGGTTTGTTTTTACAATGGCGTTAGTAGCTGATAATATATGATCAATAATTTATATGTAGACGACTTGCTTAGTTTGTACAGTGTTACCATTTTTAGATTTCATAATTTGGATATGTAAATAGATTATAGTATGCGTAAATTCAAACCGGTTTGTATGAATAGTCGATGTTGCTTCCAAAAGTCATATTGAATGTTTTATTTCAAGTCATAATGAATTTCGGAAACAATTTTTCAAAGGACCTCTTTTATCGAATAATAAAATCATGCATGACCTATGAATGCAAATAATAGTCATACGAATAGCGATACACATAACCACGTTGGTTTTCCAATTTGCCCGTATAAAATTAGTAAAATAAACGGTAATTTCGATTTGGCTTTCAATTAATTAGAAATACAAATTAACCTTCACAATAACTAAAACAATGAAAGTCTCTAAGTAACAAAAACAATACTCTCCGAACTCGTGAGCCAGACACCGGAGCGATTCTAAACAGGTAACTCATTCAATATCCTTTATTGAAATTGGACGAAAACGGAATACCAATGGGCTCCCAAGATTTATTAGTAAGAACGTAAAAAAGCCTTCAGACTAGAGACCATATTACATATCGTCGGTAGCCTTGGCCCGAATGTTTCGCTCGGTGGTTTCAAAGGCAAAACTTAAATTTTGATTATAACAAGAACAATAAAAAAAAATATAAATCGACGTGCAGTATTGTTCGAGGCACGTGGCCTCACGTATTGCGGTTTTATTTAAGGCACCGACAAATCGTAAATCTGGGCTTCGCATTGCCAAAAATACGGAGCGAATTCGCTTCGACCTTATAAACCGATTTGTTTAGCGTTTCTTAATATAAAATATGGTAAAGCTTGCAATTTTAGGGATGTAATTTAAATGTGATAGTATTATTATTTAAGTTAACTAAATTTATTCAATTAATCATAAACTTTTATATCTTTTCAACTTTATTTGAGTCACTTTATAAATATCCAGATAAAAATAATATATACTTGTCAGACATAATTTTGAAATCTTAAATTATATTGCTTATTTGTAAAGTGATTGAATACTTGAAAATTGTTACAGTCCATTATACCTATATTATATTAACAATTTTACTGCAAATCCACTCGCTCAATTTTTGCTTTTGTATTTTAAATAAAGTCAAGGAGACTCAAAATTAAATTCTTATTCATAAAGCAATAATACATCTGGTCTTACTTTCAAATTAATTGAAACTGTTACGAAATTATTTTAAGATCGTCTGAAGAAGATACCTAAATTAAAAGCTAGTAATAGAACAGAACGGTAGTAGTGTAAGCAATATCAATGATATTTGATTCATAGGAATATTTGAAGAGAGCTACTTTAGGTTCTGTTAAGTTAATGTTCAATAAAAAATTATGTTTTCATCGAGCTCAAGATAGTTAGTTCTTACTAAGAGTAATAACATTTTCTTCATTAAGGTAGACGATTTCGCTATTTTATAGGTTATTCAGAGTTTAGGTCTTTCGCCAACTAACCTTCAATATTAATTGTAGTTTCTATTTTAAATACTCTGAGTAAAACTCATGAATTTGAGCTTCTATCTTTCGGAGAAATTAAGTCGTATATTCGAAAGTTGGAGTATAAGTAACAAGGCTTTTTTTATTAAAAAATCGTAGTAAGGTTTATACGAGAGTATACTTATAAATTTCAGATCCTTTCCAGCATCACTTGATGGAGGAAAGTTGACTTTAGCAAAACCGCGTTAGACAATAAATCAGCTGAGTATTACGACACAAGAATAGTGAAGGCGAATATGAATCAACGTCCGAAAGGTTACAGGCACAAATCACTTTGGTGGTAACAACAGGAGATTCAAATATTTGTTAACTGGATTGATCAAATTCGCTTTAGATTTTCCAACAGTTTTGTAATATTCGTCAATCAATGTCATGAGTATCGCATGTTGTTAACTTTTATGTAACTCCATCAATATTGTTTTTATTTAAAAGCTTACGCTGCAACTGTTTTCTAACATCGATTTTTCTATCCCACCCTAAGCTTCTGGATTTCGCTAAAGGTGTTTGCTATCAAAACAGTCCCACCCAATAACTGTTCGGCCGAAAGCTTTAATCCTCACGATTCTTACGTTACATTGCAAACAGGCTGGTATTTGTGGGTCGAAGAAAAAAAACATCATAATCCAAGTGATTATAGTACGACACCGTTAGCAAACTAAACGTGGGACGACAAAATACAAAACAATTTGTTAGTCGAAGTAAAACAACCAGGTTAACAAAGTTCCCCGTTGATTTCTGTATGCGCTTCATCACTTTTAAACTTCCTTTGTACACGCTACGCAATGTACTTCAAATTATATTCCATTCCGTTTCGTTTTGTTTTGTAGAGTAGCTTTTGTTTCACTGGCTGTTTCCATCTTTTTCCCACATCAACGAAGGTCGACTCTGGATTTGTAATAAGCAATTAGATTTGTGGATCTCCATGCCAACTTGAATTATGTTTGAGAATATCAAACGTCTCGTTTTAACGTGCTTCATTCAATTTATTAGGAAGTTAGAAATTAAAATTACGTTTTGTATAATTGTTTGAAAACATTGCAAAGTATCAAATCAGCCTTTGTTGTATTATTAGAATTAAAAAGTTAAGTTATTTACAACAACGCTGACTCTACGTAAATGCAAGTACAATGATAGACATACAAGTTTCAACTCTGTTATTTCAATAACTAGCTCTTATCGTTTTTACGTACGTTATACATAGGTATAATAATTTTGATCTCTCAGCCAGCCATATTACGAATGGACCGGTAAACTTAAATTATACGTATGATAGTTATAAATTTCATACCTCTATTAAATATGGCCCGAGGCGTCTACTTGACCTTGGCCATTTGGTTTATCTTGTTCGCTGCTGCCCCTAGGCGCCATTCGTAATTTATGTCTCATCTACTAGTATGTATGGATTGGTTGTGGTACAAGCTATGAGATGTAAGACAACAAACAAACAACATAATTTTAATACTCATCGACTGTAATATTAAAATATATTATTAATATTGTTTATAAAGCAAAACAATAATTACCCAAGAAATCATTAATGTTTATTTTAATAAAATATTCGATATTTGAAATCAAGTAAGTTTTACTGACTCAAACAATATCCTTTCGTTAGATAGACGATATAAAATTAAAATAACTAAAGATCAATAGCTACAAGAACCGAAAAATGCATAAAATCGAAAATAATCTATTCCGCCAAATTTCTGTAACCAAAAATTCTAACCAATAGAATGAGATAATAATATAATATAGGTTTCTTAATAGCAACTTATCTAAGCCCTTTAGCAATACAATGCCTGCCAGTTAAGAAGGAGTGGTTTGCCTTACAGCGACTTACAACAGACCATCAAACATGAGAGTTATGCATCCACTTTATACCGACATCATAAGGGCCAAAGTTGCATTCTGTTTTGTAACTGTGGCTATAAATAACGAAGTAACTGTGTGATTTAATAGTAAGGGTTTTAACGAAAGACTTAAAAGTCCTTAAAGGTCTGTTAACGATATACATGTAGACGATATTTATTCTACATTAGTATGTACACGCCATTTAAAAAGCAACATTAGCCCAGAAAGCAAATGCTTACACTAATTTGATTGGTAAGTTAAAATTCTAGAGAAACACTTTTTAATTCTACAGGAACTTGCTCGGTAACCAATTCAGTTAATGTTTACGGTAGAGTTGAAATAAATTGGAATGTTCGAAGTTGTCTCGAGCTAGGCAATAACGAAATGTACACTTGAGGTCAAACAGTTTTATGCCTAGAAAGGAATTGCGTGATGTTTATATTATTAAATATAATATGGAATTTTTGACGTAGGTACGTTATTCGTTCGTTCTTGTAATAATTATTATAGTGATTATCAAAATTAGCTAACTAGTTTAAGTTGAAGTAACTTGCAATTATTTTACAATTAACACTTCAACGCCCGGAAAATAAGACACAATAGATTTTCTATTATTGTCCGGCCGCATGCGGCCGCGGGCATTGAAGAAAATTATTTTTTTACGGAACATTAGTTTATTTGCTTTTACTATCTTCAAGCTTGGAAACTCCCATTTCAGAGCTACCTGATGGTTCTGGTTGAGTGCCAAGAAACACAGAAGATGTTTGCTGTGTGAGTTGCTTTCATTGGATATAACTTGTATCTCCACAAACTTTTGCCTCGTTTAGGTATACGACAAGTAAATAAAAAGTAAACTGTTTCCACAACTCGTTATTAAGTGAAAAGCTTTTAAGATTTAATTTTTCGAAATGCCAACTTAAAGGGCGTTTCATGAAATTATAGATAATCTTAAAGAGAGAAAAGTGCACGCTGCAAATCTAGTTTTATCATAAAGTTTCACCGCTCGGTAAGTGGTTAATAATCGATAATTGTGTAGTGCAAGTTTGGTTCCTGCCGCAACACGTTTCTAACTTGACCTAGTGGAGAACTGGATTATGCAGTTCTAAACTAAAGAAGGGAGTTATTTAGTAAAGCTTAAAAATATAAGGGGTGAAAATATCAGAGTCAGTCTATGAAAAATCTTTTGAACAACAAGTAAAACTAAAAAAGGTAAGTGAATTTATTTTTCTCCAAAGAATATTGGCATAGGTAGCCCAAACTACATTATACGAAACCTCTAAATCAAACAGAATCAACAAATACATTGGTACTGCAAAGCGAAGACATAAAAAAGACTTGGCCAAATTCAACGCAAAACTGCGAATTCTGTGTGGCAAAAATCGAGTAAATAAACCCTGCTGTAGCGGATGCAAAATATCATTATAGTAAAATTTATGATTTTGGAAGATAAATTGGATACTACACTGGATCGTGATTTCCTGCATATAATGTATTCTAGCGGGGCAGCCGCTCGGCTTGCCTTCGGTCGTCATAGAATATTAACAAGAGAACCGACATTTCCATTAAGGACGGTTTTGGTACCCCGGTCCTTTGGAGGTGAATGATATTTTGTATTGCCGCCGCGTTTGCTACAGACATTTTGTCGATTTACAGGGTGTTGTTGAGTGCTTTGTTTGGAGTTATAGCTTCTAATTATTTTATTTGAATGACTACTTGTATATCATTAAATGGAATAGTTGATTAAGAGGCAACCTTATTTAAATTTATAAAGTTCTTTTGGAAGTAAATACCACCATCCTAGTATTCCTCGTTATGTTCTAGCACTAAAGGCATAACTATCATGTCTAAGTAATTTCTCAAAGCGTTTCTGCATTCGACTTATTCAATCACGAATCACGTTCAAGCACGCCAATGCGAGCTGACTACCAATCGGCGATTTTTTTATGCCCCACCACACAATGTTTATTGAATGTTGTATCGCATGCGTTGATCGGGACGGCTACTTGACTCGCACAACCATCGGAGACTTCTAATATAAAGGATGCTAAGGAATTATAAGACAAAACTCTAGAAAAGACAATCCTTTGATAGCAAATGGAATATTATACAATATTTCCAATTTTAAATGTAACTGAAATGTTTAAGTAATAAGTGTGTTAATAGATGCCAATAACTATAATAATATTCTTATTCCTTTCAATTTCTATAGTTCATAGCGATTACAATAAATTCTTTTACTATGTTCTCTTTACAAAAATGCAATTTTATCTCAATACGACTTTCTGTGAGGTGTATTCTCAAGCGAAATTCAATTTGCGCTGGACAATGTGCTATGTCTCTTTCAGTTACTCTTTTTATTTACGTCTAAAATAATAATGTAGTCTGTTTGCGGATGCACTTTTATGGGTCCGATGCACCTTTAGTTAAACCTCTTATCGACAATATCCTGTTCAAATATATATCGTTCTAATTTAAACCACTTGTTACGTGGTATATTGAGAACATTAAAAATTCTAACAAGGCAACTTATGAGTGTTTTATTAGTTGGTCATTTATTTATTTTAAACAGTCATTAGCTTGACTGCCACGTCAATTAGTTTTGTTTTGCATAATACAAATTTTGTGAGTCGAAACTAAACAAACAAGGTGCTAACAGGAATACATTACACTAAAGATGATGAGTAGCGCAAACCAACTCTGAGAGATAACATTGAGAACTTTCCGCCATAGCAGCAAGTTTATAACAAAAAGCGGAATTTATTCGTGCTCTCACAGATTTATATGGCACAATAAATTCAAAGTTATGAATATAAAGAACAAACAGTGCACTCATAATGCAATTTGCAATATCATTACCGCAGACACGGTGCAAGATTAACGCCAGTTCCAAACAAACATCTTCAGCTATTGTTCCCGAAAGTTCTACGTAGGAATGTTGAGGAATAGTTTTTGGAACTGGAAGTGTTATATGTTTATTTCTAATAGCTTTATGTGCCGCCAAAGCATCTTAGGTCGGTGTTTACAAATTGGAGCGCTAAGCAATTTGCAAACATGTCATATGTGTAGCAACAGCAGCATGATTTAATTCATCTGAAATTTCAGTTTCTGTTTCGTTATAAGATTTATCAACAGGAGTTTCACAACACAAAGTTAAATTTGCAACAGGTTTTAATTTTCTTTTATTAAAACATTGGATTATCCGCTGCGACAGTAACGAGATCTCTGAAACATATTTGCATTTCATTATTCCACTTCATATTTTAATTTGCTCACGATGTCAAGAAGGTGAATTCCACTGAGGACCATCTTTTGTTTCTTTCGAGAAACATCTGAGCGCTTCCAACTTCTCTGTATGAGCTAGACTTCTATCTAGAGTTTTACATACGTAATAAATGGCATTATTATCATAAAGCAAAGTATGGGATAGAGTTAAAATTTTCTACCTCATAAAACAGTGTAAGGACTTTGTTGATCTCGGTCTGCGAGCTCTTTGTAAATACTCTGTTGAATTTCATAAAGCTACTATGGTTTGCAAATAGGAGGAGTATTTTAATGGTGTTTCCGTTTGTATAGTATTTTTTATGTATTACGTGCTTATTTTTATTTATTTTCATAATTATAGATTTTATAGACCATTCTTAGGCAAGCACACTTTTGCACTTCATTTATTTAGTATTGCTTATCTATTTTTTTTTATAAAAAACAAACAGTCTTAGATAATTTCAAACAAATCAAATCAGCATGAGTATTACGTTGATTTTACCAAATAATGATAAAATGAATTTTATCCCTCTCCACGAAGCCTTAAATTAAATCAACGTCAAAAATTAAAATTGTTAACACCAAATAAAGAGCCCAGCAGCCACTGCCGGCGACACCAGTACTAGAGAATTGTATTAAAGTCCCACCTCTGAAGGCGTGACGTAATTACGACATCAGCTCGGCAACAAAGTCTTCCAGGGGTTTGGCTTAATACAAAACTTTTGTCTCTTTTAAGGAGCTTGATAGCTTTATTACAATTTTGTTATTAAACGAGATAATTTTGAAATTAAGACAGGATTTTGAGAAATTGCCGAAAGTTTCATAGCACAGATTACGCTCGAAAACGTAGTCATGCTCAAATACGAAGTCACGCTTAAAAACGTAGTCACGCTCGGAAACTGTGTCTGGGATGAATAGCCAAGTTACTCAGATTAATCGTAGCGAATGTGACTGATGGGAAATGCCATGGTGCACTAACAATGACGAAAAAAGTTCAACGCCATGGGCCTAGTAAACGGTATTGCATCAGTGCTGGTTTGACATTATGCAAGACAATAATAATAATAAAAAATACTTTGATATACCTTATTATAGTATAATGTACACGTGCAAATAAAGGTGTCATCAATAAAATTTTAAGGAAAAGTTGGTTAAAATGACTCGTAAAAACACACACTTTAAGTTTTTACGCTCAGCGATGTAAATATAAATAAAAAAGTCTGTTGACATTAACAAGATACTGTATAAAATGGTGTAACTGAAATTTTTCAGCTCATCCCGGTTATTGCCAAAGAGGGAACTCTCGTAAATTTCTTCCCTGTCAATGTCTTAAGTTGCTGAGTAAAAACTCCTGAAGGAATTTTGCACAACCGCGGGGAAACCTTCAGTTGACTGGGTAGTATAAAACTTTTTAAAAGGTGTGTCCCAAAAGTCTTATTTTATGGACTCAAGTATAAACACCGAACTTCGAATAGGACAAAAGTTGTTGCAGACGGAGATTGAACGAGAAACTGTTTTTTTCGTTACGAGTTTTGTTGATTCAGCTATTTATTAAATAAAATATATTTTAAAGTAAATGTTGGAGAACAATAATCAAGCTGAGAAATACAAAAATGCTCGCCACATTGAGGAACAATTCAATTACTGCAATCGCAGTAACAGAACGAGGTTGCTTCTGGCATCTCCAATTTACTGTATTTCAGAAGTATAACTGCAGACGTGGAACTTAAGAGCGGGAACGAAACATAAGCAGAAATGCAGGAATTCACGTTTCATGTTTCGCCACCTGAATACATACCCGTCGCTAATAATACGATAATAATAACTACGATGCATAACAATTTAAACAGATGCACATGATGTTTTCTCTGGATGAGATCCAGATATAGCAGAAATGAGAGCGGCTTTCGTTATTGCAACTGCCTGTCAAAACAAGTAGGCGAAACAATCTCAAAGATCAGAATTTTTAAAACTGCATTTATTTGGCACCGAAAAATACTTAAGAATTCACACTGCGTTAATTACGGAATCAAGGCTATTTAAAGTACGATAAAGGAGGTGAAAAAAAAAACAATTAACATAAGATAGCACACCAATGGAGATGGAATCTCCTAATAATTGGGTACACCAACTAACACTTGCATATAAAAAACACCAGCTAACTGATAAGCATCAACAACATGCAAAAGAGTACATTAGCAGGTAAGCAATTTTAATTATACGTACCTTTTTTAAAGTCAAGCCTTGAACTTATTAAATCATTTATTCATAACAGTTAAAATTCATTACATATTCATTTTTATCAAGACCAATTACCAAAAAAAACTCACATCATTAAAAATGTTGGTGGATTTTTTTAAATGTAATCGAATCTATCAATAAAGTTGGACCTGCAGCATACATTAATTTGCTCTAATTGAACATTTTAATTGGCATTTTATAAGTGAATTCTGCAAGCTAACAAAATCATAACACAGCCAATAAAGTCAAAAAGCAATGAAGAAGTTACAATTATACTTAACTCGAGACTAATTCAACTCTTAATTAAGTTAACTGAGACTTGCTCAAACGTTCCAATTTGAACTCAGCTGACGCGAGTAAAGTTATCAGGGGTTTCAATGAAAATTTATTAGTCAAACAACTATTTGTCAAAATTGTCCCAAAGGGTCCGCCGACGGAATTTTAGCAAATATCAAGTTGAATGACCAATTTGTTGTGCTGTGGCTTCAAAATGAAATATTTTGAGATTGCCTTTCAAAGTTTTGATATAAAGTTCGTAATTAATTTTAAGCCTTTCATGACAGAACTTTTTAATTTACCAAAACCATTTCACTTTCAATTTGGATTATTTGAGTTTTAATCTGAACGAAGTATGAATGTAGCTAGGTATTATAATAAAGTTAGTGAACCAATAGCTTGAGAATAATAAATACCATCAGCAAGAAACAACGAAGGCACAATAGCATACAGCCAATCCACTTATTACTGTCTTTAAAATTTGCACTCAAACGGCGTCGTTTAAAGAAACTTGCCCGGAAAACATATTCGCAGCGAATTCTTTTCAATAGAACGGGCGTTTACATTGTACGAACAGACAACAAACTGTTGCCTCTATTTTATTTTTCCAATAGGCGTCTCTTGCCAAGTGTTCCGAGCAGTTTCGCGGTCGGCCAACTCACTCGTATCGACAGGACGACTTTAAAAATTCTACTCTGATACGTTTAATACAGTGCCTACTGCGGGCCAAACTTAAATAATGTCCATAGAAAACTTGTTTCATCCGACTTGAGGCATGCCCGCTCCCGGCCAACTTTCTTGTTTGTTTTCAGCTACTCCTATTTATTTCTTGTTCTTCTTTTAAATGCGACGCTTTGCATGTCGGTTACAATCCACTCAGACTGTTTTAAGAGAAAACCTTTTGGGACATACTCAAATAGACGCTTATTGCTTCTGAACACAGGATTGTCCTTTTACGCCGACGCTTCGGAGTCCTTGCCATTGTTCACCTGTGAATATTACGATCGTAAAGTATTCTCTCAAAAATAGTCTCCGTAAAAGACAATAAGCATAAACAGAACTCGGCAAAGTTCGTTTGAAAAGAGGTTCACAATATTCAAAGCAGGGGGAGTCTTAATGATATTCATGAATGTTAAAGCGAAGCGCTGTTGTGAAATGTCGCTTAGACTTGTAACTTACAAAACAATGACACTAACTTAAACTCAGGATGTAAAGTCAGTGTTATCTTCATTTGATGGCGCGCATAAACAACAGATATGGTTTACTGCCAACCACAATTCGTATTAAATTTCAAACTTTTGAAACTTGAAATTTTAATTAAACTGTTGTAGGAATTAAAGGCGTTCTTTTAGAGGAAGGACAATAAGTATCTGAAACCAAAACTAAAAAAAATGTGAAATAATAACTGCTGGATCTTACCACCCAACTCTGTCAAGACTAAATAGACAACTTACCTACATCATAATAATGTTCTCGTTCAACTAATACACTTATTATTTACGGAAACCAGTTGAAATCCAACAGATTAAAAGCAAAACATCTTTGAAGTCCCGACGAGCGAAGTAATAAAAGCATAAACGTGTTGCTTTAGCGTAAAATAAAATGACGTCCAGTCCGCGAGGCGAAAGGGAATAAATTAAAAAAGTAAGGATTTTGTCCATTGTTGACTTTCCATGCCGCTTTTTTGTGTGTATTCATAAAGAATACTTAAATAATTATGTATTTTTATGGGTGCTCTCTAAAATATTTGTTCTTTTTATAGGATTTTTAAAACAATTATCAAAGTCAAATAAACAACTCTACCAGTTTATTAGGTATTTTTCTATATCAAAACTTTTACCTCATAAAATTGATCAAAATTTTATCAATTTTGAAAGAAGAATTATTATAATATTCGAACTATTATTATTATTAACTACCTATATATTCTAATTATTATAATATCATAATAATTCTAATAGATAACTTGGACTTCAGCAAATATAGGTACAGATGGAAATCGCGTTAGGTAAATGGAGATAGCAATAACAACGTATGTCCAATTATCTTACTTTGATATACCTTTAATGAAACAAAATCACTGAGCATAGTCACAAAGTTGGATAAAGCCAAAACTGAAAAGGCCCTCAAACATGACGAATATTCTAGAAAGATCCTTGGAAAAGCATACCTCGAGGAAACCCAATTCACTTTGAGCAAGTGAATACTTGCTAGTGTGGTTACACTTGCTATTTTCCCTAGCCATTATATAATAGGAAGACAGAAAATTCAATAAATTCTACATGTGAAGAATGACACAGTGATCCCTTCTCATATTTCACAATTTCGAGACGACGTGTCTGCCCGTTTCTTGTTTTAACTCAGATAGTATTTGTACACAAGTTCTTTATCTCTTTCCCACCCACACATCCTGCTCGAAAAGGTAACGCATTAATAACAAGTCTAGACTTCAGAATTTGCTTCCAATTTTATTTTGTGTCTCACTCTTTATGCTAAAGATCCCCGATCGAACTGTCTCGGAAGGAATACATCATTGAGTGAGGTTCCATTAACGAATTGTGCTCTGCAGGCAAGTTTTGAGAAAGGAACTATTAAAAATGTACATGGATTCTACTTTACTACGGTCCAGCGAAACGCACAGATGGACACGATTTTCCATTTCAAAATGCCTCTTGGCCACTATAATTTAATATTACACGACCGGACTGGGCCGTGCTGGTCGGAGGCTTTAGTCAGGTTGGTAGAGTGAATAATTTGACTATGGAGATTTAGTCCGAACCGGGCAGTGCATACGAAGCTTGAAGATAATTTATTTGCTACTAACGAACGGTCGAAAGATTTGGCAAATTAAATTGGTAAGCTTGTTACATTACATCGTTGGCTGCAGCCGTCGAAGCATTTTGTGGTAGCATCTTGATTGAATACGTAATAGCTTACAATTTTCACGGGAATTACTTTAACGTAACAGATGCTTCAAAGTAATTGTCTTTTACCTTACGCCATCGGATATACCAATGTTAAATTTTCTCTAGTAAGATTGCCGACGCGAATATCGCTTGTAAGTCTCTTAACGATAATGGTGTATCGCATGTTCTAAATGCTAATATAATATTAGCCGTACATAAAACTGATAAATCAAGTGAGCGACATGACTCGGGCGATGGGTAATGCCCTATAAACTTATCGCATGTACGGCATATGAGCGAGGCAATCGCTTTGACTCTGATACCGACGTGCAATTACGAATATCTAGATACGGCAATCACTAAAACATTCATACTCCTTGATATTCTGAACCAAAAAACAGTATGATTTCAATTTTTAACAATTAGTGCTCAATAAAAAATATAGATTTGATGAGCGTCTCAGTGTGAGCAAAAATCTTAAAGATATTTTGTAGTTCAATTCACACACAATAATACACTAGAGTTCATTAAATTATTCGCAACATGTTTGTGTGTTACATTGTCATACGCGTATGACTGTAATAATTCAAATACAAAGGCCATTCAACCGCCAGCCTTGCCGTTATCACGGTATACGCGTGAATCGTTAAATTGTTTATTTTCAAACAAAAACTCGTTTAAGGAAACGATGATTTATCAGTTATGGGTTTGATATAAATTTTCTTGTTGATGTTTTAATCTTTTGGCGCATTACTAATATTTAATGTCAGTTTTGGAACTACGTTTATTTATTCAATTATTAGCACTTATAGATACATTTCTTTAATCATGACATGAAACCTCATCTAAAGTGTCAAAGTGCTAAAAAATAACCCTTACATATCTTTATAAAATGTGACATAGATTTACGCCTTGCACAAACTTATTTGGGAAAATGTTACCTATATGTCAAAAGGGCTTCTTCAATCACCTTAGCTGGCTTCAGAAACATTATTGCCTTCACACTTATTACCTTCCACGATAACATTTCAAATAAGCCTGCCCTTTCAAAGGGGAGACGATATTTCTGTGTTGACACGAGGATAAGTCAAAATTCAGAAATAAATCACACATTTCTACGAACATTTTATAGCGATATAATAAAAGGTAAGCATGAAACTGAATCACTTACTTCCCTAAAGTTTTTCATCAAAGATATAAAGAACCAAATTGGACAAAAGCTCGGTCGGCACACGCAAAAACATCGGCACATAATCAAATTTTTAAACAAACTCCACAGCGCACAAAAATTTAATTTACCGCAACGGAACACGCCGTGTTAATAAATGAAATAAGTAAAATACAGTGCGCCCCGCGTTTCGGATTGCAGTCATAACAGGGCAATAAAAAGGAGGCCCGGTCGCAGCGTGCACCAGATGTGCAACCTCCAATTTCAGAAAAATAATACAAAACACACATGTAAAAACATCGTTCGCTGTTACGATACCTGCGGACGTAAATAGGGGTTTCGGAGATCGCGACCAGAACGGTGCACGGGAATATTGTGCGCCCATTTTGCGTCTGCTATCAATATATCCTGAACGAAAAGGAAATATCAACAAAGTGACGCGCTAGGTGATTCCTGGCCAAATCGATAATAAATTTGCAGCTTTACCTACCTTTTCCAATCAAAAGCTTTTGATGCTTGACAACAATGAAAAGGACGAAATATCACATAAGTTATCAAATTATAATATCGAAATATGGAATTAGGTAATCGAAATACAAAAGCAATTAAGTTTTGAAATTCCACAGCGACGTAAGACGTTTGTCAATCTAAAATGAAGAAACATACTCCGTGTAACAGAATCTACATCAATCAAAGATAACCTTATAGAATATAAGTGATTTGAGATCACAGGCTTGCGATGTTAATCCATAGCAAATGTAAAATGTATTGACTGATGCTGGTGAGGATTTAAAACCTTATTTCCTTGTAATAACAAAGGCAATGAAGTGGTGCCATTGCAAAACTATAACTAAATTATAATTTTACTTTTGCACACTCGTATCGCTCATTTCTCGCATCTAATGTCAATAATGTTAAGTGCTCTTTTGAAATATTGCCAGACGGAAGAATTACACGGGAGATATAAGGTAAAGATAGCTTTCCAGAGTTGATCGGTCGATACTCATATTTACAAACATAAGCTGCCCGTTTTTTCTCGATTATTCACGATTCATTTGCAATATGTAACATGTTTTTTATTTTGCAAAAGAGCTTTCGAAATGGATTGTCCGTCGTGCCTTCCTTAAAACAATTTAGTCGAGTAGGTATTACCTACTTACAGAAGATTAATGTTTCTCTCTGAACTGTTTAAGTTATAATAAATCTCTGGCGAAAATATATCTCAGTAAGGTAATAAGAAAGCTTTTATCGATCGGTGAAATAAACTTTTTACTCCGAGATTGTCCAGTCACGATTTTGCGAGACAAACATTTAAGTCTGCATAAAACGTTTCTGCTACATAAATATTTGAGGAGACATTACGCGAGGCACTTAAAATGAACGTTTTCTTGTCGAAGTAGTCTAAATTATTATGTGATAAAGATTATTAGAAAGTTTATAGACATTTGTCACGAAAATAGGGATTAAAGATATCTGAACGCCAGTCCAATTCGTGCCCAATAATTAAGCGCCATGACAGCTCTGCTACTAAAATTGGGATACTAGTCCTTATTTCAAGCTCAGTACGAAACAAAAGGGAGCACTTGATGAATCGTTTATCGTTGCTGGAGTATAGGACATTAATTTTATCGAGCGAATGACTGTGTCTAATGATAACGCAGGATTAAACATCGAGTGTGTAATCTAGGACAAAATTGGAAACAGAGTAGCCAATACCGTAGCTATAGCCATTAATAAACGGCTCATTTCAAGAATTGATGACACAGTAACATTGTCGGAACATAAATTTCACAAGGTACGTAATTTACGGGAAGCCAAGAAGCGAATAGGAAAATAAATGAAAGTATCTTAAAGGTTAATGACCTAGCTCTAAATTGTATTTCGTGAGGGAGGGTCGGGAATCCTGTTTCAACCACGAGGCAACGAGTTTCCGAAACCTATATACATAATTTATCTTTTGCCACGATAAAGGTAAACATGATGTGGAAACTTTGACACGTGTGAGGGGATTTGTAAAATAAATTTAGAGATACAAAATTAGCGAGCTATTTGGCTATTTGGAAACGCTATTGGATTAAGTGTGCCCAGTAGTTCATATTACGTAAAAACTGGGGGATTTCGTTATTGGACGTTTCCCGTATACGACGTAAGGATTAAATTGTCCATCGGTGTTACTATTGGCCAATCCCGGCTGGTGTACGATGATAAACGTAGATTACTGGGATGGACGTCAGTGTAATCCATCGCTGGGCCCAATCGGCTGTATTAATGCAACGCTGCCATTCTGATTTCGCGAACAGTTTTTGAACGTGACCTTTGCATCTGACATTACTTACATCGAGGATTGAATTCATGGAAAAGCACTTTACTTATTATCACGGTAAAACAATTCTTGGTCCTTTAAATATGAAATTGGTTATTTCAACGAAATGTTCAAACCCATCAACAAAATGTATCAATATTATTAAAACAGCATGGGGCTTTCGATATGATCACAAATAACTTTTACTATTCAATATGCGTCAGAAACGTTTAATGTGAGTTAAAACATTATCTATATTGACAATAATAACACTACTTCTGAAAGCAGGAAACGATTACGTACAAATAAAATATGTAAAAGCAATAGAAAGTGATAGACAGGCATTATCAAGATAACTGTTATAGACCTATGTCCATACAGCTTATCTTTGTAATAATGCCAATAAGCCACCAAGACAAAGGTCAAAGTATAGATGAAACATCATTAAGTAATAAACAAAAGTTACTCGTTTTGAGCACAATTCAATTTTATTGAAATATGTGTTTTAGAAATAGGTAAAACACTTTTTTACGGATTAATAATATACGCGCTGTGATCCGTAAAATTGATTTATTTCTAGTGAAATGTACGCGCGAAAGTCTCAGAAGTGTAAGATAGTAAGTTTTTTTAAGTAATCTGAAAAAGAATATTTTGACAAGAATCATATAAAAATAAATTCAAAAATTATTATTGATCATCTAAATATAAAGTTTTTGATTGATATGTGAGTGAATTAATTAATTTATTAAGCCCCATTTGAAATGAACTATAGAGAAATTAATTTTATTTCACGTCGTCACTTAATAAACATTACATTAAACATTTTTATTTCTACTCACCCAAATACTTCGATATTAGTCTTACATTTTCCAGGTTATTCATTTCAGTAGTCAGACAGACACATTAGGAAGATACACAGCTTCAAATATACTCCCACCCGAATAAATCGCAAATATTTCGCCGCAATATTGATGACAAATCGTGTTCAGTTAGCGAAAATCTTTATTCACATTCTTAAATAGAAACAGCTGTGAAAAATACAACTTAATTAAACATACTGCGCGACAAAGATAAACAGTTCAATGAACCTGGTTTTGAGTACGCAATAGTAAACAATTGGCTAGTGTTGATAAAATGTTATTCAGTTACCGATTTGAGAGCACAGGAATGTATTCACGCTCTCAAAAGAAGGAAATGTGGTACGAATTTAACATTATATTTTTTTAAATAGATAATCTGTTCAAATTCACGCTAATAATTATGAAGTCACTGTACGCTTACTCAGTGAGACATGTCCTGCTACTGGGGCCATTGAACTTTAACCTTACTTTGACGACATAATGCAGAATGATTAACTTTAAAAAAAATCCGTTAAATCTCCACTGCATAATTCGATTTTCTTAATAGCATTTTGAAATGTCACTGCACCGCACTGTCCTCTAGGTTATTTACCTCTGACCTTACACTCTTACGTCTGCATGAGTTCGGATTCGGACCCTACAAGCTTCATAAACAGGCCAAATTTAAATATACTGACGCAACACTAAAATCATTTCTGGAATCACACGCCAAAAATTGTCCTATATATTATTCACGACAGACGGCTAATGAGGTTATTCAACCGCGCGTTTTAGATACAACTCAATGTGTAGCCGTCGATAACAACGGCGCGAACCATTTAAAGGTGCCAAAATATTATGATTATAAAGCAAATGAAAAAATATTATACGGAGGTTATAGACGAGTAGGTTTTTATACTCGTTTGTGAATTCGATGACCTCGATGAACTTACGGGTATTGTAATAGTTTTCCCGATGTATTGTAGCGGTATTTACCTGCGATTAAATAAATTTCCAAAATTAGACATTTTGATATTTCCGAAAATATAATTGACAAGTCTGCGAAGTGTTGTGAAACACGCTTTCGAGTCTCGAAGTTGAACGACCGACCAGATTTTTAAATCTCCACCCAGATTTCAATCGTAAAAAATTATAATGTCATGTATCGATGTTGAATAATTCATATTTTATCGTTCACACGTATGCTTTTTAATGTCTATTTTTCACGTGTACGTCATTCATGTATGCCTACATTTCCGATCTAGATATTTAAATTTCGATTATCTCCGCTCCTGCTGTATAAACGTTGGTTTTTATTAAGTTTGACATCTTAAAATATACATTTCATATTTTGAGTGGCATACAAAATGGCGTGTATATGCTCGTTGTCGGAGGTACAGTCGATTCCCTCGCATCCATTCCATGCTTGGCTGCGCCCCCCTGCCACCCCGGTGAAGTCGTGGTTTATCCCCCCATGGCCACTTGCGTCGTATCCCCTGTTGCTCTAAATTACACTGATGTTCACCTAAAACAGAACGTACGAGGCTAATATAAAATTTCGCTTCGCTAACCTCACCTTAATACCCGTGGCTCTATATTGAAAATGCTCCAAATTGTTAGACGACTCCACAGAGACGACAGTCTCGAACGCTACTGAAATTACAATTTTTTACCGGCGAATTCAATCTGCGGAGGCTTTTTTCGTCAAATATATGAGACGAGACAATTAAGATTATTAATATAATTGAAAAATATTAGAAAAAAAATCGACTCACCCGTAGCAGCTCAGACGGGACTCGAACCCGCACCCTTAGGATTCCGGCCCAATGCACTAACCAATTATATTAATAATCTTAATATAAAAATAGCATTGTGAATGCATAAAATTTAAAAGTTTAAAAAATTTATGGCTATTTCATCTTAATCGATTTGTCTAGCACCTGTAAAGGTGTTGCTTTCGAATGTCGAAGTAATTCTCTTCACATTGATGAGATGGCGCTGGCCTACAGCGTAAAAACGTGAAAAGTATTTGTTGCAAACTCCTTTGTAATTTATGATTTAAGAGAAAAAAGAAACTGTACCTTTATTGTTTTACTATGTAATGTGAAATAGAAAATAAATGGATTGTTTGTCACACGCACAGCTGTCGAATATTATTCCTGAAATTATTTCTTTACATTTTTTTGGTCCTTCGAGCCGGATGTTCGTCTTGACCACCACAAGCGCCCCTTTACGAACGTGGGTCTCGACTATTTCGGGCCTTTAGACGTGTCCATTGGTCGACGTAGAGAGAAACGGTACGTCGCTCTGTACACATGTATGACAACACGTGCAGTCCATCTTGAAGTCGTATCTTCCCTTTCTGCAGACTCCGCCATTTCAAGCCTGCGAAGGTTTATTGCACGTCGTGGGGTACCATCTAAGATCTTGAGTGACAATGGCACAGCCTTCGTGGGAGCCAGTCGTCAGCTGAAAGAGTTTTACAGTCAAGCTATAGAGGACTTCGCTGCCAATGCCAAAATTGAATGGTGCTTCATACCCCCCGCATCACCTTTTATGGGCGGGTGCTGGAAACGATTAGTCCGTACGATCAAGACAGCACTCTCAGTGACACTGAAAGACAGGGCCCCAAAAGAAGAAATTCTTTGTACGCTTTTATTAGAAGCTGAAGCTCTGGCTAACTCCCGACCCTTAACGTATGTTACTCGTAATTCCGACGTTGAAAGCCTAACACCTTTCCATTTCCTGATTGGCGCCTCTTCGAACCAACAGTTACCATACCCTTTGGACGACGGAGTGTTCCACCATAGAAAGGAGTGGCAAAAAGCGCTACGGCTTTCGGAGCATTTTTGGAAAAGGTGGTTGCGCGAATACCTTCCATGTCTTCGACCACGGCACCCTCAAGACCAGCATCAAAACCTTGAAGTGGGCGACGTAGTACTGATAAAAGAGCATCAAACACCTAGAGGAGTCTGGCCGTTAGGTCGTGTATCCAAAGTTCATCCCGGGGCTGATGGAGTAGTGAGAGTGGTGGATGTCCACACCAAAGGAGGATTATTAAGGAGACCCACCAAAAAATTGGCTTGCCTTTCCTCATCATTAATAGTGTAGCGATGCTACACGGGGGGACTATGTTGCAAACTCCTTTGTAATTTATGATTTAAGAGAAAAAAGAAACTGTACCTTTATTGTTTTACTATGTAATGTCAAATAGAAAATAAATGGATTGTTTGTCACACGCACAGCTGTCGAATATTATACCTGAAATTATTTCTTTACAGTATTAGAAAATTTCGCCAAGCTCGCTAGCGACTCGGTAGCATAATTGGTAAGTGCATTGGGCCGGAATCCTAAGGGTGCGGTATCCAAAGTTCATCCCGGGGCTGATGGAGTAGTGAGAGTGGTGGATGTCCACACCAAAGGAGGATTATTAAGGAGACCCACCAAAAAATTGGCTTGCCTTTCCTCATCATTAATAGTGTAGCGATGCTACACGGGGGGACTATGTTGCAAACTCCTTTGTAATTTATGATTTAAGAGAAAAAATAAACTGTACCTTTATTGTTTTACTATGTAATGTCAAATAGAAAATAAATGGATTGTTTGTCACACGCACAGCTGTCGAATATTATACCTGAAATTATTTCTTTACAGTATTAGAAAATTTCGCCAAGCTCGCTAGCGACTCGGTAGCATAATTGGTAAGTGCATTGGGCCGGAATCCTAAGGGTGCGGTTCGAGTCCCGTCTGAGCTGCTACGGGTGAGTCGATTTTTTCTAATATTTTTCAATTATATTAATAATCTTAATATAAAAATAGCATTGTGAATGCATAAAATTTAAAAGTTTAAAAATTATATGGCTATTTCATCTTAATCGATTTGTCTAGCACCTGTAAAGGTGTTGCTTTCGAATGTCGAAGTAATTCTCTTCACATTGATGAGATGGCGCTGGCCTACAGCGTAAAAACGTGAAAAGTATTAGAAAATTTCGCCAAGCTCGCTAGCGACGCGGTAGCATAATTGGTTAGTGCATTGGGCCGGAATCCTAAGGGTGCGGGTTCGAGTCCCGTCTGAGCTGCTACGGGTGAGTCGATTTTTTCTAATATTTTTCAATTATATTAATAATCTTAATATAAAAATAGCATTGTGAATGCATAAAATTTAAAAGTTTAAAAATTATATGGCTATTTCATCTTAATCGATTTGTCTAGCACCTGTAAAGGTGTTGCTTTCGAATGTCGAAGTAATTCTCTTCACATTGATGAGATGGCGCTGCCTGCCTAGCATGACCGATTTATATCGCGTGATATAGCATTTTATCGACACTCAACTGTCAAACTCCTTTGTCTTTTTGACAGTTGAACGTGATAAAACGCTATATCACGCGATATAAATCGGTCATGCTAGGCAGGCTGGCCTACAGCGTAAAAACGTGAAAAGTATTAGAAAATTTCGCCAAGCTCGCTAGCGACTCGGTAGCATAATTGGTTAGTGCATTGGGCCGGAATCCTAAGGGTGCGGGTTCGAGTCCCGTGTGAGCTGCTACGGGTGAGTCGATTTTTTCTTATATTTTTCAATTATATTAATAATCTTAATATAAAAATAGCATTGTGAATGCATAAAATTTAAAAGTTTAAAAAATTTATGGCTATTTCATCTTAATCGATTTGTCTAGCACCTGTAAAGGTGTTGCTTTCGAATGTCGAAGTAATTCTCTTCACATTGATGAGATGGCGCTGGCCTACAGCGTAAAAACGTGAAAAGTATTAGAAAATTTCGCCAAGCTCGCTAGCGACTCGGTAGCATAATTGGTTAGTGCATTGGGCCGGAATCCTAAGGGTGCGGGTTCGAGTCCCGTCTGAGCTGCTACGGGTGAGTCGATTTTTTCTAATATTTTTCAATTATATTAATAATCTTAATATAAAAATAGCATTGTGAATGCATAAAATTTAAAAGTTTAAAAAGACGAGACAATTCTTCGCATTAACCATTTAATATTAACATAAGAAACTCGGCAAAACAAAATCCAAAAGTCTAAAATTACACATAGTAAACCATTAAATTAAAAAGTAAGGGTAATAAAATTATCGTAAAACGTGACCAAAGAGACTGGTGGTGCCGCTATTTCCGTCGGTTTTACATTAAAATGTAAAAAATAATCATGTCCGTTTCACAGAGAGCGGTGCGACAGATGGGTGTCTCCATCTGTTCAGTTGCCATGATTACAATACTAATAGCAGGTGATCCCAGTCCTGCCACCTCACAAATACGCTCGCCCGGGGGGATCCAGAAGTTATTATTACTTTCACCAACTAATCTGTCATACACAGAGCTTGGCTTTATTTTTCAACCAATAAGCCGGGCTGTGTTAAAGGGCTCCAGTTACATATAAGCTATATCACAGCGGGAGGGGATATACCCTGGAGTGAAAAAAGCAAAAGCTAACGCCCCAAAACTGCGGCGCTGCGTAAGGAAGCATTTAAGGAATTTACGAGAATTCCCTTTAAAATATACATATAACGAGAAGGGAAAACATTTGCAAGTTTCAAGAGACCGAGCTTGGGGACGGGAAGTGATAAAAGAACACTGCTTTAGAATATATATTTTTTGTACAGGAAGTTTTTAGGTCTTTTTTATTATGAGTTTCTCTCGGATTTGCTTTTGAAGGATTTTTTTGATATTGTTTGCGAGTTATGAAACGAGATTTCGTTCGCTACGCTGCTGACGCTAAAATTCAAAATTATGATATGGCTTAAAACTTCTTTAGAGCGTTCCACAAAAGTCACAGAGAAACGATTTTACAAAATAAGGCAGCCTAGCTAAAAAAGTTTTGTCCGTGTTATTAACAATAATATAATATACAGAATCAACGAGTGAACGTTTCCCCAATTGATTTACCTGAAATGTATTGAACTTATAATAGGCAGTATAAAAGGGAAAGTTAAATAAGAAGCTTACTCGTACAGAGTTCCGAACTTACCCAAAAGTTTTCCGTGCGCCCATTGGAATCAATCGACCTTGTCATTATAAATTATTTATTGCTTCTTACGAAGAATTTCAATACAGATTTTATTTATTTAAATTTTTAAATATGGCTGATCGACTAATGAAAAAAATTTATTCATAGTTGCCATTTCCAAATATGGTACAGCTTTAGGCAAATCATCAATAAAATTTAATTCAATAGTATTCTCATTGCTTACGTAAAATTATGGTTGGTAATGAATATCTTAACGAATTTTGACCATGTCCGAATTAGGAATGATGTCAAACGCAACCATAAAAGGCAGTGGTTCCGTGGGCGTTGTATTAATAACAATCATTATTTAACACTTAACGACTGCCCATAGAGAATGTCAAAATGGAAATGGAAATATTACAGCAATCTAGATTTGACCTTAATAGGAAAAAAACATGGCTCCGGTGTATATTTCTTCTAATTATAGCTGACGGAATATACGGAGATTGAGAGTACTTGATATGGCCATAAATCAGACTGAGTATCAATTTGCCTTAGACTAAGAATCGGAAGTGTGCTTAGACCGGTTTGCAAATTTCCGCAATGAGCGCAACCGGTTTTAGTTGAAGGTTACTGCGAATACACACACATAATTTGGAATACTACTGAAGATTAATCACGTGCGACAAATATTGATGACTTTACGATAGCTCATTTAAAGTTTGATGAGCTTAATGTCCAAATATAACTTTACATTAAGTCGATCAAAGCGTGTTCGAATCCATGTTCAGTATCTGTTATCAAGTGATACGTGAAACTCCGCTCACTGGCGTGGAAGAAACGATTAGTGAATGGTCCAGGGATCATATTTCGAAGACCTTGGTTCGTTAGATCATTCGAGCGATAAGGCTTGTATTGTATTGGGCTTTCACGGAAGAGATTAATCGTGAACATTTCGTGATGTCGTTTTTTTATCTCCAGTACTTTTTTGATCTATTGACGTTCCAGTGGCTTATTGTTTTTTTCAATAAGCAATGATATATTCTACTATAAAACGTATTGAGTTTAATTTCGTTCCATCAATTCAGACGCCGGTATTAAATGGCTTTTGATTTTTATTAATTGTTTCGTTTTTAAGTAATTGTTCGGTAGCAGATCTCGTTTCGGCGATTAAGAGAGACTTATTAATAATTTTAATAATAAAAATCATATCGGAATCATCAAACTTATTGATGACTGGAGATTTCAAAGCTCCTCAGTTATCGCTACAGCGATCGAGTGGGCTTATAGTTTTTGACTAATTGTATTACGCTGCTCTGAAGGCCGGTCGGGTCGTGAATAAGCACTTTAAATTGGTACGTTTCCCTCTTATAAATTCACCTTGATTTTGTTGGTTTCAAAAGTACATGGTGTTTAATTTAGTGAATTTTATGGTGCACGGAAGTACTCGATTTTATTACCTCATGGGCGATTATGATTTCGTGAATATAAATAGGACAGGTTTAAAAATTGCTACGGTAATGATTGATTGCATGTATAGTTTAGATTTATTTATATAGCTACATCGACTAGTTGGAGCGATGACGCTAAACTAGTGTTATCAAGCTTTAATCTTAGATTCGTTTACATTTCAAGTTAAGTTAAGTTTTACGCTTCATAAAATACTTTCAAAGTCAAATCAGCATCTATAAATGGGGTATCTTTGAATTTGCCACTTCGAAATAAAACATCATTCGTTGAAAGAAAGCGCAAAGAAATAAGTAATTATTCCACTTAACGTTGTAAAACATCGCACCAATAAAACTTACTACCATGACGTGAACCATTATTTCTCCATATTCTCCATGATACACATGTGCAAAGTGAGCCATTCTAATACCAGTAATGGTTCGTACATTTGTTAGTTGTAATTTACTAAATACCACATTTTCGAGCGATCTTCATTAACTAAATCACGCACTGCAAAGAGAATAGGGTTCTGACATAAGGCAGACGAAACAGCGGATTAAGAAGCGGTTGCATAGCTGATGCAGTTTTCATAAATAGGTAATCATTTGAATTTTACTTATTATCCTGCAAGGTATAACGTGTGAAATTATGTACTTATCTACAACGATGTTAATAAATTTATCTTAAAATAACAATCTTTACATATATTGTTTTGCCTGTTCATAATATTTTTGTTATTATTATGGCCCGATTGTTAATTTACGCCATCTTTACTTTCCAATTTACAAAAAAGTACACATATAATGGAGAGCTTTAATCTCATGCTTTATAAAAGTCATTGAATTAAGAAAAAAAGATAAGCTGGTAATCCCATGCGTACATCCTAAGGTGTTTTAACTTCACCATTCATTCAAAGATCGAATTATTCGAATCAAAAGTTTCAATCGGAATAAATTTGAATTTAACCGCTACGCTATGCACAACAACTAGTAACCTAAACTAACCTTCAGAGATGCTTATTTTTTAAACACCATTTCGTAACGATATAACCATCCATTGAATAGATAAAAATCTTGAATTGCCTTGCGTGTTACCACTTCCATGTTCCAATTTTGGAAAACCTTATTAACCGGCCGAGTTTGGGGGGTCAGAACTATTACACGTACACATAGAGAAGGATGATTTTAAAATAGTAGGATTTATACTGGTAAAACAATGGGTGCGTTAACAGCTATTATGCCGTCAACGATTTAGTCGTCAACGTGTGAGATGTTGAAACATACAATACAGATTAAGTTAAAATATCCATGAACATGTTAAGTGTCGAGGTTTCAAAGTAATCATAATGTGTAGTTCTCTTTACACGGAGTAGGTGGGACTTTGTTAATATTTGACAGGAACAAGCGGAGGAAATTGTGTCAGGAAATGGTAATGCCGTAAATTATAGGCTGTGAAAATAACTTCGGTCGAATATAACATTTAGCTTTTATAAAACATTTTTCTGTAACGTTGCTAGTTTCTTGTAATAGTGATTAAAGTTCGAAGCGTTACGTGAGGCGATAATAACTAACAACATGAATAAAGATTAGCAATAAAATCGTATAAGTTAGTCCTAGATTACTCATTATCCCGCGTGCCAAGGTACTATAGTAAAAATCCAATTTATTTTAAGAAGGTTACTTACTCACGTACCCACAATTTGTGTGGAGAGAGCTCTTGACTTTTATTGGTCGTTATGCTGATAATATTGGAGAGGAACTGTGAGATGCGAGGTTACTTACCTCTAAATCGGTTTCCATGACAACTTTGCACTGAAGTGAAACTATCACGACCGGCTAATTCAGAGCTAAAGTATTATGTCCTTTCTGATTACCTAGGTGTTTCATATAATAGTTTAAATGATAAATAGTCTACCACAAACATGTAACTTTTTTTGTAGATCGGCCTCGAACATAAGGCCACAAATGAAAAAATGGCATTCTGCTTGATTTAGATTGTAAAAGTTATTACTGAGAACCTTTAAAGTTGCAGCGATTATATTGTTATGAGATTTAAATAAATTACATTGTTAAATGTCATGTACGTTCAAAGCAAATCTTTTCAACAAATATTTGAGACAGATGTTTTAAAAATCGTATGTAACTATTATTATACACTACGGTCTTGGTTTAATAAGTTTCTTAAATTTATGTAGATGCACCTTACCTCATGCATACTCATTGCGTATTACAAACATTTGATTATCGTATACATTTAGTTAAATTAACACCAATGTACTAGAAACTACACTCTAAGCTGTAACGAATAATTTATTTTCTATTTAGCTGATATTTGTTGTTCTATTTTGTTTATTTTGCATAATACTGTAAAATGCTAATTTTAAGTTTAAGGAAAGGTTGATTTTACAATGTCATCATCAACATATTATACTCTTTATCATCAGTTTTAATAATTACACCAGTCATAGCTTTAAATGCGTTTTTTTACGTATCTCCATTTTAGTGGTAAAATCTTAGCTTCATTCTTCAACGTGGCTATATATGGCTATATCAGAGTGCGGTTCGAATTAGGGTTGCCACCCAGTCCTCTATAATAAAGTATTGTCCTCTATTTTGTGTATCTGTACTTTATAATCTACGAATAGATTACGCTAAGATACTCTTTTTATTACGTGACTATGTTTATGAAGATAAAAAAGTAAATACTATCTGTGTTATTACAAAAGATTTTTAAACACTGTTAACTAAACACCTGTTTAAATAAGTGATGCTGTCTCTGTCATACAATATTGTTAAAAAAGTGACTGCATCACATTTAAACACGTGTTTAGTTAAACAGTGTTTAAAAATCTTTTTTAATAACACGGTATGTATTTTTGGTCTTCCGAAATGAAAAAATACTTTATCTACACTCACAACGTAATGTTCCAAATATGAATTCAAAAAAGGTAATATAAAGACGTACTTTATTTTCGTGAATAGGTAAAATTAAAAAAAAAATTTTACATTTTGTTATACTGAATTTCGTTGGTGTTTTTATTCTTGTTTAAAAATGTAAAAAAAAATTGACTCTGCAAAATTATTTTAGATGCAGCTAAGGAAATGACTTACAAGGTAGGTACATACATAGCTAATACAACCAAAGTCTCTCTCTCTTTTCTAACGTTGATCTTTTATTTAGTAGGTTCAATCCCAAATGTATGAGTGTAGATAAAGTAGTGTATGAAACTGCACATAACTAGGTATTAAAACACTCGTGTGACCTCGCCTACGGCTCGGTTTTTAAACACACACTCATGTTTTAATACCCCTCGTTATGCATCAGTATCATAAACTACTATTATTTGTTTTAAAGTCAAACTTTTGAATCGTCTATATTTTCCTACCACCCATTCCAGACTTTTTTAACTGACAAGAAGAACGGGCGCCAGAAACATATCAGCTTTAACAGGAATATAGCCCGATGGTAACGATCAATTGCGATTGTCAATTTTTTCGTCAATGCCATTGTTGGGGCAATTGAAAATCGCTTCATTTGCACGCGTAAACGATCAATTTTTAAGGCAGCTTTAAGTAACGATAATTTACAAAAAGGTGACAACCCTTGTTCGAATTATAAGAAAATCACAGACGGCTCGCGCGAGACAAATAACCTCGCGGCTCAATTACGAAACAAGTAAGCCGCTCGCATGTGCGATCTACGTGCCCATAATACATTCTAGCTCCTCATTACCAGGGCTATCGTTTGAAGTAACTTGACCTTCTGGCGTTTCTTTACCTCGAAAACCTTATAAATTGACTGCGTGATCTAGGTCTGTGTCAGATTCATTTGGATCAATTATTATTTGATAGTACATAGGCACTTATTAAAAAATTTGAGCTACTTTATTATTTAAACTTTTCCTTTTTCGCTTTTCAAGGTTCATTTTAAATTATAGCAACATTTAATAACTTAACTGACGAAAAAAAATAAAAAGTGCATCAAAAGTATCAAAACAGACGTGAAAAATTTCAAAATTGAGTTCAAAGAACGAGTGACCTTTTTGAAAGGTCGTGTTCGCCACCAATTGAGCTATTAACAAGTATTTATAATTAAACATAATTACACTTAAGATGCCATAATAATTAAACTGAATGGACCATTGAAATTCTACCTGTGGTGTTCACTAAAACAAGGTGGTAATATGGCATTTTTTAAATTCAGTTTTGGTATGTAATGGTACTCCCACACTGCTGTTATAAAAGTACAACATTTACTAACGTACCAATGAGAGATTTTGAAACAATTAAAAAAAAAACATTATGTAACTGCATAATATATTAAATTTTTATTCCGTTGTTTTCCATTTCATGTAGCCTGTTAAAAATTTTGACGATATTCAATTATGTATTTTAACTGACGTGATAGAAAATGTGTTAGAACATATTTTTTTATCTAGCACAGAAAAATTATGTAAGTAGATAATATTTCCAAATTGTGTCATATCGCGATTTCGCTTAAATGTGTAAATGTTTAAACACGAAGGGCAAACGAGTATTGCAAATCAATCCGTGCATAAATAAACCTTGCCTTGGCTGTGGTGTCGCATAAACTCACAATTAATATGACAATTAACATCGAATTGGTTTCCATAATAATACTTTATGCTAAACTACTTTTCGTCATCAGCTCTTTCTATGTGGTCTGTGCGAGCCTTAAATCTTTACAAATTAAACTGTTAACCTATTTTAAATATTAGGTACATTATTTAATGAGTTTAGCAGCCACCCTAGCATGACTACTAAAATACGATATATATCGCGTGATATAGTGTTTTATCGACACTTGACTGTCAAAATCCATGGTCTTCCAGGGGCTGTATTATTAAATATATTCACGTAGTTTTTTCAAGTATTTTTTGTGCTTTATTTTTTGTTATAATATTTTGTGTGCTGACGGTGTGTGTCAAACTTTATTTTTTATTTAAATTTATCTAAATAAAGCTTTTCTTAATAACAAAAACACATTTTTAGTTTTTATAGTCTTCATAATATAATAACTTGTTTATACTATAAATCATCATGAAGTTTAATAATTTATAATTTGAATTCTCATCTCGTTTTAGTAAAGAAAAAAATAAGTTTAGCCAGCAATATTAGATTATCAAATTGGAAATGTAAAAGCTACCTATTACCTAGTAGTGTCATCAATGCTATGACTAACTTTTATCAATAACAAAACTAGTTTATCTCAAGATATCTTGTTCATAGTTTAAATTGAAATCGAAACCACAACAGTTATTACTCGTTAGTAGTAGTATTAAATAATATCGTAACTTAGGTAGTAGTTTATACACTAGTTGTGAACTTGTACAACTCGTTATGCAAATCACATAGTTGTTATAACTATTATGCAACTGAGATCAACAGTTTGTTGCAGAATACTAGAAAATAATTTTCAATAAACTACGGATTTTCGACGATCGTCATTAAGTTACTTAATATAATTGAAAAAATAAATTGCATTGGGCCGGAATCCTAAGGGTGCTGGTTCGAGTCCCGTCTGAGCTGCTACGGGTGAGTCGATTTTTTCTAGTATTTTTTCAATTATATTAAGTAACTTAATATATTAAAGTAGCATTGTGAATGCTAAAATCTAAAAATTCAACGATCGTCATTTTTAAATTAGTACGTCATTTAGTTACACGTTCATAAATTTTCCTTTAATTTTTTGTAGCTATAAAGACTTGAAATACTTGAATATTTTAAACTTTACTGCTCTAGCACGGTGTGGAATACGTGACCCAATAGAATTAAATAAAGGAAGGCGAAGTTACAAATTACAGCAGATATCTAGTGTACAATATTTTACTACAATGCATCTAACGTTACATCCGTAGAAAATATATTCACTATTATTTCAACCATTTCAATTTACACTCTACATTCACACTCGGCGGCACTCTAATTTATCCACGGTCATAAACGTGAAAGCAAAACAAGTTGCACCGTTAACGCATTGTTATCAACAATAGGTGACATTAGGGTCAACTAAAGAGTCCAATTAGTAACAAAACAGACCATAATAATAAAATTATCGCGATACAGCCAGTAAATCATGACACTAGCCTTGATTTGAACCTTCTCGCAAACCGCGTGGGTGGTTATTAACGGACGTTTATTTGAATGACACATTTCGTAAGAGGTTACACAATGGACCCTCGCATATTAACCAATTGTAAGGTTTACGAATCATCGAAAGCTAAATCATATTGTGATTTTAACGAGCGAGTAACAAATAAAATGTTTTTTATTCATGCTCATAAGCTCGAAAAGGCACCTTCAACGTTTACGTAGGCGGCGGTTTTGGACCTATAATTATTCTCCAGACGGTCATCACGAGATAAAGTCTCCGTCTCAGACAGTAAAAAACTTTTCCAATTTTCAAAAGTCCTTGTACATTGACAAATTAGCTTTTAATACATAATCAATAGTCAAATTAATAAGCGATAAAGCCAAGTACGCCAACCGTAAACCTCTGAACGTAAAGTTAAACGAAAAAGGCACAATACGCTGAAGTTTCGTTCTCCCGAGGCTCTAAAGTTAATAAAAATCGTTCCCAAATGACTGTAGCAAACTTTTGCGTAAACAAACCGATACTGTTCCGATACTGTGAAAAAAGTAACCCCCCTCTCGCCTATAAACAAGAAAAGCGAAAAAGTAATTTGTCAAGGAAATCCTCTAGGAGTCCCATTTAGTAGGAATGGAGACGTAAGTTAGAACGGGACGGGGATAGTGCAGGGTAGTCTAATGTTCTGATTTATGACGAACGTCTTATTAATGATCAATGGGCTCTTTACACGAAAGATAAAAACCGACTAACCGTGATTAATCTTTCACTTTGGGGAAAAGGCTTAAAAGCTACTACTTGTGCAGATTTTTACGCTAAAGCACTCATAATGTCTACAACCTTTCAATAAATTAATATGGCTGAAAGGACTTTCTTGTGCCCAAACAACTATTTCTCTTCTCGTTCAAGAAAACGGAATGCTTTCGTGATAATTTTAGGGAAAACAGAAAGAAGAAACCAAAAGTTTGGGTCATTATTAACTTTGCGTTTTGGCAAGACTAACGATGGTATATGAGTGTTCAATGCCACTTCGTAATATTAAAAGAAATATGTTTTATATAGAGCGTTTTTTATCAGCGATGGCTTGCAAAATAAAATATTTACCGCTCTCGCTGCTGGCCACAACCCTTTCTCAAACAACAGTGACACTGATTAATTACCGATGCAAAAAAGAGAAAGATTCGAAATAAAAGGAGTTCCCTAAAATATTACTCTCGCCATGTAGTAAGAATTTCTACAATAAATTATTCGGATACTTAAACAACCTTCAACGTCTTCGTTAAGAAACTGAATCTCATTAACAAATCATCTTAAGTCCATAAAGAATAAATGATTCGAACGATGACAATCACTCTTCCCCCCAAGCAAATTATCACACGAAATTGTTTCATTATTCCAAAATAAAAACAAAACAAAATCAGCGGCTACAAAGAGGGGGGCAGACACCGTCCAAGTCCCCTTCCTGTCAATTACAGTGATTAATGAAGCTCTCGAATATTGAAACGTTTATTCGGCCGGGCAAAAGTATTATATTACTTGCGAACTGGCGTTATGGCTGGGGCCTTTTATCAACTTTTAATAAACTTGGTTCCAAATTTAGTCCCTGCAGAACCCCCTGATTATAGTGTTCCATCAACATTGTTAAAAGTTATATTTTATTTTGTCCCTTGATCATTTTACAGAATCTATTGCAATATTTCAATATAGCTTTTATATTTTGGCCTCCGCATTTAACGGACTTTAATACCTCACAAACTATAGCGTTACAACAAATTAAATTAAAGCTAGTGAATTGGTGGACTATCACTTGCTGTGAGCTATTTTGAAGGGAGTAAATTAAAATCTGTCACCTAACAGATAGCTAGTATACTGTTAATTTAATCAATAAAAAATACGCACTAGTGTGTTCAAAGTTGATGATGATGAAAAATAAACTTTCTTGATCGTTGTCGACGAAATTAAATAACACGACAAGCATATAGGACGAATAAAAGAAAGTTGTCCTATGCATACCAAACCACATGAAAAAGTTACTAAGTTTGTAAAAGCGAGGAAGGAAAACATCAATTTCCAACCACTTAAAGTGCTCCTAAAGGCAATTGTCTCATGATATCGGGAGGCTGCCAGGAAAAATAGTCACTTTAGAGAGGCAACTGTTTTTTCCAACTTGGCAACATTCAGACATTTTTATAGGGACACTTAACCACAATCAAGTGGATCATTAGCCTGTAAAGGCCTGCCAAATATCTTCAGTACCGAACTACTGTTCTCTCACCCTTTTGCGTAAAAGACGTTACACACACCTTCTTTGGACGAATTCTCAAAGACTTCTGCCAAGATTTGTAATGTTTTTTCCCCGACAACCACTTGCATTCTTTTTGCGGTTAAACTTTCTTTACTTTTCAGTAGCGAGAGGAATTTCTATACGGCAGCTGTAAATAACTCAGAAGGCCAACTTGGGAATTATTTCTTTAAACAAATTGAAGTAAGAAAAACCTTTTCGGCCGAAAATTCCAAAGAAAACTAAGGAAATCGTTCTAGTACTGGCGTCAGTGGAGCCAAAAAACAAAACATCAATTTTAATGAGTCGAAAACCGAGAATTTTCTCTTCCATTTAGAGAGCAATATTTTTTCTACAACATTTAATCAGAGTAAGAAGTGAAATGGTAATTTGTATGGACCGCTCGATGTAAATTTTATGCGAGAATTCGCTCGGTGCTCCCCTCTTTCTAAAAGGGGAAGATTTTTGCAGCGGACAGAAAATTTTGCTTAGCCAAGTGAAATTTTAACTGCCTCGACAGAGACAGCTCTGGAAATGCGAATACTTAATGCTAACTTACTTCCCGCTGGTTCATTATACTTCATAATTTTTGAGTGAAAAAATTGAGATCCAAAGGGTTGAACCGTTAGACTATTTTGTTTCGTTTCATTTCAAGTGAATGGAGCAATGAGCACGCAACAATAAAAGTTTTGAATAAAGTTGTATATAAATAAATACGTTTAATGTATGTAGGTACCATTAGGCGAGTTTCCGCTAGCAATTTCCGTAAACACGATCTAGGAAATGTGCGTTATTTTTTATTTTTGTGAATTATCGATATTTATTATTTAACTTGCTTTGTATTCATAATATAATATCGTGAGAATTAAATTATTTTCGTTATTGTTTCCTGAGTTACAATTCTAAAGTTCATCTTACGCAGTATAATAATTGAAACTTTTCCGATACGCGAGTTTTGTATTTCATCATGAAATTCAAACAAATTAATAACTTTGCAAAACAATTCGTTCGAATAGCTAAAGAACATCGCTCCAAAAATCCTCAACAAGCCGAAGGTTCAACTGATTTAATTCAAGTTAGAGTGAATTAATGGATCCTGCCCCTATTTGAAGACTTGCAAACTTTCAAGCCAAACTTTCACGGTTTGTTTCAATTTGTCAAGACTTTGATGGAAATCCAATGGGTATGACAAGAGGCTTTTATGATTATAAACAAAAGATGTCAGTCCATTAATGAATTCCGTATATCGGCGTGTTTGGCGGACAACCTAAATTGATACAACAACTTGGTCCTTCCCGTAGTGGATAAGGGATTATTTCAAAGTTTGGGAATTAAAATTCATGATGACTATCCTGAATAATTTATGATTCGCGCACAAAAGTTTCTCCGTATGCTTGATGATTCAAAATATCTGCAGTAATTTAAAGATCTTGAGATAAATATTCAACTTTGACAAGTCGTGCGTGGTCATAAAAATCAATAAAGATAAATCTTCTAAAAAGACCAACTTTAAAACAATAGCTACAGGTATTGTACTGACAGCCTGTAACCTAATCTGATCTAACTAACGAGCCATAATCATAGCAAATAAGTTTTTTGTGTCGAAAATAATGCCCGTTCGCCTTGGGAGCTAATTGGCGGTAAATTTTCGACTCAGTTTTACCGAACGAGAGTCAGATTAACGAGCACCAATTTGAGCGTCGTCGGTGATACGGTATAAATAACGCACTTAATAGAGATAAACGGGCCTATTAAAATCGAGGTGACTCCAGGAGAGAAGTTAAGTGGTCAGACTAGAATAAATAATAACAAAACGGTTAATGAGGAAGTCGCTACTTAGACACGAATTAATACGTCGCTTAAAAAGACAAAGCAGGAAACAAATAATATTTTAACGCTAAACCTAGATTAGTGCTTGTTAGCGTTGGTTGGATCTGATTGTACTGGTTGTTATGTGACCTGTGTGTGTAATTTAGATTTGTATACTTTGTTTATTTTTAAACAAGATCAGCATAATGTATTAATAACTTATAGCTACATCAAATTAAAATCTACAAAGCATAAATCGCGATTTTGATCACTCAAACGGCAAAATAATAATCTTTTTAAGTATTGACAGACTAGCACTTCAAACATTGTTGAAAGTTTACTATTTAACATTATGGCATTTCAAGTGTCTCTAAGGAATGATAATGGTACTGCGCATGGTATATATATGGAGATAGGCGAACCATAATAAAATAGAGCACGGAATGTCAAACGTTCACCATGACCCGAGTCATTCAAAACATTTCTCTCCAATGGGACATTTTGGGCGAAAATGTTATAAGGCTCAAAATTTATGAGACAATATAAGGCATTAATATAACCCACATGAAAACCTGATTTGTTATTCTATCATCATCATTACTTTTACAATAACTAAGAATCCTATAAATACTAACTTTATAGAACAGTAACAAGAAGTTACTTCTTATGTTTCCGAATGAATATCTTGAACTACATTAATTTATTGATTTACTTTGAAAACGTATTGTTTATGGTAATCAAAATGTTTGCATTTCATTACGTTATAAAATACGTGTATAGTTTGATAAGTAGGTACCCAAGTGTTGAACACACGCGAACTTCATATCAATCTGCCACATAGGTTAGCGGCTATAACTTTTATAGACTAGAATAGAAAGAGAAGTTTTTAATTGCTTAGTTCCCCTGTCTGGCAAAGACAGAAAGAGAATAATTGTAAAAAAAATAAAAAATATTTCTTGTTTAACTTAATAAGTCCGTTACTTTGTTAAAAAGTTCAGTTCTAAATGCAAACGTTTAATTTTTTATCGTTAATATCTTATTCTGTATTTCAAATGATTCTCTTAGTTGTTTACTTTTTATTTAAATGTGAGAGTTCTTCTGCAACTTTAAAAAAGTTAAATTCTAAATTGCAGCAGTTATGAAAGAAATTTTAAAAAATCTGTACGTCTTAAGTCACGACACAATCTTAGTACTTAAAAATAATTTCAGTAAGACGGTACATTTTTACATTAAACTTTATTAAGTTTTAAAAGAATCTCATGAATGAAGATAGAGTAAAAGCACTAGACATTCCTTGAGCTATAAAACGCGATAAAAAGAGAGGAGATTCGTGTCTCGCTGCAAAAGTGATTATATCTAAGACTGTAAATTTCTTTAATGAAAAATATTCTATAGGAGTGTTGTAATTTAAGACTGTAAAGGGTGACTTGTTGAACGGTCTGCAGTGTGTAGAATGAACGAAGTTCTTGGAGATTTATTGTTATAGTTTAGTTAAGGAAGGCATTACCTTTCGTAGGTAACGCTGGAGTAGTCGTTAAGGTCTCGATATAAAATACTGCGAGTATCTCAGTGAAATACTATTACGTCTTACCAGAATGTACGAGGCGTATCAAGTTCTCATTTACCTGAAAAAATAGAAGAATATCATTAGATTTATTAAAACTAAATTAAATGTCATAATTAAAATGAGACAATATAATTATGAGTCGAAATGTGGAAGATTTTTAAAATCTTAAAAAATAAGAAAAACATAATGAACATTGAAATTTAGGTATTCATTTTATTATTACATTATATTATTTTGTTGTCATTTGAAATAGTAAATTAACATTGATATAAAATACACGTGAACTCTGATATAAAGTTAGAAGCAATCACAATTAGACGTACCACGAAACTTTCCGTATTAATAACAAAGACTCCCATTAAGATCCTTGGTTTAGTATCTCTGTATTCTAGAACCGTATTCTTACAAGTACATTTACATTAGCCAAATAAACTAATGTGCACCCGTTTCAGCTAAGTTATGCGACAACACGCTTGCGATCCAGTCGAGAAATAAACTGGTAAAATAAAACAGAGGACACCCGAAAATTTCCTTTGAAGAGGCTTATACAATAAATCTTTTAATCCTCTTATACAATTTTATCGAGATTGCCCGGACGGGAGCGGTGTTCCTTTTTTTTCGCAGTCCACTCAGGAATACACGGAATTTTTCCAATGAATCTCCTGCTTCGTGCGCGTAATTGATTTTTATCTCAACACCAATCTAACAGTTGACTTACGTTTTGTATTGTGCCGTTTTCCTTCGTCTTTAAATAACATCTTGTTTACTACAAATAGAGATACTTTTTTAAGAAATAATGAAGTACCACGTCTTTGTAAAACTGTTTAATCCAATAATAGTGCAGCATCTGCTCACGATAGAAATATCACGAGCAAATGCCGCATTATTATGATGAAAAGAAAACAATGGACAACCTTTCAAAAATATAATATGTCTAATATAATATGTTTTTACTTTGTTTAATGAAAGTAGATACAAAATTAGGGAACACGTATTTTTAATTTTAACTTTTAATGGTTTTTTGTATATTAAATCACCGTTTTAAATCTTACTCATTCGTAATTATTAATTTTTAATTAAGGTAAAAAATACTGATCTAAAATATCTGAAAAAAAAAATATAAACTAAAATCTCGAAATGGTTTTTTAATTTTAGTACTTTCTCAAAATTAAATGTTGTCCATTGTGATCGAGATGACGATAAGCCTTAAACGTTTCTAAAGTCGATTACAGAGGTCAATGCCATACCGTCTAGAACTGCCAAGTTTTATTATGGAGCATATCAAATAGGATAGAACGCAATCCTCCAAGATGAGTATTTAAAACGAATCCATCAAATGTGACGTAGACAATGTTAAGAGGGAACTGGCTGGAAAAAACGTTATTGATGAAGACAGGTAGTAAGAAGGTTCTACATCAGATATGAAAGAGCGTTTTGACGTATTGTTCTAATAGATACATATCACATACTCGTATGTCATAGGACTTCGAGATAGTAATATTACGTGTATTTATTATGAAGATATTTGGCATTTATGGTAGCTGACACGCAATGCACTTAATATCGTGCGCTTCGTGAGTAAAAGTATTTTTGTCTGTTATTATTTATATGTATCAGTGAAAGTGGATTTTGTTTTCGGTTAAATGTTAAAGTTCTTAAAACTGATTAAACGAACAAAACTTTACTAATACATTTATAGAACATTAAGCAGTTAAAATTATTGCTCGTAATTCTTTTACTGCATTTCAAGTCGCGCTCTTTTCAACTGGTATTGTTTGAGCATTCACGAAAAACTTTAAGTATCGTGCCAGCGTGTGTTGGACCTTTTTTCACTTGTCGATCGCCCCCATGTCGAGCCACAATAAAACGTGCTCTTATCTCCTTCACTATGTTTTCGTTTTAAAAATTTTTCGTTCTTAATTTTTTATTTTACGTCACCGCGTTTTACACAGCCCCTATCGTGTATTGTGTAAGCGTTAAGCAATTTTCAACCTTCCTACTTTTTGATAAATGAATAAATCAAGTCATCATGCTCGGCTCAACCGTTTTTTATCTTTCGCTATTGATCCTTTTGTCTATTATACTCGAAGTTGTCTGTATAAATGTTCTTTCTTTGGTATCACGTCTCTCGGGATGGTAGCTGAGTCTAGCATTACTTCTCCAAGATGTTTTGTTCTTTGAATAAACTTCAGAACACAGGAGACCGACCATTTAGATTTGAATATGGCAAGAGATAGAAATATGAAAACTTTTCTCTTCAATATTTTTTACAATGAATTTTAGAGCTAAAATGTTTGATGAACTCTTGCAACTTGCGTCTTTTCTTTATTAATAAATGGTCGATATAATGGTTAATAAAGTAGCAGTTGTGTGAAATAAGGACACCCGCATTAAGCCAGCTGTGCAGTTAATGACTTGAGACCATAAAAGTAATCAAATTGTTACAAATTATTGACGATCCTATCAACAATTCCTCGATTATAAATTGCATTTTGATGTTCACAAGATGTTGAAAACCACCTTGTCTAAATAAAATGTAACAATTTAATACATTGTATTTAATTATATAAAACTCTATAATTGCAAAATGTAAAACAAAATTTAGTTTTTTTAGTAGGAACCCAAATTGCAATGAGGAAGTTTAACCATTCGTTAACGAAGTGAATCGAGGCCAAGCACATTGTTTATACAAGTGCCGAACGAAAAAAAATTGCCAGCACTTGACAACTGTTCCGAAATTCTGACAGCGTTGACGACATATGGTAGACAGACGCATAAGGTCTATTGCTCCCTTCGTTGAGTCAAATGATTAAGTATGCAATAATATCACAAACCACAAAATAGTAAATAGCTATAAAACTTTTAATAGCAGATTTCCAAAAAGAAACAATAAATACGGTTGAAATGCACGAAGGAAATTTGTGATGGCAGTCAAAATTAAGATTAGCACCGTTTACGACAGCTCACCATTGTTCGACGCTAAAGACTTGTTTATAGACGTTATGTTAGTAATTAAAAGTTAGTGTGAAGATAACGACGAAGTAAAATATTACCAGAACGGTGTAAAAGACTTTTAAGTACTCATCCACGGTGTCGAGATGGCAGTAAAGATATATAAATACAGCCAACAACAATTGCTGAAAATTCGAAACGAACGAGGAACCGGCGCGGTGGCGATGATTTGAGATTAAAAAGCAACAAAAGGGGACATATTACTTAATTTTATCAAAGGTTGCGGTTTTACAACGGGAGTCATAAAGTTTATCTGGATTATTCTGAAAGCGGTCTCTCAGTTCAAAACTTGTTTAATTTGATGTCGACATCAAGGGGGCTCGCGAGAAAATATTGTTTGAACAAATATTTGTGTTGAGACTTACAACCTTGCGCGCGCTATGCTTATCTACGTGCAAATACTGCTTAGTGGAGTTAGTGTGGCCCAAATGTTCGAACAAAGCGTTTGGCCAACTTTTGCACGGTTACTGAAGCTACAATAAAGGTCCTGATGAAAGTTTTGCAACTTCATGAGCATTGTTAGTGTTTCGAGTTTTAGTTTGTTTTATGACATTAGTTGCTTTCGTTGGAGCTGTTGACGTGAAATTAGGATTACAACCCCTCGGGATTGTACTGGCGAAGTGGCTTGCCAGTTCTAAAGTTACAACACTTTCGCTGTACTTGCTTCCCTATGTAACCTGTATTTCTTCGTTTTAAATCTCTCTAGTGGTGGAACTAATAATGATTTTAGTTAGTTAATTTAGTAATTCTATGTATTGACTATTTCTGCATATTATATTACAGTTTTGTTTCACACTTCGAATCTAATGTTTCAACTTAACTAATTGCAGAATCATAGCTTAAACGAATTTGTGTTACATTAAGATGATTTTTTAAGTGCCTCTAAAATTTTCGCCTGCAACTTGTGCCCTAGGCCAAATCAGTCCGTGGTTAGTTAACTGTCGGTCGATATCAGCCGACACTTGATTTAATCTGCTCATATAGAACTAACGTTGAGATAGCACTGTGTTCAATAATTTCTCAAGGATAATCCTGTTTAGGATCCATGCGCAATTGAGCATGCTATTACGCTTTTTCTAATAGAATTACTCATTAATTGTGTAGATCAATAGGACGATTCGACGTTTGAAGGAAAAGCAAAAAGGAATTGTTTTCAATGAACAACAAAATTTTGGCTTTAATCAAGGAATCGTTGCCAAAAATCGAATGCATGCGAAGAACTGCAAATCGAGCTTAAATTGTTGATTAGTTGTGTTCCTGTAATGTAGAACTTTATTATAGAACTCTTTATTGTTTTAAAAGAATATAATCAGGTGATGACTCTGTATATCTGTATCATAAAAATAAAGCAATGGGCATTATGTTTTTGAATAGATATTAAAAGAATATTAATCTAGTCTTAAGTTTGCTAGATTTTAGGGTCAGATAGATTTACGTTTTGGAATTTGCATGATAGGTATCTTTACTTCTACAATCATCATCATCAACATATCAGCAGTACGACACCCACTGCTGGGTAAAGGCCTCCCCCAAGGATTTCCACGACGATCGGTCCTACGCTGCCTGCATCCAGTGGTTTCCAGCGACCTTCACCAGATCGTCGGTCCACCTTGTCGGGGGTCTACCCACAGAGCGTCGTCGTCCGGTGCGCGGTCGCCATTCCAGAACCTTTCAGCCCCAGACTTCTACAATGCAATACCGCTAATATCTCTACTTTCTTGTCCAATTCATATATAACATTGTAGCAGTTAAAAAGCAATTATTTTTTTATAAAACTCAGCGCATTAACCAAATTAAATTCCGCGACACAAAAGAACAGGTCGTGCAATAAAAGTTAAAATAGTAACCGCCAAGTCCCCACAACATATGGTAATAGTTGGCAATTAAAAAGAAAAATTACAGTTCACGACTCGAAAGTTTCCCTTCGTGTTGTTTGTGCATACATTGCAAGTTTCGTATGCGCCACCGCCAGTAATAACTTCGCTAAGATAGGTGTAATGTGTAATGGAATGGGTACAATGCAAAATGGGCGTGTCACTTAAAGCAATAATTCAAATAGAAGTTACGAATGCAAATTGACACTGCAATTCATACACCCAACCTCTAAGTACGATCTAAATATAATGGCGACTTATTTTTCTATTTGAAACGAATTTCATTAGGATAAAATTTATTATATTGGACATCTGAATAAATAACCAATGACCACGGCCTAGACCACCTGTGCCCGTATCGATTATAATTTATTAAAAGACATTAAAAAGAAAAATTAAAAACCACTGAGTTAAAACAACGTTTGACAACACAGTGACATAACTCAACGTCTAAAAAAACGCTATACCGCACTGTATTCGATGGAGCCGGTCGTAAAACTTTGTTTGTTAATTTATTCGTCGTTAACACGAACTTTTAAAAAGGTGCAGTTGACATATGACATAATGTTACGAGCGACAGTAAAACTACAGCAAAATACACACGCTTCCGTGCGGCAAATGGAGCTAATGGCAAAAACGCTGGAACCCAGAGCTGCAAAAGGATTAAAAAGTGTTGCTATCCTCAAAACACGCCAACTGATAAGGCGGGAATGAAAAATTATATTAAACTTTCTATTTACTGTAAGTCTTTGAACTTAGATAACGTAATCGTTATAGCACGATAATTATTGAAATATTACTGATTAATGACCAAATGCCGAATTTTTTTATTTTATTTTACTATTATTAGAGATAAAAAATATTATTATAGAAATTGTATTATGAATTATGATTCACTGAAGTAGAGAACTAGAGATTGACAAAAACGTTGATTAATTAAAGTTTCGTCCTTATTTTTTCTCATTTTTATAATTTGTTTACAGTATAAAATCTACTGTAGTGTATTAATAAGTTCTTAAATTGTTATATAACCCCTAGACGATCAAGGATTTTTTATCAATTATTTACATTGCATTTACCATTTAGGGGAGTGGCCTACATTTGATTGGCCTCGGTAATCTATCTATTCTGTGGTGCTTGTCAAGCATCGCTCCGAGACGATCAAAATTTGATTGACAAGCCGATGCAATGTAAATGATTGACAAGCAGTTATGATTGGTTAATGCAATGCTTTTCAAAATGACAAAAAGCTGTAGGCTCGATAGATGGCGTTGAAAAAAAAAGGGAATTCAAAGTATTTTTTACCACGCTTCGAAAAATACTCAGGTAACTGACCTCCTTGTATAAAAGAGGTCAATGCAGTACATGCTTACTTTCCTCTTTGGTACTATTTGGTAGGCCGTTTATTTTTAAAAGCCAATATTGTCTCACCTCTTACCATCAACGCCATCTAGTGAGGCAAATAGTAACTTTTCTTTTATTTAAATGTCAATTTGAAAACCCCTCATTGAAATCGTCGGTATTTTATTCTACGGATTTTCACTGTTTTCAATGTTGACAGATTAAAATTAGCAAAAAAAGCGTTTATACCTAGTATCGGCGAAATAATAACAAAAGGGTCTAAGGAAGAAATTAATGTTTTGTTACGCCACGCCACGTCCCAACCATTTTTTTAGAAATCTCCCCGGAAACATTCTCGAACCACACAAAAGATAACATTTGAAACGCTAATGCGATGCAATAACGTAATTGGCCTTTCTTTTTTTCCACAAAATTCTATTGAGTTTCTTTATATTCAAGTAGTTTGAATTATGGTGTTAGCTACCGTTACGAAAGTTTTTTACACCACATAATAATATCTTAATTTGTATTTCTATGGGAATCGGAAATGTGTCCTTAAATTATTCATAATAAGAGATAGACAACATTATTAAAGTTTTATTGTAACGACTTAATTTGCTTCCTGAAACTTTTAAACCATTATATAGGTGGTTAAAATATAATTTTAAATTACTACTAAAGAATGCGTGGTAGTGGAATGCTTTATTTATTGAGATAGGCAAAGACATCTAAAGCTTCTGGTGCCAAAACTGGTACATAGGTAAATCTAGTGCAGTAGCATAGATTGTATCACGTAAATGCATTCACACGTGTCGAATAGTTACATGACGTTTAAGACGCGTAAACAATAAATCTGAACGGTTGAGTTTAAAAAAAAAATCAAACACGTGTTCTGTTATACGTAGGTACTCTTCGACAGTGTAAGAGTGTTCACCTAATCTGTGGCCACGAGTGGATTTGTATCTAATAATAAGTGGCCTACGTTGATTTTGACGTCATATATTGACGGAAGATTTTGTTGTGTATCCACATTAGTACTATCGTTGAAAACACCAAAACAAAAAACTTAGTTAAGTTACTTTCAGAAAAAAAAATTAAGTTAAAAAACATACTTATTATACTTTTACACCAAGGTCAGCCGTTGCGATTTTTATGTACTTAATTCTTATTTACTCACAGATAAGTGTGTTTTTATTTACACAGGTTTTATTAAACGAAATCATTGAAAGCCGATCACTTTACCTTGTAATGTGTTTACCGAAGGCGTAAAATACTATCATGTTGCAGTACTGCGTTTGCTATCTTATTTCCTGGTGATAAGAGCCTTTTTATCAATAAGTATTACTGCTTTCTATAATATGTGGTAGGTTGTACTTAGTGTATCACAGACATCAATCATTATCTGTGTCTTATCTTGTGTCAATTTTCTTTGATATTCCTTAGAATTACATCGCAAATTCTAATAAAGAGTACTTTATGTTATTTCAAAGTAACAGCAGATTCTGTGTTGTGAATTTTATGACATAAAATATTCCAATGCAGAAAAATATTATATTTACTATTTTATATCAAGTTACCTATCGGTAACATATGTTGTTATCGCATACACTAGTGAGATATCTACGGCTGTGCATATTAAGTGTTCTATTTATTAGACAAGCGATAGCGGAAGCGATTTTATAAAAAAATAGCAATAATAATGTTTTTAAAAAGTAAGATTCAATGGGAGAGCAATACAAGCTGAAACATGGATCCGTATATGGTATACTATATAATTTGTATAGTCGGAAGTCGATTTCATGAAGTACGGGTATTCTAAAGTCTTGTCTCTAATGTGGCCTGCGAAGGAATAGTCAAAGCCAAAGCAAATAAAATACTGGCTTTGTTACTTACTAGTTCTTGTAAGCAAGATACAAGCCTATAAGGACTTATTATACCACTGATTGTAATAACACACAATGAAAAGATGCAATAGTGAAAAATACCTCCTGGTATGAAGTGTAAACATTAATTATTAACTAAATTATAAATTACCATAAAAATTGTGTGTAAAAAACGCAATTATGTAAGAGAAATGTTACTCAGAATAAATAGATAATTACAGTAGTTTGTCACCGAAGGGGAAAATTCAGAAAGTAATTGGAAAATAGAAAAGAGAGCGCCACTATATTAATATAACTACTACTCTATACTTTAATCTACACTTATCCGAAGATGACATTTCAAAAATCAATTCAACTTAGTTTGATATGGTATTGGCGATTAAAGAGTTCCTAATTTAGAATACGGGCTTGGTGTAATAGGTTTTACTTGTCTATGCTTTCTGGTCGCTAACGCTTCTCACAATAGACGCACCGTTAGAATCGCCGGCGCACGTACTTCTAGCACGTGGTAGTTTATTAATAAACGAGTCGCAGGAGCGGGCGCGTGTAATGATGTAACTACGTACTGACATTGTTGTGCATTTGTATTGGTTTCATTGGCTTATCACTGGCGACAGCACTGTTAGATGAAAAAATAATTATCACTATTTATAATGACTATTTGTTATGCCATTTCATCTGTTTAAACATTATTATTACAAGCCAAAATTTAATGAAAATTATGATCCTTCGATTTTCCCCAAAATCATTCTTGGGTTGCCTCTATTTGTGTTAAACACTCATACTCAGCAAATCTTCCTATTTCAACTTCTCATGGTCTAATTTAAAGCTACCTAATAATCTAATTTAAATTACCGCTACGAATTTAGTTCCATGTTTAAAAGTAGCCTCGAACAGTCCTAAATCTTAGAAGACACCATAATTGCAATATTTAAAACGCATCCAGATCGTTTATCAGAAACTTTATGGCTTCCTTGCTGTGTCTACATAAATTCGCTTTTGGCACCGGCTCGTATCGATGTTCAATCGTGCTATTTCACCGCAAGACCAATCCTTTACTGAGATAACGAGAAATTGGACGTACGAAGAGTAATGGTGGATTTGGTAGCAACGCGGTATTCTCCCGACTCCATTCCAAGGGCATTAGTTTTAAAAACTATTGTAAGAATTAAGAATGGCCATTTTTCAAATCCAACATCGACAGATGAATTGCTTGCTGGTTTTTGGGATCGGCATTCTTTTGTTTTTGCTGTTTCGTCTAATTTATTAGATCTCATCAGCTATTTGTTTGCAGTTATATAAAATAACTACTATAGGTACTAACATTATTATCTTGGATCTTTCTATGGTGTTTATTTTGAATAACTATTTTCTTCCACTTATCGAAAACTATAATATTACGTATTAAACCAGGAATCCCTAAGTAAAACATGAACGTTTACACCGACATCTAATGTTTGTCACAATAAAGGTTGCATTACTCATACATTCGTTGATATAATCCCCGTTTTATTAATTCCATTTGTTACTACAGGTTTGTTATTCAATGCAAATCAACGGTTTTTGGGGCAGTAGGTTACCAAGGTTCGAAAAATGCGTATTGAGTATATTATATGATTCACACTTTAATTTATCAGTGAAAAAGAAATCGTATTCCTCATTTTTATTCACAACGGGATAGTGCTTGGCCTTCATGTCATCTGATATTAAGTGACGATAAGGCCGAAGGTGGAAGCGCACTACACCCGGAATCCCCATCACTGAGGAACTGGCTATCTTACCTCTTATTACTGCCGGAACACAACAATTTTGTTATATAAATAAGGCCTACCACCAACCTAACCGAGTACAAATTGTACCCCCCTGGGAATCGAACCCGGGACCCATGCGTCTTACACGGGAAGGCGAACCACTAGACCACAGAGGCGGTTAAAAAATTCCTTTCGGAGATCATTGTTATCATACGGAGATTCGAACAAATAATTTTCTAGGGTTTGTAACTTTCTTTACTTATAACTTCAAAATAAATCTTAAAACGCTGAAAGTGTATATTGCCTTCAAATGTTATTTAGTCTTATATTTCGCTATCAATAGGGTTTATTATCTATTTCGATATTAAAAGTTAAAGTTGATGTGATAAATTGCAGCCTTAGTCACACCAATAATTTATAGATTAAGTACATGTCATGTATTTCACTTATCGCCCAATTAAGTAGATGACAGCGCAGACGCGATTTAAAGCGAGACAGTGTGTATACATAGTCAAAGTTATATTTCTATTTTATATTTCACCTTTGGCTTGAAGTTAATTAACTAGTTTTTACATGTAGCAAATAATGTGAAACTATATATTTATTTTACTCTCATCTTATCGTTATCGATTCAATAAGTTTATTTAGTTGAGTAATTTCAGAAATCAGATATTGATGTTTCAGATCTAATTTAGAGATCATTAAAACCGATTTCAAAATTTTGAAAAATGGGACCAATTTGAGATTAAACCTGATGTAATAACGTTTGAATCAATTCGATCGGTTCAGCCGTCTTCGAGTAATCAGGGAACATACCTAGACATACGCATACTATGCAAAATATACGCAACAAATAAATACCTATCCTGCTCCTTTAAAGTCGGTTAAAAATATAGTGCATAATTTACTTTCATCTAAGATACTGCGTAAACCGAGCCAGCTGATAAACATTTCCCAAGACTAGAAAGCCCAGTAATTGTAGTGATCCCTGCTTTCTGCGTAATAAGTGACATAGGTGTCGAGAATTTCAACACGTGTAGCTTTCGACGCCGTAGGAAGTTCTATTTCTGCACGCCCGAGCGCGAGTTTAGGTCTCACTTTCACCACGTTTGGAAAAACGTGAAGGCCCATTTTGCGTGGTTTTTTAATATATATTTCACTGGGCCAATCAATATATTGCGCAATAATATCGAAGACTTAAAAACGATTAATATCTATTTGCAAAACAGTGTTCAAACTATATTTTTAAGAATAAGTAATATAAATATAGGTAATATACAACGTTATTCTGCTTTAACTTTACTATCATTGCATTGCTTCAATGATTTTTTTGCTTGGATTTTTTAAATTATCTTATAAATATGCATAAGGTATTAAAATTGACTGTCATTGACATCAAAGCGTCCATCGCCGAGTGAAGTTGCATTACCCTCAAGAAAGTATAAAATATTAACGCAATCGATATTCCGATGCGCGGTATTGCTAGACGATGACAGCACAACTTCATACTTATAATTTGAGCTAACGACAGAGCCGTATGGGAACAAAAAGTCTGCCGTAAACACTACAGTAATTTTCCGTGTATCGTTCGGATAATGCCTGAGTTACGCACTATATTTGTCCTAACGGAGCTAAATGCATCTCCCATGCACATGGGAACGCGGTAACAAGCATGCTCGCCCGTTTTTAACTACATGCCCCGCCAGTGGATAGCCGTTAAACACTCATAAGGGATTTAATTACTTAGATAATAACCCCACATAATATAGAATAGCGGGGCTTTATTATGTCCCCAGTCAGCTGTTCCGAGCATCCGTACAATGTTAAACGTCATTCGTTTCTCGTTTAAGGTTCACGGTTAAGCATACCATTATTGTAATCATGCCAAATGGATAAACATGGAACTCTCAAACAAGAGACTTTGCTATTCAGCATGTCACGACCGAAACCTACATAGAAACGTAATTATAAATACATTACGGTAAGTGCTTTACTGTACGCTGCGAGAGAACTGGAACACAATTCTTTTCGAAAACTTAATGCTGCTCGTTTCTCGGGTGCGTTTCAACGAAATTCCCCACGAGTACCCTCTAATCTTTAAAGCACCCCGGCCCGAGCCGAAACAACGCGATATCAATTTATGTAATAGACTTTGAGCCTAAATCACTTTATATTTAGGAAACGGACAGTAAATATACACAAATCCCTGAAACAGATAAAAAGAGAAACCTTATGTTTCAAAAATTAATATCTCCTTATCTCTAGAGAGATATTGGTAGAAACGGAAAGAAATTTACTAAAAGGAAGCGAGTTTCGACTGAGAAAAGGGTAAAGGAGTTATAATAAAGAAATCATAGACGTCTTGTAAGTAAATTGTTTGATTTATGCTGACTCGCCGGACGCAGATGAACCTACAATGGGGAGCGAAATCGATTCCACGCAAAGAAATTGTGGCCATCGAGTAGCTCTAGTGCTGGCAATTACTTTTAACGGCGGTATTAAATAAAAGGGCATAAGATAACATTACCGCTGATGATTCATCATTTGCCTCTAATAGTCTTGTCCCATCCAACTATCGGGCTTGGTCGCCGGTTTTGTAAAACAAAAGGAATTTAATTTGGGACGAGATCAAAAAGGTAAGGGATGCAAACGTTCAAATTAACAAGAATGTTGTATTCGCAATCGAATTATTTCTCTTAGCAGAGTTTCTCATTAAACTTGGAATTAGTTACTTGATACTCGGGCCCCTAAACAGATGGCAATGACTGTCTTTGTATTCGAGTTAATTCGAACTTTTGGATGTAAGATCAAAGGTATTAAGTTTAGTGCGCCCGCTTCTAAAGGCCTCTTTCTTTCATTTCCTCGCGAAGGAGGACGTCAGAACTTTTCTTATTCCCGAAAGCTGGTGTGTTCGGGAAATGAGAGACATTACAGAGTCAATAGACTTGGTATAAACCGAACGGAACAGTCAATAAGGTCCTTGCTTTTGAGCCGATCTCGTTTAGGCAACTTCTGGCTTAAGATGTGAGGGGAATTTTAAGACGCTCTGGTATAAACTATTTGGCGGTTACGCCACTATCTTTATCATCTGGGTAATGTTGATTGTGTAAGGAAATAGGGGATCGTCGAAGTGCCATAAAGGAAACGAGAGAGCAGTTGATATTCAAAGCGTATCTAAAAGTTTTGCTTGCGGTTTCGGAAGTCAGACAATTCTTTGGCGTTTAGAGATGCGGAATTTTCGAGTGGAGGCATTCCAATTTTTTACTTAAATATTTTGATGAGAAATGCACCGTTGGCATATGCTGTTGAACCGATGTCGCCAGATGCGACCAATCAATAAGTCCGAAACGGACGCAGATGCGAACCGATCAAACATAAACCAGCTTCGTTGCTCCGTTGTCCAAATTGAACTTTTTATTTTTACGCAACAAAGTGGTCGTGTTTTCATCGTTACATGTTAAATTTATAGCGCGTTCGCGCTTAAAACTACCTATATAGGTACGTACGAATAGTTGTATCTCGAACGATTTCAATGCACTGTGTATGTGTTTTAAACTCATTTGTCGGTAATAACGCGGGTTTTATGGTGATCATGGCATTTGATTGCAAATCAGTCGTACTGGATATATAACAGTAAAATCATATTGACGTAATAGACGTAATTAACCTAACCAATGTAGATAAGTACCACACAAGAGGTACTTAATCAGCCATATTGTATCATGCCAGACATCGTGTCATCTAACGGATAATGACCATCCTCTTTGTCTCTGTACGATCGATACTGTCCAATTAAACATCACGTTGATAAGGATAATCTTGCATATTATATACGATACACGTTTGCCTTACATAAAACAGGTTGGTTTTCATAAAATGTACGTCAAAGTAATAAAAGCATTTCCAAATAGGTTTCCTTTCTCAAACAAAAACATTTGACAAAACTATATGGCGACGTGAACCGCATTCAATTCAGAGCGTATCGTCTAACAATATTAGCGTGCATTCCCTCGCATTCCACACGCAGCCGGCAATGCATCCGAAGACTACCAACGACAGTGTTTGTGCAGTGAGACGTTCCTGCCAATCCCTGCGGAGTCGGCACTAGAGCAAATATTGGCAGTGTATTAGCGAGCACACGAGTAACGAGTCACTTTCAAACTACCCGACCTTAGACACAATGTTTTACCCTCTTTTTAACTCCCAACAGTATCACAGCCTTCTACACCTCCGCTCCTAATTGTTGACTCAACTGTGTCTACCGGAAAAACAACTTTACGACGAGATATTTACATTTCAATCTGAAATAAATTGCTGATGCCGGGTGGTCTTCCTCTATTTGCAAATTTATCTCTCATCTAAAGGGGAGGCACTAAAAAAAGTTTCGATGAAAACGGTCGCGACGACGCAATATTTCGCTCAGCTTTCTTCATAAATCGTCAGCATCGAGTCGCGCTCATCTACATATCTCCGAGATTGCCGGAATACAGATTCAAAAGTTAGTCTGACCTCTTTATACTATTTTCTGATACTACGACATTATTAGGATGAACTAGTTATTTGAGGTACAAATGATAATTAGCCTTTAATGAAAATGAATGCAGCCGTAAATATTTATAAGGGTAAATATTTAATTGTAGCTCCCGTCATTGCTGTCATAAAATAGAAGTCGGGCGTCAATTAAGAGCAAAATTCGAACGTTCTCGAGTGAATGTATAATTAAGGCACGGCTCGTTCGGTATTATTGAAAATCCTGGCTTGATCCATCGTAGGATTACTCATTATAATTATGTTTCTAACAAGGTAGCTTTGTTGGTGCAATAACTACACACAGTCCTACATAATATAGAGTAGTCTAATTAGCAAGTTTCATTTCAATATTTTCAATATTTTGTACTTCAATACTTTAATCGGTTAACATTTTAGCATCAGTCAACATAACTCTAGAAAAAATATTAATAGAAACACTGATGAGCAATTATAATAAATAAAATTATTACCCAACACTCTGATACCATCTATGATCTCAGCGCAACTTTTTCGACTCATTAAAGTCTCGACTTTTGAAAGTTAACATACAGGCTGATATTGAAAAGAGCCCTGCCTTATACGGAGTAGCTCGAGGCGAGATCACACCGGTTCCATGAGAGGCGAACGACTTCATCCACCCGAAGTTCAAGGTCATGCAATTGTATTTATAAATACATGTTTCGCTTCAGCTTCCTTGTGCCGGTTCTCTTCATCTACTGCAATGTCAACTTTAAAAGAAACACCGCATGGTTGAATTTCAAACGAAGCATCATAATTGCAATTTAAATATTCAGTTTAAAGACCTTTTTCACTTAGACGAAATCTGTCGTGTTGCATCGTTTGCTTGAAGTATTTAAGCGTTTATTTAAAAAATGGTGTTGCTTAAATGTTATGAATACAATTTATTACAAATGATAAAGTTCTCAAATCTAGTAATGATGAAGAGCCGCTCCTTGAAATTAAGCTTTAGTGGATGAAAGGACTTCTTTTTGGCAATCGGACACAATTTACTTCAAATGAACTTTCGGTCTGTATCATTATTTAATGGGAAAACTCATCTATTATTTATAGCTTCTTGAGGCACCACAAACGAAACTTTTGCTTTTTTGTGCTCCTTAATGATAGCAATATCAATGTATATTTGATGAGTAGGTAGTTATCACAGAAGGGAATGCCTCCGGAACATCTAAATATTCACTCAAGATGTATTAAATAGGATCGTATTTAACTCGAGCAAGTTGAAGTGTTCCAATCTGAGGGATTATATTACTTTGATGAAACAGCTTTAATAATGAATGCTTCAACTAGTATTTGGATTCATAACTTATTCTCTTTCCATCTTTTGGTTCAAGTTAATTTCGACATCTGTAATAGTTAACTTTATTATTCTTAAACTCAATTTAAAAATCCAAACTCTTATCAGTAGGTAATTACAATTTTATATGATTTTACAAAAGATTAATTTTAATGATATTTTTTATGCTTTACCAAATAATTTATCTTCGCTTTTAAATCGAATATTTTTAAAAAAGGCGAATTGAACGATTTTTATTATTATAATACCCACCATCTTGTATCCAATCAGACCGGTTCATTAATGTTTATTTAATACCTTACTCGATTACAAACAGTGCAATAGCAAAAAGCATTATCGTTAGTGTAATTTTGTGATAACTTCCGTTGGATTGCTGTCACAGAAAGTGTTTTACTTGTAATAAAATGCATGAGAATAAAACTCCAAGCATTTTCACTTGGAGTTTTATTCTCATATCAATATAATTGTAGTAATAGATAAATTTATACACTTTTCTTAATGTTTTCTCAAAATCAGTGTTAATTTGCTATAATATTATTTTTAATAATAATATAATATTATTAGAATTATAATATTATTTTATGACACAATCGGATTCTAAAAATAAATGTTAGTCCATAAAGTTATATTATATAATATTTAAAACGATCTCAAATGTTTGCTCCACGTTAATAAAATACTGTTATATTAAAGATAAAAGTGATAACGACGGAATCATTCCGATACTTAACATTTTCAAAGTCATGAATAAAATTATAAATTTCGTATTTGTTAATTTAGCCGCTCCCATTTACATTATTATCCACGATTAGGCTATTGTTGTAGAAATGCCAAGGTTCATGGTAGAGTTGGCCAATGCACAATCACAACAATATGAAAACAATTACTGGCGTGAGTAAAGGTGAAGGTATGATTTGAATCAAGTTCAATAGTGATATAAGTAGAAACCGGTTCTGTGCGCGATGGGTACTGAATAACGCATCAAAAGAATTGGAGCTTGTTTATCCAATATATTTTGGTATATTTATCCACGTTTTGTGCTCTCCAATATATTTATTTAAACTTTGTCGCTAAGCATCGTTATTTTAACCCCAGTTTATTTCTAGAATATCAGCTTCAAAGACTTGTTTAGATTTGAACAGCCCTCACAAATCACAGGAAAGGGAAACATTATTACATCAATCGCAATAGCGTTGACAAGTTTAACTGCTCAAAATGTTTACAGGGAAAGTCAAACAGTTTAATTTAAGTCTCACAATGACAATAAACAAGATAATGAACTTATTATATCATTATAACTGAACTGTCTTCTTAAAACCGAAGAAAACTTTATGTTAAAGTGTAACTACACAAATAAAAGTAAATAAATTCAAACATTAAATAATATATCACTGACCTGCAAATACAAACAACATTAAAACAGAATTTAACTAACGATAATTAAATTACTCGTCCTCATTACAATATAAATTGATAATAAACAAGCTGTTTGATAATGATACTATTCTATTACAAAACATAACGAAAACGTTATGTTTTGTAATAGAATAGTATCATTATCAAACAGCTTGTTAGAATAGTATCATTATCAAACAGCTTGTTTATTATCAATTTATATTGTAATGAGGACGAGTAATTTAATTATCGTTAGTTAAATTTTCTAATACTTTTCACGTTTTTACGCTGTAGGTAAAAACCTACAGCGTAAAAACGTGAAAAGTATTAGAAAATTTCGCCAAGCTCGCTAGCGACTCGGTAGCATAATTGGTTAGTGCATTGGGCCGGAATCCTAAGGGTGCGGGTTCGAGTCCCGTCTGAGCTGCTACGGGTGAGTCGATTTTTTCTAATATTTTTCAATTATATTAATAATCTTAATATAAAAATAGCATTGTGAATGCATAAAATTTAAAAGTTTAAAATTATATGGCTATTTCATCTTAATCGTTTTGTCTAGCACCTGTAAAGGTGTTGCTTTCGAATGTCGAAGTAATTCTCTTCACATTGATGAGATGGCGCTGGCCTACAGCGTAAAAACGTGAAAAGTATTAGAAAATTTCGCCAAGCTCGCTAGCGACTAGGTAGCATAATTGGTTAGTGCATTGGGCCGGAATCCTAAGGGTGCGGGTTCGAGTCCCGTCTGAGCTGCTACGGGTGAGTCGATTTTTTCTAATATTTTTCAATTATATTAATAATCTTAATATAAAAATAGCATTGTGAATGCATAAAATTTAAAAGTTTAAAATTATATGGCTATTTCATCTTAATCGATTTGTCTAGCACCTGTAAAGGTGTTGCTTTCGAATGTCGAAGTAATTCTCTTCACATTGATGAGATGGCGCTGGCCTACAGCGTAAAAACGTGAAAAGTATTAGAAAATTTCGCCAAGCTTGCTAGCGACTCGGTAGCATAATTGGTTAGTGCATTGGGCCGGAATCCTAAGGGTGCGGGTTCGAGTCCCGTCTGAGCTGCTACGGGTGAGTCGATTTTTTCTAATATTTTTCAATTATATTAATAATCTTAATATAAAAATAGCATAGTGAATGCATAAAATTTAAAAGTTTAAAATTATATGGCTATTTCATCTTAATCGATTTGTCTAGCACCTGTAAAGGTGTTGCTTTCGAATGTCGAAGTAATTCTCTTCACATTGATGAGATGGCGCTGGCCTACAGCGTAAAAACGTGAAAAGTATTAGAAAATTTCGCCAAGCTCGCTAGCGACTCGGTAGCATAATTGGTTAGTGCATTGGGCCGGAATCCTAAGGGTGCGGGTTCGAGTCCCGTCTGAGCTGCTACGGGTGAGTCGATTTTTTCTAATATTTTTCAATTATATTAATAATCTTAATATAAAAATAGCATTGTGAATGCATAAAATTTAAAAGTTTAAAATTATATGGCTATTTCATCTTAATCGATTTGTCTAGCACCTGTAAAGGTGTTGCTTTCGAATGTCGAAGTAATTCTCTTCGCATTGATGAGATGGCGCTGGCCTACAGCGTAAAAACGTGAAAAGTATTAGAAAATTTCGCCAAGCTCGCTAGCGACTCGGTAGCATAAATGGTTAGTGCATTGGGCCGGAATCCTAAGGGTGTGGGTTCGAGTCCCGTCTGAGCTGCTACGGGTGAGTCGATTTTTTCTAATATTTTTCAATTATATTAATAATCTTAATATAAAAATAGCATTGTGAATGCATAAAATTTAAAAGTTTAAAATTATATGGCTATTTCATCTTAATCGATTTGTCTAGCACCTGTAAAGGTGTTGCTTTCGAATGTCGAAGTAATTCTCTTCACATTGATGAGATGGCGCTGGCCTACAGCGTAAAAACGTGAAAAGTATTAGAAAATTTCGCCAAGCTCGCTAGCAACTCGGTAGCATAATTGGTTAGTGCATTGGGCCGGAATCCTAAGGGTGCGGGTTCGAGTCCCGTCTGAGCTGCTACGGGTGAGTCGATTTTTTCTAATATTTTTCAATTATATTAATAATCTTAATATAAAAATAGCATTGTGAATGCATAAAATTTAAAAGTTTAAAATTATATGGCTATTTCATCTTAATCGATTTGTCTAGCACCTGTAAAGGTGTTGCTTTCGAATGTCGAAGTAATTCTCTTCACATTGATGAGATGGCGCTGGCCTACAGCGTAAAAACGTGAAAAGTATTAGAAAATTTCGCCAAGCTCGCTAGCGACTCGGTAGCATAATTGGTTAGTGCATTGGGCCGGAATCCTAAGGGTGCGGGTTCGAGTCCCGTCTGAGCTGCTACGGGTGAGTCGATTTTTTCTAATATTTTTCAATTATATTAATAATCTTAATATAAAAATAGCATTGTGAATGCATAAAATTTAAAAGTTTAAAATTATATGGCTATTTCATCTTAATCGATTTGTCTAGCACCTGTAAAGGTGTTGCTTTCGAATGTCGAAGTAATTCTCTTCACATTGATGAGATGGCGCTGGCCTACAGCGTAAAAACGTGAAAAGTATTAGAAAATTTCGCCAAGCTCGCTAGCGACTCGGTAGCATAATTGGTTAGTGCATTGGGCCGGAATCCTAAGGGTGCGGGTTCGAGTCCCGTCTGAGCTGCTACGGGTGAGTCGATTTTTACTAATATTTTTCAATTATATTAATAATCTCAATATAAAAATAGCATTGTGAATGCATAAAATTTAAAAGTTTAAAATTATATGGCTATTTCATCTTAATCGATTTGTCTAGCACCTGTAAAGGTGTTGCTTTCGAATGTCGAAGTAATTCTCTTCACATTGATGAGATGGCGCTGGCCTACAGCGTAAAAACGTGAAAAGTATTAGAAAATTTCGCCAAGCTCGCTAGCGACTCGGTAGCATAATTGGTTAGTGCATTGGGCCGGAATCCTAAGGGTGCGGGTTCGAGTCCCGTCTGAGCTGCTACGGGTGAGTCGATTTTTTCTAATATTTTTCAATTATATTAATAATCTTAATATAAAAATAGCATTGTGAATGCATAAAATTTAAAAGTTTAAAATTATATGGCTATTTCATCTTAATCGATTTGTCTAGCACCTGTAAAGGTGTTGCTTTCGAATGTCGAAGTAATTCTCTTCACATTGATGAGATGGCGCTGGCCTACAGCGTAAAAACGTGAAAAGTATTAGAAAATTTCGCCAAGCTCGCTAGCGACTCGGTAGCATAATTGGTTAGTGCATTGGGCCGGAATCCTAAGGGTGCGGGTTCGAGTCCCGTCTGAGCTGCTACGGGTGAGTCGATTTTTACTAATATTTTTCAATTATATTAATAATCTCAATATAAAAATAGCATTGTGAATGCATAAAATTTAAAAGTTTAAAATTATATGGCTATTTCATCTTAATCGATTTGTCTAGCACCTGTAAAGGTGTTGCTTTCGAATGTCGAAGTAATTCTCTTCACATTGATGAGATGGCGCTGGCCTACAGCGTAAAAACGTGAAAAGTATTAGAAAATTTCGCCAAGCTCGCTAGCGACTCGGTAGCATAATTGGTTAGTGCATTGGGCCGGAATCCTAAGGGTGTGGGTTCGAGTCCCGTCTGAGCTGCTACGGGTGAGTCGATTTTTTCTAATATTTTTCAATTATATTAATAATCTTAATATGAAAATAGCATTGTGAATGCATAAAATTTAAAAGTTTAAAATTATATGGCTATTTCATCTTAATCGATTTGTCTAGCACCTGTAAAGGTGTTGCTTTCGAATGTCGAAGTAATTCTCTTCACATTGATGAGATGGCGCTGGCCTACAGCGTAAAAACGTGAAAAGTATTAGAAAATTTCGCCAAGCTCGCTAGCGACTCGGTAGCATAATTGGTTAGTGCATTGGGCCGGAATCCTAAGGGTGCGGGTTCGAGTCCCGTCTGAGCTGCTATGGGTGAGTCGATTTTTTCTAATATTTTTCAATTATATTAATAATCTTAATATAAAAATAGCATTGTGAATGCATAAAATTTAAAAGTTTAAAATAACGTTTTATCTCTCGATTAAAGTTTTAGAACTGTAAATGATTGAAAGAAGTTTTTTTTATTCGTCGCGTATAGTACATTTTATCAATCACATTTTAATAAGTTGTAAGCTAAATGACAATCAAAAACAATATTTATCGGCAATCGGAAAAGCATACTATTCTACACGTTTTTCCAACTATTTAAGTGTTTAACTTGGAAAGTTCTGTTTCTGAATCTAACAAATTTACTTATCTTGTGGATGAATTTCTTCATTTCCTTAACTCGGAGCTGACGCCGCTTGTTTTATAAATTTCTTTAACTGGTGTTGAGAATTCTCAGCCGTATTTTCTTACAAAAGGTAAGGGAAACGCCACTGTCGATTTCTTCTTTCAATATCTTCGTGTCTAATTCCTCCGTTGGCATTGTACGCTAATTAATTTTCATTAAACAGCAATTCGAATTTGCATGTGATTCTAAGTCTCGCACTCGCACCCTTATTTATTTTGGCGAGGATTTGATTAAATTAGCGATAAGATCATCCGGTGAGCGGATAACGGATCGAGTTTGATTACGTTTCGGATGACTGAAGTAAACTCATGTTACGATTCGGGAACGCCCGCTCTTATTTTATTAGTGCCTTTTGGTGTTACGGCTTGATTTCCGCAAGTTTATTCCCGAGGGAAATCTTTTCTGATATTACTTGAAGCTGGATAAATCGGTGTGCTGAAAATTATGATAACAAAGTATTTTTTTACCCCAAGATTTTTGCAAGAAGTTGTGCAAACCTTAAACTATCAACTAGGTAGTGAAGTGACATCTCAAATTTTTCACTGTCCGTAAAGAGCATTTGAACTAGAGTTGCAATAGAATTTCCGACGCGAGGGGAAATTCGAGTTGGGTGATTAATTTCGCTGGCATTTAAAGGATTTACTGTTCGTTCCTAGAGTCACGCGACTGGCGATGTAAATCATCTGTGAGCCCCGTACTCCATGCTTTGCCCTTTTTTGTCGCTGCTATGTAAATTTTAAGTTGAACCCGGTATGCTGGCTTCTATCACGCGATGACGGGAGTGCTAAGAATTTTGTTATCACTTATTGGAAATTGAAAGTATGCTACTAAAGATTGCATTCCATTTTTACCGAGTTTTTTTTCAGGAAAGAAAAGGTAAGTAATTAAGCAATTAATATCAACATAATAAACTTGTCATATTAATGATGAAATTAAGAATCCTCCATTGATGTCATTATTTTGTATCCACAAACTAGAAACGTTCAGTACAATGATTAAGCGATCATACTGTCAAGCGAATAGATGTGCTAATTATAGAGAAACCTGACAACCGATCTGTTACGGCCTTTACTGTTACTTGGCGACTTTTAAAATAAATTATACAGCTTAATAAGAAAAGACTCGATTATACGTACAAAAAGTTGGCTAGAGAAAGGATTTTTTCGAGCTAATTATGTGGGTGGTTACTGCATAAAAGGAAGTTCCTACCTGTTCACAAGTGAATCGAATTAACACGATTACTGAAGAGCGAGTGAATACTGGGGGAAGTTCTAAGAATAAGAAAAGTTGAAGACTGGCTTCACTTCATCCTACGACGCAACCAAGAGCTAAAATGAGATTTTCTACCTTTAGGAGTGGTAGTATAACGAAATATAAATTTAGTTATTCATCTATTTGGACTAGTCAAAAAGAGACATATTGTTTTTCACTAGATTTTTTTTACTAATCAGTTTCCTAAGAAACATATCAATTAATTTTATCTCAAATTAAACTATCGTAGATTTAAAATGCCGCTTAACTAGTAGTTTAATTTTAATTCAGAAAATATTTTTCGTCAAACTCCGAAACATATTTACCTAATACCACTAAAAGTTATTACCTTACTTTGAAATATAGCATTCGTATAATACAAGTTTTATTTTATTTCAACTTCAGTAACTCATAAAGAACAAAACAGCTTTTGTGTAGAGTACAATCCATTTCAATGAAAAATGTCTGGTCTTTATTACTTTGATCTAAGCTCAACTATAGTTCGTCAACGCTTGGGTTATGAAAGCGCTCTCATCCCCACACATCACAGGTAGAGCCCTTTATGATCCCAAGAAGATTTTGAGCTTTATTCTTAGAACTTTAAAGTCAAAAATTGCTACAGAACTTTTGAGTATATTTATGTGCGGCCCGCTGTACACTCTCCAAGCTATGAATAGAACCGGTTTCAATTGAACGAAATAAAAGTAAGCTTTTAAAGGTCATTGTCGATAATGCACGCTCGACTTAGCCGATTTAGTTAAAAAAGTTAGGACTTCCAAATATTAGATTCATTATTGTCGAGCTCGATTCGATATCAAACATTTCGATTTAACTGAAGAATCAACTACATATAGATTAAAAGAGGAATACAGACAAATTTAAATGTGATTACCATGGGGAAGTTCAAGCATTTACTGAAACCAACGACCGCTCAGTTTCAACTGAGACCTTAATGCTCATGCTATAAAATCAGGGAGCTGAGTTTCAAGGTAAAATAAGCAGAAGCGAAACGGCAGCTTCAACAAAAGAGAAATTTCTTTTCGAAAGCAACCGGGATCGAATGTCGTCCTTTTTAAAAGCCAGTCGTAAATTTTATCGTTTTTAGTGTTCCGTTCAGAAATGAGAAAACGGAACGCTCGAGGCCATAACACTAGGTACAGTAAAGTTGACCTACTTGATGTTAAGAGAGTAATTTTTTCGTACGAGCAAAAATAAATCTGAGAACTCTCTATTTATGTTTTTATTAATCCTATCATAAAAATACCCCTTATTAACAATTTCAGTCAAAAATAGCAAACGCCAAAAATACTCAGTGATGTTAAAGATTTAATGAACCAAAAAAATTCCAAGGGTTCAAAAAAAAACCCTTGTAAGCAACTTAGTCTGAACTGATAGTAGCGGCCCCATTACTTTCCAATCAAACTTGCACAATAAAGTTGCTACCGAAACACCTAATCAACGTGGAGGGTTTATGAGACTAGGGATGCACGAGGAACTAAGCGGATATGGAATAAATTTATGGGTCGATTACCGAATAAATTCCGCTGATAAGGGCCCCTAAACTTTTGTTTTATGGTGTTTTGGTTTCATCAAGAACTACAATTGAAGTTAATTTTGGACCAAAATTCGACAAGGGAAGTAGAGGTTTCTGGAGTAACTGAATTGGATTACGGATACCCTATACAATACGGATCTTGCACGGATGCTTTTTTCCACGGAAATGTCTGTATCTGTAACGGATATTCGGTTCACGTCCAAAGCCGGCACGAAACTCGAGGTGAAGTTTTGAAGTGTCCAATCATCGTACAGAAATCGCTAAACGGGTGAGGTGTAATGAGATTTGGGATACAGAATCAAGAATCAAAATAAGGCTTTATGAAGTAACAGGTTCAACTTTACCTTTCGAATTTTGAAGTCCTATGACTCAGCACAGCAGTTAAAATGATAATGCTAATGATTTGAAATAATTGTATCAGTTGTCTTGTCACCAAAAGCAAAATACTTATGTGTAGTTTCCAGTAATAGATCTACTATGTTTTTTCCTATCTGAAATGAACAGTTTTGAAGTAAACAGCAAACAAAACCTTATGCGGAAAATTTCAAGTGAAAGATATATATGGTTTATTTTTGTTGTTTCAAACGTTGAAGTTGTTCGTTGCGATTTTCGCCCCGTCAACGTGGCCCGACCAAATTTATAGCTATTTGCCGTTCAGACTTTCTGTTTTCACATGTCATGGTTTGAGTTTCGAGACGCAAACTTACTCAAGGCGATTTAGGCGATGTCCAAAGTATTTCCTTCTGCAATCCGCTAAATTAATACGAGGTTTGGTAGCAGAAATATTTATGACATAAAAAAAAGGTTCTCAGTCGTCTTGGACAGTGTATGAATGCTAAACAAATCTAATAAAAATATTACTAACACGTTATTTTCTTGACATTAAATACTCGTTCAAAGCATTAGGTTCCCATTCATAACACCAAAAAACTCCCACGGATCTTGTTGTCTTACTCCATAAACGCGATTCTACTAATTTATCCTGTAAATACACACGGTAGGTGTTTATCTATACGTAGCGGTAATTTTCTTGAGCAACACTCGCCATGCTGAAGCATAATGGTAGCATTAAACCACCACCCACGAGTGTGGAGCAAATTGCATTTGCCGACATAGGTTCGTATTTTACAATCAAATGTTGATTTGCGTCGAGCTGCCAACACTGCATTAGGGTACATAAATTTGCTTACTTAAACGATAAACTTATGCGAGGAAAGGATCTAATACGAAATTGTTTCAGAAACGTAACCAGCGGCGTTGAATGTTAATTTATTACCGTCCGACACAGAGCTGCCTGATTCCAGGTCAGAGCTTAAAAGTTATATCGTATCAATTCTAACTTATAATCCCGGTGGGACTCCATCAAAACTCCAAGCCTTAGTATAATGAGAATTCTCCAAATTCCAAAACAAAGCTTTCGTGAGTAACAGTTGTAAGAAAACCAGCGATATAGTAGACAAACACGAAGAAAAAGTTGCCTTTGGAATTGTACAAAGAGCCTTTTCTTTCTAGGAAGTGCTTAAAGTAAATTAAAAGCAAGCGAGGTGTGTTTTTCAGCTTCAAACGTATAATCTAACAATCGGTTGGAGAACGGACAATTATTCAAGTAATAAAGGTACACGGAGGCGTGAGGCAGCCTTGGTCGGAACATTATAGTAAGTTGGCAACAACCCGACTATATGTAACTTGTAAAAAACAGAACAAAAACTAAGTCCGCAGTTCGCTCGCCGTTCAGATTATAATGATCCGAAACTCCGCCCTAAGTTAATTTTGTTATTTTTTACTCGCTATACTAATTTCGTTCGTCTTATCTAACTCCCAATGTTATTGATTTCACAATAGTCTAATTTTAATGTCGTCTCGTGACTGATAGCTAATTATGATGCTTTGTAATCTAAACTATGACATTATAAACGATACAATTGTAAATAATCGTTTCCGCATTGCTCTGAAGAAAAATTTCCGTCGAGGTATCGTTAGAAGTTTTTTATCTGGTGAATTATCTGATGAGGGGCATGATTAAGCGTTTCCCTGAAAAATTCGTTTTAAAATCAGTGGCGAATGACCTAAGATTACCATTTCCTAGTAGTGAGCGGGTGTCACACAGACATAGTGCGATACAGGCAGAAACGCACATATCGACAGCATACACGAGAAAGGCCACTCACACAGAGGAGATGACTAAAAATATTACGGGTTGACATTGAAATGTTAATGCACTCTTGGGCTACGTCGTCGCATTTTACGGATATTTTGCTCGGGGAGTAATAAAATCGAATACATTTTTTTCGTTTTATCGATTGTTTTGACTGGTACTGCTTGATGTCTTAAATGATGTTCAAATTTAGGAATTAAATGCGAAATCGAAAAAAAAATTCTGCAAGTGTCGTTGCTCTCTGATTCTACTAGTGTTAGTAAAACTGCAGTTAATTTATCTTTGGCCACTTGGATATTTGCTCGTTTGTTTTATTCATTACTATCAGCGTCCACGTTTAATGGTACGTTAACGTTTAAGTGGCCATCCTTTTTGTTTTATGAACGCTAAATTAAGTCGACGCTACTAATGTTATTTTCGTTACCGATGAATTCTTGAAGGTATTCCCCGACTCCGTTTCTGAAATGGGGTAACGCACTAATATAGTAATTTGTTTTTATTTCTATACAATTGTTTTCGATATATTTAACACTTAATAATTTAACATAGTTAATTTTTATCATGTTGACTTTTGAAAATATTTGATCGATTTAATTTACTTTTTCATTTGGATCATTTAATTTTGTTAGGTTAAATACATATGACTCGTTAGTTTCAAGGAAACTTCATGATGCTGGATACAAAAATTTAAGAGTGACTAACGCATATTATGTTTTTATTAACTTTTAAACAGTTTTTTTTGTGTTGAAGATTATTTCGCGTTTATTAAATTCGATTTAATTTACCGCGTGGGATTTATTTTATTTCTAAACTTCTTTTGAAAAGGATTGCATGTTCCTGTTCTTGTATCATTTCTTTTCGTCGAAAGTATCGATTTTATATAAACAGAGTTGGCCAATGTTTAATCGATTATCTACAATTATCACTTAGCTGTTTTTGCAACAAACATTCTTTGAGATAATGGTAACAAATTACTAGATGCTAATTTAATCGCTCATTTTATTATGTTTTTTCCGCATTGTGAAACTCTGATTGTGTATTTTTTTTATTTGTTCTACTAAGGAAGTTGTGCGATCTATTTTATTTCTTCAATATGCTAAGGATTCCAAGTCAACACAACATGTTTACGAAATAACATTTAGGTTTATGACGACTGTTTTTCAAGATTATGATAGTACGCAATATTTTTTGTCATAGATATATTTATTTTACGCAAGATCTTTATTGCGTATTTAAATTTTACGCACGCATTTTTTTCATTTGTCACACATGAACATTATTTTTATTTGTTATCTATTTTTTATTGGTGCGAATTTACTGGCTTGCCTTACTCGTAATATTTTTTTATTGAGTTTGATGCACATTGCACAGATATATTTTTATTTTTTTTATTTTTGAGGTCTGTTTATTATTTTGAATACTTAGTTAATTATTTCATAGCGAAAATACAGTGTAGAGCTTTAGCAATATTTACGTAGGGATTTTCACGCGTGTTGCTTTTTGAGTGTTTTTTTTACTTAATATTTATTTTTCATTTAAAATTATTTTTATAATTTTTTGGCTGTTGTTTTCTTCTATCACTTATTTATTTTTATCGCATAAATATTTCCTGGCAGTTTTTCGGCTGTTATTTCTGGATTTTCCATTACTTTTTTATTTTTATTTATTTATCACATACTTAAATATTCGCTAAGACTTGACTTACCTGAGTAGCATCCGTGTATGGGGTGGACGAGTTTTTGTCGACCAGCTGAGAACCAAACACGACTCCGCTCGACGTCGGCGTCATGGATCTCACTTCCGAGACTTGTTGGGGCACCATTTTCATTTATCCAAAAAAACCCCGAAAAATAAAACTTAACACAAAAAAACTCAGTTCACCTATTGCACTTAAAAATAACACTAAAGACTAATTTGTTCAAGTCCAAATAAAATTGTCCAAAATTTATAGCAGTCGGAAGGGGGCGACTAGGAGCCTCTGTTTGTTCTGGTACCGAAGCCTCTCGGCGGACGAAGCACCGGAGACTTCCCAGTACCTGGACACTATTCTCAGGGCTTTCTCTTCTAGACTGTGTCTGCTGCTTTCTTCTTCGCCGGCGATCGGACCGAAAGTCATAATTTTAACGTGTCCCGACCGCAGCTCAGTTAGTACTGCGGGGCGATCGTGGCATAATCAATCGGGAGCGATGCGGCTACAGGTTCGCACTCCGCGGTGACAGCAAACCTACTGACTGAACGGCAACACGCGTCTCACTGTCAATATACCCGCGCGCTCAGCTGTTTGTGTCCCTGCCCCGCGCCGCGCAAGCGCCCCTCACGCCCCCCGCTGCTCATTCGCGCTTCGCCTCACGACGCGAGCGCACGCAGCCACCTTTGTATGAATGTCACTGTTTATCACGACGCATCACACGCAAACATGTCGCGATCGGTATTACTCATAGCCTCACTATAACGTTAAATCCACAATATTATAGCCACTTCATGCGCTACGCTCTAATGACCGGAGCACGGCAACTCGTTTAAATGCAAATCCTTCTGTCGTTTACATTTTTTTTCTCTAAGCACTTTAACTGAACACGGAAATATATAACTGACATATATGGCACTAATGTGCGCCGACACTGTAATGTCGATAAAGACAAGCACCCAAATTGGTGTGATCATTATTAGTTGGGAATATTTCAGAGCCAAATATAGAACGTGGTTGTATTATGAATGTTGGATGCTACCATTTTGTTATTTATTATCTTTTTATGTTAAAGGATTCCCTTTTTTGGTTTAACTTGTTGAATTTCTTTTAAATAAAAATAAATTATTTGCTATTAGTGAGATTGGAGTTTTAATCAAATAAAAGTTTATATTTTTATGTTAACAGATGGTGCTCTACATTTATTTAGTAGGTCGGAAAAATATCCAAAAGACGCTTAGAAAACGATTTTCGCACAAGTAATCTTGGATTATGGGTAATTATGGTATGATGTCCTGAACATAAATATATTATTATTATACAGGGTGTTTTTTGAACACTGAGAAAATATTTTTTTTTTCAAACAAACCATGTTGGGTATCAAATGAAAGGGCTTTGTGAGTAGATTACAAATAAATAACAATTTAGAACATTTTCACTACTTCGTATAACAAATTTAAAGAAAATGTAAAAATACTAAGTTGACATACTGCTCTTGATTAAAAACGACTGAATGGATTTTTGTTCTGAATATCTTTTTTAAACAAACATACGAGGGTGGTTTGATAAGTCCATAGCTTTGAAAAGAAGATTTTTTTTTATAATTTATTTTTGTGTCTTAAAAAGAAACTCCTAAAGGCATCTTTACACTACATTTTTTTCAAATTCGGCAAAAGATTATTACTTTTGGAAACAAAAAGCTCAAGCGACTTCTAACTGTTCTTAATGACCCTGTCGACCCTCTCGGCGGCACTCATGACATAACATCAAAACTCATCGAATGAAGATGCGAATCCTTCCTATTCTCTAGATACAACCCACTGAGATTTTTGCTCCTACCAAACATGAATAAATGTCTTGGCGGGCAAAGATTTTCATCAAACCAAAAAGTGGTGTCTGAAATGGGTCCTCATTTCAGTTACCAGTTTTCAGGCGATGAAAGAAAAAAATAATGGGTCAAAGAAGTCAGAACTTCGTTGGACTGAATACGCAGAGCTACAATAAAATTATTTAGAGAAATAAGAAAAAATAATAAAAAAGTGTTTCTTCATAACAAAGTCATGGACTTATCAATCCACCCTCGTAGCAAAAATAAGAGAAGTAGGTACGTCAATTTGAATAACAGTATAATTATAATAATTTTCTGTTTATTTTTAGCATAGTTTTGAAGCGGGTGTCTATTTCTAGGGGTCTATAGTAGGGGGTTTTTTGTAACACGTCGTAGTCGTATTAGCACTGCAAAAAATTAAAGTATTACAATCAATTTTGCAATTTTATTGTTGACACTACATTATAAAAAATAACTCAACGGTTTTTATTTTTATTAACAAACGATACTTTAATTTTTGCAGTGCTTCTAAAAATTATCTAAACATTCAATTCAAAGTATGAGCTATACGTCTCAACAAGGTTATTTATTCCCAACGCGAGTTTGATGTGCGCCCAGACAATGTCACACCTGTCGGAATTCATTAATAAATATTGTAGGCATCAAAGGATGCGGGCTCAGCAGCTGCTTAAAGCGATGCGATAAAAAGGCAATCATTTCGCGATAGCTAATGTGAAGCTATGATGCCAGTGGTTACCGCGGGATGGGTGGTTAACTTTTTTAACAATTTGTAATAGGTCTTTAGTCTTTATCTATGAAATTGCCGATTTGTATGGGGAATTTTCAAGAAGTTATTATTTTTCATACTAGCATTTTCTATGTTCATTTAACAACCGTGAACATTCATGTAACAACACTGTTATTATTTATTATGTACTAATGTTTGAACACTATGCTAACTTATTCCATTTACGACAAGCAAAAAAAAATAGTGTTGGCTATGTTTTAATATAACCCCTTCAGTCACCCTATTTTTGCTCACAAAAAAAGAGATGACTTCTAGATATTTTTTGAATGTTAAAAAGCTAAAATAAGGACTTTATTTTTACTGATAGTTCATAATTCGATATAATATCAGGATATTGTTAAATATTTTAAATCATAGAAGTTATTATTTTCTCTGTAGGTTGTGTGACAAAATATCGGCAATTGCATAGTAATGGTAAAAACCTAATATATTTATCTCAATGGATTTACACTATTTGATTACTAGCTTTATCAAAAAGTGTTAATCCCATAGACTTAGAAAAATTTTCGCTGCGCTCAAGAAGACCAACAAAGCGTAGAAAAGAGAAGTCAACATTATACGGACACGGTCTATGAAAAAAAGAGACAAAGGATCAAGTGACAATGTGCCAACATTTTTATAGTAAGAGCCCCTAGCATCCCGCCCATCAAAAGAGCAATCACAATTTCTTTAAAATATTTGGTAATCTTGATAAGAATTTTAAATAAGGGTATCGTGGAGCCATGGTGTCTTGTTCTGTTAATGATTGTGATGTGATAAAAAGAAACAATCCATGTAATCTCAGTATTCACAGGTAAATAAGATATTGCCACACATTTCTCTATAACCAAATTTCGCTACATTTATTCGTTTATCGACGAAGAAAACAGTATGGAACATAGTTTATTAATTTCCTTTGCCATAATATAGTCATATTTTATGTATGTAAGTCATATTTTACGTATCTCATATAAAATGTATACATTCGTTTTTCGGATCACCTGTTTATTGACATTGTTGTTCTGTGTCATTCTATTTCTATGGTTAATCCATTGAAATGTAAGAAAAGCTAAGAAAAGCTGAAAATTAATTATCTGATGGAGACTGGTGGAAAGTTGCCTTAAATGTACTTAAATCTTATAAAAATCAAAAATAAAACTTACTTACGTATTTTAATATGAAACTATAATTTTGCGTTTCTCTTATATCATTATCAAATATAGTTCCATTCAGAAATAGGTAAGATAAACTTTTCTCAGAAATTCTACTTGAGATTTAAAGTGACGTCAAAGTGCCTCTTTATTCTTTATAATATGGTGCTATTCGATAACCCAATTGTGTCATTTTAGCTAAAAGATAGGAAAATAAAAATACTTAATGATTCATGATGCTCATTGTTGTTATTACATTATACATTTTTATTTAAGTTTAAATATTACTTATATGATTATTTTGCTACTTAGTTATGTACTTACCTATTGATATTACGATTACATACCTTTCTTAGTAAGTACTAAAATATCATAACACCTATAGGTAAGTACTTTGACACCCTAACCAAATCCCGATATACATGCCTAAACTCTAGGTGATTACGTGATATTATCATGAAAGTCCTTTCCTGACAAAGTTTGGTATTAACGTAACAAGAAACGACACAAGTTATTAATTATTTACTAAGTAGGTATAAAGCTTCTGTTTTGGTATCCGACCAAGTGCTAATAATTGTTATGCAATAAAACAACATTATCTGAAATTTTTATATTTTGAGGACTAAGTTTTTACGCGTTGGATGTAAAAAAAATGATAGTGTATATTTGTCGTTTAGTGGTAACATGAAGTGCTGTTATGTGTACTACATAATTACACCAGCATAGGATATCACTATGAACGAGTACACAGAAAGATAGAAGACGTATTAAATCGCTTTATTACTGCTTATTGCAAGTCGACGGATGTCGGCTACCGGATATTAACTATGAGATTGTGTTTACGGAAAATTTTACTAGAAAATGGCTATACATGGCGATATTGGAGTAGCTGTGAGTATTTAAGTTTGTATGTATCGTAATGCAAGAAATTAATTAACTTACTAAAGAAAGGTTGATTATAGCCTTTCGGGGCGTTAGGACCAAGGTGCTAAAATGACCAAGGTGCTGAAATGACCAAAGTGATAAAATCACCAAGGATGGGCATCGTTACAGTCCCGATATTATTTGCAAAGCTCACGGTTTGTGTCTGGCTGGAAGTTTAATAAATTTATCTTTTTTTTTCCATTTCTAATCTTAAAAAAAAACTAGTACTTACAAAGAATTCGTAACTGAGCTTCCGCTAGTTTATTTTACGTACCTAGGCCCTTATTAATAATTTTCTTTGTCCAATGATTATGTTGGTTTACCGATAAAATGTCATGATCTGCATTACTGAAATGCTAGTTAAAGTTATTAATTACGATATCCGCACTATTACTATCGCAATAAAATAGGGTTTAAAATAATAGCAAAGTGTCCATCAGCCATTTTTGATGTCCCCACTGCTGGGGCACTGGCCTTCCTTATGGGTGGTAAGGAGAATGGGCCATAAACCACCACGCGGGCCCAATGCAGATTAGTGGGTGTTAACGACTGCAAATGCAGCCGGGACCAACGGCTTAACGTGCCTTCCGAAGCACGGAGGAGCTCGAGATAATAAATTTTTGGTCACCCATCCCATGACCGACCCTAGCGAAGGTTGCTTAACTTCCGCAATCGCTGGGCCAGGCGCTAAACCACTGCGCTATCGAGCTCCACGCATAGCAAAGTACCGGATCAAAAATAATAAGAATATTTAAAAGGTGGATATTTAGGTTTTCCAAAAACTCTACGGAAAATCGAAAATTGAAAAACCAAAATAATTAACAGAAAACAGGAAAAACTCTTAAACTTGAAAATTCATTAACACGTTTCAATCCGTAATTAAGTATGTATTCTAAAAGTCGTTAAAGTTTGTTTAATTTCAATAGTTCAGTTAATTAAAAATGATAGGTAAGTGATTAAATAAGATCATAGATATTACTCATAATTCCGTTTATATCGGTTACCGGTCATATGATATTGCAATGTCTTAGCTGTTATAATCGGAAGTGATTATTGATGACTGTATGTTTTATTCGCGTTTGGCTCGCGTCATACTTTTTATGCTGAGTTGGCTGAAATGGGGTACGTTTTACATTGAAGTAAGTTTTAACTTAACATTATAATGGAAATCACACTATACAATCATCACTTTCAACTTGAAAAAACAGTTGTGAATGCACTAATGAATATAATATTGTGGTTTTTGAACTTATTAAGGCCGAATAATACCAACATATTGATAGATTTAATGTTTTATTTTCTCAATTTATATGTGTATAAAATCATTAATTCTTATTAAGTTACATAATAATAAAATCGTAAACTTATCGTTCTTCGGGAGCCCAAAATTCCGAAACCAAGCTCGAGGTTTTTTATAATATGACAAAGATTCAAAAGGAGCTTTCAATTGAAAATAAAAGGATGCTACTGTCTAAACCAAGAACTTTTAACATTAAACCACATGTTATATGTTATGTTGTGATATAAGAATCGTTGCAGCATTTCATCGATTCAAAACATAACTGTTGGTCTTGCTGATACTGAAATTCAAGCAAAATACTAAATAAAAAGTCAGTTTGTGCGCTGACAACTAATTTCATATTTACATTAAAAAACATTAAAAGTAAAGTAACTATTGAACTTTTAAATTTTATGCATTCACAATGCTATTTTTATATAAAGATAACTTGAAAAATACTAGAAAAACGGGAACGGTAAAGGGTACGGGTGAGACGATTTTTTCTAGTATTTTTTTAATTATATTGATTACTAGCGGCCGCCTGCGACTTCGTCTGCGTAAAAAGTTTGTTTTGCTATCCCTCGGGAACAATACTTTTTGGGATGAAAGGTACCCCATGTCCTTCTTTGTACCCCTGACAACGTGTATGTAAAGTTTCATGATGATCGGTTCAGTAGTTAAGACGTGAAGGCGTTACAAACAAACAAACGGACTTTCACATTTATAATATTAGTAAGGATCTTATTAAAGTACCTACTAATTAATAAAAAGATTAACACTTGCAATACAATACGCTTTATAGAGCTGCCTTTACCCATAACCATAGAACAAGATTCCCCATATTAGTCACTGTTTCCTGGCCAGTGTGGATGCACCCTTACACGGTGTTTGGTGAAATGACATCACTGCCCTTGACCTGGTTACCAAGTGACTCAGACTCTTACAAATCATAATAATGATAATGTCAAGTGTTGTGGTATCTTTTTGCAGTTGAAATTAAAAAGCATTTTTTTATTAAGTCGGGGGGGATTTGTGAAATAGCAACAAACTTTTTATTTTCCTAAACTTATCTATCATTTAACTATCATTGTCAAAATCAAAATCAAAATCAAAAAATCATTTATTCAGTCTAGGCTGTTACAAGCACTTGTGAATGTCAAAGAAGCTACGCCATCGGTTCGCAAACCCTGAGCGGGAGACCTTGTAACGAGAAGAACCGGCAAGAAACTCGTCAAGGGCTGCTTTTTTCTCCCTGTATATTTCATACAGAGTCGTCAACATTGAAAAATGAGCTCCACATTTAAAGTGAGGTCATTTTCCATCACAATAATTAACAAAAGTTTGTACACAATGGGTAGGTAGGTTGAAATTAAATACCTACTACATATCAGATAGTTAATTGTGAGAGTAAATAACTTTCAACTAGTTGAGAAATCAGTAATCGCTATGTCTGCTACTCGAAAGTGCACCTAAGTAGGCAAAATTTACCAAAAAATACTTGATACAACACATAAAAATTAACAAAAAAAAAAAAAACGCAATTCTTACAATTCAATATGCGTTAGGATAGGTACTCAGAAGCAGACCCATTCCCACTGGCAGCACCCGTTCACGAGCATGACGCGTGGTGCATTGGTCAAGGTGTGCAGCCCTGCTCGTACAGGGGTTGATATAAGCTTTCTGAATGGCTATCGATGCGTCTCTTTTATTTACTCTACAGCCAGAAGTAGGTTTAAAGAGGATAGTGGTTACGCAATAAAGTTGTTAATTCTTGCCGAAAAAGATTTAAAATTTTTGAGTAATCTTAACAGTTATTTACTCAGTCTAAGCCACCTGCTTACCAAAAGAGCTAAAAGTCGGAAAATTAAAAAACTAATTCAATTGATCAAAAATTTCATCAAGCACGGGAAAATGAGACACAAGCACAGATCACAGAAATAAACTGTGTTCTGAGGACACTAGAAATAGATTGTTTTATGCAATAGTTGCGCGGCAATTGGTAAGTACTCGTAGCCACTTGGAGTTTGAAGAATTAATAAATATCCAAATTCTTACTTATCATTTTTTATCATGTACTGCCATATTGATATATCCATCTATTACACCCTGTTTATTTTCGTTATCATAAGGCCCCAAGCGTTATGCAAAAATGTATATTTTTTCAAAGGCCGCCCTTCCAAGGCGCTTAGCGCATCCACCCGTTAAGATCATATACCGTGCAGTTATTCAAACCCAAACATATGACGGGAAAGTCATTTTCCTTCACGCTTATAATGTAATGACGATAATGTGAAATGTCTTACGAAAAAGCTTTGGTTTATTGAAAAAATGCTGCCTTGTTTGGCTTTTTGTTTACTTTTTATGCGATCAGTACGTTTAAGTTAGGTAACTTTGGATTGTAGGAAACATTGCTTAGAAATGAGAGAATGTTATCAACTAATAAATTAAGGATTGAGGAGCTCGGTGGCGCAGTGGTTTAGCGCCTGGCCCAGCGATTGCGGAAGTTAAGCTACGGCAAAAGGTCGGTCATCGGATGGGTGACCAAAATTTTATTATCTTGAGCTCCTCCGTGCTTCGGAAGGCACGTTAAGCCGTTGGTCCCGGCTGCATTTGCAGTCGTTAACACCCACTAATCCGCATTGGGCCCGAGTGGTGGGTTATGGCCCATCCTCCTTACCACCCATAAGGAAGGCCTGTGCCCCAGCAGTGTGGACATCATAAATGGCTGATGGACGACATGGACAGTAAATAAAATCCTAACTAAGTGGATGCAGAACTTAGAAAAAAAAATCGATATAATTATTAACTTCGTGTCACACCTACTGCAGCTCTATGATCTTTAACACACCCTAGGTTGACTGGAAGAGATCTCTTTTATGACTGATGTATTTTATGATCTATTTTATTGACTTTAGAGATATTTTTTTTGTAGACAGGTTATTATTGAGTTAAATTCTGATTTTTTCAATTCTTACCGATATATAGAATTAGATTTTGTATTGCTAAAAATTTTTTTTTCACTTTCAACATTAATATTTTCGCCGTGACATGGTCCGGTGCCGTGTCATATGTGTCACGGAATCCTGTTCAATAACATATTACAAGTGTGGATCCGCCCTTAGCATGTAGAACTGCGGTACAATAAACAGTAAACAGAGGTATAAATAAGATCATGGACATTTTTATAGCACAACGGGATAGTAGCCATCACCTCACCCGACGTTAAGTGATGATAAGGCCGAAGGTGAAAGCGCACTACTCCCGGAATCCTCATTACTGAGGAACTGGCTATCTTGCCGTAAACTGCTGGAACACATCTTTTTTAAGTCTTGTTATGGCATCATACTTAGGTAAGATAGTAGTAGCTATCCAGGTGGACTTGAAATAAGTCTTACCATCATTCAAACTGAGTACATTGTAACCCCCTGGGAATCGAACCCGGGATCCCTGCGTCTTACATGGTTGGGCGAACCACTAGACCACAGGGACGGTTAGAACATCTATTGGAAACAAATGCTGTACTGATCACATAAACTTGTGCCTTACCAGGATTCGAACCCAAGACCTTTGACTCAAGGAGCAGGACGTTGCCACTATACAAACTGGTTATAGTTGCATTGTTTAAAAACTTAGAATTGCGCATAATCGATCATTAATTTCGATAATGCTGTCTATAGTAAAAGCACAGAATATAATAATAGTACTAACGTGTAAAATTGCTGATAGAATCGTATCGGCCATTCGATGTCGGCAAAGTCGGAATCGAGAATCGTTGCGCATTTGAAAAGGTCTTAAAACTGAAACTGTTGAAAAGAAATTATCTTTTAAAGTTAAACGTAAAAGGTCTAAATTTGGTTGTGGCTAAATTCGTTGCCATTTCCATAGCGCAACAAGCTGTACGGAGGGAGGTATGGTCGCGATAAAAGCGAGGGATAGTGTTTTTAAAGGAACTATAATACATGTAATAGTAGTTTATGAAACTGATGCATACGAGTGTTTTAATACCTAGTTATGTACAGTTTGATACACTACTTTATCTACTCTCATACAATTTGTGATTGAACTTACAAAATAAAATATCAATAATAAAAAGAGTAAGTAGTTTCTCGGCAGGTAGGCATTTTTAGTATAGCGAAGGTATGTTATAAAATAACTTTTGAATTTTTTTTCGGTATTGCGTGTATAAAGTATGTCAATATAAATTCGTTTTGAAATTCATAATACGAATTTTACGATATGAGAGTTAATAAATGTATTTTCGTAAAGTGAGCCTTATTACATCACTTTTAGGGCCATAAACCGAGCTATAATACACACCGCGCGTAATAATATTATACACTAGTGCGTAATATAATTATCCCTATAAAGTTAAAGTAGTACCTTACTGCAAGTTCTTTGCGAGTAAACATTACCAATTTAACCGGGTAATACAGTTTTTTTTTAAGTTACAACATAGAGGTTTTATGCCTCTGAAAATCCATATACATTTTTGAAATAAATAAATGTGTACATCCTTCTAATCGAATTATTCATAATTCACAATATTTTGTTATAAAATTTATAAATATCATGTATGAAGTGTACGTAAAACAAGGCAGTTTCTCAATTTAAAAAAATTTTGACTTACATCTAAATCAGTGGCGCGCGCCACCTGTGTTGTTCGTAAAATATGTCATTGTTTTGGGTAAAATATTTTTTTCTAACCTATTAACCTAAAATTAAGTAGAGGAGGCGTGGATTTTTTTGTAGAAAAGGAGCGCGTCCCAAATAAGTTTGGGAGCCCGATCTAAATAGTAGTACTATAATTAAATAGTTTGAAAATTGTTTAAAAAAAACAAAAATCCGACTTCAAAAACCTACCTCTAAAAAGCAAGAAATAATATTCGTAATAATAAAAATACGTCTATTGAAGTCGGGTGGGGCTGGAGCACAAATTCCTTTTTTTTATTCTAAAAGCCCCACCCGACTTCAATAGACGTATTTTTATTATTACGAATATTATTTCTTGCTTTTTAAAGGTAGGTTTTTTGAAGTCGGTTTTTTGTTTTTTTTTTAAACAATTTTTTATTTTTTTTATTTTTAGTGTAGGTACCTTGTAGGTAAGGTATATTATATATGTAGTAAAATCAGCTCAGCCAAACGTAAGATAATCGCGGAGAAACATACTTAAATACGGGTCAAACTGAGAACCTCCTTTTTTAAGTCGGTTAAAAAACTACACTTAAGATATTCCAACAAAAAAATAATTATCTCATTCAGTTCATAAACAATGAAGTAAACGACCAATCATCGAGGTAATTCACACAAAGTCATACTATTTTCGTGCTTTTTTTCAAAATTACTTGAAAAGTACTGAACCGATTTCCAAATTTTAAAAAAATGGAACCAACTTGGGAGTGTGCCTAATGTAATGCCTAATGTAAATACGTTTGAATAATTTCAATCGGTACAGCCGTCTTCGAGTAATCGGTGGACATACACAAAAAAAAAACAAATATACAGACGAACATAGAACCTCCTCCTTTTTTGGAAGTCGGTTAAAAATAAAGTTTATCAGTATCCCATTATTTCCTCGAAAACTTTATAAATAATTTAAAAAATCTCGGCAAATTTAGGAGTAGGTTTATTACATTTTGTTAGAATACTGTATCATATAATTAAAAGAAAGTGAAGCGCAACAGTTCTGACCCACATTAATAAACTGTTTAAAAGCAATTATAGCTTGGAAACAATTGATAGTCGTTACAAAAATGTAGGCCCTTAGAATTTTCAGCTTAGAACTAACAAATCACTGATTGAATTAAATTAAATGATTACTTATCAAAAACAAATCTTAAATCGCTGACACTAACACCCAACCCATTATTCGCGAGCATGTTTGTGTTGTGGTCCCTATCAAGCCCTTATAGCCCTTCTCTGTCACTTCCATAGCCCAACATCGCCATCTCTTTCCCACGAGCTAACCGGTTCATTCGGACACGTCCATGTATCAAGCAGAAACGAAAGAATAATATAGATAAGCCTTTTGTTGTTGCATTATCGGAAGTCGTTACGAAATTTGAGCACGTTCGTATTATCACCGTGGAGCCTTGACCGTGTGATAAGGTGTTTTGTTAAGTAGTTTTTTTGTTGACTTGAGCGATCAACTGCATACTAATCGTACAGCTGCGTCTTAAACACTATCAAAAGGTGTTTTAAACGTTTACTTACAAAGTTTTGTTGGTATTAAATGAACGATAAATCGACTAGGTCTAAAATACAAACAAGGTATGAACAAAAAAAATTTTTTTCGAGGAAAAATTATTTAGCTATAAATGAATGAATGAACGCTGCCTGCTCATGACGTGTTCCCCGATAGTTTTAACCTTGGTCTCATCAAGGCAAGAGTGAATAGGCATTTCCTGGGCAAGCATGCTACACCTTATAGTGCTTCGTAAGCATAATGTGGTCTAAGGCTTAGACCACATTCTGTTTACGAAGCAAGATGGTGGTGAAATGCCCGTCGAGTTACTAATAAAAAAAATGTTTTGTTGAATTTTTTTAAAACAAGCATACTATTTTACCAGTTATGGAAAGTAAGATCCACATTATTCTCACCTGATGTAAGTTTGTGGGAGCAATGCATTGTGTGCAGGAAGGACGAGTGTGGCGCACGAAAGCTCGCTGTTGCTCGAGCCACCAAAAAAGATGAAATAAGATGAAAGTTGACAAAACAAGGCGAGATTGGGAAAGTCCATGAAAATTTCAGTATGCAACTTTAGCTTCGTAGAAATAAGGAAGTTGTACAACAAGTCTATACTTGTTTAACTGGTTTCTCAATGTAGGCTTTTTAAGATTTTCTAAGGGTTCTATTATTTAGGAAATAGGTCTGAAGAAATTTTCTTCTTTTCCTACCTACTTATTTAAACAACACGTTAAAATTTCAAGTTATTGATAATACATTTTACTATTGCGTTACATATCACGTAAACCTTATTGATTCTGCATTGGTAGAATCGATGCTTGTTTAGATAATCAATAATATACAGATGTATATGCTTATTTTATAAACATGATAAGCTCTCTTCTCTCTGGATTCAACCAATGAAGATTTTCTAACACTCATTTATAAATACGATAATATTTACCGAAAAATTGAATAAATTTTGAATTTAAAAAGCATTGATTTTTGTTTTTAATTTATTTATTTATTTCATGGAATAAACTTTAATAAACTTTTTTTTTTAACCTGTATTTTTCAAATTGCCTGCAGCAAGACATAACACGCTTTCGTATTTCTTTTAGCAACAATATTGTCTCTAAGTGCAATTTTCTTCCTTGATCAAAGATTATTGACTTCACTCAATTTTCAGCAGCAGCAAAAATATTAATACTCTTTCGCATATTATTATTATTATTGTTTCAAATACAATTTCCTTCGTCAATCAAAGATATCGTCACTCAATTTTCGTTTCTTGTCCAGCTCACACGCTGCTTAATCATGAAAAAGTTTGGATGCACTAAACTCTTTTTTATAACTTCTCTTTTCCAAATTTATTGCTAGCAGCAAAGCAAAGAATAATCTTTCGCAATTCCTTTAGCAATAATTATTATTATTATCTCAAATACTTTCTTCCTGAATCAAAGAGTCTTCATATTATTTACGTTTCTTGTCCAGCCCGCTCAAAAGCTCACACGCTGCTTAATCATGGAAAAAGTTCGAATGCACTAAACTCTTATTTAAACCTTCTCTTTTCCAAATTGCTAGCAGCAAAACAAAGAATACTCTTTCGCATGTCCCTTAGCAATTATTATTATCTCAAATGCTTTCTTCCTGAATCAAAGAGTCTTCATATTATTTACGTTTCTTGTCCAGCCCGCTCAAAAGCTCACACGCTGCTTAATCATGGAGAAAGTTCGAATGCACTAAACACTTTTTTAAACCATCTCTTTTCCAAATTGCTAGCAGCAAAACAAAGAATACTCTTTCGCATGTCCCTTAGCAATTATATTATTCTCTTAAATACAATTTTCTTTCTTAATAGAGTCTTCATATTATTTTCGTTTCTTGTCCAGCCCGCTCAAAAGCTTGCACGCTGCTTAATCATGGAAAAAGTTTGGATGCACTAAACACTTTTTTAAACCATCTCTTTTCCAAATTGCTAGCAGCAAAACAAAGAATACTCTTTCGCATGTCCCTTAGCAATTATTATTATCTCAAATACAATTTTCTTCCTTAATCGAGTCTTCATATTATTTTCGTTACTTGTCCAGCCCGCTCAAAAGCTCGCACGCTGCTTAATCATGGAAAAAAGATCGGATGCACTTTAAGCGTGCGACGGGAAATGCATCCTGTTAAATGGGACGAAGAACCGGTCGACGGTTTTTGTTTACTTCAATTCGTACTAATTGAAGTATAATAAGGTAAACGTGGAGGTATTGTTGAGATGATTGAGAGCATTAAAATCTTAAATAATAAGTAGATGTAAGTAAATTCTTACTTTTTCTTCTTTTCTTACTACTTACTACTTAATTCTTACCACATGACAAAAAGTTGTAGTTAATTGAAGTGTAATCAAGTACTTGGAGATATGATTGAGATTACTAAAATGAGGCAGTATAGAAACAATTAAATATTTATTAATTAAAAAGCGTTTTCGCGGGGTTGGAGTAAGATATCCTACTCCACTTAAACTAAGTACTTTATGACATATAATATAAATAAATGAATTGCTAAATACAGAACTTTGTAATAAAATCAAAGTGCATAATAATAAATCATTGTGATGATGTTTACGCCGGGTGCCCGGGGCAATCGAGCGATTATATAATAAATCTCTTATATACCTACATAATAATATTCTCTTTGGCAGAGGGCGTTGAAATTCGCAATTCCCCGAAATTTCGAGTCATATCAAAGTGAATTGTTAAATGGAATTGATATGAAATTCAGGGAATACAATAATATCAGCAATAATACTAATTAATTATTATGAGCTTTATCATACATTTTGCTTGATAAGGCAATTCCCGTTATTTCAATATGGAAGAGCCAGATTTTTTATTTCGACCAATTACTAACATAATATTTTACAAAAATCCTCGAGTCATTGCAATTTTGATTATTTATAAGTTAAACACATAAACTAACTTTATTGAAGCAGTTTTTGTTTATGTATTTAATAAATTTTATTGTTTTGATATCTAATTCTATGCTGGAAGGGGCATATGAATCATGAGCTTAAATATTAATGTTACCGAGTCATAGATATTTTAATTTTTGTAAGCTTAGCTCATAAAATTTAGCCACCGTAATTCAAGCTCAGCTAAGCTTGGGAATAAATAATTTGGGTGAGTTGTCCCTATTAAAATGTATGTTGAATTGTTTATTATTTAACAACGTGTAGCGTTTTTACCTGTACCTGGCTTGACAAGAGCAATCTATAGAATGTTTCACAAATATCACATTTTACGGTTATCATAATACATTTTCATCAACATACGCTCAAGAGCGATGGAAGTTTCGAAATGAAATACTAATATTAACACAATCTGCATTATTCAATTTGAGAGAGAAAATGTTAGCGTGCCGTCTTAAAATATGACTTAAGTTTGAAGTATTAAGGTTCAGAATATAAAGTGGTGTTAACTCGAAAGTTAAAGATAAGTTTGCAACTTTGCCAAGGTTCGAGGTACTGAAGGCAAGAGTGACCTTCAGAGGACCTCGGATCGTAAGAGTTTTTATGGATATTAAAATTGTCCTGCGTTTTGTGAAGCTTTCAGAAATGAAATGACACATTTCGTTTATTGCTTTTCACACCAAAAAGATTTTTTAATCTGCAAAAATAGCTTTAAAGGTGTCTCATTACATTCAATAGATAATAAACATCATTTCGTTTACTTTGTTATTAACTATCTAAAATTATAATTGTTTGTTCGTTACGTCTGTCTTATTTCTGATAAATTGCGCCCATTTTTCTTGTCAGTTAAAAAAGTCTTAAATAGTAAAAAAATGGCGATTCGAAAGCGCTTAATTTTAGAGCTTATTTGAATAAAACATATTTTGACTTTGATTTAACTTTGGTCTCCTTCATTAATCTCCGCTTTAATTATTATTGAATTTTGCTATAACTTTGCTCAAGAAAAGTGTATGTAGATAGGTAGGTATTCATTATACTTTTGCATAAGCTCAACGAAAAATAAGAACTTTATAACTATTTCTGCGCTTGCTGCGACTTGGTAGAGATTTCTAAAGAAAAAGGTCTCGAATATTAGTTTAATTTCAACTAGTACGTTTGTTTATACGGAACCGTTAAAGAGTGAGTCAGTCAGTTTACTACATTACCGAAGTACCTATTGGTACTATAATCTTTTTTATCAGCATTATTAATGTCTCCAATACTGAGGCACAGGCATTCCTTAAAGATGGATAAGGAGGACGGGCCATAACAGTACTCGGATGCGGATTTGTGGATGTTAATGACTGCAGTTGAAGCCTAAATCAGTGGATTAACATTGCCTTTCGAAGCACGGAGGCGCTTGAGATATTTAATTTGTGGTCACCAATCCCATGACCAACCCTTGCGAAAGTTGCTTAACTTCCGCAATCGCAGGGCGAATATACTAACCCACTGGGCCAACAAGCTCCTCGAATTCACGGCAATCAGACGTAAATATTAACTAATTCGAGTTCACTGACTTAATTAATCCCCATATAAAGGCTCTAAACGTAAATCACGCCGTAAATAAGCAGATTTGAACCGTATTTCAAGGCAATAAATTATAAATTAGAGAATAACTGCTGACTTAAATAGTGTGGTTCGAATATGAATCTTAGTTTGAGGAATAGGCAAAGGGAAATTCTAAGCATTTTATGCATCAGTAGTTGGGATTTTGTATTATTATGTAACTGGAAGTTTATTTGTCTAAGGCTGGATTCACACTTGTTCATTTAAGATAGGTATCTTAAGCAAGATTTGACCCAATTAAAAATACCACCAACACTTAGGAGATTATCACACTGGCTCCACGCTCTGTTGCAGAGCGACAGATTTAACGTTGGATGCAAATTTCTATACAAACTGACGTACCTACCTACTTGTCGTCCCTACCTACTTGTCGTCAGTCACGTCAATATGTGAAAACACGCGGGGCACCACACACTGGCTCCGCGCTCCGTTCGGACAAATGTACGTGTGAGAAGAGAATAGCCTTACGAACAGTGAACTTCCTAAACAAACGTTATACCAAAATGATTTGGAATTTGAACATAATTAACTCTTCTAGTGATGTTATTCTGATTAAGACAGTATTTGTCTAAGGTTCCATTCAATAAAAATACCAACATACCAAACCAAATAAAAATTAATTAGATTTACAGTTTTGTATGAAAAAATGTGATTGGCAATATTATTATTTTGAATTAAGCTATGGAAGTGACGGTGTTGGCGTCAAATGGAAGTAAGAAGTTGGTGCGTCCATGATGCCCAATCTGGAGCAGGTACTTACATATAGGGTTCCGGGTGTAGTGCGCTTCCACCTTCGGCCTTATCGTCAATTAACATCAGGTGAGGTGAAGGCCAAGCACTATCCCGCTGTGCATTTTTTTAATCCCAAATGGAGGTTTCGTCAATGGCGAGCTTTAGCTATCAGATTTAGGATCGGTCGTGACGCGGCCAAATTAAGTTCGCCCAAATGATCCCTCGTCGAGTTATCAGCGCATCGATTGTCTAACAACATTTAAAGGTTAATGAATTCGTTTAGGACATACTTAGGTGTAATCTAGGAGACAGACATTTAATTTTAAAATTTATAATACATGACAGCATTATGCAACGCAGAGAGCCTCTGCAGACAATTTCTATCTGTGGAGATACTGCAAGTGGTTGCAGTACTAACGACCTGATGATACAGCAATTCAAATGGGGGACGCGGTATTTACACGAGTCGACTTGGCAGGCGACTTTAGTCAATTAGCGCTTTTTATCGACAGTCGCTTGTAAAATGAAATCGCCACCTCATTGAAATTAGGTTTGCGATTAGATTTTACAAGCGATTGTCAATTAAAAGCGCTAATTGACTAAAGTCGCCTGCCAAGTCGACTCGTGTAAATGCCCCGTCAGGAATTTGACTGTCTGAGACGTAAAACGTAAGGAGTTATATTGCTAAGTAACTTTTTTGGTTAAACGGGGTGTAAGCTTTCTCTTTGTTTATTAATAATGCCATAAAGGCATAAAAAATAGCGACGATACCACAAAAATTTGGACCCAATAGGATAGACAGACCGACAACCGCTGCTGCCTGTGATCCATTAAGGTAGAAACCTTTTTCTAGTTTTTAGTTTAATGTTAAACACTAAATTGCTAGTGACTAGCAAAAAATCAGCCAGGTCATCTAACGATTTGCATCTAGTGTCTAGACAGCGTCTGAAAATTTCATCTGCACAAAGTTGTTTTAAACTTTATTTGATATGTTGTCCCCTAGTCTAAACTAAACTCAAATTATTGTGTGACCTCGTTCGTCGATATGGTCCACTACCATAATTATTTTCATATAGCTAGCACGCATTGTTATCTACGAAATAATTTCCTCCTAGTAACGTCTTTGTATTGCCATTATTTTTTGTTTAACCTTTTTGAGAGTAGCCTGAGTCTTGATGCTTACTTTTTTATTAGACAACATTACAATTTTATTGATCTGGGGGTATAAAGCAAATCAAAGCCAATCTTAGATTTCATTTTTACAGTAGTAATATAAAATATAATTTCCCTAAAAAATATATGAATATTACATTATAATATTACGGTCGATAATCTAGTTTAAGCAAAAAAAAAACCTTTTTCGATGAATAAAATCACTAATTTGCCAAAATGATTTTACCATTGAAAATGGTTATCAGATGCAAATCGCCTGAGACGTATTTTTGTCCATAGCTCCAAGGATTTTGAGAGGATCGAGATGGGAATAAAATCAAAAGTTGAGGAATTTATCGAGACACGTGTGAACGTTTGAATTTTAAAAATCGGCTCGTAACTTTTTGAAATTTTGAATATTTTTGAAAAATTCGGGTTTTTTGGGATTGTAAATATTTCGCAAAAAAAACCTAAAAGTTTAGCTACAAAATTATAATTGTGATCTGGAGGGGGTCCCCTTAGATTTGGAATTATAGAAAAACGGGTATTCTCGTATATAAAAGTGATGTAGCTTCTATGATTATTGACCGATCGTGATGGTAATGGTATTGAAAGATGCGGAAGCAGACGAGAAGTGCCACAATCGTAAAAATAATTAATTGGTACTTACCTAGATAACTTAGAAAAATAATAGGATTTTGCATTTGATTTGATTTTGTTGTTTGTAAATTTTTGTTTTCATTTTCAAAGCTCCGATTCTTGCGGGACTGCAAAATCTGTGATTTTTTTTATTAAAAAGAGTAGGTGAATTGGTTTAAGTAACAAGCATTCGAAAAACCTAACGAAGAACTCGGAGCAAAACGTAATTTACTATAAAAATATTTACTCACTACGTTATACTTATTAATTAAATCAAAACAATTTTTAACTTAGGTCATTAAGCCGCCGCCGTGCCCTCCGTCGCTCCGGCACTTATCAAATCTAAATTAAATAAGCGCGTCCTATTTTAAAAACACTTAATTAGTTTTCTTATCACCGTCGCAAACGAAACAAACAAAGCCTATTTTACTTATCAACAGCAAATAATTTGATAGTTTGCCTGGTGGGAATGAAACGTCCAACTTTGACTGATCGGTGCGTTTTTGCTTATTATTAATTAGGTACAGACAGTGATCTTTATAACCTTTGGCAAGACGGCAAAGTGGAAAACCACTTTATTTTAACTTCAATAAAGTTGTTATTTATATGTGATTGATAATTCACTGACCGCGTGTGTAAGCGCACGTTCTAAACGAGTAGTCAATCATTTATATCTTTAAAGATATAGCAAGTATAGTATTCACAAATGGAAACTATGACGTCATTCGTTGACCTATTGCTGATACGGTAGCAATCTTTTTGCTCCCAAAGGTGTCTGTCTGGTTTGCATCTTAGGAAAATTATCTAAAAAGTCATGATTGTTAACATAATAAATTGTAATAAATAAATATTAAGGAGCTCGATGATGCAGTGACTTAACACGGCCCGGCAATTGTTTCGCAAGGGTCGGTCATGGGGAGGGGTGACCAAAAATTTATTATCTCGAGCTCTTTCGTGCTTTGGAAGGCACGATATGCCGTTAGTACCGGCTGCATTTGTAGTCGTTCTAACTTCACCAATCCTCATTGGACCTTGGCGTCACCACGCGGGTCCAATGAGGATTGGTGAAGTCAAAACCCACCGGTTATGACCCATCCTCCTTATAGTCACCCATAAGGAATGCCTGTGCCCCAGCAATGGGGAATGAACAGTAATTTGTTTTTTTTAATAAGAAAATTAAAAAAACAAATGTACCAAATCCTTACATTATCTCGATTATCTATCTATCTAAAAAAACAATATGGCGACTGTACGACGCCACTTTCAAATGTGAAAAAAAAAACTTCTATTATTACATAATAAAGGCATCAAATGAAAGGCCTTTATAAGCATATTCCAAACCTATATTATTTGTTACTAAAATGTGTGAAATAAAACGTTAAAAAACAAGCTAAAAAGTTAATTAACAAGTGTCATTGCAGTCGGGGGACCTATTTGATCAAAAATTGTTCTATAAAACGGTCCCCCGACTTCAATGACACTTGTTACTTAACTTTTTAGCTCTTGTTTGGCAGGGCAGTCGTGTTTTTAATATTTTTTAGTTTTTATTTTTATTATTTTATGCGTACAATCAATAGTAACTGTTGAGTTAACCCAATTATAAAATCAGAATGAAATAATTGCTCAGGAACCGTTTTATAAAACCAAACGCTTACTGTGCAAATGAGCTTTTTCATTATTGTTTTAATACGCTTTACTTTTAATTTTAATTTTACCTCTAAATAAAATGTTTTAATGCAATTATTAGTCATTGGTATAGAAAATGCATTGAACGCAATATTGTTTTACTAAATGTTTATTCGCGTTAGTCATAACAATCAATGTTTGACCTAGTAACAGAACGTTGGTGCAATCCGATAAGCTATTTTACGTGACCTAATAATAATAGTAGTAAGTATATTGTTTCATATCTCTAATTGGAATTAGTGTCAAATAATAATGAGGAGCTCAGTGACTTAATACCTCGTTTAGAATTAGCACCTTGCCCTGCGATTGAGGATGTAACGCAACTTTCGCAAGGTTTGCATGGGATGGGCGACCAAATATTTACAATCTCGAGTTCCTCCTTGCTTTGGAAAGCATGTATAGTCGTTGCTCCCGGCTGCATTAACATCCACCAATCCGTATTGGGCCTGCGTGGTGGGTTATAGTCTATATCCTCCTTATCCACTCATAAGGAAGGCCTGTGCCCCAGCAATGGGGACATTTAAAATAGCTGATGTCGAATGAACAGTAATTAGGTACATTTGTTTTTTTAATTTTCTACACTTAAATCATCATAAAAAGAAAAGTTTGCAAGTTTGAATGATGAGGAAATCTTCAAGACTACTTATAAAAAAATAAAAATAAAACCCTTTCATCTATCTTTGAGTGAATCAGGCTTCAGGTTTCTTTTTGTTTTCAAAACATTGTTTAGAACTTATTAAAATTTGTCCATTAGCCATTTTTGATGTCCCCACTGCTAGGGCACAGGCCTTCCTTATGGGTGGTAAGGAGGATGGGCCATACATAACCCACCACGCGGGCCCAATGCGGATTAGTGGGTGTTAACGACTGCAAATGCAGCCAGGACCAACGGCTTAACGTGCCTTCCGAAGCACGGAGGAGCTCGAGATAATATTTTTTTGGTCACCCATCCCATGACCGACCCTTGCGAACGTTGCTTAACTTTCGCAATCACTGGGCCAGGCGCTAAACCACTGCGCCACCGAGCTCCTCCTATTAAAATTAAAGAATCTAAAAATATAAAATATAGAAGCTGACTGAATAGCAAATACCTAGTAAGAATAAAACACTTTTAACGGATACTAGCGCGGTTTTATTGAAAGTACTTTGGTAATTAGTTGGTATTTGGTTTGATTTTTGATTTTCCCGACTGCAGTCTTGTTATCGCGCCTATGTTTCATTATATTAGATTTGACAAACCCCAAATCCTTGCTAGGGAACGTAGATTCATTCGTAGAATGCTCCGCGAGGCTATCGAAATAAATAAATATTCTAATTTCAATAGAGATGATGGTTGGAAAATTCCACCAGCTTGGGACCCCATCATTCACAAACTAAAGCCCCAAACACACACTGTAAGATCTATTGATACGGTTAGTTCCTTTTGCAAATAAATTAATTAATATAAAAGACGGAGGTCGCCTTCCTCTCCAAGTTTTCTTTCGCCATTTCTTTCTTGGAGGGGCCTCCCAATTTTTTGAAATGGTAGTAGTTTCAGTAGATTCTCTCTTTTTAACATATAAAATTAAATTAAAACCAAACCAAAACTTAAACTAATTAAAAAAAAAATTGATAAATTTTAATTTCTGAACGTTTTAAAAAAATCATCGCTTGAGGGTAGGCTCACAAGTAGCTTCAGTCCCCCGTGACCACGGCAGCTGCAAAGGTGCCGAAACGTCGGGAAAATCAAAAATCAAACCAAATACCAACTAATTACCAAAGTACTTTCAATAAAACCGCGCTAGTATCCGGTTAAAAGTGTTTTATTTCATGTCTAGTGAGCGCGTAAGCTTGAGAAGTGAATACCTAGTAAGAAGTAAGTATGAAAAAAAATTATGTACTAGAGACCCCGCAACATCATCTGCGTGAACAGGTTTTTTTTTAATCCCTCGAGAACATTACTTTTTTCTGGATGAAAGGTACAGCTATCCTATGTCCTTTTCTGTACCCCTGACAAAGTATGTATTCAAAATTTTCTGACGATCGGTTGACTATAGGCTCAAGTTTACCTAATCCGATGGCGTAGCTCTTTTGACATTCACAAGTGATTTTCAGCCATGACTGAATAAATGATTTTGAGTTTGGGTCACTTCGCATTTCGCCTGCAGCCCATAGTAATTTTGCAGGTCTATCGTAGTATAAATCCTACTCCATGTGTGGTTGCTTTTCCGTCTAGATTCGAGGCCATCATTTCATTACTCTGGACATTGGTTAAGACCTAGTCTGTGTCACATAGATTATAATTTAGAGGCCAGCCTCTTAGGTGCTTCAACGTACGAATGAAATGTTGTTTGGTGCACTCAAAAGATAGGTACTAGAATCAACTTTCCTTTAAAAAAAATAAACTGGTATTCTATGCCATTTTTTAAGAAAATCAGACTACGTCAATCGTTAAAAAAGCTTGATCTCAGCAAAACTAAAATTACAAAAATATAATTATATTAGAAGAATAACAAAGTAAAAGTAAAATATTCTCGTATTACTTTTTTATCTAGATACTTAAGCTTTTTATGGACTAGTTCGACTATTTAGATTGATAATAATATTTTTTTAAAGGCAAAGTCTAATTCTAGTGACCAATATTATATACCTACTACCTACTTGTCAAACCTTTATAAAATCATAAACCAAAAAATATCTTACCATAATAAAATCATAACAGGCGTGTTAATAATGAACTTATTCAAGTTAGCGATAAGTGTGATTTAAGCAACAATGTTTCGTTCGTAAACATGTACTTAGTACAATAGTCCTCTGTTCCTATAAGGGTCCTTGATAAGTTGCTGATAAGAAAACTCGTGTCGGGACGAATGTTGCGCAAAACGAATGAATGACTTCTATATAATATGGTTGTGTAATCATATATTATAAGTACTTATCTAAAATGAGTTTTGTGTTAATATTGAATTTTATTTAAATAAGTATAATTCAATTGAACAAAAATAGATAACACCTTTTAGGCGTATACACTTATAAGCGAGTGTGTGTTTAAAAACCTAGCCGTAGGCGAGGTTTTCAATAGAATCACGCGAGTGTTTTAATACCTAGTTATGTACAATTTCATACACTACTTTATCTACTCTCAAACGATTTGTGATTGAACCCACAAAATAAAATATCAATGATAAAAAGAGTAAGTAGTTTCTTGGTAGGTAGGCAGTACTTACCTTAGGTTAAGTAAGACGTTTTTCGTCGCCACAACTAAAATATCGGGTGGAGTCAAATTTTCACTCACTACACTCACTAGGTACTGTGACATTTTTAAGCAAAAGTAAAAATTAAAATCTAAAAATGATGCGTAGGTATTCAATTAGAAAAATAAATAATGAGATCAGTGCATTCCAGAAGACTAATCGCTACGCTAAGTCATCGATCACCATAGAGAGTACATTTTAATCATGGAAAGTATGTGGAAAATCGTTGTTTTTTTTCAATATCACGGCGCTGCCTTCTTCTTGGATTTGCCCTGTATCGTAATGAGAAAAAAAGTTATTTTTCAACACCCTTGCTCGTAAAGTGAGTCCTAATACATCGCTTTTAGGACCATAAACCGAGCTATAACAAACGCGTGCAATAATATATAAAACACTAGTTCGTAATAGAATTAACCCTACAAAGTTAAATTAGTAACTTACTGCAAGTTCTATGCGAGTAAACAGAGCATTCCCAATTTAGCCGGGTAATACAGTTTTTTTTTGACAACAAAGAGGTTTTATGCTGCTGAAAATTCATATACATTTTTGGAATAAATAAATGTGTAAGTCCTTAATTAAGTCAAATAATGATATATTATTATCAAATTATTCATAATTCACAATATTTTGTTATAAAATATTAAAATATTTGCATTTTGTCACTTACTATTATAATTTTGAAGTAGGCTGTATGTTCCTCACCCCTTTGTTCGCAAAATATTTTTGCGTTGGGCGTGTAAAAAATAACAAAAAAAACATGCGCGCCTTTTTCCATAATTATCATATTTTGATTCTGTCGTATTTGTCGCTGTGTCATAAATTACTTTGTTTTTTTCCTCGCAAATGTTTTGAAAAACGTCGTATGAAACTCGTGAGCTCTTGCTTATTGCACACTCGGCTGAGTTACGCCCTCGCCTGCGGCTCGGGCTGCAACCCACAGCCTTGTGTGCAATGAGCAACCTAAGCTAACTTGTCTCATATTGTACTATTATAACATTGCTTAGTATAGCGAAGGTATGTTATAAAATAACTTTTTAAATTTTTTTCGGTATTGCGTGTTTAAATTATGTCAATATAAATTGGTTTTGAAATTCATAATTCGAATTTTACGATATGAGAGTAGATAAAAATATTATCACCGTATTATAAGTGCTTGTAATCTTATGCCTATTTTAATTCATTACGTTTAAGTTGTCTACGCGTGAAAATCTATTAAATGAAAGCAAAATAATTATATTTTTAATTAATGAAAAATGAATGTTATGCAGAGAGCTAAAAACTCCTTTACCAATTAATAAATTCACTACATAACTTATTGCTCAATTTGCAATTGATTAAATTGTTTGAACAAATGCTCCAAATGACATAATGTTTAAATTATGGATACGGAAAAAGTCCCCCTCCCTTGTCACTACATATTTCATGGAAACGTGCCGCTGAAAGTTTAAAACAAATGTGCAAACAATTTGAACAATATAAACTATTTATTGTATAAATTACTGTGTAGTTATGCGTTGAGCGATGATCTCATAATTATGTCGCAGTTATAAAATGTTTCTAGGTGTTTATTGAACTTGCTGTGGCAACAACATACCATATTTTTCGCAAACAAATAAACGACACGAGCGCCAGCTCAATGGATATAAATAACATTAAATATATCTACATTTTTATGCGCACTATTTAATGAATTAAAAAAGCTGTGTATTCATATTAGAAATCACACAATACAACTATGGGTATTGCAATTAATTACTAAGGCACCTTTTATGTCGATCCTTGTATTTATCTTTTATTGTATTCTATAATTAATTATGTTGTTGGAGAATCTTACTCAGAGGCATAATAATAAAATATCAGTACAATGAAGGGTATAAAAAGAAGGTTAAATACAAAAACTATACTACTACTTACTAATATATGTGAAAGTTTGTTTGTTTGTTTCTCAATTTTATGTGAACCAGTGTGTTAATTTGTTTTATAGTCAATCGTGCTTTGTTCCTCACACATCGGTATTTGAAGTTGGGATACCAGACATTTCTCCATAATACTGATTGATCTTAATAATGCGACGTTACAACAGAGAATCTTGTAAGTATTGTAGATCTATGAGTAAGTATTTATTTGCATTGGAAATATTCGAGATAAATTTCTCGAAAGTGTTATCAGCTAAATTCCAAACATAGTTGTATGTGAATCGTTCGAGGTGATAGTAATCAACATACTATGAGATTCTTTGGGATGCTATCAGAATCATGCTCCTGGTTTTATCTAAAGATGGCTACACACGAGCGACAAAACTTGTCCCATATACATGTCTAAAGATGTGTAATAATAATTATAAAAATTTAGAGTAGCTGTAAACTGTGCTACCTTTTAGTATATTTTTAGTTTCCATCTTTTCTCCGTTACGCGTAAAAAAATAGAAGAGTCGAAGTTTTCTAGTACTTATATTATTTAGTATTACCACAGATAATATAATACTATTATAGTATTACTTATATAAAAATATCCATCTAATTCATCACTTAAACAACTATTTAATCGAAAAAGTGTAGTTACAACAAAAGAAAAGACAAAAAATGCAGTTATAGTTACATCAATACTTTATTATTAAATTAAATTATAATAAATTATTCAGTCACATAAAACGGCTGAACAGATTTGGATGAAATTTGGCACAAAAAAGTCGATAGTGTGCACCCTGCCTGTCGCACCACGAATTCGGACCGTGTTTCGATGATTCAAATTTAGAATCTGCTGAGCATCGCCACGCAGCATTTTTTCCGGGAAATTAGAGCCGGGAAAAGTTGGGGTGTTATAGTTTCCCTATCCTGAGGAAGGAAAAAGAAAAATCGACATATTCTGTAGTAAATGTGTTTTGGTTTTGTATTTGGTTATAATTTTTAGAGATTATCTGTGGGTGGATGAGCATTATTTTGGAAAATCTAAAGGGCAAAGCCGGATTTATAATGGACCAGTGGCGCCCTTTTAGGGTTCCGTAGCCAAAATGGCAAAAAACGGAACCCTTATAGATTCGTCATGTCTGTCTGTCTGTACGTCCGTATGTCACAGCCATTTTATTTTAACTTTTTTTGTTACACCAATCGCGCATTTTTTTTAATAAGAGAATAATATAACGAGCAAAATTTATTATTAAACTATACTTCTTAACTCAGTCCGAACGGAGTTATAAATATTAGAAGTTTCAAAAATTGTAATTTGCATCATTTTACTAAACTTCCAACCCCTTTTAACTTCACTCGGACTGCGTTTAGAATATATTAAAACATAAATAAATCAATGTGCTTGATGTCAAGTCATTGGCTTTTAACTAGAGTTTGAATTTTAACTACATATTGCAAGTATAATTTTTTATACTTGAAATATGTAGGTAATTAAAATAATGGAATTTTTCCCTGCCATATTTGTAGATTTTCTAGAATATTAAAGATGCAAATCTTATGCAAATTCCTAGTCTGGAACGGATGGTAGGAAAATATGGACGATTCAAAAGTTCCTCATTTTTATTGGCTTTAACTTTGTTTTGTGTAATTAGTAACTACCTATACAAATACACAATCAATTAAGACGTAATGTATGAAAAAGCCATGTTTAAGCCAGCACAAAGTCTCGTTTATGGAACTATACATATAACTAATCATAATAATTAGAACGCATCTGTTTTGAAGTCAAGATACGTGAGTGAAAGGTCAAATTCAATTAACGTTGCCAGTTAGATTTAATTATGGTTTCGTTAGTACTGTATGTGTGAAATCTTGTTTTTCTTTGCGTTTGGCGCATCAACCTTCCTGTTTATAAATTATCTCGTGATATTGCTTTTAAAGTGTATGACTACCGCCGCAAGTGAAGCCCTTAAATGTTTTTATTTAATTAGTTGTAAAAATAAAATGATTTTAATAAAACTATACGTAGAATTTTTAGGGCCCATTGTCTAGTATTTTAGGAGGTATTACTATATTCCCTCGTAGTCATTCGTAGAATTAGTGTCAAAAACGACCGCTTTGAGCAGTTTTGCTATCAGGAGTGACTACGAAAGACTATCGGCCATACTAAACTTAACAATCGCCTACGTCTTTTCCTTTGTATGATACAACTCGACTAAGATAATTAGACGCACAACAGCTAAGTCATGACATCGTTTTAATTTGGCACCGTTGACATCGTTTTAATTTGGCACCGTTGACATCGTTTTAAATCGAGTTGTAGCTAGGAAAAGACTTGAAAAATTCCACGTAAAGTTTGTAAAAGTGTAATTATGTATTAGAATTACAATATAAAATAAAATTGTAATAAAATATCATATTAAAAAAAAGTTTTATTTAAGTACTTGATTTCTTTATTTTTAAACTTTGTGATCGTAACGAAAGTCCAAACCATCGAAATCTAAGATGAGTTTAGTTTTCTTTTCAAGAAATAGAACTACAGAAAGCTGTTTCGTAAAAGAGTATTGTAGAAAACAGCTGAATTTTCTGGATTTTAGCTTCCATCGCAGACTGCAGTCAAATAAGCAACCTTACTTCAATATATTCTTTTCCTAACATCTCAGAGACCCTACTCTGAAAAGTGACTCCGAATTACGTTTTAAGCGTACGGTTTTCGTTCCGCTACGTGGCATTTTACCGAAGGAATATAGAGCCATTTACACGATGCAAGTTTACAATTATGACAATTTGAGTGGTACTGGTGCAGTAGTCAATATTCCGGTCTACCACGCAAAAGGTAGCGGGTTCGATTACCGGCTGGGCAGAAATTGAAATGATGAATTTTAATTTCTGTGACGGGTCTAGGTATTATTAATGTAAAATAAGTAATATTTAAATAGTAGATTGTTATACAAGACGCTAAAATGACCCATTGCATACGAGGTAGTTTTATTCCCGAGCTTTAGCGAGGGAATTAATAGAAACCGAGTTACAATGGGTTTAAGCGTCGTGTGTTACACTTTACTTTTCACTACGATTGCGAGAAAATAAAATACAATATTAAATAGTTTATACCCACTACTTCCGTAAACGAATCCACTCTTTTTTCTTTCCTCCTCTTCATAAACTTGTTGTACAATAGATATTTAAATAAATGATTTGTGTTTGACGGCAAAAGATTAAAATTATTTCTTTCCTGTTACAGTCACACAATTCAATCAGTTTGTAATCATAGAAAAATTCTAAAGATTTCGCGCCATTGTACCTTTTTTAATTTCTGCTGTAGCAGCTAAGCAACACAAACACGCATTATACGATTCACTCTGTGCACAGAGTATAAATAAGTCTATGATTTCGCCGAAGAGATGCTTTAAGTTCCATTTTCAAAAATAAGAATGAGAAACAGTATTAAGTCGAGCGAGTTTTTATTCGTGATTATGAATAAAGACTTTTTCGTTTTAGTAGGCCCATTGGTAATAGACAAACATTAAAAAAGAATAACTTTTTCCCCTAGGGGTTATTATGCTATTTTATCTCGGCTCTACGTTACAATGACGAACTTTTTGAGCAAGAGGAGTGAAAAAGTATTTAAGTAGTATATCAGTCAGTAGTCTAGCGCACCCATATTACAAGCTTTGCTTAGTTTGGGGCTAGATGGCGCTATGTAAAATTGTCCAAGCAATTTATTTATTTATTTATAAAATGACTTTCGTAGTCCAAACAACGTGTAAACACAGTACTAAATAATATACTAGAAAAAATACGACTCGCACCAGATCAATACTCAATCAATCAATCAATACTCAGATGTGTAAACACAGTCTAGTCTAGTATAAGTGACGAAACACTTTTTGAACAAATTTCGTTTTCTCGGTGTAAACAACACATGAAAAATTCGATAATTTTTTCTTCATTTGCGAATATGTGTGCAATGTGTGATGGTGTGTAGATCGTTACGTTCAAATCACCCGATCTTCGAGATTATTTTTGTCTAGTAGTCACATAGCTACAATGTAAGGGTTTTTATGAGCTACAGGTACAGCTAAACTTCAAATGAGCCTTAAAGCCAGACAGACAGACTAAACTTTAGAGGAGTTTGATAGTCAGACTTAGAACGAGTGGAACATCTGTTTGTAAAAGTAAGAGTAGTACCTACTAATTTTCTTAGTTTATTTTAGTCTTTGGCGTCTACCTACGAATTTTCTTAGCTTATTATCACACGAATGGCGGTTTTTGGTGGCGTTAAGCCACGCAAGTGGAAAGCTGGCGTTACAACACTTACAAATACATAATAAAAAAAATGAATATCTTTTGTTTGGTACATATCTCTCGACGTACAAACACTCACAATATAAGTCTATGATCGCAATCCTATTTAAATATCTTAACTCGTCAACGCCCGGGAAACGAGACACAATAGATTTTCTATTGTAGTCCAGTCGCCGGAGACCGCTCGGGCGTTGATGAATCTGAAAGGAAAATACTTTTTTTAATTTACAGAACAAGCGTTGCTTAGTATCTATGTGACATAACCGCTATCGGATTCCTGTATAAAAAAGTAAGAACAAAGAAATTTAATGCGTAACCATTCTGATGTAATATCACAATTCTACTCAATAAAAATGGTAACAAAAATGACAATATTTTCAAGTTTTCATGAAAACCACTCAACCGATTACAAAATATAAAAAATTGAAACAATTTGGCATCAAACCTGATGCAATAACATTTAAATCATTTCAATCGGTTCAGTCGTCTTCGAGTAATCGGGGAACATACATACAAAAAATATACACGACAAATAACCTCCTCCTTTTTCATTTTTTGAAGTTGGTTAAAAACAAAGTTACCCTGAAGACAAAAAGACAAAGATAACATTGTTTTTATTGAATAACTTCAAATATATAGGCCGAGAACTCGCAAGTTAAATCAAACGTTCCTTCAAAACAATAAAACCGGCAAAGCGGGAGAACGTGACGATTGTTCGGAGTTCCGTACAGAAAAACACTGTTAAGCATTCACTTCTGAGATTTTATAGTTGGTTTTACTTTATATTATGCCAATATTCAGCAGAATAGCAGTGATGGCTTTTAAGTCATTTTAAGGATAATATGGCAGATTTAAAATAATTATGTAATACTGCTTTAATTAATATATACCTTTATGATTTTTCAGAAAGCATTGTTGTGATAAGTACGGGATACACACACAACCTCCTCACCACCTTCAGTAATTTCCATAGAAAAGGATTAAATTTTTATTTTATTTTATTTATTAAGAAAATCAACAGCGCTATTAAAACTATATATCTTAGGCATACTTATAACAATGCGTAAGGCCAATAACAAATTACTTTTTAAACATCCTTTCTGACAATAATAACCAGTTTTACACTGATTTTATATAACAGGTGCCTGTTTCATAATCTATGATTTAGACTCTGACTTCTGGTTTAATCTATAAATGGAACAGAATGTATATGAAATTATTTTATTATTGGAGAAGTTATTTGTTATACAAGTATGTTATATAAATAAATTACACACAAGAAAAAATCAAGATCAAAAAGTCCCACAAAACATCTTAGCATACTAAGGCTAAAAATATTATTACGGCTAAAAATAAATTGATAACTTTATGTCAAACATTGTGACTAGAAAAATTAAATTAAATTTTGGACAACTTTAGATTGGCCGAGTTAATTATAATACGGAACTCTAAAATGTGAGAACACCATAAATTGTCCCAAACATTTACCACAGTTTTATTAATGCGCAAACTTTCCCTCCGCCATTGAATTTTCGGTATAAAATAACCTTTTTAATAGGGCATTACAAATAAATTGTTTCTTTTCTGTTTTCGTGACGTTTTGACTTGAAGTTTTCGAATCTTAATTCGTCCCTTTTCCCGTTTCTGAATGTTGATTTGATTAACAAAAGGTTTAGCAAAACGGTCCCTTTTATCTTTGTCAACGATTTTAATGAAACAAAGTTTTTTTTTCTTTAGTGGGTTTTGAAGAAATATTATTTTTAATTACATTTTTGGTTGTGACGGAGTTGATGGCTTATTTTTTTTAATTGAAAATTGATTAAGAACTTTGTTGTAAGTTTTATGTTTTTAACATTAAGGGAAAGATCAGTAGATGTTTTATGACTAAATAGTAAAATGTTATTATTAATGCAAAAAAGGGAAAACTGGAAACGGAGTTGAGAGTCCAGCAACCTGAAATTTTAATCATTCATTTGGTGTCCATCTCTGAATTATTTGTAACATTACAAGTATATTTACAGGAGCACTGATGGCTATCAAAAATAAATATTTGTTGTTATGAAAATTTATTTTGGTTTCTTGTATGAGTGAAATCTTGTTTTTCTTTGCGTTTGGCGCATCGACCTTTCTGACAAATAGTTATTTGTTATACTAGAGACCAAAGTTTGTGCTGCAACTGCGAGTGCTGACTTTAAAATATCTTGAACTAAGTAGCCTAGAATTGAATCACAAGCGTAGCGGGTGATTCTTATATAAACTACTAAGCACAGTTGGTGATTTAAAGGGACGATTTGTTCAACATTTACATTGTCCAACACTAAAAAAGTCTCGTCTCGCATAATCACTTATTTAGTAAGTCATTCTATAACTCATCGGTACTAAATATTATGTCTTAGTATTTTGGTACAGATGAGTTACAGAATGTCGTAACGGTATATTTAGAGATATGTATCCATTATATATTATCTCATCGGTACCAAATATTAAGTCTAAATATTTTGGTACGGATGAGTTACAGAATGACGTAATGGTATATTTAGAGATAAGTATGTGCTTCCTTTTCCAGTGGACGGGATTCTGCCACCTAGCAATTACATGGGGCTGAGGATTTCATTGCCAAATATTTTCCTTTATCCGCAACCTATGGTACAAGCGATGAAAGGAAGATTTCCTTATTTTTCTAAAAAGATTCTGAAAAAAAAACTTAGTAAGTTGGTATGTAAAAAGCAGAATGCAATTTTATCGTCTGCTTAATGATTAAAATTCTTTGCAAGAAATTTTTTTTTCCCTCGTTCCTCGTGGTTACACCAGTGTAACGAGGAAGACCCTGTTCCTCGTCGTTACACCAATGGTATAATAGAGGTTGAATTGACGAGACTTTCGATTATTTATTGACACAACTGATTTTCCAACCTAAACAAAACAACAACGTAGTCCGACCTTTAGACGAATGGTCAAAATTGTACATATACGCCCAAAAATGTCAGGAAATAAAAAACGCTGTGAGCCGCCATTTTAAATTATTTTTTGACTGCTGCAGTGCATGCAGTTGATAAATAAAAATCTTTTCTCACTTATGCTCTGAAATCTTATCATTCCATTTGAAAAAGGAATGCGGGGCGTTCCACATTTCCGAGGGGGTCTGGTTCATCACATTCTAAATTTAAAATTCAGGCCAGGAATGAATTTCAATACTTACTTCCCGCACACTGGTGCTGACCAGTGCGGGAAGTAGGTACAGTGCGAAGATGATCTGGGTGGTCTGCGGCAACTTCTTTTTTTTGTTTTAGTTGTTCACAAAAACAAAAAAAGCAAAGGCACATTTGCACCATACAGCCATAACTTTAGTTCCTTTTTTCTGGCACGCAAGCCAACGACAAGACAGTTAATAATATAAAGGTAAAATTATTTAATAGGTACTATAATAACGATACAATAAAAAAAATGGTGCGCACAGAGTATATTACTATAAGAATAAATAAATATTACATTGTATTGTACCAGATTTATCAGAGACAAATCCTCTAAGTAATCTTGAATTATGTACAGCGCCATCTACCGCCGAGAAGCGAAATGAGATGGGTTTTTGCTTCTCGGCGGTAGATGGCGCTGCACGTAATTCAAGATTACTCAGAGGATTTGTCTATGATAAATCTCATTTTGCTTTTCGGCGCTTCGAGCGATTAAACTGCTGGAATGCACCCAAAAAAAAAAACTGGCGGGAATTAAATTTAATTAAGTTTCAATTGAAAAGTTTTTTATTTCCTCGCATTTCTTGAGAAAAGCACTATACAAGCCTTGTTCTGGAAGCTACTTGCATTGCCTCGAATGATTAAAGCCCTCGCCTGCGGCTCGGGCTTCAAACCATCCTCGACAATGCAATCGCTAGCTTCCCGTTCACGGCTGTAATGTACTATTATCTTCTTTAAATTACGTTACCAAAGTACCAGGGTAGCATAAATGTGAAGAAGGTGGAACTTAGTGGAATAGGTGAATTAAGTCTACTTACGGTCGATTTCAATACTTAACCTATCCACAGTAGGAGATAGGCTTATGTAGGTACTAAAGATTTGTTGCCTAGATATTTCTATACTAAGCTAAGTATGGTATATTTTTTGGATAATATCGTTAATCGAAGACCAACCTCTACATGCTGTAACGATGAGGAACAGGGTCTTCCTCGTAGTTACACTGGTGTAACGACTGGTGTAACAACGAGGAACGAGTAGTTAGAAATAAACTTAGGTATTCATCACTTATGACTAGTTTTAAATATCGCGTTATTAACCTAATACACTATACTAATACTGTGCTAATACCTACAATAATTATGTGGAATGGTAATGTGGTATTGATTTATGCTAACACTTTTTATGTGAATTAATATAATTGACAAAATACTACCGGTGAGTCGATTTTTCTAGTATTACAATCTGGGGGCCTTCAAATAAATAGCACCTAGAGCTCAGAATCTAGGCAAGCGTGTTTCATCTTGCATCATCTACCATCAGGCATGATAGCGGACAAGCGATTGCCTATCCATTACAAAAAGTATGGCGCTACGATTATGATGATGAGGGGATTAAGACACTCTCTCTCCTGATACTTGGACCATGTCTAAGCTTTCCCCCAGTGTTCATTATTGAAAGGTCGCAATATACGCGCCCCCGCCCTCAGCTCGTCCTTAATTAGGACATCTGCTGTGATATTGGCCGAAAGGTACAACTGACGATCGCTGGCAACACCAAAAACTATGAACATGAGATATTTTATAAGATAAGTCATGTCCAAAATTATTTTGCCATAAGGTGAATTTCTTTTGAGGATTCTTCAGACCGATTTATGGACAATTTTTGTCTCCTGAAAATACAAAGTTTGAATTTTTGAAACAGAAAACCCGCAAAACCGTACGTACGTTTAAGGAATGATGATATACCTACTACACGAATGATGATTCGTGTAGTGGGTATCATTGAATAATAGTTACCAAAATTCTCAAAACAAAGGATTGAGTCAAAATTGGCAACCTGCTAGTGATTGACCGAGCGAGCGCGAAGCGTCTCCAGCTTGGGCAAAAATTCTTTCGTGTGTCTGTTTTCGGCTGTCCGGCTGTTCTCTACAGGGGCCTAATCGCGCAAATTTTCAACGATAAAACCAAAGCTAAATCGTTACCGTTTCAGTTTCGTTTACAGAAAAATACTCGCTTTAGTTTTGTTAAAATTGTTGAATACTCTGCCTAAGGAGTCTAGGATTACAATCTGGGACAATTTAAGTGAACTAAACCAAAGATTTTTAGGTAAATATAGCCTAAATTTTTTGTTTTATCGTTCAGAATTACCACGATTGGGCTCCTGGTCACATTTCTCAACCGTTTCTTGTGAAAGCCAAGCCAGTTTTTCGAAAATTTGCAAAAAAAAACACCCATTCGCTATAGATTAATTTTACTGACTTACGTACTAGTTGTATCACATTGTGTTACAAAAAACCCGCATTGAAATCGGTCCAGTAGTTAGTAAGTAGTGGCAAGTAGATTTCGAGGAAAATGGAAACAGATATACATACAAACAAAAACCTCTAACTCCAAACGCATAATTATACCGCCTCCTATTGATGGGATTCTCCTATCGTGTAAATTTTCCTTAAATTACGAGTATACCAAATTCTATTAATGGCCATGAAGTAGCTGTCAGCTATCGCAATTTTAGCAATAAAACAACATCAACATTATAATTAAGTAAAAATAACATCTATAAGAAGACCTCGGGATTTTCAAGTGCACAGCTTACGTAGTCTAACTTTACCCGATATTATTTCCTGCTGAGTTGTTTAATTAAATATTTGTCACATTTTTCTTTATTGTGGATACTTAATAATTGTTGAGAATTATTCAAAAACCGACAGGCTTTTGGATTTTATGTTGAAAAGTGTATAAAAAACGCAACAATTAAAAAAATCTTACCGTGTAGTGAGAATACACCATTAATCATTATTATGACTAATTAATTATAGATACTGTTATTTAACAGTCCTGTCCAGTGAGCAAAACAATAACGAATTTCGCTACTTTAGTCTAGGTATATCGGAAATTCTTAAAAGAGGATCATTTTACTGAAATACTTTAAAAATAAATAATTTATTCCAGCTTCATATCAACTACAGTATTCCATATTCCCTCAACACCTTTCTACTATCAACACCGTAACGAACACAGATACTAAGCTGGCTCAAAATTGATATTTTTAAAAGTACAGCTGTCGGTACGAAGTTAAGTCCCAAAAGGCCACATTTAGATTTTACACACGTACATTTCAGTTGTATTGAAAGCAGAACTAACACAATATGTTTCGAAATTCTCTCTTCGTTTCTATACTTTTCGACGATAAATTATTTAACGTATTGCTCCTCAAACAAGTCGAACCTCCGCTAGGAGTAAATTTTGTTCTTTGAGTCAAACTGTGTGAGTGTGTGTTGAAAAGAGGGAATCTTGGAAATATATCATTCTAAATTCAAAATCGTTAGTTTCATGGTAAAGCAAATACTACGCTTCGGAACTTCCATGCTTACCCAACATACTGATCGCTGATTGGCTGGCTCGACAGTGCAAACATGGCCTCCATTTTTAGAAAATGAAACTTTAATGTTGAATTGCGAATTAATCTTACTTATTATTACTTGCACTTTGACGAAAGGTGTTCAGCTAGTGTGTTTGTGTGAATAGTATAATAAACCACATGTGAAATATTTTGATGACGTTTTCGTATCTTTAGTGTCGTGTCATAACTACCCCAAGAAAATGTGGAGATACAAACTTCATGAGGATCTAATAAATGACTTGTTGGAGCGGACAGTCAAGGTCAGTTCGTGTTTCTACTTTCAGTGACAGTCTTTTCTATCGAGTCACAATCAAATTCATTGCCGGCGAGAATATTCTGAGAAAAAACTTTACTATGGGGGTGCCACATTTGCTATAAGTATTTTTTTTTCGTACGTCAAAGAAGCAGAAATATAATATGACGAGGTTTTTATCTTATTAGCCAGCATTTACTAACTTTACTCGACTCCTTATCCTTACCTATCTATAGTCTGTTTATCCTTTCTTATCTTATTGTAAACAATCTGCACCAAACTCTTTATTAAAAAACAATTATTTTAAAATACAACAAATCGTTTTCCACATAATTATCTGTATATTACGAAAGATATTACTTACTATTAGTGTCAATTTGATTTAAAACAACCTATTGTTAGAAAACGATTAAAAATTAAAAGATGTATGACAATGTCGAAAGCTCAATAGAACAAGTAAGAAAAATCAGACTATACATGCAGTAATGTTTAGGCCTCAGATACGGAAGGCTCAAGAAACCATTTTGACGAACAGACGGAAAGATGGGTGAAAAGACTGACAATGATAGTTTAGTTTTCCTTTTGCGGCAAGGAACCCTAATAAGTAAGATAAAAAATACATGTTAAAGGACAACGAACAAAAGAACATTCAATTGTCATTGGCACATCAGCTTCGCTCTGATTGGTTGATGTTTGAATAAAAATCTTTACTATTGGATTCAGTACTGACTGACCTATACAACTGTACTTCAGATATGCAATGAATTAGATTTTTTCAGAATAATTTTTGATGAAGTTTGTTATAAAATGTAAAAATGTGTGGTTTATGTGATTAAAATAGCTAAAGTGAACATTTTAATTTAAAATAGGCATTGCCCTCGTATAATTTTTCTGTATGTGCATTATAATTAAAATTATGTTCGTATACAATGGTTGTCACATAAACAAAGACACCATTAGATTTCCATACAAATAATTACTCAAGGTAACTTAGAAGCCTTGGTTCTCCGTCAAGGATTGACCTAGCTGTGATCTGATGATGGTTATTCAGGAGGAGATTCAGATTGCTATACACACCCAGCTGATCTGCTAAGTGATTGAGTAAAGTCAATCGTATTCATTTGACAGTTCATATTGTACATAAATTATGTCATCCCATACAAATTGCAGCCGATGGTATACGATATGAACTGTCAAATGAATACGATTACCTTACGCAATTCCACCCCTGATCAGCATTCTAAGAGATATAAGGATATACACCGTTAATTTTTAAGTATATCTAAAAATGAAAAGGGGATTTCAGACCAAGTGAATAAACAACTTTTACTATGGGGCCAACCACGGAATCGGGAAAAAAAATCAGCTGTTCCATACATTATAGTCGAGTCGATGTTGTACTTTTCTATGAAACAACTGATTTTTTTTCGAGATTCCGTGCTTGGCCCCATAGTAAAAGTTGTTCATTCACGTGGTCTGAAATCTCCATTTCATTTTTAGATATACTTAAATTTTAACGGTGTATATGTTTAAAGAAACCGCGAAATTAGCATAAACATGTATGGAAATCCTAAAACTGAAACTATGATCCTTATATCTCTTAGAATACAGATTAGATCAGTTGCGTCACCTCGTTTATATGAAAATCTTGGTGTCTTAAATTATATGACCGCCACTGTAAATAAATAGGTTTTAAATAATAAAATAAGAAGTTGGTAATTAGTTACCTTTAGACGCATTACATTAAAGTTCAAATTAGAATCACTCAATACAAAGGTCCGATTCCACATTCTCCCTAAAAAGTGGAAAAAATCGTTCAAAACTGGCTAAAAGCTAACAGAAATCCATTTTCAACCTTCCAATTTGCCACCCGAGCGACGATTGTAGCTAATGACAGAGTCGTTGATTGGTGCAACCGTCCCTTGTGCGGGAATTTGACTTCCACGCTTTTCATTTGTATCGAGCCCAAAATTTGAAATTAGATCTTTACGCTGGCTAATTTAACACTAGAGGTAGTGCCACGCAGTAGTGTCACGGCCAAAAAATTAAAATAAATATAAAGAGGAATTTTATTACCTCTTTATTCATTACTAGTGACCGCCCGGGACTTCGTCTGCGTGGAAAGTTTTTTTGCTATCCCTCGGGAACAGTATATTTTTCTGGTTGAAAGTTATCTTACGTCCTTTTCTGTACCCCTAAGAACGTATATGCAATTTCATGATAATCGGATAATAGAAATAGAAATAAACTTTTCACTCCTCTTGCTCAAAAAGTGCGTCATTGTAACGTACAAGAGTCGAGATAAAATAGCATAATAAGCCCTAGGGGATAAAGTTTTTTCTTTTTTAATGTTTGTCTATTACCAATGAGCCTACTAAAACGAAGAAGTCTTTATTCATAATCACGAATAAAAACTTGCTCGACTTAATACTAGGGGTCTATTACGAAAAGTTTAATGCGATACACGCAGCTGCGTCCGTGCTTCGTACTGATTGATTCCTATTGATTCCTATTTGCGTATGCGATATTGCAAAGTGATTGCGTAAATTTGACAGTTTCTCTCTAGTGGATCCGTCATTATTCGTTCAATAGACTATGGACTATACGATGCCATATTAAAAATATTTGTAATAACTACAACCGACGAACTGCGGACGACTATCGTGACCAAGTTTCGTAATAGGCCCCCAGTTTCTCATTCTTATTTTTGAAAATGGAACTAAAAGCATCTCTTCGGTGAAATCATAGACTTATTTATACTCTGTGTACAGAGTGAATCGTAGAATGCGTGTTTGTGTTGCTTAGCTGCTACAGCGGAATTTAAAAAAAGGTACCGTGGCGCGAAATCTTTAGAATTTTTCTATAATTACAAACTGATTGAATTGTGTGACTGTAATAGGAAAGAAATAATTTTAATCTTTTGCCGTCAAGCACAAATCATTTATTTAATTATTGTACAAAAAGTTTATGAAGTGGAGGATAGAAAAACTAGTGGATTCGTTTACGGAAGTAGGTATTAACTATTTAATATTGTAGTTTATTTTCTCGCAATCGTAGTGAAAAGTATAGTGTAACACACGACGCTAAAACCCATTGTAACTCGGTTTCTATTTATTCCCTCGCTAAAGCTCGGGAATAAAACTACCTCGTATGCAATGGGTAATTTTAGCGTCTTGTATAACAATCTACTATTATTGGCAGTAGAGATATTAATAAAATGTTTAGACCACACTTTATTGGCTGTTTCCAGCATGCAAAAACTTAGTATAATTATAAATGGTATTAAGAAATAGAAAAACACGACCGCCCTGCTAATGCTAAAATCGAACTAAAGCTAAATAACAATCGTCGTATCAATAATCATAAGTACTTAGTTTAGATGTGAAGGCGTAACTAACAATGAAACAGACTTTCGCATTTAAGGATTGTTCCAGTGATAAACATATTTTTAAAATCCATTCTAGCCAAAAGCACAGAATACAAAAGTACAACCAAAAGTGGCCACTTCGAGCTGAATTGGATTTTAAAATTTATAGAAAGAATGAAAACTGTTGAAGAGTTATTCAAAAAACATCAGAGGCAATTTATGAGGGCATGATCTCAGCTTTTTTTAATATTGGCTTGGTTTACGAGTAATAATAAAAATTAATGTATTGGCGGCGCTAGTAGAAGGCACTACGGCGTCAATAGGGGTTCATCTATAGCAGATGTATATTTAATGTCAAACTCAAATAGTTTGACAGAGAGTAAACATTGCGTAACTTTACATCTGCTTTACAATCTTTTGGAGCTCGGTGGCTCAGTGGTTTAGCGCCTGGCCCAGCGATTGCGGAAGTTAAGCAACGTTCGCAAGGGTCGGTCATGGGATGGGTGACCAAAAATTTATTATCTCGAGCTCCTCCGTGCTTCGGAAGGCACGTTAAGCCGTTGGTCCCGGCTGTATTTGCAGTCGTTAACACCCACCAATCCTCATTGGGCCCGCGTGGAGGGTTATGGCCCATCCTCCTTACCACCCATAAGGAAGGCCTGTGCCCCAGCAGTGGGGACATCAAAAATGGCTGATGAACAACATACAATCTTTATTATTAAGGGGAAAAAAATATAAGATGAACTTTGAACCTATGTGAACTCGATGAGAACTGAGCAATCCGCAGGCTTACGCAACAGCACCATCGTGATCGTTTCGTGATCGTCAATTTGACATTACAACGTTAACGACGACTACGGCTTTACAATACATGAGTGTCGTTATTTCTTTATTTCTATCGTTATTTCACATGCTAGTGCCCGTGTGCGTGGTTCTAAAAAATATCATAGTTTCGTTTATGGTTCATGTAGGGTAACCACGTAGTGGCACTCAGAGTACCTATATTTATTAGTCTTTGAAAATAGGTCCTCGGCTATATTTCTTTTCGAATAATTTGCATAAAGATCAAAAATGTTCTCCTCTTTGCGTTCAAATATTTATTTCTCACTAAGTATATCGCAATACCTATAAAGTGTTTTTGAGCTAACAAATTACGAAATACTCTATATAATCTGAAAAAATAAGTGTTTTAGGTATATAAGTCGTTTTACACATTTTAATTAAAATGTGTAAGAAAACTTTCCATTCGATACTTCTTATAAAAAAATTATACTCGCTTAAAGTATCGTATTTTTCATAGTCACCCTATATTTTTGACTTACAAGATTACTCTAACTCTATGGTAATGACATAGCTAAGACAAAACACACCATTCACGCAACGACATAAAGAGCTACAACCAAATGGATTGTCGTAAACTTTAATCTTTAAGCCGAAACAATGCAAATATTGTTTTAAATCAAAGGAACCATATTACATTAAATATAGAGACATTCATAAGATTCTGAAAAATGTCGTAGCGTGTATGTCTACTTAAATCTTCGTGGCCTCCTCCGTCATAGACAACATGTGGAAGTGGTCAGTCGCAAGTGCTTACGCAAATCACGCAAATGCACAATTTTGACAACGATTTCGTCAAAGATCACGAATTCCACAGATAATAAATACCACTATCCAAAACCTTGTAGTTATCGTCAAAATGTTACCCTTATTGCGTATTTTTCCCTCAATGTATGGTATTCATTCATGACTTGGGGGTTTTTATTAATTAATTAGGGAATTTTGTAGTTCATTTCGTACTTTTCCCTTAAGGTGGCTACCCCACCGAAAATGGCGCCCTCAGAAGTTTTTATTTATTAAGTTATAAGTAGAAAAAGATTTAAATAATGTTTAACGTGGAAGCTTTAGGGCCCATGTTCTAGTATTTTTAGAAGGTATCACTACATTCCCTCATAGTCATCCGCAGAAGTAGATAGCAGATATGTAAAAAACGGCCACTTTTAGCAGTTTAAGCAGTTAATTATACCCTCTAAAATTACTAGACTGTGGGCCCTAAAAATTCCACGTAAAACATTATTAAAATCGTGTATTAGAATTATAATATGAAATAAAATTCACCACGGCGGCGCCACTTTCGCTCAGGGTGCCACCTTAATGTATGGTATTCATTAATAACTTGGGGGTTTATATACAATAGGGAATTTTGAATTTTGATAAACAGGAATACCAACATTATAGGTACTTACCTACATAATAGATACCTACCTAGAGAACTTTATTACCTCTATAATAGCACAGATAATATTATAATACTAATAATAGGCATATTTTGTCACCGTTCGCCATAGATATAGTATATCCGTTCGCCCTTTTACCAATGATATCAATTATTTTAACATTTTAGTGTTCAGAATATCTCAAGCTCTCCTGTAAAATATGTCTGGAATAAGATACAAGTATCTAAGATAATTTGGTTTAGGGCAGCCGAGCAGCATACCTTTTTTATTTTTAAATTTGAGATTTAGGATTCTCAATGTTTTTATACAATACTAAATAACATACCTAAGTACTATCCCAGCAAATTATACCACACAGATTTGTAATGAAACGTTTTATTCATGTAATACAAAATTTAATTGATATAAACTACTTTCTTTCAAAAAATTTCACAATGTACCTCTTCAATACCTTGTATTGTACTTATACAAGATTTTTGGTATACATTTTTCAAGAGTTTCTTCTTCGGCGCTATTAAACTCACTTTTTCGTAGGATTATGCGATTTAATTGATAAATTATACGTAGGGATGCCGCTTTGGAGCATAAATCTTTTGTATCTATATTAATTGATACTTTTTTTATTAATAAATTGTTTTTTCCTGTCTCTGCATTTGTAAGCGCTTTAATCACAAATCATTCTCATAAATTTTCGAGCTGAAACAACAAACATATAATTAAAACTTTACTTAAATAATAATTTTCAAAACTTGTTTGAAGCTGACATTTGCACCTGATTGACACCAAATTGACACTTGCGATGCAAAGACAAAAAGTCTATGTGGTCGTTCATCGTATGTTCATCGTTATCTTTACTTTGCGAATGTGCCTTTGCGTACCAATTTGACAGGCGGTGTCAGTTATTCATAGTGAAATAAAAATTCGCGGTATAAGATCTTAGTTGCTAGATAGAGCAACGAAAAACGCCGATAGAAAGCTTGACTTGCTGACTATATCTTACACTGTTTTACGATCACGATCACGACGGTCGTCAAATTGTGCTGTTGCGTAAGCCTGCTGAGCATTGTAATATTTACATGTATTTTAATATCAATAATGAACATAAATATTTATTCCTTGAAACGACACGAATTTTCTGAATCACGACAGTTCCTCAATTAAATGAACATAATAATAATGTACCTCCAATTTATCATTGAAGAACCTTTAAACTTAATTTCACATTTTCAAGCATTCTTGTGAAGCTAAAGGATCTTACTCCATCACAATAAAGGTCAAATTCGCCTACTCTCTTCTAAAGTTCACTTAGAACAACAATCTTCACAACAGTGCCAAAACACTTACGCGGTTCGCAAACACGTAACACGTACGTGATAAGGTTGACATTTGTTCGATTTCACAGATTATTTGGAATAGGGTAAACTCTGCAAATATTGTCAGTCGGCTTAGCGGGTAAGTTACAGAGAAATGTATTTAAACATTGAGGTGTATATTTGAAGAGTGATGCACCAATGAAAGTTGTACGCTACGAGTGTGTACGCTGTATTTTGATATAAAGGTTGTATAGTGTTGTTTTGGTTCCAAGATGATGTGCAAATATTTCCGTACATACATCAAAATGAAAAACGGAAAACTTAGGATCACTCTTTATCGGTCTGTTAAGACCTTTTTTCTCAGGTGGTAAATTTTTACTACTGCTAATATCATCCATCCATAATAGATCCATCATTGGATATAGCATCAACTTTTCATTATCTAATGGATTTGATTGCAAAGTCGCTACTCAATGTAAGAAAGAGACGGGAATTTATACACATCACATCATTGAAAATTGTCCAAATTTTGTTACATCGGGCCGCGATTTGGATTAGGTATCCGTCACGTTTATAATGATAGACCGAGCGAGCACGAAGCGCGAGCGAAGCGTCTTTGCTTCAGCTTGGACAAAAATGCTTTCGTATGTGTGTCCGTTTGTTCTCCTTTACAAGTCGCATTTCTCGTGATTCTCGTGTTTTGTGAATAATTAGGTAGTTTTTTGGTCAGTTTTATGATTTAAAAAAAAAAACAAGAAAAAAGCAAGAAGTACATATTCTTTTTTTTATTCTAAAAGCCCCACCCGACTTCAATAGACGTATTTTTATTATTACGAATATTATTTCTTGCTTTTTAGAGATAGGTTTTTTGAAGTCGATTTTTTGTTTTTTTTAAACTATTTTTTATTTTTAGTGAAGGTACCTTGTAGGTAAGGTATATTATAATATGTAGAAAAATCGGCTCAGTCAAACGTAAGATAATCGCGGAGAAACATACATGCGGGTCAAACTGAGAACCTCCTTTTTTCAGTCGGTTAAAGAACCTACACTTAAGATATCCCTCTTCCTACAAAAAAATAATTATCTTATTCAGTTCATTAACAAAGAAGTAATACGACCATTATCATCGAGGATATCATCATATCATCAATGATTCCACTATCTAAAAAACAAAACTCGCGCACCACACAAACCTTTTCCGTGTATCACTTAAAAATCTACTTACACGGTTCGATAGGTTTTAGCTATTTACGCGCCCGAACGCTGCAGGAGCAGCGAGCGTGAACAGTGTAATGGGTGCGAACGTATCATTCCTCTGTAATTTGACTGCACCCATTTGGACTCATTTGGGGCCGAATGTGGGTTCTTACCTCTATGGAGGGCCAATAACGTCTTTGATATAAGCATTAAGAGCCGTAAACAGATCTAAATCTTCCCTTTGTTTATGCTGAAAAAGAAGTTAGGTAACAGAATTAGCAGCAGTTAGCAGAATACAAATATAAGATGCAAATTATTTTCTTTAATTTGACTGCAAGAAGAATAGTGATACATTAAGAGTAAATATAACAAAAAAAAATTTACATTACACAGAGGAAAAGGAAGTATATTGGCCCGGCAGCTAAATTAGACCTCATATCACGAATAGTATTTTTTTTATTAACAACACCAAGCGATAGGCACCCAACTTTTTTGCGTTAGGCTGGAGTTGGGTCCGTGCCCGTAAAGTAACCTTAGCTCTCAAAATATTTTCAAACATTGTAATAGCTCCCATACCAAAGCTTCTATCTTATTTTATCTTTCCTTCTTCAAATTCTATTTAAATTTTCAACCAGAGCAGTTATAAGAAATTTACAACTCACCATCACCCTTTCTGTTTGTCTATGGAAACCCTCTTTAAGCCTCATTCATTTTGAATGCCTCCTAATTGTACATCAAAACGATACCTACCTTATTCAGTGCCGCTTCTAATAATTAGCTTGGAGATCTAAAGTGAATCCGTAATACTCGCATTATGGAATATAAAGAAGACGGTATAAATAACAGTATATTTAAACTTATTAGTTGTAGGATTCTGTTTTTAGTAAGATACTATTTATTTCAAAATAAAGTCGATCGTTTGTTTATTGTTTTGTAATATGACCGCCTCAAAATACTTGATTTTTAAATACTTACTTTGTCATTCTAGGTAACTGCAGCACTTGTTCAGTCTGAATATAAATCTAATGATTGGTGTGACTTGGTTCTTAAGAGTTCATCTACTTTTGAGGCCAGCCGTAATTTTACTCCCAATTCGTGATCTATCATTTAGATTGCTTTAAAATATTGTCATACTCGTATTTATAAATTTTCTTTTCAAAAAGATGGAAAGTCATTCAATATTTTATGCAGATAGCAGAACTTTTATGGATCTTATACAACAATACCAAGTTTATTATTAATCTTTAGTATTAATATTTATATTACTGTTCACGATGTTATTTGTTAAAAATAATGTCAGCTTATTTTAATTAGATCACACATAAAGTGTTTTACAATTTCCGGTACACTCCGTTTTTAATTTACTTCTTTTCTATAAACATTATTATTCAAAGATAAAACTGTACAAAACCGTTTTTCGATGTGTTTGTACAAAAGTTTTGTACGATTAATGAATTTTAAACTTTCACGGTTGTAAATTTAATCTACACTGACGAGCAAAATAACTTCTTACTTACGTGGGCGACGATATTTCCCAAACAACTCACGATTCTCTATGAATTCAAAAGAACATTAAATTGTATTTAAACACGTAAAATAAAACTCTTCTAAAGAGCGGTTTCACATTTTAAAGCTCAGGTAGGCGGTCTCTTTCACACTTTTGTACTTTTTTAAGATAATAAATGACTTGATTTATTTTTGGTCAATGTCGTCAAAAGAATAGTATAACGCATATTATACATACATTGTTTTTGTTGAAAATTTATATTGAAATGTAGAAAAACTAGTTCAAGATTATAATTTTTTGAGGTTATTTTACCAAGTAAATCCAAAATAATCAATATACGTGAAATATATGAAAGTATTGTATTGACGATGTATTGAACACATTCACCAAAAAAATAAGGTCATTCATTATCTATAAAAAGAGTTTAAAAGCGTGAATGAGACAGCCTATATAAGCTTCAAAATGCGAAAACGCTCTTTAAAAGAGCTTATTTAAGACATTTTATTTTATTATGTGTGGGTAAACACCATATTAGTCACGCATAAAAAAAATGTGTAAAATATCTAAATACTTTTTGTTCCTTATATCATTACCAGTTAATGAAAAATCGTCGTTTGTATGTGACTAGTTATTTTGCTCGTCAGTGTAAGATAAGATGAAATGAACAGATAAAATGCTAAACAGTACCATTCACACATTTTGTTAAGTAATGAAACAACTCATTATTGTAAGTATACAAATTTTGTGGTGATGATGACGAAAATAACAATCGTTTTAATTTTAATGACTTTTGTTGGCTGGAAAGGATTTGAATAAATTAAAACAATTACATAGTAACATTTATCTAATGGAGATAGGCGTGGTTGCATGAGATTCACCTATATATTTATGGGTAATAATTCTTTAACTAGTGGCTCTGTAGACCTCGCATTTGTGTCATTTTTGAATAGTTTTCGAAATGGCTGAAATATGATTTTCCCCTTATCTCCGCTATTTAGAAAAAAATCGGAAAACTGAATCGATATAAAATCTATATAATCATAGAACTTGCTCACAAAAACAAAAAAACCGACTTCAAAAAACCTGCCTCTAAAAAGCAAGAAATAATATTCAAATCATTATACGCATTAACATTGATATAATAACGTCTATTATTTCTTGCTTTTTAGAGGCAGGTTTTTTGAAATCGGTTTTTCACAGACTTCAACAAAAAGAGGAGGTTCTCAATTTGATTGATATATTTCTTTGTTAGAAAAATATATATTTTTAGTGTAGGTAAGTGCCTCTGTATTAGGTAGTGTAGGTATATTATTTAGGTAGAAAAATCGGAACCATCTCGCAAGAATACTCAATCGAATAAAAAAAGAATCATCAAAATCGGTTCATAAAAGTCGAAGATACGCGCGAACAACGATAAAAAAAATACAATCGCATTGAGAACCACCTCCTTTTGTTGAAGTCGGTTAAAAATTCACGAGAATCGGTTGAGAAATGTGACCTGTAGAGGAGAAAAAAAGACAGCCGAAACGGACATACAAAAGTAATTTTGTCCAAGCTGAAACGGAGACGCTTCGCTTGCGCTTAGCACTCGCTCGGTCAATTAAAATCTATAAGTAGGTACCTACAAAAACTATAGGCTACAACGAAGCGAAGTGAGGGCGGGTCGCTTGTTATATTTGTGAATGATTACACAATGCACGTAAATTATTAAGGTTATAGAAAAATTAAATAAAATAAAATAAATCTTCCTTTCTTGGCAGTTCGGTAAAAAACCAAGTAATGAACTAAAGACTTCGTGAAAAATAGTCGAAAGGTCATCGAAAACCCTTATTCCGTTTACGTAACTATTTTTCAACAGCTGAATTTAAAAGTATACACTTACATTCGTACTATCTTTCCATTTAAAAACGATAATAAATCTACAACCAACACTATTAAAGGGTTTAAACAAAAGTTTTGTTGTTCATTATTCAGTTAAAGAGCTGCTTTAAAATTCACCAGCCTTCATGTTTGAGATCCCATCGATTTTCATTTCCGCACACATTTTAATTCTTAAAAATGTCAACGGTAAGTACTATCTTTTCGTTAATAAGTATATTTATGTAGTTAAAATGTTAATGCAAAACTGTGGAATAAAAAGATATATTAGATTTTTACTTAAAATTAAGAATTTGTTACTAGAATCCTACGTTGACCCTCCTCTAGATATTTATCGAAGTTTTGAAAAGGAAATAATATTTAACCGACTCTTTAACATTCAAATGGGAAGAAATTAAACAAACTATTTGTACACAAAATAAAACTTAAAAAAACTTGTACACAAACTTGCTTCAAACGCTCACTGTTTTAAAAAATTGCAAAATTATCATATCCTTGTTTTGACTTCAGTGAAAATCTGATATAAATTATTATCTCGAAATGTATTTTCAAATAATTTTCAAACAATCTCATCAAGATTTAAGATAGTATTCCCACAAAACTTTTTTCCGAAGAAAATTATTAAAGAATTTAAATTCGCCTCCTAAGATTCCATGCATAACGACATTGCGTGTGCCAAAACAGTGCTTTCTGAACAAAAAGCTCAACAATAAGTGAAACAGATACCGCAATTATGTATGGCCCCCTGCATTGCGTGAAGATAAAATTAGGGTTATTAAAGCAACATGAAGCCACGCGCAATAGCGAAAGGATCACAAATTTTAACCGAATGAATCAAGTTAGTAAGAAAATGATCACGTAATTTGCAGAACAAATTACTGCAAAACGAAAACGTAGATCGTGGAATCGACTATAATATTAATGTTTTTAATTGGGTACAGTGAAGATGATAATAAATTATTACCAATTTATTTACAAAATGACTGTCTACATCAAAACTGCCATCATAGATAAGTAATCTATCTCAGAAAAATATATTCGAGATTGATATCCCGAAAAGTTTTTCGTTCTCACCCCTTTTCTAGTATCAGTAAAATTAACAATTTCTAAAACCTCAAAATCAATATGATTATAAAAAAAAAATCATTACACCGAAAATTAACGGAGCGTTTATGTCACTCCGAAAATTCGACGATTCGGCATTCGGCAAGCTAATGCTTAAGTGAATGATTTACTCAAACGTCAGAAACATTCCAAGTAAGAGTTCGGTCCGTTAGGTACGACATCCCTTGTCTTTAATTTGGAGGGCCCAATTTAAATTTAAATAACCCTTTATACCAACGAGCTTTTAGTGCGTTTGATTCTCGAATGCTTGTTAATTTTCACTTTATAAGTTTTAGGGTCCGTAATTTTCATTAACTTTGCGAACCATCTGATTTTAAGACAAAAGGCTGACGTCAAGATGTAGTTGAATTTCGAATGAGTTTATTTCGAAAGTAGAATTTGCTTTCGAGGTAAGAAATAGAGGGTTGATGTTTGGTTCATCATTTCCTTGACGTTAACATTTTTGTTATAATAATTTCTACTAAGTAGATGTACCTACTGCCTACATAATAACGTTAATAAGAGCTTTTTTAAGAAATTACGTCATATTTCTCGTTGGTGAGATTTCTGATCCAGTAATTTATCAAAATGTTTGATTTCGTAAACATAATTAGATTCACAACAATAGGGTTTAGGTAATGGACAGTATCAATAACTGTTTGTTCTACGTGACTTACTCGTATTAAATACCTATTCTTAAAATAAACAGCAATCTAATTTTTTCCTTTTATTTTGTAAACAGACAGCAAAGTGATTCTCATTTCGATACCATTATTAATTTCCATACTCAATATAGTTTATTGCTTCTCAGTTACAAGTAGTTTTTTTAGTGCAATCACACGCAATCCACTTTTTCATTTCCATTTATTTTTTCCAAATGAATTCGTTAGAACATAATTAGGCCCGATCGGTTGACATTATGAGCCTTTTTAATTCTAAATTACAAATTAATAGTGTCAAATACACACTGTAAGTGGGTGCTAATGTAGTAATCAGTTTGAAGAAAATTAGACCTTATGCTTTCTTTGATAGAGTCGTTTTTATTTCTTTTAATGTGTTAACCCAAAAATGTGAGAGGTGGGCTCGCGTGACCCAAGTAATTAATTTCGAAACGCCGCTACAACTGAGCGGGTACTATCTAAATTGTAAATGCGGCTGAAAACACACGGACGACGTGTTAATACGTACGCACCGTGAAGGATATCGGCCAAGATAGGAGAATACTTAAAGTTCGAACCTTAATTAAAAACTTCCTTTTTATTGTAGCAAAATACGTTTTAATAGCACATAGACATAAGGTCTTTACAATTAGTTGCATTCGTTTTGATGGGAATAATAAATTCAGAATCATACACTTAATTAATTATTTCTCAAACTAAGAAAATAATAAGCTTTAAACAAATACAATAAACTCATGTAACTCATTAAAACGTGAAATTATTTTTTTTGTATTTCGTAAATATTTATAATACTTACGGCCAAATACTCAAACGAATCTTAAAGTTAAGGCCACCTTAAATTCAAAAAAGTTGTCAGATTTGACAGAAACTCTATGAAACTGACAGCTTCCTTAAAGTTAAGGAGACCTTAACTTAAGATTTTAGCTAAGAAGCCTTTGAGTATTCGGCCGTTAAGCTTTCTTTTCCCTTGCGCCACATTCTGATCCTTCCCCAAATAAACGTAATTACGGAAGACTGAAATGAAAACACCAAAACGTAATTAAAATTACATGCAGATAAAAACTTCAACCCGTTAATAAGCGCGGCGATGGAGAAGTTGGTTAATTGTTTCCTAAATGGGCCGGAACGTTCGTAGGGTTAACTTCTCATGAGCGCTCTCTGGTCCCAAATATTTTGAGGCTAAGGATGTCCCCGCTGTTTTTAAGTTTTAAGACGTATGTATAGAAACAGGGGTCGGTAAGGCTTATTACAAGTCGGCCTGGCTAACTACTACCATCTTACCTAAGTCTGACGCCATAATAACAAACAATTTAAATAATGTTGTATTCCAGCAGTTAGAGGTAAGATAGCCAGTTCCTCAGTGGTGCAGTGGTCAACATGCCGGTCTACAACGCAAGAGGTCCCGGGTGCGATTCCCGACCGGGCAGAAATTGAAATGATCATTTTTAATTTCTGTGACGGGTCTTGGTGTTACTATGTTATAAGTACATATTTTAATATAATAGTTATAAGTAGTATATCAGTAGTCTAGCATTCATATTACAAGGTTTGCTGAGTTTGGGTAAAAATTATCCAAGCATTTATTTATTGTTAATATGTTTATATGTTACGGCCAATATGTTTCAAAACAAGAAAATTAAACCTTGATCGAGACTTTGATCGAAATTACTCCCTGATTTCTTAATAATCAAAATCACAAACACTTTTATAGATTCACAACATTAATTTTCCAATCTCTATGGGCAACTATAACATTTGATTATTTATTTAAAATTTCACAACATTTTGACCACATTACAGCATTGTCTCAAAATATACGCTTTGTTAATCCATGTTTTATTTCAATAAAGAAACAATTTGTTAGCTAATTGTTTTCTATAAGGAATGTTCAATTCATAGGGTTAAAATGTTTCCTTTTTTTTGCTTTTTGAGCACGCAGTATGTCGGCAACTTTGATTGATGTTGTGTTTTCGCTTTGGCGGCGAATAAAATTAAATAGTTTACTATGGGAAAGAATGTTCATTAGCGCTGAGCGTTTTGGAAATATGTAGACTGGATTTTTGAACTGTATCTGTACTGGATTAAATAGGATAGGTATTCGCAATTGGTATTTAATATTGGAATATTTTAAGTTATTGATGCGTATTTTTAATTAATTTGGCTTTTAACTTTTTGGTATTTGCATTATTCAACTACAAAATAGCAATTTGTGTTTTTTAATTTAAGTAAATTTATTTACTCTATTGGTAGAGTAGTTAAATGATTCTTTAGTTGCTGCGCCAATAGCCCCGAGTTTGAATCCGGGTCTCTACCCTTAGTTAGCTTATAAAATATTATAAAGCTTATATGTCTCTACATACTTATAATAATATGTTATACATAAGCTCTGCAAGTTTGGGCCTATGAAATTATCATGAATTGATATGATACTTAATTATTATTATAATTAAAAAGAACATATCAAATTATTTACGGGAAAACGAATTTAAGAATAATTCACGAGTATTCAGTAGCTTGATGGCGAGGTGGTTTAGTGATTGCTCGGGTTAAGCACCTTTTGCAAGGGTCGGTTATGTGATGGGTTGACCAAATATATATTATCTCGAGTTCCTTCGTGCTTCGGAAGGCACGTTAACCCGTTGGTCCCGGCATTTGCAGTCGTGAACACCCACCAATCCGCATTGGGCCCGCGTTGTGGGTTATAGCCTATCCTCCTTATTCACCCATAAGGAAGGCCTGTGCCCCAGCAGTGGGGACATTAAAAATGGCTGATGGTCATTCAATTTCTATAATTTTTTTGTTATTACCAAGAAAAACTTATTTCATTAAACAAAAAAGGGTTAAATTATGCAAGCTACCATACCACTATAATTACTAACAAAAACCCACAAATAAGCACCTTCCTTGCGGTTCGCTTACCTTCACTATGCAAATGAACCGACCTCTACTCACTCAACTCGGCTGAAATGTTTTTTTAATAATTAATTGAATTAATGTGACAAGCGAGAGGGTTAACCCTTTAAAGACAAGTGAGTGAACGAGAACTATTTTGAATTAAAACGGTCTTGGTAATTGCGCTGGATATAAGTACCCAGTTACAGCAATAAAGTTAAAAAATAATCGTTTTAAAACTTCTTGTGTTTTGTGAAAGTATGTTCATAAATTATAACGCGATTTATCAGTTAGGTATTTAATATCGTCGATTTGTGTCAATATTAAATTTCCTAACAACTTTTGAATATTGTATATTAATGTATATATTTAGATGATTATCCGATAACGAAAAGAAATACAAACAATAATAGGCTTGATAGTTATGTCTTTTATTTTATAAATTATCGACCCTTCAAACTTTTTTAGTTTTTTTTGTCGTCAAAAATACTAAGAACAAGGCAGTTTTTGTGTAGGTATTTAACACTCGAAATGGCAAGGATTTAAATACCTATTAGATTTTTTTATCTTATAGGATAGTATAGGTAGTTATTAAGTACAAAATAGTAGATTATACAACAAGTGAAAAAAAAGAGAATTTAGTTCGAGGGACTAAGTTGGATCCCGAGAAGGGATTCAAGAGTAGAATCCTGAGCGAAACGAGGGATACAAAGGACCGAGATGAATTTTTTTTCACGAGTTGTGTACTCTACTTTTTACCATCGACTGCGAGAAAACAAATAGCAGTTACTTATACCTATAGTAGGTATTTATAGGTTATCAGATTTTGATATTTAGGTAGGAAATCGATAATATTTAAAACATTAGAAAAATTTAATAGTGAAATTAGAAATTTTGAAATTTTCTAATGAACTGTACGCGCGCAAGCTTTAGAAGTGTATATGAAATTAGAAGCTTTCCATTACATAAAACAACCACGATAAGAGGGAGATTACATGATCAGTCAGTCTAGCATCAGTCCATGCCATCAATCTCTAAACTTTGAATTTTTTTATGATCGTACCCTGAAAAAAAGGACTGATGCCACAGACTGAACATATAATCTCCCTATAAATCATAGATATAGTATATTAAAAGGGGCTATAAAGAGGTAGAAAAGAACCCAAAGCTAAGACACTAAAAAGAACCTATAGATAGAAAAGAACCCAAAGCTAAGACACTAAAAAGAACCTAACTAAAATAGGCGGAATATTTTTTATTTATTTAATTGTTTATCTATGGAATAGCTCCATACTTTCAGGACGTTTTTTTTTTGTACATAATTCATATTATGATGCGAGCTTGTTCCAAATTCAAAATACTTTTATTCACTCGGTGAATAAAAACGCGTTTTATTCACTGTTATCAATGAATTAGAGGCACTTTTTTGAGTGGCGATGGTAAAAAATATATTATTAAAGCTGAAGCTGTTAGATTGCCAATACTTATTTATGTAAAAACTAGCGTTTTCAGCTTTTGCCCTCGACATATGTAGACATAGGCACAGCTACAATAAAGCAACCAGTTTATTATTAACATTATTAATTTAATATTATTTATATTCATGACAGTAGGCCGCGTTGTTATAACAGAAAAGCGTCTTAAAGTACTTTTAGGTCTTTTAGTATCGGTTGAGTAGTTAGGACATAAAAGCGTAACAGTGGAGCTCGATGGCGCAGTGGTTTAGCGCCTGGCCCAGCGATTGCGGAAGTTAAGCAACGTTCGTAAGAGTCGGCCATGGGATGGGTGACCAAAAATTTATTATCTCGAGCTCCTCCGTGCTTCAGAAGGCACGTTAAGCCGTTGGTCCCGGCTGCATTTGCAGTCGTTAACACCCACTAATCCACATTTGGCATCCGCGTGGTGGGTTATGGCCCATCCTCCTTACCACCCATAAGGAAGGCCTGTGCCCCAGCAGTGGGGACATCAAAAATGGCTGATGGACAAAGGCGTGGCAAACAAACCTTACTTTCGCATTTATGCTATATTGGTAAGTATACTTTTTGCACAAAGATTAAGTGCTAAATAGATATAAAGTATGTATCTTATCCACTATTGATATAAATGGCTTTTCGCTTAGTAAAATTTACATGGTAAAAATGTTAATTAATAGATTAAAAGGTGCGAAGTAATGTCAACGCTATCTAAACTAGACGATATTTTATATCTAGTACATTACACTATAAATTAAATGTAAAAACAGTTTGCGTTAACGTTTTTTAGTTCATGGTAATTAATGGTGTAGTGTACGTACATACTTAAACTCTTTAATATGTCAAAATGTCTTCTAAAAAAGGTTAATTATTTGTTAATTATTGACATTGTACAAGATAATTTATGGAGTTGCAATTTTAATGCAATCTTTTAACTTTATATGTTTAGGGTATGATATTTACGTTATTGTGTCGAAGAATAGCCAAAAAAGTCTGAAAATAACCCGACCGACCCGTGGTCACACCGTTTTACCAAACCAGTCTGACTACGGGGATTTTTTTTACCCGTGGTCACACCGACGCAGCCTTGACACCCCGATAACAGAACATAAATTTATTGGAAAACAATCGAGTAAATTAATGCATTAAGGCTTAGAGTAAGACGGGAAGCCGTCGCTGCTCTAAGCATTAAGGGCTGATTTTTCAATCCTCAGATAACAGATTCAGTCAGTTTAAATGTTAACCAAATCTCATAAAAGTCATTCAAAAATGTGACAGACTAATGAATGACAAGCATTTTCAATTTGGCAGTATAATACGCTATCAAACGGATAAAGCTCTATCTAGGCATTGACAAAACAGCCCATGCACTAACTTATTCGATAGAGTTTTAGAAACTTTACAAACTCGGGTTATTTAAAAAACGAAGAATAAGTTTACTTACATTAATCAAAAAGTATGCTGAGGAATATGACGCTTTGAGTTGTAAAAGGTTATATTGCTAAGCTATATATTTAGTTTAACCAGGTGTAAACTTACTGTTAAGGCCTTAATAGTGTGCAAGGATCGTAGCAGGTGGCGATCCATAGTCTCTGCCTACCCCCATGGGAAACAGGCGTGAGTGTATGTATGTATGTAGATTTAATTGAAAGCATTTATAAAAAAATTACCACCTTCGATGTAAAAAAAATATTCCGTGGACCCTGTTTCTGGTCTTATTTGCTAAATTTCTCGGAAACAGAACATTCGTTTATGTTAAAAGCACCCATAAAAATCTTAATTGAACAGATTTTTTTAACTAACTTGAAAGCGAAGAAAAGTTATAAAAACATGTAAAAATTGAGAATTCGGTGCTAGTTCTCAACGCAATCGCCGCGTTGGAACGCGCACTGATTTGAACCCAAAGTGAGGAGAGTTACGTTCGATTTCACTGCATCACGGATCGACCCGCTCGGATTGACGCATGTTAAGGCCTTAATAAGCGCTGTGATTTTTAAATGGACACTTGCATCGCTACAAACGCACTAATCTCGCGTTAGAAAAGATACTGCATCGGTGGTGATGTGGTAGGGGCTATTTATTGTTGCCAGTCAAATTAATTCTTAACATAAACGGTTAGTCATTAAAATGACCAAATGAATTCCACTTCATTTATATAAAGTTTTTATTTATTAATATCATTCATTACTGCGTTAATTCAAAATATACTGCCCACTCGAATTTCACGCCACGTACAAAGATGGACAGATAATACCAACCCTTCCAAATGAATTGACGACATGAAAAAAACTTAATTTCGTATGCGTAAGAATAGTAACGAAAGTTTCGAAATTGTGTACAGGTGTATTACTAATGTGGTTCTTTTCGTTGTAAATTAATTCTTTCTTTAATGGGTTTTTAACACTGTCGGCATTTGGGACGGTTTTTTAAGACGGTAATTTATTGTTTATTGAGCGGTTTTGCTCCGGTAAAATGTATTTATTGCCTTTTTTGAGGATACATCACATTGATAAAATGTTGCATAAATTAATTTCAACACAAAATTTACAAGCTTTACAAACTACGAGCATAATTTTATTATTCTTTTCAGATACTTAAACGAATTTTAAACCAATGCATGTATAAAAAATAGTAACAAAATGGACTACCAAAAAGTTATTTAATTTTCCTAGTAGGTTAACTTAAATACTTTTTAGCGTATTTTTTTCAATAAGAGGCCCGAAATTCAAACGATATGTTTTCAAACAATATTTGTAATTTTTTTCATTACACATTCACATTTATTATGAATTTTTTTTGTGTTTTAGATTTTGTCTAAAAAATATCAAAGATGGACAAAAACAAAAACATAGTAAAAAACTGAACTTTATGTCCTTTGGTATGAGTAATATGTATTATTTATTAATCATTGTTATAAAAACATCATATCCTTAGTTCAAACCTTATAGTCAGAATAAACATTTCTATACAAAGAGCCACTATTCCGTAATAATGTCTTGTATCAGTAATAGCTAATTAATTTACATTTTTATTATAGATCACATTTCGTTAGCAATAAGGTTTACAATGGAATCTTACTCGGACAAGGCAACTTTCAAATAAAATAGGTTAATATGCTTTTTAACACCGAAACTCGAGTCTTATGGTGTATTTAAAACATGCACCTTTTCGGTCAAAGATTAAGAAATGGCGTATATTTTAATTACGACAGTTAAATACCTAAGCAATGATTTTAAAGGTGCTCCCTCACCGAGCATTTGCCTGTAATTAAAATTTTCAGGTGCGATTTTTGGCATTACTTTACAATACTGATTCTAACCCTAATAAATAAATAAAAACTGATATTGAAAAAAAAATATATTTTTTATTTCCAATTCACAATATTCCGATAGATTTTAATCTATTGAGATTAATAACAATATAATGGTTCTCATTGTTTCAGGGTGACATTTATATTTCAATTTTTTTTTCAAAAGCACTATAATCATTTATAAAATAAGTCACCACGTCAAAAACTTGGCAACAAATTAAAAATGCCAGTGACTTTACGATGAATTTTAAATTGAATTTTTAATTATAATTCTGCACAAAAAAAATATTAAGAAAAATAATAATTGGTGAGAACTATAATTTTGTACACCCAAACATAGCCTCTAATTCATTAGGGGACAAGATGTCCCGAACATGACCGGTAACACTCAATCTACATGGTGCGTTGCAACGTTCAGTGTCCCACAACACGCTCCACGACATTTTGTGATGCATTAAATTAACCTAACATTTGCAAGAGCGACATTTTGTTCCGGGACATTCCACGTATTTTGAGTGAGGGACATGTCCCTCAATGTAATTGAGGATTTAAAATTAACGGATTTTTCACAAAAAACAACATTGAAATTTAGGCCACTGAAATTCAAATGACAGGTGACATTTTAAGAAGACACGCGCTTCTTTCTAAGTCATGGAAATAAATAATTCATTTAAGCAAAATTAGTAAAAGTAGTAAAATTGTTCAACTTTACGAGGGTCAAACCCATCAAGAGAAGTTAAAAAAGTACCCTGGAGACATATTTACTGGAATTAAGAAAGTCACAGCCTATGAACTTTGTTTAATGGCTTTGCTTCATTCTGAACGTATTATATTGTAAAAAAAACATTTAATTAGCACCGTATTTTGTCTAGATAGACTAGACTAAAGTCATAAGCCATAAGACTAGATTAGATAAACGAATTTGAATATCAGCCATAATGCGCTCATTGCTGAGCCTCCCCCAATATTTATTACGAATACCAAGTAAATACTTACGCAAGACATAATGACTAATATTGAAGGATGTTACAATACCAAAAAAAATTCACCAAAGAGGAAGAAAATATAAGATGGAATGGAAACCAATCCCGACTTGATATCAACTGTCTGTATTATCGTTTAGCAGTTTAAGTATATTATAGTAGAATTTAGTTTACTCTAGATTACGATCAATTCGTCTCGGACTAAGTACTTAGATGGAAATCAAACACACGCTCTTTTGTAATCGGCGAATGCTTTAACCAACTGAGCTTTCGTTCGGATTGCGAAAGGTACCTCGTTGGAAACATACATCTCAAAAAAATGTGCGTATTTTTCTCAGAACCGCCGGGCCTGATTTTTATGCCATTTTATGAGAAATAATTGATCCATAGACCACTTTGGTCAGTCTCTTTAGCTTAGAATGACTTTATTTCAACCGAGTCTGATGCCATAACAAAAATTTAAAAGTTGTTGTGTTCCGGCAGTTAGAGGTAAGATAGCCAGTTCTTCAGTGATGAAGATTCCGGGTACAACAGATGAGGTAAAGGTCAAGCACTATCCCGTTGTGCATAAAAAAATCTGTTTACCAGAATGTCGCTTCTGAGTTCACTCTTTGGTCACGATATTAAGAAGCTTATATCGTGGCGACAACGTTTTACAGAACGAGCCGTGCCTTATCTGAACAGAAGCTCGGCTTTCACGTTCCGAACGTAATAACACGTTATTGATAGCCGCGTAATAAATGCATTTTACTTGACGTGGTTAAGTGTCTAAAGAGTTAGCTTTCTAAATTTTTTACAAGTGAATAATATTTTTTCTAATTATTTTTGGTTGAAATCTGCTTTTTGTTAATGTTTCAAGAGTGAACTTATCCTATTTTCATGTAAGTCTCATAATTTTTTTAATGTTTGTTAGGCTAGAACAAACACAAAAAGTTGGATGAAAACTAAGTAAATATTTACAATCAAGAAAAAACATCTCCTTGAGAGCTGTACACAAAATTGTTTGAGCAGTTTAGGCCTTGTGCTTTTTATTCTGTGGTTTAGGCATATCATTGGTATCTTGTATTTATATTATGAGTATGGGACTTTATTTAAAAACTATCATAATATAACGTTATTAATAAAATGGAGAAAAAAGGTTTTAATGAAGGGTGATAATGAGCGAGAACTTAAAACTGTATTTTCAAAGCGTATTAATGATTAAAATTTTAATATTATGATTATTATCATCATCATCACAAATGAGTGATCACCTACGTCTTGTTAAACTATGTTTTATGACCAGTAGCTATTTGTTTAAGTGTTCAGTTGACGGCGAAATAAAGATAAAAATCATAAAACAGAAATATCTTTACAACATTCTTTCTACAGAATAACAGCTAACATCACTAATGACTAACATGTTTGAACTTGAAAAATGGCTATGTTTATTTTAATTAACATTGGAAAAGTTCAAGGTAAAGCTGATTTAAGGTTACATGAAAAAGATATTAATATGAGGTAAGTATTTGCTTAAAACGTTTTTTTGACTCGCTGATTCAAACAAAACAAAAAAAATTACGGGTGACAGAGAAGAATTTCAATAATATCACAAAAAACTTAATTAGCTAACTATTGACCCCTTAAGTTGCTGTAGCTTTATGTTTCAGGAAACAAACTCATTTTTACTGAAAAATCTTATTATGATACTTGGATTCCGAATTTATTTACCCAATTATTTCTAAATACCACAGCAATATAAATAGCTGGTATACACTTATTAAATTCTAGACTTTAGTAAAGTCTAAATAGATGTTACATAAAAAATACCATACCAGTCTAAGTTAATATACTTTCTTTCTCAATTCGAAAGTATCTTGTTCCAACGATACTCATAAAAACGTCAATATCTAAGTTACACTCATTCCAAGGGTCACCATACCCCGCCCTAAAAAGGCACTAAAATGATTTAGTGCACTATAATTTACATACTTCATGTTAATGATTGAGCACTTTGATTAGTTCTTAAAGTTTTTATCTTTATGGCTCGGTCGTCGGTTGTAAAATTACTGCTTTCATTCTTTATGTGCTTATGAATCATGGAAACTGTTTCGAGATATTTAAGAGTTATGGCGTTTTTGTTTCAACACGTAATCTGCGCCTTTTAGAGTAAAAAATCCAGAGTTGAGAATTATTTTTCGTTTGATCATTAGCATTTTCACAACCAAAACGAATACTTTAAGTTTTCGGTTTTAATCAACTGATAAACAGTGCATATACTCGTACTCAGTTAATTTTTAACTAAATCTAAAAAGTATTGGGCGTATTCTTCCCTTTTTATAAAGTATACTGTGTAGTTATATGTTTCAATAATTCATCAAGATTAAGGTTGGTTTGTGTCCCAAAACTTAGTGATTTATGGATTTAAAGCTCATTCATTAGACTTACACGCGCGAAACCAAAAGAGACCTAAATCATGAAAACACGCGTCTTGCTATCTTTGTGAGTTTTCCGATATCAAGATTGTTTCAGATATTTCCAAACTATCAATTTTTAACTACACATACATATTCAGTAACGTGGTCTAATATCCCCATTTCACTTAAAAATTAAGAGTGTACACTTTGTATTAGGTAGTTTACAAAAAAATATGTACCTATTATGACTTTTTTCGAAAGTGTTCTGTAATCTTTGTTTCCAAGATCCTTAGAATATTTTATAATTCTTTTATAATATAACTCTTTAATTCTTTTCAGCATAACGCGATTCACGAGTAACTTGGGATGTTGAAAGCTTTCAAGTTTTATGTTTTAGTTAAGTTTGTGAGTTAAGTTGGCTGTGTTTCATACCTGGGAGTTAGCGCTTACTTTATTATTTTACTAGCTATGAAAGTTAAATGCTTAAGTTAAGAGTATTGTGAAAATTGCAAAACTTTTGAGGCAGCCTAAATATGGCCCGTTAATTTGAGTAAATTTTTCAAGTACTTAAATTGATTATAATTTAAATTAAATATATTAAAAGCCTAAAACAAAAATGTGCATATATTTTCAATGGTTCAAATAAATAAATTAGGTATGTTTGTTTATTAAAAGTCACGCATCACATACCCAACAGGACTAAATTCAATAACTTTAGGGTTATTTAGATAATTTATGGTAATTACAAGGAGGGGATTAAAACAATAATTTTGTTATATCTCACAATAAAGATAGAACCGAACCTGGGACTGTATTAGCATAAATAAGGGTTGCCAGTTGAAAGAAAGGATACACAAATAAATACCACAAACTTATCGCATATTTATGACATTTATAAGGCATTTTTTATGGATAAAACAAAATAGGCATGTTTATAGGTACAATAAAACCAGCTTTTCAATCGTAATGCAACAAGTCTCGAATCTACGGCCTTACCACAAAAGGTTTTAAAACACTGTTCAACAAGTGTTTAACTAAAACACTGTTTTAATGTGATGCTGTCACTTTTTTGACAATATTGTTTGAAAAAGACGGCATCACATTTAAACAGTGAGTGATGACAGCGGTCATCACTAGGAAAAGTTAGGAGTTAGGACTAAAGATTGTTCTTGTCATGTTCTTGTCAAATGCCCTTTTTTACTACACGTCAGTTTAATCCAGACCATGAAATCATGTCTAACATTGTAGGTACCTTGTAAGTATCCTAATTTAAAGGTAACATATATTTTTTTATTTGATTTTGATAGCGATGATTATTATTTATAGTGGGTATAACTCGGGCGTGTAACTCGGACAGGGCAGCGATGGCCTTCCTTAGGTATGGGATAAGGAGGACGGGCCATAACCCACCACGCGGGGCTAATGCGGATTGTTGGGTGTTAACGACTGCAAATGCAGCCGGGACTAACAGCTTAACGTGCCTTCTGAAGCACGGAGAAACTCGAGATAGCAAATTTTTGGTCACCCATCCCATGACCAACCCTTGCGAAAGTTGCTTAACCTCCACAATCGCAGGGCTAGGCTCTAAACCACTGCGCCACCGAGCTCCTCCGAGTACTAATCACTCACTATACAATAAACAAATATATTATTACACTGTGCAGTGCACCTTTATAGATTACCATATTGGATTCAAAATACTCATAACAAAAGACACCTGACAGAAACATGAAAATCGCCAAAAGCTTTAAACAGACAAGTCTCCGCAAAAGCCAGCCCTGTTTATGGCAACCTTTCTAACTCGGAACCCTACGAAACGGAACCCTCGGGCGCGATAATAACGCATATCCGCTAACATGTGCAGACACCATCAATAATTGGAAACGCATGTACCTACCCTGCTCCGGGCAGTGTAGTGGGCAAATGGGAAATTGGAGTTTTGTGAACGTTACTAGGTCTGTTGCAGGTGTTTTAAGGTAATTAATTGCAGTGTGATGACACGTTTTATAGTGTTTTTTTTTAGTTTGAACACTGTGTTGCTTTTAGTATCAATTAAAATGATAAACAAGGTGATATATTGGTTCAATGTAGCTCAAGTAAGTTATTAAAAAAAACCTTTTAAAACTTTTTCTAACGAGAATTTTTGAATGTTATGGGATGAAAATAGTAAAATAGGAGTTCAAGACATGGATTAAAGTTAGATTTATTTTAACTGCAATGCTCTTCAGTAAATGAAAGTGACGTTTAAGCGTTTATCCATGTCTAATTTAGTTAATGTTTTAGAATAAGGGGATAAGAGATCCTTTTTAGCACTAGTTTGCAGTGTTGTCGTGTGTAACTATCGGGCAGAAAACATAAAAAAATAAAGTTACCTTTAATGTTGCGTAGGTTCGTAATGTAAAATGCAAAGAATAAATCACACAAGACACTTAAACGTTTTTTTTTTAAATAATTATTACTTAATATTTTTTCACACTGTCTGCACTTGTATTTTCATAAAATAATCGATTTCTCAACTGGACTACAACATATTTTTATTTCCTCGGTAGCAACAAAAATTTGCATAATATTATGCAAGCATCTTATCAACATTTTCACCTAATTAAATAACACAAACAATATAATAGTACCTAATATAATATTTTATTATGCAACATTTTTTCAAACAAGGGAAGTTTTGATATTTTTCTAGATATCATTAATGAATGTTTTTACTTTGTAATTTGCAATAATATGCCTTGCAGTGCTTGTATCTATTAATCAGTATGTAAGTGATGAATCAATATTCAAGTGACTAGATAAAGAAGACCAAGACTAATACCCTAATAATATCCCTATGGTCCGGAAGTTAGGGTTCTACAAATCAAAAGGAAGTAGTGCCTTTATGAGTTTGCACAGTTATGTTTACTTACTGTACTCGATAGTGACTGTGGTAAGCAAATTTTATATAGAATTTGGCACAGCGCCTTTGGTGGTAACTACACTAAACTAAAAGTTGTTATACAAAATCAGTTGCTATCGATGTATCGAGTATAAGTAAGCGTAATCTCGAAATACGCCGATAGAGGGTCTATTAAAAAATGAGAGTTGCGTTAATCGGAAGAAATCATAGAGATAGTACTTAATCATGTTGTCTGTTAGTAAAATATTTTTGGAAATTCCTACGAGAAGCGAGATACCACGCGTACGAAGTTGCGTGCAAAATATTTTTTATTGACAACAAACAGTCGTGTACTGACTGATGTTCATCGACATAAATTAAGTCACAATAATTATGTCGATGTACACTATAATGTTTAGTACATAGAACTTGAGTGCCTATCATTACATTTATAAAAAAATATATGAAGGTATGCACTGAGTATGTGACAAATCAATCGAAAACAATTCATTATAACTAGATCAAGTGACTTTCCTAAAAAATATATTGTTTAGGCTAGTACCTAGCTGGTAAAACTTTTGTACAGTAAAAACTTAAAGTGTTAATGTAAACATGCTTCCTACACCATTTGAAATTCAGTTAATTTTTACACTGACAAATCAGTGCTAAAATAGGAAGTGATCGTTCACAGTTTAGTTTCAACGGGAAATTGAACAGAGTACAAGAGACAACGCATCTTCCTCGGTCTTTTTAAATTGAACCTTAAAATTGTCAGGCTTAAAGTTTAAAATCCCATGTTAAAGTAAACAGTTGTTTTATCCCGTGGGTTTGTTTACTTCGATGTGTGATTTGTCTCGCCTTAAAACCAGTGTAAACTTGGATGAGTCATGTCGTTTAAACTTGGAGATATTTACCTAATTTTCTGTCCCATGTCTATCTCAAGAGAAAAAAATAACTAAGTACTTAAGGCGCTTTCCTCACCGAAAGTGGCACCGCGGTGAATTTTATTTAATATTGTGATTCTAATACACAATTTTAATAAAACTTCTCGTGTCATTTTTAGGGCCCATGGTCTAGTATTTTTAGACAGTATCATTACATTACCTCGTAACCACTGAAGTAGATAGCAAAACTGCTAAAAGTGGTCGTTTTGACACATTTGCCATCTACTTCTACGAATGACTGCGAGTGATACCTTCTAAAAATACTATACTATGAGCCCTAAAAATTCCACAGAAAGTTTTATTAAAATCCTTTTCTTTTAACAACTTATTAAATAAAAACTTGAGGGCGGGCGCCACATTCGGTCAAGGAATTATGTGCCTACCTAGATAGAACCAGATACATAAAATATAAGTTTGCTGTAAAACAAGGTTAAAATTACAATTACAAGTAAAGAAATATGTTATACTTTTAATTTTGCTGTGAACTTACTTATCCCTATCCCAGAGCTAAGAATTATCTACGTGCAACTTGAAAGTTAAAGTGCACGTAATATCTCTACTAACATATTTGATGCACCGTCCAAGTTACTTAAACTTGCCTTATAAGTACCTATCTAAAACATATATAAATATAATAATAAAAGTTCGTACAGTGCGTAGCTCGGTAGTAATACACCCACTCTTTGGTACCCGTCACAAAGTTAGCACTGTAGTTTGCTTTCTTTATACTTCTTAACTTTTAGAATATAGAGTCGTATTTTGTTTGTTTTCTTACTAGTAAGTTTGTAGTAACACATTGCCTCTACATCGGGTAAAGGCCAAGAGGACGAAAGCAACTGTTTCGTATTGTTATTTATAGGTAGATGGTTTTCGAATTGAAATGTTCCAAGTTATCGTACTAAAGTTTTTAATTACGCTTAGCTACTGAACAGTATCATTAATAACCTTTCCGACATACTTATTCATGTTGACAGCACATCGGTTAGAGAAATAAATTTAGAACTTAGGGTCATCGTTAATTTTGAAGTCATTACTCATTTGGGGATTTTTAATTAATCTTTGAATCCCGTCTAATTACAAGCATTAAAAATTAAGTTACTTATTGGTAATCCCGTGAGCTAAAGAAGGCTTTCAATTTGTACCGTAACGGGATTTAGGAATTGAATCCAGAACCGCCAGAACCCAAAAAAGAACTCGAGATTTGAACATAGTCTCGCGACAACGAAGGTTTTTACAGGCTGTTCTATAGTCAAAAAAGTTTTATATACCGGCATAACTTACTGATGACCATAGAGTACATTATTAAAGCTGATTAGCTATAAAGTAAATTATTTTAAATTTATTTCATGACATAGCGGTTACCTCCCAAAAAAATTACAAGTCAAGATTTATAGAAACCTATTAGTACCTATATTATAATATCGTACACTTTTTGTCACATTTCGTTAGATGGCGTTGATCACTAGGTCTGACTGATAACTCTATCTCTAGTATAATAATGTACTCTGATGACTTGCAATCTTCAAAGTTTAAGAGAGTGATCTTTACACGACTGCCCAAAAAACAGAGAGTGTAATGTTCTCAGGGTTCATGTATGTTTGTGAGTATGTGCGTTTCCTTATTTACGATAGATAGGCAAGCGCTTGACTTCTCACGCCTGGTGGTAAGCCATGATGCGAACTACGATGAAACGGACTTACCTAGAAGATAGAGATACTAGGTTAGTATTAACTCGCGACTTAAATGTCCCCATTGTAACTATATTAGGAAATGTGTAGAAGTGAAAAACTGAATTTGATTGGTTATATAAGTCGAGATCTGGCCTAAACTTTTTATCCTACATCGATATCATTCAAGGCTGTATTGTTGCTAGCTAACAACCTGATATAAATAATAATACAAAGTATAGTGCAGTATATTTCCTAGTATAGTAACAGAAGGAACGAGTTAGAACTTCGAACCTTCGCAGTTATATCAACTAAATAACTACAAAATTTTATCATTGCTACCATATTCATAAATTATTCTAGACTAATCACCATTAACTACCATACTATCACAGATACTATACTGAGTATAGTATAGTAACTATGTTTTCTAGTAACAGCGCCAGGTCGGTTAAGGAACTCAAACTCTTGCGCACGTCCGAAAAAACCCGACAGATTGAAATTTAAAAAAAAACTATTCCAATTTATTCAGGTCTAGATTTTTTGTCAATCCAACCTATATTAATAATGTAACACTAAGTATTGGTATTGTCCTATATTTCCTGAGAACAGTGCCAGGTCGGTACTCCTGCGCATATTATCCAGCTAAGTATGCAGACTGAGATTACAAAGAAAACTCTTCCAAACTTTTCTGCGTGGAAAGTTGTTTTGCTATGCCTTTGGGAACAATCCTTTTTTTCGAGATGAATGGTACCCTATGTCCTTCTTTGTATCCCTGAAAACGTGTTTGCAAAATTTCATGATGATCGGTTGAGTAGTTTAGAAGTGAAGGCATAACAAACAAATAAACAAACAGCATTTAGCATTTATAATATTATAGATCAAACTTTTTGCCTTTCTAAGACGTGAGCAACAGCTAATATAAGTATATTATTATACTAAATAAAGTATATACTATGTTTCCTAGTACAGCGCCAGATCGGTTATGGAACTTCGAAACTCCGGCGCAACTTATCCAACTAAGTATGCAGACTGAGGTTTCAAAGAAAACTCTTCCAATTTGATTTGTTATTTAGGTCCAGATTTGGCTCAAACTTTTTGCCTTTCTAAGACGTGAGCAACAGCTAATACACGTGTATTATTATACAAAATATAGTATACTATGTTTCCTGGTAACAGTGCCAGGTCGGTTAAGGAACTCCGAAGCTCCGGCGCAGCTTATCCAATAAAGCATCGCCGAGAGCCGCGGCCGCTGCCGTGTGCTAATAAAAACCAGTTTTTGAGACATTTATACAGTACGATTTTCAAGTTTTTTTTAATTATTTGTGGAGCTTTTGCCTCTTATTTCTAGGGTTTTACTAAGTTCTTAAGTCTTTTTTATGATAGCAAAATTAAAAATATTTGTAAGTATTTGCCTTTTTATCATGATGATTAATGAAATCAGCCGTATGACGCCCACTGCACTACAGGCTTTCTTAAGCTTCACAACATTTTTATTTTTATATTTGTTGTATTTCATAATTTATGCTAAAGGTAAAAAGGGCTGAAAGTCTATCTACTAAAACCAAACTCGGTTTGTAAATATTGCAATATCCAAACAATGCGCGTTGTTGAGGCACTTTTGTAAATTGCTTTATGTATATAAATCTAAAACAAATACTGTGTTATTAGAAAAGATTTTTAAACACTGTTTAACTAAACACCTGTTTCTCTCACTTTTTTGACAATACTTTTTGGCAGGTGTTTAGTTAAACAGTGTTTAAAAATCTTTTGTAATAACACGGGTAATTTTATTTTACCAGATAAAAAAGGAGGTTTAAAATGTTTAATATTATTTAAATGGTTTTTTTATGTAGTTATATAAAATACCTTCTGTCAGTCGTGATCGTGAGGTATAAAGCGCTCTTTTCTCTCGGTCACTACTGCGCTACGCAGAACCAGTTTCTAATATATTTCAAAACGCGGTTTATGCATATCGCTTTTTTGTTTCTAGCTGGGAACAGAATGATGACGTCACAACTTCGGATCTGTATCAGATTGTGTTACAATATCGTTTATGTCCAGTACATAAAGAAAGATGTTACTTCGGCTGCAAGTCAAGTATTGAGTTCAAACAAGTTTCAGTGTTTTGAAATGCAGAAGTGTATGTAGAGTTTCTAAAAGTATAAAATTATCTAGTTCAGCCACCAATGTTAATCATTAGGAAGTAACTTATTAGTAAACTAGCTTTTGTCCGCGACTTCGTCGGCATAGACTTTCGAAATTGAACGGGATAAAAAAAAAAAGCTAAAAGTATTCAATGTTTTATTACAGACTATAAACTATCTGTGTTTCAAATTGTATCCAAATCTGTTAAGCCGTTTTTACGTGATTGAGTAACAAACATTCAAACTTTCACATATTTAGGTATAATATTACTAGTTCCCGCCCGCGACTTCGTCTGCGTGGACATTCGGAAAATCACTAAGGAATCTTTGACCGGGATAAAACATATCCTGTTTTAATTAAAGCTATAAACTATCTGTGTGTCAAATTTGATCAAAATCAGTGTAGCCGTTTTTGCGACAAGCACCAAATATCTAAGCTACCAAACTTTCATATTTCTTATCAACACACTATTTAAAGGTCTTTTCATTTTTAAATTGGCTACCAACTACCAAATTGTTTGTAATATGAAATTGAGTGTTCCAATAAATCTCTAACAAAACATTAAGACGATTACCACGTCTTAAAGCATTAGTTGACAAATGATCGTCTGCCTATTGACAAATCCACAACACGCGTATCGAGTTTCGGTAGTAGTGACTCACTGACTACAACCGAATTATTGAGATTCAAATTGTCGTCAACTATTCGTCACTTTATATTTATGTAATATCACTTAAAAGTTACTTGAATTGGATACATTTAAATATTAAAAACGAGGAGCTCGGTGGCGCAGTGGTTTAGCGCCTGGCCCAGCGATTGCGGAAGTTAAGCAACGTTCGCAAGGGTCGGTCATGGGATGGGTGACCAAAAATTTATTATCTCGAGCTCCTCCGTGCTTCGGAAGGCACGTTAAGCCGTTGGTCCTGGCTGCATTTGCAGTCGTTAACACCCACCAATCCGCATTGGGCCCGCGTGGTGGGTTATGGCCCATCCTCCTCCATAAGGAAGGCCAGTGCCCCAGCAGTGGGGACATCAAAAAATGGCTGATGGACACAAATATTAAAAACATAGTTAACTTCTCTTCTTCATATTCTTTTAATCTTAATATAATTTTGACAATTTTCATGGGCGTAATATTTTTGGGCATAAAATAAAACCTTTTAATAGTTGTGTGTTTCATTTTTCAAAACAGTAGGTTATAAAAAAATTATCTAAGTATTTAAAATTACTTTTTATTTAATTTTTTATTTAATAAGGAAACAAACGGTCATACATAATACAATTATTTTGCAATTTTAAATAGATCCAAAAAAAAGATCTATAATTCCATTAAGTATACAGAAAAAGTAGTTAGTAACAAAACTTTTGGAAATTTTAAAGTTATTCAAAGCATAGGTACAAAAAAAAATTTTAGGTACTTATTAAATGTTAGTTAAAGTTTAAATTGACTATAAACCTTATTCATATAAACAAGGTTTTGTTAATTTTAATCTCTTGAATTACGGAAATAATCAATACTTTATTAAAAAAACCAAAGCACCATTGAATTTATTGATCGTCAATAGGTAAAACATTTAGCAAAACATTCAATATACAAACTTAAGATAAAAGTGCCCTCTTTTATACATTTTATGCTAAACTTATTTTAGCTTTTCGTGGCAAGTTACTTTTACTTAAGTTTATTATCATAATAACAAAATATGGAACATTGTTGTGTGTATGGACGTAAGAGATGAGAAAACAATTTCCTTCCCTAGTTATTCTGTCGCCCAAAAAATTAACCGCTGCCCGGTTTAGTATTTAAGTATCCTATTAACAGTCGCCTTTAATTATTTCCAGTCACACAATTAATTAATTCCCTTATTATTTTATTCATTGCACAGAGATAAGCCCACCTTTGCGCACATTTTTTGTAACTTGTATTTATAGTGCAATAAAGAGTATAATATATAATAAAGCAATATGATCCTATCAAATATCATAATTCTAAATACCTAGATTTGTTTATTTTTGCAGCTTCTAAATTCAGATAATCATTGTGTATGACTAATGCCAAATATCATGGCCTTCTATAAAGTCTTGTTAACAAAATATTAAACGGTAATAACGCCAGCTGACCGCAACCTCTCAAGCAGTCAGTGTAAACGGAAAGCGAGCATAATAATAAAATAGGTATGAAATGTGACTCACGCGTCGGACGATAGAGATGCGTGCGCGCAACGCAACCGGTGAATAATACCTACAGGGCTGCCAAACTCAATACTCGAACTTTGTTGCTTTTTCACAAAGTTTGAAAGGTTCTTAATATATTATACCTATATTATGGACACTATGTACCCTGTAGGGCATAGCAAATAAGAGGAGAGGTTGCTTTCTTTCGTTGGTTTTTTCATGTTTAATATTTTTAAACAATTGTATCAAAAAACCATGTCAGTCCTGAAACAGGTTGCTGAAACTAAACTACATTCTCCGTGGAACATAGATTGAAAAACGAAAAAAAATTCATACTACCATACCAAATTGGTCAGCTGACCGACTATGAAAAGGCGAAAAACAAATAGTTTTTCGACCTATGTTCATTAGAGAATGTTGTTCAGTTTTACCAACACTATGTCACTACTCACCTGTTTCAGATTATAATTTCTAACAACAATTGTTAGCAACAGAGTCACGTAATCAGGGGGTCAATTCTGCTAATGTTAACATCGAAATCGTGGTTCACTGGTGTTTGAATGGTAATGCTTTTTGACACAGTTCTTGTTTCTTAAACCCAAAACCGAAACACATTTTCGGTTACAGAAACAAGAACTGTGTTAAAAAGCATTACCAATCCAACACCATTGAACCACGATTTTGACGTTAACATTAGCGACTTGACCCCATGTAGGTCTGTACGTAGTAAGTAGTGACACTGGGTGTGCCCACTCGTGGTAGAATCATAGAGATGAAACACTACAGTGTATTTTTTTTTCTGATAGATTTAATGAGGAAATACGAATCTTTCAGTAAAACCCAACACTTGACTAATTGGTTTATTAATTTTGATAATCACAGGATTTTAAAGGATTTACTAAACTTAAATAAAACAAAAGAAAACCGCAGAATTTGTATGCCCGCTTTATTTTATTATTTTGTTTTATTGCTAAAATTATGACTGACAGAGGAGACAGTACATAGGTAAATTTATTAAAATCTTTATACTTAAGTGACAACCCTGAAATTGTAAACGTCGTTTCTGTGCGCCTGTGACTCATGTTTGGTATTATGTGACTTTTTATTGGTTGCTATTTGTGTTAGTGGTTGTTTTATCGGCCGATTGATAGTAAACTTTTGTAACATGAAGCTTCGTATATGGGTATTAAACCTCTTTGTTGATATTATGAAATAATACCAAACTGCGCACTTGAAGGAACCGGAGGCAAAGGTCATTTCTGTCCACTTTAAATCACGATATCTGATTAAGTACTGACGAAGTTTTTGCTATCTATCAGTAGGTATAGACTATGTAAGTATGTAATTTAAGTGTAACGGATTTCAATTTATTAAAAAAAACTACTTATTTACTTGGAAATTCCATACGGTAAAAAATAATTTTCAAATTGGTTAAGCGCAATAAATTCAGATTTATGGTTGATAGGAGGTTTTTACTTTTTTGTGAAAAATATGGTAAGTCATTTGGTATCAAAAAAAACTGTCCAGTCCTTAGAATATTACCTACCTATTTTAACTATGATTGACAAAGATATTTCATTTTTTTAAAAATGATTAACTAGTAGGTATGGCGTTACTCAATTAAGGAGGAGAGCACCTACAAGTATTTAGAAATGTAAAAAAAATGGTGACTATGTTTTTTTTGCTTATTCATAAATATTAAATATAATATACTTGTTTTATAATACCTATATAGTAGCACCCAGACTCGTCACATAAATTGAAATTCATCAAATCAATTTCTGCCCAGCCGGGAATCCAACCCGGAACCTCTTGCGTGGTAGACCGGCATGTTGACCACTGCACCGCTCATGTCGTCATTTATTAATATTTCCCTATTTTCAACCGAAAATAAGGATGGCGGCTTCTTGCCGAGTTTCAAGTAGAGTCTCGTCTTAGTTCTAAAAGTTATAATTCAAAATGTTCAGTTTAGTAGTTTAATATTTTCAAATTAATCGTCAATCAGTGAGTCAGGTAGCGTTCGCCTGTTATAAAAAAAATGTATGACTGCATTCCATGTTCGGATCGGTAAAAAAACAAGTTTTTATTCGAGAGAGATTCAATAATTTTTTTTCAAATATTTCCAATAGTTTGTTGATTGAAGCCTTTGGAAAATGGTTTCGATATTTTTTTTGTAGCGTATGGCGAGAATGTTACGTTTAGTTTTAAATTTTATGATTAAAAAGACATATAGGTATTATAAATAGGTGCTTTCATACCTATGAAACCTTATTTCGTACTACTAATATTTTCTTGAATTAGGTATTTAACAATCGCTGGAACAAAAGCGCAAAATGTTAAAAAGGGCCTTAATTTTTTTTAAGAAACAAAAATTTAATTAAGGATTTTGCCAAAAAATCGTAAGTAATAAGAAATACTTAGTTATTTATTTATTTTTCAGTTTTATGTGGTTATCTAATATAAAATCATATTTCATTAGAAAACTCGTGAAAATGTAATCAGTTTCTACTGAAAAAAATATAATACTTTTTCTATGATTAAAACTTTACTATGTAATATGTGCGTCTTTCAAATATGTACCTACTAGATACTAACTTCTTCCACTTATTTTTTCAAGCAAAATATGCATTAGCATTCGGTATTAACGTGGCGTTTACACAGGACGACTTGGCAGGTGACTTGCTGGTCTATTTTAGTCGACTAGCGCTTTTTATCGACAATCGCTTGTAAATCGAAGCGCCGTCTTATTGAAATTAGGTTTGCGATTAGATTTTACAAGACGTGTTTGTTGATAAGAAGCACTTATTTATTAAAGCTTTGGTTTCCTAATATACTAAGAGCTGGCCCCGGAAATAGGTAGACAATTAACAGAGTGACGAAATCCCTCCTTCCTTGTTAGTTTGCTACATATTCGGGCACCTGGTAGATTTTCAGTGGGGGGGTGGGAGTGGTTGAGTAACAAAGGGGCTGAAAAAGCGATTGAAGGTGTAGCGGTGAGCAATAAAAGTCACCGATCCACAGTATAATAATTATACTTCCAAAATAAAGAACTTGTGACGGTTTTTCTTTACATGGCCTTAGCCAACAGCTTACATCATTTATACTGTATTCTTTAAATCACGTTTTTTTTTTCTTAAAGTGCCGCTTCATTATTGGGTTGGCCGTCAGCTCCTTGAATCACGTTAGAAATACTGTTTATCAGTGGCGTGCCCAGGCCTACAGGGTAGAGCAAGCCCGAACCCTCAAATCAAGCAATTTTTTTTACCAGCTCAAGCAAAAAAACAATGCATATTTTTTTTTCATACGATGATCTTTACCAAAATATCGATGCGACACACCCCAGCGCCATCTAGACTAATTCATAGATAACTCTCAAAAAATCACCAAAAGCACACCCCTTAAGCTTACTTTAATTATTCACAAAATGCTAGATGGCGTGACTTTATCGAATTATATTATTGCACGTAGAAAACTTCAATATCGTGATTCAGATCTCCATACATTTGTGCTACATGCACTTGCGTTTAATTTTAACCTTAGCCTTTCAGATTGCTACGAACGATTTATAAATATAATATAATATAAATTATTTTATTCAGTAACAGGAGATTACAAACTTAAAATTAATAATGGGATCGCCAGTTAAGTGCAAAGCACTTGTGTTAGGAATCCCGCTCCTCCATAACGAATATGGTGCACAATTTATTCTCCAGGGTAAATACTAAATAAAAACATGACAAAAGGAGAAAGAAAAATGAAAATTAATGAATGAATATAAAATAAAAATGTCTGCGTGCGCGTGTGTGTGTGTGTGTGTGTGTGTGTGTGTGTGTGTGTTTGTGTATGCCTATGTTCTTTGTTTCATTATGCTTAAGTAATGTTATTTAGGTGACTTAGGAAATTTAAAAATCAAACAAAGCCTCAGTTTCTTCATAGGTCATTGTTCGTAACAGCTCTTTAATTGAAGATTTGCATTCCTTTTTATTCATAGGATATATTACTAGTTTTTTATTGAATGTATTATATAAGTTAGCCGATTGGCGGCGGAATTGTCTCCTAGCAAAGACAGATTTAGCTCTGTCTAGTGGAGCCACAGCAAAGTTACGCCTCTTAGCTAGTTTTTGGGGGTCGTATTTTAAGGTTTTGTGTAATCTTAGAACAGCGTTAAGAATATATAGTTGTCTAACCGAAAGAAGATCACAGAGGCTGTATAAGCTAGAGGTTGGAAATCTGTATGGTTTAAAGTGCATTACTTTTAAAAGTGATCTTTGAACTCTTTCTAATTCTAGAAGCTTAGTTTTAGTGGCACCACCCCAAACTGGAATACAGTAAACGAGGATTGATTCTACCAGCGAGATATAGATCCGTTTTAAAAGGTTTTTATCAGCGACATGTCTCAAGTTCTTAAAAGCCCATATCATTTTGCGCGTTCTGGTCATAATGAGTTCCAGGTGAGCATGCCAGGACAACCGCTGATCAATCACCACCCCAAGATATTTGATGTTTTGAACTTTTTTAATGATATTACATGGGCAATCAACGACAATATTATCACAGTTATGAATTTTTAATTGGAAATCGGGTCCGGGTTGCGTATTGTCATATTTCGAAAATGCAATATAATTAGTTTTACTTATATTCAAAGTTAAGAGGTGTGTTTTTAACCAGCTAGCTATCACGGCAAGTCCTTTTTCTGCAGTTTGGCGTACAGAGTCCCAAGTTGGTCCTGTAAAAACTATAGCCGTATCGTCAGCATAGGAGTAGACTTGTCCGTTTTGAATTTGGATATTGCATAAGTGGTTAATGTATATTAAAAAAAGGGTTGGACCTAACACGCTTCCTTGTGGGACTCCATAGGAGACCATAGACAGTTCACTGATGTGTTGACCAATTTTAACTGCTTGCGTACGATCACTTAGGTAGTCAGCAAGCATTGCCAGTGGTGTTCCTCTGATGCCAATAGTTTCAAGCTTGTGTACCAGAATGGGGACAGAGACAGTATCAAAGGCTTTTTTCAAGTCTAGGAACACCGTGATACATTTATTGCCATTGTCTACTTCTTTAACAATGTGAGATGTCAATGCGATAACTGCATCTTCAGTTGAGATTCCATGCCGGAAGCCAAACTGTGACTCAGATAATAGGTTAAACTTCTCTAGGTAATTTATTAGTCTCTTATTTATTAATTTTTCTAATATCTTTGAAATAGTAGTAAGAACTGAGATAGGCCTATAGTTCGAGACGTCTGCTCTGTCCCCACTCTTGTACACAGGGGTTATAATTGCCTGTTTTAGAGCAGCAGGAAAAACACCTTTTACAAAACACAAATTAGCCAGGTGTGAAATTATAGGTACAACTTGTTCATTAGCCATTTTAAGAAAGCGAGTAGATATGTTATCCCAGCCCGGGGCGCTCTCAGATTTAAGACTCATTAAAATTGTATAGACCTCTTCAGGGTCAGTATCTAAAAGCACAAAAGAAGACGTTTGGGAACATTGGGAACTATTTGCACAGGTGTTATGTGTATTTGTATCCGAGATAATTTCCTCAGCCAATTTCTGTCCTATGTTTGTGAAAAAATTATTGACTAGATTAACAGACTTTTCAGGTGTGTGATTGTTTAATAATTCAGAATTTTTTGTTTTATCTCTATTACGGTATGTAATGTTGTTTATAGTTTTCCATAGATTTTTAGTGTTGTTGCTATTTTTAGACAAGAGTTCTCTTTCATATTTACGCTTTAGATTTTTGATTAAGTTATTGCAATGGTTACGATACCTCCTATATGTTATTTTAAGAATTTCATTATGAGGGTCACCACGAAGTTTTCTTTGCATATTGTTACGATTTCGGATACATCTGAGAATACCTAAAGTGATCCAAGGTTTAATAGTACGTTCTTTGCTCGAAATTAGTTTTGTAATAGTATTATCAAGTATGCACATTCTTATTTGGTTAATCAATTCATTGATAAGAGATGTTGGATCGTCATATGATAGTAAGTATGTTAAATTATTTTTCTTTAGGTCAAGTAATGCTTGCTCGAAATTAGTAATAGTTTTTTCTTTAAGACTTAAACTCTCTTGTTTAGAGGTAGACAGCTTTAAAAACACCATTTGATGGTCAGTGATAGTTGCGTCGAGTACTATAATAGAAGCTGTGTAATAGTTTTTATCCAATTTTAAAATTGTATGATCAAGGCAATTTCTTCCTCTAGTGGGCAAAGTATGTCCCGGGAGAAGGCCATGCATAGCCAGCATATTAAGGTAAGAAATTCTATTAATGCGTTGGTAAGGTTGTTCATCAATGTTATTAATTATATTTATATTTATGTCCCCAGTTATTATAATATTTCTATGGGTCTTTAAGGAATCTAAGTGTGTGTATAGAGAGGAAATGAAATTTTCAGCATATTTTTTTTTCATACGATGATCTTTACCAAAATATCGATGCGACACACCCCAGCGCCATCTAGACTAATTCATAGATAACTCTCAAAAAATCACCAAAAGCACACCCCTTAAGCTTACTTTAATTATTCACAAAATGCTAGATGGCGTGACTTTATCGAATTATATTATTGTGTAATCAAAACTAAATTTCTCGTGTGTCACTCATAATAAATATCTAAATCAATTCACAAAATAATAGCGTCACTGAGCTTTTGCTAGATAATTTCAATCCTATCTCCTGCATTCCAAACAAACACTATTGTCGTTCAAATGAAAGACGCAAAACTAACCTTACTTATTTATGTTTATAAGAACAACCAACAATGTAAACAAGTCCACTACAAAATTACGATACTTACATTGAAGAATATTATATTTCTTTGCAAAATACTCAAAAGAAAAGGTTTATTACCGGACTGCAAGGAAAGAGTTATTTTGTATTTCTCTTGGATCGACCCGACTCGTGGACACTTTCAAAGAGAATAAACATTCCATCACATAAAACCATTATCAATCATTAAACTGAAATTTAAACTCATTTTTAACACAAAAACACTATTTTAGGCAAAACACTTGTTGTTTCAAAACAGCTGTCGTCACAGATTGAATCAACTTCACACTCCTCAGCGCGTTGTGCAGTCTACCGAACTGGAGCGAACTTCGGAGGCAAGCCGGCTTTCGCACGGCATTGTGTAGTTCTCATAGAATCTATAGATACGTACAGCAGTACTATGTATGCGGGTAGCACTTTTGTTGATGTTAGAAGAGAGCGGATATATACAGATCGCAAAGCCCGGTTGCAAGCCAACGAGTGCGAGGGAGATAAATGCATTGTAGAGGGTTTATTGAGAAAAGTAATGCAGTTTAGCGACTTGTCTATCGATCAGTTGTTGTAAAAATTGAATTTGTGGTTATTGATTATTGAAAATTAACATTTGTTAATAATATTGTGTTGTAATTAATTACGATTCATTGGTGTAGTGTTAGCAAGTTATTGTTAGGGCAAGCCGGGCTTTTGGGCTTGTATGGAGGTACCGCCACTGCTGTTTATATATAATTGTGTATGATTTCAATTACAATTTTAATTACAATTAAGCGATTAATACTTCGCTTGAGGACAATTTTTCCTGGGCTGACTTATAGAGAGTCAAAAACGTCTAAAAGCAGCGAACGTTTATGTTTTTTTTTTCGGAACAAAAATAAAAATTTGACATAATTTGAAATTGTAAATAATAAGTTTTTTTACTCTGGTGAAAGAGGTCACACGGCACCATTACAACGGTATACAATTTACAGAGCTCTGGATTTGGTGTGGTATAATAGCAAGCCAATCACGTATCTAAATCGAATCTAATATTGCCAGGCATTTTGACTGGTGGAAAAGTAGTATTTCCGGGGCTAGCTCTTAGTCCATAAGATAACATTGTCGTCACATAGCTGCCGTAATATAAGATCGACCAGCAAGTCGGCTGCCAAGTCAAAACAACAACCCGTGTAAATACCGCATAATCCACTATTATCAAGAGTTCGATCAAGAGTGATTATTTAACTCCATTACCTTAAACGAATGACTTGAATGTGTTATATAATGGGTTCTTTCGCGCTAAGAAGCAATGTATTATTTTCATAATGGCCTTTTATAGCCTTCGTCAAGAATACTTTAATACGAATTGCCAATTGAAGTATTTTTGATATTTTAATTCGATAGCCTCTAGTTTTTTCGTTGCATCTGGCTGCGAAGAATCAATTATTTTTAATTAATTGAGTATGAAACGGATTGTCACTTTTTATCCAACATTGTAGGTACAATGTTGGAACAATCAGCTCATTAATTATGTCACTTACAGAATACTAATTATTACTTATATTAGATCGACTCGCACCAGATCTTATTCTCAGGCAGGAATCGAACACTATAAATGTATAGTTTAATGTTTGGACGTTTTTTACTCAATCACGTAAAACCGGCTGAACGGATTTGGAATAGCACACAGATAGTTAAAGCCTGTGGTAAAACATGGAAACGTTTTTATCTCGGTCAAAGGTTCCATAGCGATTTTTCGAATGTCCACGCGGACGAAGTCCGATCGTATAAAAATAGCATTGTGAATGCTAAAATCTCTGTATCACTTTTCAAAACTCAAATTCATAATATTATTACTTATTCAAATTATGCTTACATTGATAAGACATTGGCTATTTTCAATGTTGAGCTTTTATAGTACAGTGAACGATGTTTCTGTGTGCTACAAAGGTTATAGATTACTTTGTTTGTCTTTGTCCCTACAATAAAATATATTAAAATTATACAAGCCCCCTCTGTATACCTAATCGCAGTGCATGCATATCCAATCCTGGCTGCATAGTTGCTAACTCTGACACTCCACAACCAACTCATTCCCGCTGCAAGTATTTCAGATATAGCATATTACGCCGCAATTTCCAGTCTAGAACAAATTACTGAGCGCACTGAGTTTCCATCGACTCACGATTTTGATGGGTCTGTAATAGGAAAACATGGTGTGGAAAGTCTCTATTTTTATATAGAAAATGTACAGTTGTAGTCACAAAAACACATGACAAGCTAAAGAGTTTCTCTAGTTGCTACAAATGTTAAATTGCATATAAACCTCACAGTTGATTGTAAAAAAAAACAGAAAATCACCAAAAGCGATTGCGTAGGTTCATTTTTTGGCGTAAACAATAGCGAAAACGTTTTGAATTCTACATCAAATTACACTTTATTGTATTATGAAGTTGCTTCCATTACTATTATTTACTTAAATTGTGATAATAATAATTATAAAAAAACAACGAAAAACATTGAAAAAGTGCAGAAGTGAGGTTATTTTCCTTACACTTTACATGTAAAGAAAAAGACAGAGACAAATGTTTCAGCGTAACCGAGCCTTAAATTGAATGTTTATCTAGTATTATTTACAACATGTTGGTTGGGGATCGATTTGTGTTTGCTCTGTACAGTGCACTGAGCAAGTAATTTAGTACAGTGTTTAAAATATATAATTTTCTGACTGATAACAAATCACTAGAGTAGAGGAGTAAAGTATGTCTGTTGAGAAGTCACGTGGTTTTAAAATACATCACTTTCAATAATGATCTTTGAGCTCTCTCCAAGTCTAGAAATCTATACTCCGACTTTTCATTCGGTGCAGTAATTTGACAGCTCCAGTGTGCGTGGTGACAGCCACGCAAGTTGCTAATCACCCCAGTGGGCACACTGGAGCTGTCAAATTACTGCACCAAATTAAAAGTCGGAGTATAATTTTGTTTGCCCCACCCCATAAAGTTAAGCAATACGACACGAATTCTCGCTTTGTAACGTCATGTTACAATACACCCCGTAACACCAGGCAGCTTACCACCATCTTTATGCATTTTGTCGTGCGTCAATGGAAACAGTACACGACAGTCAAAGCATTGTTAGCGTGTCTAGGCAATTGTCAAATCAGTTTAACGTTAGAGCAAGGGAGGCACGTGATTAAGTATTATCATTGTTATGTGATTTTGTTGTGGACAGACGCTGTCTTTGTCAATGTAAAATGACATTACCAATACTATTACAAGATGAGCAGGGGCTCTATTTCCATTTTCGATAGTTTTTGCAGATAAGCGATCCTTAACTTAAGGCTGTCTTAGAAATTGAGCGGCTCTCAAATTTTGAATTGAGTATGAGTTAAGGCGGTCTCAACTGTGTGAGGAGCTCTCAACTATTTAAGCAGCGTTTGAGTATTCGGCCGTTACATTGCTATCGTAATCGCTCTGATTTGACAGATGTATGTGATACATTGCTACTTTTCTTTGGCAAGTTTTTATTTGTGCCAAAACGAAGTAGCAATGTATCAAATCACATACATGTGTCAAAGTACAGTTTAAATTAACTTCAATGCTTTTAGAAACAATCACACCCGCAGGTACCATAATTATTATGTGGAGCTCGATGGCGCATTGGGTTAGCGCATATTCACCTGAGATAGTGGAAGCAACTTTCGGAATGGTTGGTTAAGGGATTGGTGACAATAAGATCTCGAACACCGGAAGATACGTTAAGCCATTGGCCCGGTCCAATCCGAAGTGGGTCGCGTGGTGGGTTATGGCTCGTGCTCTTTTTTCACCCTTAAGAAAGGCCTGTCCCCCATCAGTGGGGACAGTAATAGTGTTCTAAAAGCATATTTTTAATTGAAACCGTTTTTTGTCTGAACAGATATTTTTTTGTTGTTTTGCGTTAGAATTTTAATTTAACGGGGTATTTACACGGAGCGACTTGGCAGGAACTTGGCAGGCGACTTTAGTCAATTAGCGCTTTTTAGCGACAGTCACTTGTTATATCGATTCGCCACCTCATTGAAATTAGGTTTGCGATTAGATTTTACCAGCGATTGTCGATAATAGCGCTAGTTGACTAAACTCGCCTGACAAGTTGCCTGCCAGCTCGCTCCATGTAAGTACCCCATAAATATTTTTTTAATAATTAAACTTACTGATAACTTTCAGATGATGATCTTAAAATTAACCCTGAATCAACCATCAAATAATTCATTTCATGTTTTTAAAACAAAAACAATCGTTCCAATAAATTCAATCGAGCGAATGTAATCATCACTGCTATCTGCCATCACAAAACGGTACGTCACTACAACAAACAAAGTTTTTTTTATCATAGCGTAACCTTAGACCTCCCAATAAGCAGTCGTCTGAGATTTTTAATTTAGATAAAAAAAAATAGAAGAGTAGATGCCATCAGTTCGCGTTCGGCCGCCGCGCGCCGGCGGAGGTAGGCGGATAGGTGGAAATTGTGTCATAGATGTAGAAAAAACAACGTAACATAACACACATGAAGAGACAGATGTGTAACTTGATCTTAAGATTTTTAAATTTGAGATTTTGGGGGTTACTCCCGAACGCGATCGAGAACTGGAGATCGAATTGGTATCGAGTAAACGTCAAAACGGTAAACTGGAAACAATGGAAACCGTTTACAATGTACCAAAATAACAGATTATTGACGTTTATTCGATCCCGATGTGAACTCGATCTCGTTCATTCCCGTTGAAAGTAGGGGGGCTTAGGACTTAAAAGCTAATTATTAAATATAAACAAAAGTATGACTAAATGTATAAAAAGTTTCTACAAATTTTATTATTCCAGTGTGCCAGAAAGTAGTTAATATTAAACTTGCAAATTCCGATAAAACATTTAACAAACTATGTAACCAACGCATAAAACAATAGGATCTATAGGTTACTTAGGGATAACGTTTGCTATGAATCAGGACCGTATGTCTGAAAGTCCCTCTGTTATTTAAATAAATTCAACTAAGATAATTATTGGGAAAAGTATGATTGAGAAAAATAAATAAGAATTCTAGTTATAGCAACTGAACGAATAGCAATTGGGTGAATAGCAACTGGATCAATATTTTCGCAAGTTGCTATCTCAATTTTATTTGCTCAGTTGCTCTATGTGTAATACACAAAAACTGTTTTAGGCGATGCTATTTCATTAATTTGTTTTTACCCAACCAAAATAGTAGGTAAACAATATCAAACTTGTCGTATCCACAGAAAAGCTACTCCGTTGTTTTATTGCATACGTCCACATTTATTTCTTGTTTAGCTTCACTTAACATGATGAAGCATGCTGGCGGCCATCAAGGGTTGTTATTTATCCAACAGGTATAATGAACCTTAGGCCGTCGTAATAAGGCTTTGTTTAAATAGGTTTGTTTCATTTGCATTTTACGGTGCAGTCAAATTTTGGGCTTCATCTCGGAAGGTGGGATAAGGAATGGCTGAATAAGATAATGTTACAGCATGATTTAGAAAGAAATTGCGTTTGTTGATGTAATGAGGAATTTTAATAGGTAGAGAAGTTGTCAAAATATACACCACCACAGGCAGGTTACCTGGTACAACGTACGTTTTAGCTGGTATATAGCATGTTGGATGGCATATTATCTAAAACTATGATACAATATTATTATTTTTCTGTATAAAAATACATCTTGGTCAAAAATATTTGTCTGTTTTTCGTGATTTTAGGCTTCCTTTCATACGTAAAGTTGTTATGAAAATTGAACACTATAATTTATTCGTTAATATCTTTTCAATTAATTAATTGAACGAAAAAACCAAGGATAGCTCGAATTACGAATTATTTTTGATTGATCAAATGATCAATCAACAGTAGAAAACTTATTTTTAATGCACAACCACTTGATAGTTAAAAGCTCCATATAACAGCTTATAAACAATCAAGCTAAAGCTACCAGCCCTATTAATCAAAGCACTCAAAAAGACAGTGAGTTCATTTCCAAGCTAGGAGAGATGTCAGTTTTTTTAACAGCAATAAAAAGGAGAGTCGGTCCGATTCGTTAGAACCACACACTGCATTTTTGCAGAAAATACGAACACAACCGAAATCTGCATGACAGTGAAAAGGTCTCAAATGGAATATTGATTCGTCAGCCTGTAGCCTCAATGAGAGAGATTGTTTGGCTTTTTATTAGTAATTCTTTTAGTAAGCACTAATTTAGTTTTAAGTCCTCTGAAATAAGTACTTAATCAAAGTTTTACGTTTGTATATTTTGTACTTATTCCTAATTAAAATTGTTAGACATATTATTACAAATTAAGTGAGAATAACCTAACAAAACATCTGCTAGTTAATTGGCTTAGATTCAATGTTTGAACGTAAATTAAAAGAGGCTAACTAAGTCGTTAATGAACTAAATTAAGTATTTATCAAGTAGGTACTTATTTACTTTACCCCCTATTGTCTGTATACCCTAAGTATCATAAAATAAATAACGCCACAGAAGCAATTGATATGTTAATTTTCTACCTACGACTTTACAGCCAAGAACGGGAAAGTAGTAAAACAAAATTTAGTAATAAACTTAGCTAAAAAAAACCAGCTCCGATCCTCACAAAAAGCCAGAGGCACTTAATTTATTCAGTAGCAAAGTGTGTGACTCCCTACGTTTCTTATGCAAATCACTTAGATATTTACGACTTAGGGGATGAGCAAAGAGTAAAGAGTGAATTTTTCAGATACACAATATTCCCTGATGACTTGCAGTTTTGTCATTTCTGTTGCCTTTTAAGTATTTTTAATTTAGAACTTGAGGGAAGAATTAGCAGTGATATTTCTTGCAATATAACGGTCACCATCTACTTAAAAATGAGCTCGGTTTAACGACGTATTAGGAGTTTTGACAGAAAAAAATAAGAATAGGAAAAAAAAAGTAACTTTTATTTCTTAATGTAAAAAAATCTGAGGATGTCCTCTCTTCTTGAACTATGTAAATTTATTTTGTATTAAGGCACTTACGCACAGTATTTAAGACAAAAAACTTTACATAGATTGCAGAGCTGTACCACCACTGGTTGCCTTCATAATCTTTGCGAAAAGGGTGCGCTCAAAGTTCTAAAATAAAATAATGTGTGACCGCGTGCTTTTGTGTTTTGATTAATACGATTTTGTGTTTAAATTTGTAAAACCATTGTTTTCTTCAAAGATATAATTGTTTATTTAGTAAATGAATAATTTTAATACGTCATTTTTCTAAATTAATCAAAAAGAGATTAGTTTTTTTATAGCTCTGTGTTCAATAAGTTGATGAGGTACATGATAAATCTTTCATAACATAAAAAAAGTTTAATCAGGTTTCCCATGATCCATACATGGATTTTTATGTCTGAGAAAAAAATACTTGTTGGTTTTAAAACCCTTAAGCCACCCTTTATAATTTACAAGACAAAAAAATAGCTTGGGTATCGGAATGAATATTACTATGACACAATTGAGTTTAGAATATTATTAAATCTGGTCCGATTGACGTCACAACTGGCCCTTTCTGGTGAAGTCACGTGGAATGAATGGTTGAATACTGTCCTAGTTTTTTATTGTGCTTGGGCTATTACCAACCGCCATTATTCATGTAAATAAATCACGAGTTCAATTTTTATAACTTTTATTGACACAAACCCCGTTAGCAATGGTTTTTTCACGATGATTTATTTTTATAAATAAGTAAATATTTTTTTTAACTTTCTGGTCTATGTGAAAATAAATCTTCGTTAGTCAAAATGCATCGCTTCGTAATAAAAAGTGTAAAAAAGACAGCAGCAGTGTAAAAGACGGTTTAACTTTCGAGTCAGGCGAAAAAAATAATTCATAAGTTTACGCTCGTTACAAAAATAAAAAGGATCAACTTATTTTGTTTGAGGCTTAGGTACTCTTATTTAAGTTAAACAGTTCTTTTTATATCAAAAGGACTCGAGACATGAGTTGATCGTAAGCTAAAAGGATTAGCCCCAGTACGTAAGCCTATTAGTACAAAAGAAAACACATTGGCTAAAGAAACACTTTTATTAAATATGAAATGAAATGTTTATCCCATTTATTTTTATTCAGCAGTCAAAATGTGTAAAGAAGTGAGAGGTTTTATCTCAAGAAAATATATTTATAAATTATCACAAAACTACAAAAAGGGCGGACGGTCGTAACCCTTTTTCAACAATTTAGGGATATCATTTTTTCGAAGCAGTCCTTTCACCACAAACCACAATACACCAGCAACCGCCTTCAGCCCTTACAATAAGGTTCAAATTCGGCTACCATTCAAGGTTTAAAAACTTGAAACTTGGACGAATTCTACGGACCAGTTTGACTACAAATCGTGATAATTGCCTTTGGGTTTGATAATAGGAGACGTGCAAGCATCAGTAACAGGCGTTTCTCTCATGTATAAAGAGTTATTCTTGATATCACAAAAGATAAGGTGGTTATAGTCACGACTGAGCTTTTTGGGTAAACTTTGTGATATTACACGTAATAGTTATCATGTTATGTGATCTTGAATGTGCTCTATTTGAATTTTAATCAAATGGCTGCGGTTGACTTCATTCTGGCTGTGTTGACGTTAACATGGTTGAATAACTCAAAGTAAAAAAGCATATAGGTACCAGCATTTTTCATGAATACTTTTCAGTTTTAAAGTTCAAATGTTATAGCTGTACGCACACTTACCACCTCTTACGATCTTCATTATCCAGTTTCCAATATCCATTGATTTAAAGACTATATATACTAATTATTTAAGTTATAGCTACCATATAAAAAACTAACAAAAATTACCTAAGCCTTTCATGACTTGCATACAATAAAATATTCTTGCTCTCATATAAAAAATGTAGGATAAGTACAGAAAATAACTTTAGAAAAAGATGTCACAACAACAAGTGACTCGGTAACTTTTTTCTGCAATTAAACGACTTCCCATTAATACTCATTCACTAACTAAAGGGTCTAAAATAGCAGAATATAAATTTGAACTAATTGCAACTTGTGGCATTTTTAGTCGTGCTTAATCTTGCTTTATGCGAGACACAGTTCAACCGTCTGACAGTTAAGTTAAACAGGTGTCTACTTGAATGGTATTGTAACTGGGATACTTAGCCAGGTAGATACTATTATAAAGGAACGCTCAATTAAATTAATTGGCGTTGTTATAAAGGAGTGTTCACATTGACAGGGGTTTTTAGGCAATTATTTAAGTTGAATATTTTCGTTTTAGGTATACTCGTATTCTAAAATGGTAAATGACTTCTAAAAAATTATTTATGTGCGTTAGATACATTATTTTGTTGTCTCTATTTATTTTCATATTATCTTGTGTAGTTACCATCACAATTTAATGTTTTATATTATCTTTACTATTAATTGATATAATATAGGTGTATTTCGTTGTTGTTCGTTGGTGTAAAACACTTTTTGATATGGTAAGTAGTTAATATTGTTATTATAATCGTCTCTATATGTATCTTAAGACCTAGCTACAGCTGCTGAATTATGTACATTATTTATATGCTCATGATCTTCGGAAAACCATTCACGATAAATGTTTGTTTTATTTTCTTTCAATCTAATTGTTTACTGTCCTTTTTGTTCGAAATACTAAAATGATCTTACAAACTCAAGTCTACAGACTCCCTTACTTCGTTCACTGCATAGGAGATGCTACAACCCGATGGTTTCCATTAAAGGACTATTAATTACCCATTACAAATGGTAGTGGCGAATTACAATGGAATAATAGAGAGTTGTTAGATTATTTATATCGATTTCGCATTCGATTGACGCTGATGCCTCCAGATTGCCATTGACATCACAATTGAATGATTGCTTTGTAATAATTGTAAGAATTTATTAATTGATTTTCTTATATAGTGCATTGCATAATACGTAGTAATTAAATTCTACTCATTGGAACTTTAATCTCCTTCTCGTTTATATAATAAACTTCTATTAATTATATTGTACCTAATATTTAATGTATTCTTACTGAAATAAAGATAATTTTCTCTGATGGCACGGTTCGCACCAAATAACTTAATGAATTATTATTTTCGGGATATTCTGATTTTATATGACAGATAAAACTCGGTTTTAATAGTTTATGTACTATTTTTGCCAGCGATATAGGAAAGACTCCAATTTAAGAATTTATTCAACATTTTATCAGTATACCATCAGCAAAAACAGGAATTCACAAATGAATAGCTATAAATTTTCATACAACCTTGCGTGTCGCTAGCAGATGGTTCTTATCTCTAGAGAAAGAAAGTACAACACTTTATATGTCAAAAACGACATTATACATTATTTCGTGGTAATCGACCATTTTATGGGTAGTCTGTTCTCATTAAGTACCTGCTGTAAAATAATATTACTATTTAGTAGTAAGTACCTATATAATTGCTAGAAAAAATGAAATGTGAATTTAAAAAATATTGTATTGTATCCGTAGTGAAATACGGCCAATGCGCCAAAGTGGCCGGCCAAGTGCGAATCGCGCACGAAGGGTTCAAAAAACAGCAAAAAAAAAAACACGTTTATTGTATGGGAGCCCCACTTAAACATTTATTTTATTCTGTTTTTAGTATTTGTTGTTATAGCGGCAACAGAAATTACATAATCTGTGAAATTTTCAGCTATCACGGTTCATGAGATACAGCCTGGTGACAGACATAGACAGACGGGCAGTGGAGTCTTAGTAATAGGGTCCCGTGTTACCCTTTGGATACGGAACCCTAAACGCGCGTACTAGATATAGTAACTATTAGTAGGCGCACGGCAGCTGCAAAGGAGTCGCAACGTCAGAAAAATTAAAAATCAAACCAAATACCAACTAATTATGGTACCAAAGTTCTTTCAGTTAAAAAGTGTTTTGTTTCAGTAGAAGATTATTCAGCGAAATATAAATAACTAACTTCCCGTGACTTTGTGCGCATAGACTTTATTCCAGGTCCCCATACGAACTTATCCCAAAATGTCTATAGCTCAGTGATAAACGGTCATCAAGCCAACGTAAGCCTCTAACAAGATTCAATCTCAGGACCTTTAGTGCAATATGCTGGATCACTATCGTTCGACCAAGCAGATAAACTAGGTTACCAAAAACTAAAAATTGACCCCACAAGGCACAGACAACCATTACCCGTAAATTAACACTTTACTCGTGTACCCTATTTAAGCTAGCTTCAGGCTAATTAAGATCATGCAAGTGCCGTACCGTTCAGTTGCAAGTTGTATTGCAATAACAATAGTTTAATAACAGGTGCTACTCCAGCCGAATTAGCTTCAGGCGAGGCGGACGTGCGTGCCCGCTCTGCTGCGCTTTGTGACCGGTGCGAGGGTTAAGATGAAGCAGGAGCGGGATTGTCTCTGAAAACACTAACTTTACATCCCCAAAGCGCGCAAAAGATGCCTTAAAACCCCTGTAGTTGCAGCACAGCAACCGGTCTTCTTATCTTAATATCTTAAAAGCACTAATTTGGGAGCGAAACAATCAAGTGTTAGTAAGACGAAGCGGAAGCGGGAGCAAACGAGCTTGCAGAAATCCATCGCTGAAAGCAACCCATCGAGAGGTAATTTGCATCTTTGTAAACACTTGCCTAGAAAGCAAGCCTAAACCAACCTTGTAGTTGCGGTATATATCTTTGAACGCACTTGTTACACTTCTTCCAGGCTTGTAAGCTAGAAAAAGCTTGCAAGAGAAAGCCATTAATGCTTACAAAGCCAAAGTCAAATAAGCTTTATTCAAATAAACTTAATTATTAAGTACTTTCGAATCGTCTATATTTTCCTACCACCTGTTCCAGACTTTTTTAACTGACGACAAGAAGAACGGGCGCAAGAAACTAATCAGCTGTAACATCCATAAGTAACGATATTTACAAACTTGAATATATCGTTACCAGATAATTACATCAGGGTGACAGGATTATTGGCAACAATAAGAGTCCATCTCTGAGACGCTGAAGGCAATTACTAAGCAATCAAGCTTGTAAGGTGAAATCGGTGATCAACCATGATAGTCATTTCGTATAATCCTATTCCTGGACCGACCGCAGTTGACTGTTGCTATGATGATGATTCCTGGATTTACGGTTACCTGACGCTATTTTTGGATTTAAACCTCTAGACCTACTTTCCACCAATAGGAATTGTCTCAGTTAGCAAAGAAACGCTTAAAAGTATTAAGCGAAACGGGTGTGCAATCACGTGATTAGTAAAGTATTCATAAAGATTCTCAATTTGTATCTTCGGAAATGAAAAAAAAACAGCTAATGTAATGCTAATATCCTATTATGAAGCTAGAAGTGAATTTCAGAAAGTGAATTGAATTTCCATCTAACAATGTTTAAGTTTAAGCCACTCATTTCCATGCTAAAAGTGTTCTTAACACCACAGTGCATGAACTACCTATAACTATTTAACACAAAGATACATATCAGTTTGATCAACACTAATTTGATTTCCAGTAGGGATCAGATTCAAAACCAAAACGTAAAACGTGACGTTAAAACTATTCAGACAATCTAATTCTAGTTAATATAAGTTTATTTGCTTAAAGATGGAAATATGCCTTGTATTAAAAGGTCATAGGATTCAGTATCATCTACGTTGTAAAATTTAAGGATAATAACCTCTTGTAGCTTATGGCTTATACCAAGTTTAAGCCCTAACGGGGTTTGATGTTCGTATGTAGACAAAGTGTTACATAGAGGTTTATTTCGCTAGACTTGGCTGACCGAGGAGGTCAATTCGTATATCTAATTGTAAATGGATGGATGAACGACATAACTGACTAATCCTGTCTTTGTTCCCAAACAAGTGGTCCACTGCAGTTAGGCAGTAAGTATACTTTTAGTTCCACTTTTGTTATAACAATACTACTTTCGACATGTGCAAGATGTATAGTGTTTAGTTTTTGGCATTCATAGGCTTATTGGTAATCTCTTATCGCCAGAATCGTCAAAGCCAACTTTTCCATAACAAACGTATCTTGACTACCCATCTTGTCGACATTACTATATTGACACGTAAGCTTCTATTATTATATGTTATGCCCATATTAAGTTCATCAAGTGGCTGCATCAATTTGCCGCGACAGGATGGATCTTGAAAATTGGATGGAGGTTCCATCTAAAAGCCCTATGTAAGTGATAAGGAATAAGAGGATATCTTCATCACGTTAGGCTCATATAGGATGGCCTTATGGAGTTCTTTAGCAGTTGCATAATATATATCAGAAAAAGTAAGAAGGCGGGTAATCGAGGGATGAATTATAAGAGACTCCTTACAGTAATCCATAACTTTGTATTAATTTCCAAAATGACTAAGGAGGCTCATATAAGATTACAATACTAGACACTCCAGCCAACACATAAATGAAATGTTAGTCAAAATTGTCCATTGCTATACGTAAGATAAGTTGTTTGCACACAGACATTGCAAGCTTGTGTCAGCCGCTGAATACATAATGCCTGGGTTTAGGTTTAGGCCTATATCTAAGGATTCGGGCTGACTGGTGTTTGCTAAATGCGGGATATTGGTCACTGGACGTCAATGTTTGGAGAAGGCTTTATCTTGGGGCTTCGTTTAGCTTCTGTGGGTATTATGTATCTTGGATACATCCAACAAGAATACCCTAGATGCCATTTAAACGAGAATTCTAAAGGGAAACCAAAGATTTTAGGCAAATATAACTTAGATGACAACGTAACGGTTTTGGTTATATCGTTCAGAATTGGCGCGATTCACAAGTACTTGTTGTATGGTCTGTGGCGCGATTGGAGCCCAGGTACTACGTTAGTTAGTTAGGCAGTACGTTTAGTTATAGTTTTTGGCGACATTTTTCGGAAAATCTACGAATGTCCACGTAGACGAAGTCACGGGTGGCCGCTAGTAATTACATAATAGGGCAGCTATATAGTGTTTTACTATAGTTACATAACATACTATTATTTTACCATACAAGTTTCCAAATCACATAGTAAAGGTACAAGTTAGTTTCCCATGTCGATCAGTCTGCTCGTTATACCATAAGCAGCCCATACGGCACCCAGGGTTGTCAATCTTATTGGTACACCATGATTCATCTTGATTCACCATGATGATCTTTTATACCATATTAAACAGCAAATAAATCATTATCTTATCTTATCTATCTTATCTTAAGTAGTAATATTATTTTGCAACTTTTTTGCTCTTTATAACATGCAAAATTAATAACTTGAACAGGCGTGAGATGATGAACGCAATTTTCATCTTTTTTGTTATATGCCAAAATTTCTATTATATTTTTAAAGCCTATAAGTAAGGGTTAAAACTCACTTTTATTTTATAAATAAAATAAAATGAAACATAAATTATGACAACTAATTATTCTTATGAATTCTTCAAACAGACAAAAAATATCTCATCTCTCTCTTTAAATTGTACATAACTATGGTAAGCAAAATAGTGAAATCATCGTTGTGCTCTAACGATGATAATTATGATAACTGATATTGACCACTCAGAGACATTTTTTGCCGAGTAATAATAAATATTTCCTAACTCAAAATCATTTACCCACCCTATTAAATCAATCAAACATAAGAAGAATTTTTTTTCATATACTTTCATAAAAACTATTTCAAACAGGTGAAGGTGACAACCCTAAGCACCCTGGTCCCCTGCCATAGAAGGTGCACCCCGCAACACTAGCGGTCTATAATTCAATTTCATATGCTGAGCATTTCAAATGTCAGGATTTGTGCAGTCCAACAATGGTCCAATGTCCTTATACGTGGTGAAAAGGCTCCATTGCAAATGTCAAGCTGTTTCCGCAATGGTTAAATTAAAGATGGGTGACCGTCTTCTTGTGTGAAAAGCTTTCGTATTATCTTCTATCTAGATTTATAAGATTCAAAGTCCTGACTGACTGATATATCAACGCATGACCCAAACCTTAGGGACTTGAAATTTTGTATGTACGTAGATACTTTATACCCGAGGGTAAAATAGGGAATGAAAGTTTGTATGAAAGTCCGTCAGTTTCAAAGTTAATATCTTCTTTTGTGTTAAGGCTGACGATTGAAAATAAAATTGACGTGTATCAGCGTTTTTGATAATTCTACCCCTGAAGGGGTGAAAAGGGGAATGAATTTGTGTATGGAAAATCCTTCATTTTCAAAGTAAAAATATATCATGTAGGTAGCGGATGCTAGTCTCATATAAAAGGAAGGGAAAAATCGTAAAGTACCTTCTTATTGACATAATGAAAATAATAAAATATTCGAAAAAAAAATTTTGATAGTGGATTAAGTGTATATTTTTAGGAGACGTGGTGCCATAACTAAAACAATAGGGACGACTTCCCATAAACTTTCCTTGACCGGTACTTGGTCTAGGAATACATTTTTGAAGCCAATTAAACTTACTTAAGTTAATTAATGTATACCTGATCTAGTATTTATACAAAGAAAATGTATTTTCCGTAAACATGTTGTTTGTGAAATCGGATATAATCACTATCAGTAGAGAAACATGATGGTATATATTTTACTAAGCAAAAGTATCAAGAGATAAAATCTAAATTAGAAACTGCGCCATTTCTACACATCGACTGACGTCTTATCACTGGTTTTCTCTTACAGTACGCACCTTTAGTAAACACATATAATTTGCGTTTGATATCAGACATTCTGCACTCATTTAATTGCGGACTTCAACTCGTTTATATTATATGATTGCCATCCATTCATAGCCTAAGAAGTCACAGTATATTCATTCTCTTGACTATACAAGAGGGTAGCGTCACAAAATAATAAATTTAAAGTTTTTTTCTAGGTAGAAGCGCCGCTCTGGCCGTATTCGAAAACACTTACGTCATTTGTTTTGTTTACTGACCTTACCTCGGTTTGGCCCGAGATTACCTACATTAAGTTCTGTCTTTGCCGTTACGTCTATGTGCCTGTTTACGGAGACGCGGGGCGTCTAGCGTGGCGTGCGGCGTGGCGTGCAGCGGCCCGCGTAATCGCACGCTTAAACACACACATATAGAAGTGTACGACGCGAGGCGTAAAGAGTACGTACCGCCGCACGCGACGCGCAACCTTGAATAAGGTTTGACTGGTTCAGCAATTACTTTATTCTGTGACAACCAATCAGCTAAAAAGCTAGCAAGTAACCCTGTATTTTATCGAATATCGAAACATGTTGATGTTATCTGCAAACAGTCGTGTACAGCTTTGTCGAGCACAGAGGCTGAATACATAGCCATGTGTGAAGCTGCTAAAGAAGCCACATTTCTGAAAAACTTGTTTATTGACTTGAATATAGATTTGACTCGGTTCAGCAATCTCAGTAAACAAGCACTATGTGTTTTACCTGGATTTTTTTAATTTGTTGCATACAAGATGTTCTTTTATACCATATCAAATGAAAAGGAAATATTTTTTTGTTAAATAAGTTTCCTATTTTTAACACCTTACGTCGTAATAAATCAAAAAAATTAAAAAACCCGCCTGCATAAAAATAAAGAAGGCATGAATAAAGAAAGTGACATTATAAATGATTAAAATTATATGCCTCCGACTGCATGTTATTATGACATGTTGCCTTTAATATTTATATAATCTTGTTTCCATCTTTTCAGTTGACTTGTCTTTTTATGCAGGCGGGTTTTTTAAATTTTTAAATTTATTTTTTTATTTATCTCTTTTTAGTTATTATATATTACGGTCATGATATACCTTTTTGAAATCCTTATAATTATGCCCTTTAATATGACACCCATATTGCAGTATTTTAAAAAAAAAAATGTTTTTTCACTACGTATAATAGCACCGAGCCGCCATGTTGGTTTTTTTATAACGCCACCTTCTTAAGAACACTTGGGCTGACAAGACAAATCTAACGATATCTTTAGAAATCCGTTCAGCCGTTTGAAAGATATAAAGAGTATTACATACAAACATACATACATACATACAAACATACTTACAAGATATGCGCGAAACACATAACCCTTTCTTTGCAGTCGGGTAAAAATGGAAGATCATTAAAGTTTTAGACCTCTGTATCGTCTTTACTCTGTGGCTTCTTCTACAGCACACTAACTATTGATTAACTACGGTAACAAGTTACTATAAGTTTTTATGATTATTGTAATTAAATGGTGTTAAAATGATGGCATTTTATTAAAACGCTTACAATTTTCTTTTATTTAATAAAAACATGAAATTGAATTTATACTTATGAATACCTGCTGTTCTATATAAAACTAAAATAGATCAAAGAAAATAATAATTTCAGTTCTCCATTCAACAGTTACATTGACATTATTCGATTTCAATATGTTTGTACCCGAGATAACAAAGTGATTGAAAATTCAAATATCAGTTATTGAAATATACCACGTAATTTAGCGGTTATGAATTGAAATGGAATTGAATGCCTGTTGTCGTTGAAAATCCTATGAATGCCCAAATAATTTTGGAGTAAATTAATGTACCTATATGGGTATTAAATTCGGTGATGAATACATTAGAAAGTCTTTGATGTGTAAACAATGGCAGCAACAGCAAAAGCAACTTTGAATGCAGTCTGCTAATGTGAAATCAGCTTCATCGTATGACTTAACAACTCATATAAAACCACCGTAAAATTATAGATTTGCGCAGAAAAAACAGCAATATCCCATAGCAACTGCACTGCTTCGAAACCAAAATTATAATTTTCCGCCATTTTGGAAAAACTGGAAGTTGTTGTTGCTACCTTTGCTTCTATATTATTCGTCCGGTAGAATAGAATAACACTTCAGCACAAGCTATAAGCACTTCAGAGCCTCAGTCACCGTCTCAAAGTTGCATGTTTTGAACTGTAAGGCGCTGTTCCTCCAGCCCCTTTACACCATCGGGGTACTAGACGCAGCGCAGGCTAACATATCAACCTCACATTGTAGATACTCTTTGGGTCCGCACCAAACGCTTTACTAATATATTTCTTATGCGAACTGCTAAAGAATGGAATCAGCTGCCTGCTGTGTTGCCCGATAGTTACAACCTTGGTCTCTTCAAAGCTAGAGTGGATAGACATTTTCTGGGGAGCATGCTACACCTTAGACCGCATCCTGTTCCAAGCAAGATGTTGGTCAAAAGCTTGCCCAGTTACTAATAAAAAATAGCACAAATACTTTGGGGTGTAGTACTAACGCACTAAGTATTTTCAATTAAAATTAACTATGTATTTAGTATTGGAATCAATAAAAATTTACTGTTGAACTATTGGAATTCTATAGCAAACATACATTTTCTGAAATTCATTCCATTGTACGAAATAAAAAAATAATATGAAAACGCTGCCTTTTTGGTAACAATAATTTTATTTTCATATTTTAATCCCATCGTTGTTTTGGCTAAATAGGTATATCAAACTAATAAAACCTTAATTGAATGTTTAGGTACTTGCTAAATTATGTACTGTAAATATGTAGCTCTACGTTGTATGAGTGGCAATAACTATCTTTAAAGTTTGAGGTTGACTTTGTCATAATAATATCATAAATAATAAACAAAACGTTGTAAAAATACTACAATTATTTTATTCAAACATGTTTGGATGAAAAATTGATAATTATGATTTGCTGCAACTCAACATAATATTTATCTAGAAATTTCAGATTTACCCTTACTACGAATTCGTTTCGAGACTTAAACTATATACAAATGTATTTATTACCATAATCATGAATATCTTTAAGTCCGAAGTAGGTACTTGTTGAAAACAAATAAAGATTTTAATTGATTTATTGATTTCAAATAAACGGTTTTGATCAAATATTATGCCTCTTACTGCAGGCTTACAATTTTCACTCTATTTTCCCCTTTTCACTCTCCAATTTGTAACATTAATAAGGGTATTTTTAAGAATAATCAATTTTTACATCAATATCGATTAGCAAATAACCTCGAAAAGCTGTTGCTAAATTTCTTTAAGCTTTAGTAAGGGCACTGATTGCCTTAACATGCGCCGTATGTTAATTCATTAACGCCCGAGCGGTCGCTGGCGACCGAGACACAATAGAAAATCTATTGTGTCTCATTTTCCGGGCGTTGAAGAGTTAAGTATATTTACTACAACAATATTTTGCTGTAAGTCTGATTATGTAGTCTGTTCATGAATATGAAATACTTCAAAACAAGGCTGAATCGAGTTTCTATGCGTAGTGATTTTGAATTTATTTCACTATAACTCATATTCGTTTGGAGCACTAAATTTAAACCAAAGAACATTGTATTAATATATATGGGCTACGATTGAACGGTTTAAAGATACAATAATGTAGATTCTGGTATTCAAATGGCTTTTGTTGTCTTTAAACTCTTTTAGCTTTTGACTCTTTTTGTTTTTTAATATAGTTTCTTATTTAAAAATCAAACGTGCAGATAGTGAAATGTGGTAAAGCAATTTGAATTACCTATACTATTTGTGAAGCTATTGATTATATACTCACTTAAGTTCTTAGTTGTTATCTATCAGTTATTAAAAAGACAAACAAAAATATTAGTAGGTACAAGTTAATAACACTCGATGGTGATGTAGAAAGAATATAATTATGATGATTAAATTCATATTTTCATCAAGAAGGGCAGAGCTTTCACCGCGTCCAAGCCCTCAACAACTAAATCATAATCAATATGCAAAAATACGTAATGGAATCACTCAATCAAACTAATGCACCGATGAATAGAATAGTGATTTATTACTCGCCGAATAAGAAAAATGACTATAAAACAGAAGAACCGTTTATATGGTACGATTGGACCACGATCTGAATCGTATGACGTCATAAAATTGACAACATTTCAAAATTTTTGTCCAGTGTTTTTATTTGTTATTTAGAAATTACTGATGAAAACAAGAGACACGTATTTTTTTTCTTTTTCATAATTTTTATTTTAAGTCATCATAATATTAATTTGAAAACTTATTCATTATAAAAGAGCGTAAGTGCCGTTTAAAGGATTTCTGGCGGACAATCCTTTGCCCATATGCCAATAAAAAGGATTTTTTCACATATTTCGTTAAATAATTGATCAAAAACCTCGAAAAATTATGTACCTTGTCAGAAATTGACAAACGTCGAAATGGTTAACGATTTAAGGTACCTTGCAAATAATGAATACATGTCAATTACAGCTGAGAAATTGCTAATGAGCAACTGTCACCAGGGGGCCTAGTACGAGTTCTGTTCTCACCTCACTTCGTGAATAGTATCGGATATACTGACTTGCAGAGAAGAACTATTATAATATGCGGATCATTGTGGGATTTGTGGGTGCATCTTCGGAAGTGATGGAAAAGTAAGATCACCAGGTGGACCCTCGTTTTTATATTTTATAGATAAACATAAGCTAAGACCCTTGGCAACTATAAATGAAATTTCCGTAAAGCGCATAGAAGATAGAATAAGGAATGAATTATAAATAATCGTGTAATGTAAAGAGTGTTTTTATAAAAAGTCTCTTCAGCGGATTATGGGGCATCGTGGCTTTTTGCCTGATTTAGATTTATGTCTGTTTCGATAATGAACTAGTAATACATTTTATGTGTTACAAATAGATCGGCGATGTTGATGGATTGTTAGCCCCCGGTTGGCCCGAATTAAGGGTTTTTGTGGGAGTTTCTAAAGTATCGCAAAAACGTTGCTATCATTACGCTATTAGATCAGAAATTAAATGGTAGAGAGTAAATACGTAAACAAGATGATAGTGCTCCAGTTTTTTGGTTGTGATTGGAAAATCAAAGTGTTGACATTATCTTGATATTGATGAGTCTGAAATTTTCCATAATTTCTAGAAAGCTATCCTTGGTAAAGATATGCACTTTAGCAAAGCCGAAAATGATAAACCTCATTGATTTTGTTATGTGCTTATTTAGAGGGAGACAGCTAACATTGAGAGTCGTGTGATTGATAATGATGCTGATGGTGGATAATATAAAAATAATAATTTATATGCTGGTAACCAATGGAACAATAGAGGAAATCAGATTATTTTTCGGTTTTTTTTAATGTTGCCTAGACTTCATACTCATATTGAATCAAAATAACAGAAATCAGACTCCAAACCCATTTTCGCAATTTAGGTTTCCTGATTTAGAGATAGATTCTCAAATTGTCTAAAAAGATAAAATAGCATAAAAATATTGTAAGTAAAATTACTGTTACATTGTAACAATTTAATCTAATACTACTTACTAGGTCCCGTTCAAGATAAAGCCTTTGATGTATCTAGTGATATATCAGAAGTAGTAAGTAAGTAGAACTTTAACAAAGTTTTAAAATGAATAATTTTATTTATTAGTAAATACTAATACTAACTAAGATTCTTGCAAAATTATTTAACTTCGACTTTAATCAAGTGATTTTCATCGACTTTAATCAATAGTCAAGTGATTTTCAAGCGTGTTCTTCTCTAACTCTCATGATAATGATTTATCAATTTGAAATAAAAGTAGTTACTTTGTTAGGTTACAAATTATTGGTATGTTTGTCTAAAAGAACCTGAACCACGAAATTAGAATGTAAATTTTCCTACATAACGAATAGTCGAGCGAGTAATTGTGCTAGTTCCGGAACTTACTTACTTCTGCTACTATCCGGGTAGCCGGCTACCCGGCTTCGTGTAAGAATGATATTATTAATCTGAGTTGATTGTGCTTGAGATACGATGATAGATTAACGGACAGTACGACTACGAAAACTGGGGTATTATCGTTACGTTACCAAGAACTGACCGTTGATTTTTTTTCTTCGCCTTTGTGTGTGATATGTACGGGGTGAAATCGAAATTTGTGGTGTGGCTTAGACCGTCAAACTGAACAATTTTGCGCTGCTGCATTAAAAAAAAACAAAAATTATTTATTTGTGTCTATACATTTTTAACAAAATCAAATTAACGTTAATAACCACATTAGTCAAAGACTGTGTCGCAGCTATTAGCGCCCACCTCGAAATTATAGAATTATAAGAGTTTCCGTCCGTCCGTCCACCAATCCGCATTGGGCCCGCGTGGTGGGTTATGGCCCATCCTCCTTACCACCCATAAGGAAGGCCTGTGCCCCAGCAGTGGGGACATCAAAAATGGCTGATGGACAAGAGTTTCCGTAGATAGTAGCCGTCGGGTGGGGCTGGAGTACATCTTCCTTTTTTCATTCTAAAAGCCCCACCGGACTTCAATAGACGTGTTTTATTATAACAATGATAATGCGTATCTAATGATTTGTATATTATTTCTTGCTTTTTAGAGGCAGGTTTTTGAAGTCGTTTTTTTTGTTTTTTAAACGATTTTTTTATTTTTACTGTAAGTTCCTTCTGTATTAGGTAGTGAAGGTATATTATTTAGATAGAAAAACTCAAAATAAAACTCATTCGAACAAAAAAAGAATCATCAAAATCGGTTCATAAAATGTCGAAGATACGCGCGAACAACGATAAAAACAACAAAAAAAACATACAATCGAATTGAGAACCTCCTCTTTTTGTTGCAGTCGGTTAAAAAATTTCTTTCCAAACTTTAGTCCATAGTTCCCGTGACGTCACTGCTACAGTACAACCTATCTGTGAGAGCATTCATCATAGCAGCCAACGGGCGCCTCGTGTTAGTCAAACGGTCTGTTGTTGCTTAACGCCCAGACGCGAAATGGAATACCAAATGAATGATTATACTTTTGTATGTAGAGCTCTTGGGAGGGGAGCAATTTTAAATGGGGATTAGTGACACGTTTTCGTAACTAATGAGACTGGGGAAAACTTTATGAGTAACTCATTTCTTATTAAATTAACTAGTGTCTCTGTTAACCTCGCGTTGGTGATATTTTTCAAATGTCTGAAATACGATTTTCCCCATATTTCCGCCATTTTGAAAAAAAATCTAAAACTGAATCAACAACAAAAAATATATGATTATAGAACCAGCAAAATTTCAACAGAATCGGTAGAGAAATGCGACCTAAAGAGGAGAACAGACGGACAGCGGAACAGCGGAGATGCTTCGCTCGCTTTTTAATTTTCTTTATCCTTATTTTTTTAAGGACATGTGTTTTATTGAATAAATACCTAGTATGCAAGGAAATGTTGCCTACTTTTAAATAATTATCTTTTTTAGTATGTATTTTTTATTATAAACTAGGTGTACGAGTACATAAGTTAAATAAAGAACATAGCAAACATTGAATGTAAATCAACAAGAAGTTAAAAGCTCAGTTCCAATCCAACCATAAAAATATAATCAAACTCATTTTAAGGAGGTGAAAATCTAACACTTATTGCTAACTTCAAACTACTTTCAGACTACATCTGAGTATTGACAAATAACAATTAACAAATAACATTAAAGTTTATGACCCATACATACTTGGATTGCCCAATTTTAATTTTAATTTTATCTCTCTAATGCTTTACACATTACAAAACAATACGGTGTTGTGTAAAAGATCACTAACTGACATTTAGTACCAAGGCTACAAGGGACGATACGAGATTTACCACATTGGCAAACAATTTTCAACCTTAAACTCTTAGGAATAAAAGATCGAACTCTATATTAAGTAATTTAAATGTTTTTGTAAACGTTGTGATAAATAAGTTTGTGTATGTTGCATTTAATTTCCAATAAATCTAAGTGATATATGGTTTACCTTATTTATTTATCTATCTCTAAACATATATAATTTTCAATATACTGCCTTAATATCCGCAAAAAACTTCAAGCATAAAAAATCCTGCTAATATAAATAAAAAAACTTCAATTTATAAATTGATTTTAATAAGTGTAACAGAAAAAAATGTGTGTAAGTAGTAAGTTTTTCGTGAAATAATTAAGGACTTTTATACCCCCCATTTTGGATGAGTTTACCTATATAATAGGTAAGTAACATCCAAAAATTACTAGACTAATAATCATAAAAAATGGTAAATTTGAATGAAAATAAACCAAAACATTTGCAAATTATCCAGCCACAAAATTTTTCAAGTGTGCTCGCTCACGAGTGGTTTTTTTTTATTTCTACTCGTCACTTCTAAATAAGCATGGGAGGAAAAAGATCACCAATAGCTTACAGAAAGCCCAAAGCAAATTTTATGTCCACTATTAACCATCATTTGCACAAATCATGTAGGTAACCAAATGGTTATTTATCAAAAATATCGGCCAATAACTCAAAACACCTACTTACACCCCATTTGGGCCCGAAGGTAACCGTACACATCGGATTTATTACGCTATTAAGATCATTACGGTAGATTGACACGAAAAACCATAACCAACATTTATTTTCATAGTAACTAAACGAAGGGTGTTGGATTTTGGTCTCTGTTTCTAGGACTATAAAGTCCAGGGAATGGTTTTAGGGAACGGATAAAAAAATTGGTGGTATTAACAACTCAATACGTTTTTCAAATTAAATCGCCACAGTTGATGCTAGTAAAGTAGCTTGAGTTTTTCTGACTGTTTTTTTTTCAATTTTATAAGAATGAAATACTAAAACAGGCACAGTTTACAAAATATGAAAGTACAATCTGTACTCGGTTTGGTTGGTGGTAGGGCTTACTTGAAGGCTAGCTGGATACCAGTCTACCACCATCTTACCTAAGTCTGACGCCTTATCAACAATTTAAAAATTGTTGTGTTCCGGCATTTAGAAGTAAGATAGCCAGTTCCTCAGTGATGAGAATTCCGGATGTAGTGCGTTTCCACCTTCGGCCTTATCGTCACTTAATACCAGGTGAGGTGAAAGCCAAGTACTATCTTGTTGTGCATAAAAAAAATAGAAATCATACCATACACATCCAAGCATGGCATGATGAACGAAATATGTGTAATGCTACTGTAGGTATGCATTTTGTTGGAATGTACCTAAAATAAATTAAATAAAAAATATAGTTACTTACTGTAATTTTATTCTACTGTAACACAAACCTTAGCGTTACGTTAGCTTGCGCAACATAGTATTGTAGTAAAACAATAGCACCCCAATGTTAAGGCTACGCTTACAATTGTTTGAAAATTCCACGTTATGATGACCACGGACAAAACGTACTTGGGTTACGGCCATTCAATTTGTTTACTCTCCCATAATTTGGTATGTAGATCTTTTTAAGTCACTGTTGTTAAGATTGTTCTTTTTGGTTATATGATAAAGAATTTGAACCGGTAGATCATATATTTTACAAATTTTTTTTATTAACCTGATGCTTTTACTATTAGTTGTTGTACATTAAAACAGTTTTAGATTTAAATACCGGAGATCCTCTGTTAAACAAAATTTTGACATTAAAACTAAATTGACAAAGTACGTATAAGTACTGTGTAATTAAACTATTGGCCAATGCGCGCGGCTAGAGCTAGGCTATAGGCTAGGGCCTAGCTAAGCTATTGAAGGTCACGCGCATTAACCAAGGGCGCACACGGACCGAATTTCTTTCAAGGAATGGACTTTAATTATTCTTATTCCAAATCTTGTTAGTGCACTACACATCACCATTATGTGCAAGTTTGACAAAGAATAAAACATACCTCGTTAGAATGAAACATGGAAATAAATACCGAAGTAAGATATTAAAATGAAAAATAAACATACAAAGCTCGCAAAATAGCAAGAAATAATAAGATCCTTGTGTAAAACTAACCAGTCGTGACTTGCAGCTTTCGCTAAACTAGTGTTGTGTTGAAGCAAATGTCGATAGGAGATGTTATTTAATTTATTTCAAATTTTAATTCATTTCATTTGTATTTTTGATTCATTTCATTTGCATTTTTGGTGTACATACTTATTAACATTCATTGGTGATAAATGGATTCAAATCATTGTTGCTATAAAAATAATGGGTGAAATTTGATTTTTATATATATTACTATGTATTCTAAAAATCACTGATGGTACTTAGAATAGTTTTGTGAAAGCTTCTCACATTAAAATACTATCGGCCTTAACACAAAAGTTTTTAAATAGTTTAATTAAACACTGTTTAAATAATATGATGCTGTCTCTTTCAAATAATATTGTCAAAATACTGACAGCATCACAATCATTTAAACAGTGTCTAAGTTGAACACTCTTGTTAAACAGTGTTTTGTGGTAAGGATACATATATTTCTCATAACAGTAATCTATTAAAGTAATAAACTGATTAATTTTCCCCAATATCGATATCGATACTAAACAATAGCAAATGCACTGCACTAGACGCCGCAAGCTATCAACCCGAGCTATACATAACGACCGTCCGTAGCTCGTACGGAGCCTGTCGCTTAATGCAATTCATTGTACAGGGATCCTAGCCACAACCATACCCAGACCTCCCACCCCCCCTCAAAACTAACCGAAAACACTCCCCAAAACGGCAACAGATACAATTTCAGAGCTCTTATCATACTGGCCCTTGTGACGCTTGCATACAACTGTAGCCAGTTCTGTTAGACCTTTCCTGCCTCTCTTCTTTCGTATGTTTTATTGGGTTTTAGACGAAGCTTGAAAAAGGTCGCATGTCTATAGCTTTTGGTCAATGTCAACCAGATGAAGCCTGCACAGTCGGTTTATAAATGTGAAAGGCTCGCTGAGGTTTCAGATTCGTTTCGAGATTTTAATAGTTAAAAGAAGCCTTCGATTTGATCCTTAAAAGAGCTTGATTAAAATCAGAGCTTATCGAATGTGTGGCATAAGTACGATAAGTGATTTAGTCATTCGTTTCCGTCATGAATGTTTATATTATTTCGATATTTCTATCCGTTATTTAGTCACACTAGTAAAGAATTACTTAGTTTAACTGTGGTTTAACTTACCCGAAATATTAGCATTTAGTATTATTAATAATTTACTGCTGACGTGCTTAACGAAGTAAATGCTAACAGAAATAGAATCTGCAATAATAGAAGGTCAACGTCGTTTGCGATTTGTGAAATGCAACGAAGGTCAAGATTGCTACTGCCTTTAGGCCGTTCCTTTAAATATAGAGGTAGTGCGATTTAGTTTTGATTTAAGTATTGGTGTTTTGGGTTTTCCGACGTTTCGACACCTTTCCAGGGGCCGTGGTCACGGGGGACTAAAGCAAAAAAGGCTGCTCATATTTTTATGAAATTACCCACTCGGAACTTTATAAAATGCATTCAAGTTTGTTAAATTAATTTAACACACACACATATGGGACACATAGCGAGAAGAACCGATGGCCGTTGAGGCGGAAAGGTTCTGGAATGGCGACCGCGCACCGGACGGCGCTCCGTGGGTAAGCCCCCGACAAGGTGGACTGACGATCTGGTGAAGGTCGCGGGAAGCAGCTGGATGCGGGCAGCGCAGGACCCAGCCTATACCCAGCAGTGGGTGTCGTGCGGCTGATATGATGATGATGAAATTAATTTAAAAGCTGCGTTCTGATTTTAAATAATATTAGTAGTTTTTCACATTATGATATATGCTACGCAGTACATTTAAAAGATGACAACCCTAACGTTGCGTCGTCAGAAAAGGTTAGAACACGCAACTAACACCTAGAACGATAGTTCTCTACAAAGCGCACTGTCAAAAGTGAGGCAACTAAAACAGCCAAAATGGCTCCGTTTTCATTTTTTTCTCCATTATTATCTAATCATACCGAATAAGTACAAAACATTTTCAACTTTCCTACATTTAGGACTTCTATATAATTATTATAATCACTTACTTACTATATTATTGCATTTTAGTTACGATTAGGTAACGTATGAGGGTATAAATCTGAAAACAAAGCCATTTTGGCTTAGTATTAGTTGCCTCACTGCATACGAGGACACGGCTTCTAGGTGTTATTATTCTAAGGTTAGAGATAGATAGATAGTAATTAAATTTATAGAAAGATAAACGCAGTTACATGTAATCTTAGTATTGTTACATTGACTTAAAAAGTTTACCAAAGAAATCTGGGTGGAAATATGGAAAAATTTCCAAACTTATTTAAAATCTCACTGTCATTCAGTTACGTGAGAAGATAATTTATCGTCAAGATGTTTTTAACCGACTTCATCAAAAGGAGGAGGTTCTCAATTCGATTTTACTTTGTTCAATTGTTTAATCACTTGATTGTACATCCTGTATAAAATATATGACCCAAAATATCCTACAATAAAATAGTCTGTCAATCTGTCCGTGTCAGTTCAATGGTTCAGCCAATATCATAAACGTGTCAATGTAACGAACGTGTTACAGAATATCATGCGCGATTCAAGATGGCCGCTTTGATATCGGCAATAAAATTCAAGAATAAACTAACACTATGAATGGAAACTTTTAAACATGACATAATTTTGATTTTATTGCTTTATGGAGAATAATACGAGTAACTAAAGCTCCCTATCATTTCGTTTGTTTTGAATCATAACGTTATAGTCGAAGCGCTTTATTTCATAATCTTCTAGAAAAAATTCGACTCGTCACCAGGATTGTCTCACGCGGGAATCGATCCCGCGATCTTTGGAAGTCTTGTCCAATGCTCTTATACCATCTGAGCTACTCTAACGAATCAGAGATCTACAATATCGGATTTTTTCTATTTATTGTATAAAAATTGCGTTGTGATTGCTAAAATTTCAAAATAAAAAATCTTAACACTTTTTTCCCAAATCACGAAAACCTACATTTTCACATTTCTTTTTGCAGTAGGTATCACGGTAATAATAGTATTATGATTCTATTGGTTGGCTGGCTGAGTATGATTATCATCATCATATCAATCGTACGACACTCACTTCTGGGTATTAGGCCTCCCTTAAGGATCTCCACGACCGACGATCGGAAATGCTGCCCGCATCCAGCGGCTCGCACCCCGCGACCTTGCACTGCCCTCTCTCATCCTTTTTTTTTGTATCAAGAAGGAGAATGCATTTAGGCATACCAAACGGCATGTTGGACTCGGTCACACTTGGGGCATGTTCCTCGCCGCACCCGGGGCCCTCAGGCGTCAGAGCCGGGCGGTTCTCACCCCTATCCCGCCCCCTAACTATCTCGAAAGATCGAGAGGGGGCCGGACAGAGGGAGGGAGCCTCCTTCTCAGCCCCCCATAAGGCTACTCACTTATTTGGGCAGGCCAGATGGGGCGAACGGGAGAAGGCACCACTACCACTACCAACTAAACATCTCTCGAAGACCTGCGCCTTTCCGCCGGGTCTGTGGGTACGCGGTGGCACGCTCCACATGACACGGGGAGAGTAGGTGTCCTACAAGATGACTACGGAAGCACAGCCATCAGGCAGGAGACGGAAAGCAGCATCTCCTAAAAACATAGACTCACTACACCCTACCAGCCTGCCAAGCGTGGCGGTTACGGCAACCCTCCATGAAAAGGCACCTAAAATATCGGTAAACAGTTAAATATGTGCCAATTGTCCCAAATATAAAGGTCTAAACACACGCTCCATTTCCATACAACTTGCAACATAGGCATCGTACACAATGGAGCGGTCACTTGTAATCCACGCTGCGTTCATATTTCGTGAATTTATGTGAGCCGGTCGGAGGTCGGCGGTAGATATCTTATTTTAGATCGCAGCCTCAGCGGTCAGCGGGGACCGCTCGGTATGGCCAGCAAAATCAGCGAAAAATATTGATTTAACCAAATAAATAAATCGACATACTTAATGCTAACTTACTTTACTTTGATGTTTAAATCACGAACTTTCGGTTAAATGGAACATAAGTTCTTTAAAATTATAATGTCATCGATGAAGATAAAGTCAAAGTCAAAATAAGCTTTATTCAAATAAACTTAATTATTAAGTACTTTTGAATCGTCTATATTTTCCTACTTCCTTTTCCAGACTTTTTTAGCTGACAAACTAAACAAAAATAAACAGATTTTTATGATGTTACCGTCAATATGATGTTTGGATATTAATTTCAACCTGTGAAAGGGGCTAGGAATATTTTATTAAACCTCACAAAGAGTGCTAAACATTTGTATTTTGTATGGATTACGGTACGTTTTCGCTTCTGTTTGGAAAATGTTTTACCTGCAACCTGCAAGCATATTTAGAAAACTAAATCTTAACATTCCTAGTACCTAATAAAAATAAAAATGTACAGTTATAGATGTTCAAGAGAGTTTCAATTCAGTGAACATTGTGGTGAGTAAAAAAAACTTTATTATGTAGAGCACGATTTTATTATGATCTATTTTAAACATTAAATAGAAGAATTTCAAGGTAAAAAACAATACGTGAACGAATAAATAAATACTTCAGTCTACTTTTACTCATTTGTTGTCTTGAGTTTGGTCTACATATTTTGAGGGAACCATTTGAGGAACAACTACATTTTTTGTTGCCACTACTAATGGGCCAATGTTGACCGCACTTATCTATCGGTAAGGTATGCCTTATTACGTGATTTTTTTGCCGACGCCCCCACGTCCGAGCATCGACTATTACTCAAAAAGGGAACACTTTTACCTACAGTTATAACTTTTTGTCCCAAAAATGGGCAAGGAAAAGTGACTTTCTTTTCTAAGCAAAAAAACACTATTTTTTTCATAAGATACATGATATTATTATGTATTCTAAAGTAGACCCGTTTTTTGATATAAGTGCCGTTAAAAGTCAAAGTTATTATTTAAAAATTAAACATTTAGGTACAGTCAACGGCACGTCAGACTATGCCATGTTCTCTTAGAGCTCTTACATACAGGCGGCACGTTGACACTCGTCGGCGGCAGGCGTTGACACTCGTCGGCGGCAGCCGGTGACGCTACAGTTTGCCGGCAGCCGCAGATATTCAACGCTGACATACATGTGTCAGCGTCGAATATCTGCGGCTGCCGGCAAACTGTATAATATTTTAAGACAATAAAATTTAACTTATATCTAATACACAAACTGTTAAGTTAACACAGTTTTACTGCAGGGTCTCTGGTGTGTCTCAAACTTTATTATGTGATAGTCTGCGACAAGTAAATTAATTATAACTTTCTGATCAATATATTTGTCGAGTAATTCCATATAAATCGCGCTTCATTTCAAAAGTCATAGATTTATTCGCCTCTCACGCTTATTACGCGCTCACTAGACAAATAAAACACTTTTTAACGGATACTAGCAGGGTTTTATGTAAGTACTTTGGTAATTTCTAGTTGGTAAGTACCTATTTGGTTTGATTTTTATTTTCCCGACGTTTCGGCACCTTTGCAGCTGCCGTCGTCACGGGGCACACAATCATAAATTGTGAAGCAGGTACCTACTAACGAGGGCGGTTTGATAAGTCCATGACTTTGAAAAGAAGAAAATTTTTTTTTTCATTATTTATATTTGTGTCTTAAAAAGAAACTCAAGGCATCTTACACAATTTTTTTTCAAATTCGGCAAAAGATTATTACTTTTGTAAACAAAAAGCTTAAGCGACTTCTAACTTTTTTTAACGACCCTGTCGACACTCTCGGCGGCACTCATGACATCAAAACTCATCGAATGAAGATGCGAAGCATTCCTATTCTCTAGATCCAACCAACAACAAGATTAAATGTCTTGGCGGGCAAAGATTTTCACCAAGCCAAAAGGTGGTGTCTGAAATGGGCCCTCATTTCAGTTACCAGTTTTCAGGCGATGAAATAAAAAAATGGTTTAAAGAGGTAGGAACTCCGTTGCACTGAATACGCAGAGCTACAATAAGATTATGTAGAGAAATAAAACAAAATATTCCGAAAAAAAGTGTTTCTTCATTAAAACTTACACCTAATATAATACATACAAAATTCAAAATTCAACGATGTTGTAACATATTTTTTTTATTTTTGTTTATTTGGTTACTATACGTATATCCTCGTGCAAACTGTTCAGTAATGGTAATAGTTTTAAGGACCTATCTCCAGAGTAAAGATTATATCAACCATACTAATGGAATATATACTTTTAAAGACAGCAAATAATAAATGTTTCTTATTCATTAATCTTCACGCCTTTCACTAGAACATACTTACAATTATGCGATACTTTTATCACTAATACCGATATCAGCGCCATCTATTGTGATTTGTATCGTCTCATCACCGAACCGTGACCTTTTTTAAATCACCGAACGATAGTTGTTCGTAATATTCTACTGAACTACGGGTCAAAATCGTGATCTCAATAGTTATCGTATCGGTATATCTCGAGATAGTATCGATTACGTAGAATCGATTCGGCCTTGCGATGAGAATCGAGATCCGATGTGTAGATTAATGGGCTACATTATAGTTTTGGACGCATTAAGTACTTATTTTTTAGATGCGGAATGAGAGCGTATTACAAAATATAATTTTATGTTTTAAATGCACTTTCAAAAGTTATTTCAATATTTTTTTATGCACAACGGGATAGTGCTTGGCCTCCACCTCACCTGATGTTAAGTGACGATAAGGCTAAAACATAAGCGCACTACACCCGGAATCTTCACCACTAAGGAACTGGCTATCTTACCTCAACTGGCGGAAAACAATTTTTTTTTACTGTTTTGATGGCGTTAGACTTAGACTTTAATGGTGGTAAATAGCCAGGCGGACTTGAAATAAGCCTTACCACTGTGAAATTTACAGTCATTTTATGTTAAGTCGTATCATAGGCTGTTTGTCTCCACTTTTCCGCTTTTATAAAGGCCTAGCTTTCTAAACTCAATCAGAAGTTTATTATATTTTTACTTATTTTACTCTGAAAACGATTAAACTCAATAAAACCATAACTCTTCAAACTTGGAATTTCACAAAGAATGTAGGTTTCTTAAAATTAAGCCTAGTTTGAAAATGTTATGTGCGTTCGTTAAGAAAAACATGTTATGACTTTCCGAAATGAAAAACTTTCTCTCATTGCAGTTGTACAAAGTATACTTACAAGAGTACACCCTGTAATTTTTGCCTCGAAGTTAAAAAAAATACTTTGTTTTGAGACCGAGGAGTTCTTAGTCCCGATATTTCATGTCATGTTTATTTACTATATCAGCCGTACAAACTAACGGGTGGTCAGGTTTCGCTAATAATTACATCGAGCAAAAGTCATTTAACAACATTAAAAAAGAAATTTAATTTGTCCTACAACTATGCAATAATAGCTGTAAGCATGAAACAAGCGAACGTTTACATCGATATTATCGGAACATAAAATTACGAAGACATTAAAAACGTAAAGGTCATCGAAGCTATCGTGTAGAAAAATCGAATTTGACCAACAAGCTTTAGTTAAAAACACGCCGGTATAGCTGCAGGCGAATTCTATAAAATATGCAATGTTTTAACAATGTATTAGGATAACTTATGCGAAGAAAGACAGGAAAAAGGTGGGGTTGAAAAGCGCATGGTAGCTTAACCAAATGATTGTAGAAGTTAAGCAAGTTTTGGTTAGGCTAGTAATAAGATGGGTGACCAACAATTAAATCAAGAGCAAGCTGTCAAAATGACTGCAAAGTTTCTCAATATCAGCTAAGTGAATTGCAATTCTTACAGTTCAGAAATATATTACTTTACTCAAACATTTACAAGATAACAAGTACCTACATAAGTTACTTTGGTTGGTGGTAGGGCTTATTTCAAGTCCGCCTGGCTAGCTACCACCATCTTACCAGTCTGACGCCATAACAAAAATTAAAAAAATGTTGTGTTCCGGCAGTTAGAGGTAAGTTAGCTAGTTCCTAAGTGATAAGGATTCCGGGTGTAGTGCGCACCTTCGGTGAGGTGAGGTGGAGGCCAAAACTCCCGTTGTGCATAAAAAAATCATTATTCATTCATTCATTTTTGACACTAAGCGATTGAAAAGAAGGCGATCAGAGCCTAAAGACATGTAACTGTGTTCATTAACTAATTACGGTTGTACAGAAGTCGACGTAGCTTCGAGCAATCAGCACAGCCTTCGAAAAACCCATTGAATTCACTATAGCCGCAGAGTAAATGGCCGAACAGAGAAAAACATTTTATTAAGTGTGTTTGTATGTGCATGTGTGTGGTCTTAGCCGCGCTACGGGTAGCTTAGAGCACACTACGACCACTACGGTCTGCTACGGCGGCTGCAAACGATTCCACAGATCTTGGCGTTCGTTCGCCTTGTACCAAAATACTTACGAAGTTACAGGAGAATCAGATACTACTGGGAACTCTACTTTTTTATGATTTTGAGCCACAGAGTACTTGTAGTGTGGTCTGTGTTTTAAGCACTACCTACCTACAAAATATATATTTTTTTAAATACCTAACTGTGGAAAAATATTATAAAACTTCTTTTTAACCGACTTAAAGAAAAGGTTTTTAATTTCTTTGTTATGTTTTAGATAATAAATGTAAATGTTGTTATTGCAATTTTTCAAAACATTGTTATTAAGGAGGGCTCTCTACCTCAAAGTGGCGCCCTCATCTTTATTAAATGTAGCTCGCTAAGTACATAATGTATCAAACAATCACATGTACAGATTGAAGTTAAGGTTCTATATTTTATTTACAAACAATAACCTCAGTAAAATATAGTTCCTTATAGTAGAGGTGAGCAAAAAGTCGCCACTTTAAGCACTTTTGAGGAGGTTATCGTTATAAAATAAACTAAACTATAGAACCTGAGCTCAAATCTGTACATGTGTATTTTCGATACATTATGTTATTTAGCAAGCAATAAATTTCAGGGCGCCACATAAGAGATATATATATATACATAGTCCTCTTAAAAAATCAAAATTCTTGCATATTTTTACACGACTGCAAAAAAAAGAATAGTGTATTGTTATCTGTTCGATAATGTGCACTGTGCAGAACCCTAATTTAAGGATTCTTTGGATCGCGGTCCTGTATTATTTTTGCGGAATTTTAAACAGCCTTGGAATTGAGGAATTTGCATGAATTACGTAATTTACACACCTTTGCACTCATTGTCATTCAATGTTGTCCGATTTCAACAATACAAGTTTTTTTAAGGTAATAAGATAAGTAAGTAAATTCAACTTCTTCCTGTAATTTTCTTTGACGTTTTTGGGACTCAGTTCATATTGTATTGCTTATTTGGATTTCTTTTTGGGCGAACATTGCCAATTATATGAACAGCATTTTTCCTACAATAAAGTCTATATTGAATTTTCCACATCGTGCGTTTCAGTAACTCAAGTACAATTTTGTGTCCAACGAAATTTCATCATTATTTTTCTATTTTGTTATTTTCAAGCAATTTTTATGCGAAAGACACTTGAGTTTAATAATTGTCATTTTTAGTAGCCTGAACTCAAGTACAATTTTGCGTCCAACGAAATCTTGGTACTCTTATTATTTTTCTATTTTGTTATTCTTAAGCAATTTGTATGTGAACACTTGAGTGCAATTGTCATTATTAGTAGCCACTGTACCAAACTTCTCATATACAATAAACCTCTTCACTTTTCCCCTTCCAACAATAGAATACACAGAAGCCAGTACCCCATTTACCATTCTACGTACTCTTTAATTTTACACTACAGCAGTCAACAAATATACTGCCATGTTGCTGAGAACTTTTTCCATAGAGCAGCTTAAATGCGGGCCAATAAAAGTGGCCAGCAGCCTTCCCGGATAAACAAACAGGCTGCATGTGTGTACACTGTGGACTTAAGCTTTATTTTTCTTTTTAGTTTTCAACGTTAAGTGTTCCAGTACGCAACCCTGTAATGGGATTTAGGACTTTGGATTTTGTGCTGATATTTTTTTAGCGGTTGCTTTAATTTTTTTAGTTGTGGTCGTTTTGTTTCCGGAAGCATAATAATTCCGTTTTATCGATATTACATTGTACTTTGAGGTTATTTAAGGAAGGAAGTTCTCTGATTCTTTTAATGTTGGTATAAATTTTAATGATGTTTTCGCTCACATCAAATTAAAAACTCCTGAATTAACGAACAAATTCTCAAAAAAGTAACTCTGTCTGTTACGCTTTTCACGCCTAAACTACTAGACCGATTTTAATGAAATTTGTTATAGAGATAGATGGGACTTTGGGAAACTTTTATTTTTTACTTTTTATTTCACTGCTGGGCACGGGTCTGTGCCCGCTCGATATAACCTATGTAGTCCACGCGGGCGAAGCTGCGGGTGGAAAGCTAGATACTTATAAATCATTTTTTTTTATATAAGTATTTAGTTTAAAGTTAAATTTAATTCCAAATCGTGACAGTACTTTTAGTACTTCCGAATTATTAGATTCATTATTAGGGGAGGAGCACATTTACCAAAAATATCTTACGTTTCCACAACTACATACATATATATTTATCTGTCTTGCGCGAAAGAGCTTTTTGAAAACATCATATTTTGTAACTTGATGTGATGACTAAATAAGTTCCAGTCAAAAACTTAATTTTTGGTACAAACTGTAATTGCTGACTGCACTTTTGTCCGCCATATTGGATTTAGAGAAACGTCACTTTATTTTTCGAGTTATTATCAGCAAGCCCTTGAATGTCATACCTATATTGTAGGAGTGCATTAAAAATGACTTGTCCACCATTTTGGGTGTTCCGCCATGTTGGATTTAGATTGACGTCACTTAACTAACCATGCATTGTCATCCAAACTAAACGTGTATACAAAATTTTAGCTCAATTGGTGAAAGATATCTGCTTCAAAACTGAGTTGCAAGAGTCCAACCGAACATACACATACCTACACATTGAAAGTTAAATAAAAGCTTGTAAAAAAATTGGATCATAATTATAATAAAAAAACCATTGAAACAAATCATCAGTTTACGTGGTCACTTACCAAGTATGAGATAGGACGGTAACTGTGGACAAGCTCTTGTTTTGTTTATTATTATTGTCGCTGGTGGGAGACTTTGGGCGCTCGAGCCATAGACAAAAATACGTAGAGATATGACAATTTATGTATATTTTTTAATAAAAGTAGTTCTAATCACACGGGAAAATCAAATTATAGACAAGGTGGTACAAGACTTAAACCATTATGTCTATTCCCATCCTTCTAGGGAAGCTTGAGAATAACCCGCAGTCGGGTAAAAATTAAGTTTCTAAAGGGAATTCGAGGTATACAACTGCATCTTTTTTGCGATTACTTGACGGATCGAACTCAATGTGTTAGTATAGGAAGAGAGGCCAGTGATTTTATCAGTGTGGGATATGGTGTGCCTCAGGGCAGTGTTCTTGGGCCCATCTTGTTCTTAGTTTATATAAACGACCTTCTGGGACTTCATCTTACCCATGGCAAGTTAATTTGTTACGCCGATGATACCGCGCTACTTTTCTCAGCTAAAACCTGGTCTGATGTCTTAAGTGCTGCGCAGAAAGGGTTCAACGAGGTTTCTTTATGGCTTCGCCAAAACATTCTGACTTTAAACCCAGATAAAACCAAATACATAACTTTTGCTATGAGATCCTCTGGCCTACCATCTGAAGAATTTGCACTGAAGGCTCATTGCTGCGATGACTTCCGTTCTCAGGCATGCTCATGTGTTAGATTGGAAAAAACTGATAGTATTAAATACCTAGGTTTAGTCGTTGACTATTCTCTGTCTTTCAAGGAACACATTAGACTTCTAGTTGGCAGAGTCCACAAACTAATTTATGTCTTTAAGAATCTGAGACACGTTGCTGACTTTGATCTCCTCAGGAAAGTGTACCAATCTTTATGCCAGTCTGTTTTAACCTACGGCATCATTGCATGGGGAGGAACCGCCAAGACTACGCTCATGAATTTAGAAATAGCCCAAAGATTTGTCTTGAAAGTTCTCACTTTCCGTCCAATTTTCTATCCCACTATTCTCTTGTATAAGGATTGTGATGTGTTAACGGTGAGACAACTATTCGTATTGCAGGTGATTCTGAAACAACACTCACTTTTACAATACAACAAGGATTTTGAGACTAGGCGTCGTAAGTATCATGTGTGCTCATCCTCTGTTACTGGGCACTCCTTCGCTCATAAATTCTTTAATTTTCTAGGTCCATTTCTCTATAATAAGGTGAACAAAAGTATAAATATATATCGTCTAAACATGCATGAAGTAAAAAACTCTATAGTTGTCTGGTTGAAATCGTTATCGTATGACGATATTGAATTGCTTTTAAAATCTGTAATTTAATTCCATTTACGCGTATTTTTTCATAAAACACACCCTCTTTACACACACACACTCACATTCACTTTACACACCGTGAGAGGATTTGCTACACTTTAGAATTATTTTAAGTTTTTGGCAATGTTAAACACATTTTTTGCGTTGAACTATTTCCATCTATGTAATCGAGTCCTAATAAGAGCGCTGCACCTGAGATACAGTTTTTACTAGTTTGGGTGCAGATGTCATTAGATCGTCACACAGGATGTCTAGTTTATTTAAGTAAGTTGTTTAAAAACTTATATTATTTATGTCAATAAATGTTTTATTATTATTATTTATTATTATTATGTATTCTGTGAAAAAATAATTTAAAATTATCTCGCAACAAAATAAGCTTTTTTTAATCGCGAATTAATCGATCGTCTAGAGTAGTCTAGACAATATTGTTTCTACCTATTCGTGATTCTACACAATATGGATTCCGCATAACAACCATTGATCACATAAACCACGGTAAATTAAAGAAAGGGATTGAAAATGACGATTCTCCCATCCTGCTTCCTGTTACCATCACATTGTAACAATTTTCATTTGATCCTCCCATCATCCCTTTCTTTAAATTACTGAGTTATAATTGTTTTTTTTATTTTACTAACTTAATTGTACATTTAAAAACAAATGTTACAAAAGGCGGATGAATTAACATTTTTATTAGCATTTGTAACAAATGTTACAAATGCTAAAAGCATTCTCTCCCAGTCAACCTTTAGGAAATAGATATCAATGAAGGCGGAACGTAAGCTTTAATATAGGTACATTATTTAATACATTATTAAATACATTACTTTTCAACACACTTGCTCGTAAAGTGAACCCTAATACATCGCTTTTAGGGCCATAAACCGAGCTATAACAAACGCGTGCAATAATATATAAAACACTAGTACGTAATAGAATTAACCCTACAAAGTTAAATTAGTACCTTACTGCAAGTTCTATGCGAGTAAACCATAGATATAGTGAGTAAACAGAGCATTCCCAATTTAGCCGGGTAATACAGTTATTTTTTTAGTAACAACAAAGATGTTTAATGCTGTTGAAAATTCATAAAGATTTTTGGAATAAATAAATGTGTAAGTCCTTAATTAAGTCAAACAAATGTTTATTATTATTAAATTATTCATAATTCACAATATTTTGTTATAAAATATTAAAATATTTGCATTTTATCACTTAAAATTATAATTTTGAAGTAGGCTGTATGCTCCTCACCCCCTTGTTCGAAAAATATTCTTGCGTTGGGCGTGTGAAAAAAAAAAAAAAACCTGCGCGCCTTTTCCCATAATTGACATATTTTGTTTTTGTCGTATTTATTTGTTTTTTCCTCGCAAATGTGTTGAAAAACGTCGTATGAAACTCGTGAGCTCTTGCTTATTGCACACTCGGCTGAGTTACGCCCTCGCCTGCGGCTCGGGCTGCAACCCACAGCCTTGTGTGCAATGAGCAACCTAAGCTAACTTGTCTCATAATGTACTTTTATATTACACACTTATAATATATACAAAATACATATAATATATACAATATATGCATTTTACAATTGTCCATGTCTAATAGATTCCAAGGCTCGGTCTATTAACTGCGAGTCTGCGTGTAATGGTCATCTCACGCACATGCGGTCGCCGTAACACTCTCCCAAACTTTCATAACGCACCGTTACATATAAACATATACCCCGAGATGTATACAGATAATCAAATTGTATATCTCCGTATACAATACACTTGTTTTGTTTTTCAGTGGAGGTAAACACGCAATTTTTCTGATGGTGATGTTATGTATGGAAGATACCCCTTATCATTTTATAACTTTCCCTGTTACCCCGAAGGCAAGCGCCTACATGGTCAAGTACAATAAGGCGACATCAGTGATTTTTTATGTCTTAACTGCTGGGGCACAGGCCTTCCTTATGGGTGTATAGAAGGATGGGCTATAACCCACCACGTAGGCCCAAAGCGGAGTGGTTGGTGTTAACGACTGCAAATTCAGACTGGACCAACGGCTTAACGTAAAACTGCGTAGGAACTCGAGATAATAAATTTTTGCTCACCCATCCCAAGACCGACCCTTGCGAAAAATGCTTAGCCTTCGCAATCGCAGGTTTAGGCGCTAAAGACTGCGCCAACGAGCTCCTATCCTTTTTTATGTTATTATTATTAAAATTAATTATAATTGTTGATTAATTTCCATAGACCCAGATTTTAATGAACTTTATTATTTATAGGTACTACCCGGTCAAGTTAGCTCGGCACCTAAGTCGAAAGCGACGTTTTCTTATAATCGTCCACTTATTGTGCTACAAGTTCTGTCATTCCACTATCATATTGCCTATTTAATCTAAACCATTAATTACACAGCCATTAAAGTATCAGATCAAAAAATCATTCAAGGCAGGTACTTACTGAGTTAAGTTGACCGGGTTATACTTATGTACATAATTAAAATTAGTAATGCTATACATTTACTAAGATTATTTAAAGTAAATGTAATATACTTACTGTACCAAATTTTACAAATTCCTTAATATGCTTTTGTAACATAAACATTCAGAAACATTTCAACATTTGATAAAGTTAATACAGAAAGGGGATTGTAATATTGTATTATGCTAATTATTTAAAAGGTACAAATTGTTAATATTATTATGCAAAGTACATATTCCCAAAAGTACAACATGCTAATAAAGTAGGTACCTACCCACATAAATTTTACAAAACGTAAACTATTACTTTGAATTAAACACCCAAGTTGTACCTCAATATTTGTTGAATACCCGACCCTGTCTAATATTACTATGTTTATAAAATTATGAAGAGTTAACCTCTATATTTTGTACCAGTGCGAGTTGCACCAAAACGCTGTTAAAGTTAAAGTTATAGTCAAATGTTAACGGTACGATACCTATTTGTCACGTCAAACTTGTCAAAGGACATCATGCTGGCTGACAACCTCTTTTTTTTGGCTAACTTGTGCTTAACTGGTACTTTAACAAGCTTGTAATTGTTAAAGTTAGATGGTGCAACTGAGCCTTAAAAAGGTATAATTATGATATTTATTTATTAAGAAGGTATTTTAATTGTCTATGTATGATTTTTTTTGGATCAAAGTCTTGGAAATGCGATAATATTTAAATGTCATATGTAAACCAGCCCTTGTCGTAGACCACAGTATAAAATATAAATACTGTGTGTTTTTGACCACTTTACTTTTATTGAACAATTAAGTATTGATACCAAATATTTGTTCAAGTACATATTGCAAAAAAAAAGTGGCGATATAAACAAATGAAAGATATTTTCGAATCCGCACGGACACGGCAGGTGACTTCATGAAACATAAGTGGGGATGGATAGAGAATCCGCTGTGTGACTGCGGCCTTGAAGAACGATGTCCAAAGCGCCATTTCCCAGGCGATCCACGGGAACTCTACGAGGACCTGACACCAGCTGCTATAGACTGGTTGCGTGACCTGGATGTGGACCTATAATAATAACCAACCTACAATTTAATTACGCCATACGATTAAATAAATATTTTGATTTCTTTATTGGGTTTCAAAGTTTCAAAATAGATATTACTAAAACACAACTTATGAAAGGTCTAGCAAAAGCTTGTATGTTTTAAAAACATAATAATATGTTAATTCAGGTTGTTATTTTTCAATGTTTACGATGAATCCGTTTAATATCCCACCGAGGGAGCCAGAATGTATATGTTATGTTTTATTCAGACAACATTCAAGATTATTGCCTTTTTGTGGTGGTTGTTCTAGATTTTTTATATCTTAGAGTTCCGTGGTAGAGTAGGTAGAGAGCAAATAATGTTAGAATAAGCTTTCATATACCTAACTAGTTTAGTTACTGTAAGATCCTGCTTCCTACTAATATTACTAGTAGCTCAGTGAGCTCTAGACTTCGCGATTGTGCATTCTCAAATAATTTTATGCTATTTCAAAATTTATCTAATAGATGTCGCTACGAGGTAAAAGCAGTACTAAGTGCTATTTGGTAGGTATTCTTGTATTACATCTATTTGAGGCTTAATGGCGCTTCTAATTTTGAATAGTTACATTTCGAAAATTGATATATTTTTTCGAATAATATCGGAAAATTGGCTCGACAAAAATAACTATACATATAGGTGCATAATAATCGAACTGCTCCCAAAATTTCACGTGAATCGGTAGAGAAGTAAAAGAAAAGGACAACAGACAGCTGGAAAACGAACAGACATACGAATAGCATTTTTGCCCAAGCTGAAGCAGTGACGCTTCGCTCGCACTCCGCGCTCGCTCGGTCAATAAACGTGAAAGTTTGGATGTATTTTTTTGGATGTTTGTTACTCAATCACCCAAAAACGGCTGAACGCACTATTAGCGCACTATTTTATTGGTCAACTAGTGGACTTCCACCTTATGCCAGCGCAAAAACTGTCAAGATGTTTGCCGGGATCTTTCATACCCAATGAATATTACAATGTACACTTTTAATTCGATTCACCCTTGACTGTTTCCCCGTTTACTCAGTTTATGAATCCAAAATGATCCTTCAGGTACCAAAAACGTGTGTTTTAAAGCCGGTGAAAAAAACGCTGACGTAAAAAAATCATAGGTCATGTTTATGAAATAATATGGCGGTCAATAAGACTGAATTTTAAGCTAAATGAGTGACGTTTTACAAAAGTAATAGCGTTTAAGTCGAGCTTTAAAAATAACAGTGCAACATTTTAGTTCGAATTATTTATAAATTTTATAATTAATAGACTGATCTGCTACGTTTTATTTAAACATAAATTATTATGAATCTACGACAATAGTGTTATTTAAAAACAGGTGCAATCTTCAAAATAAATGAAATAAGTACGTAATAAAAATATTTATTTTTGTGAAGTAACGTAAAAGCAAGGTTAAAAACATCAGAATGAATATTATTATGTCCATATGCCATAAAGATTTTTGATAGTTAATTTGAATTCAAACAAAAGAAAAATACCAAGAATAAAATCAAAGTCTTTCACTGGAATTAAACACAGTTTTTATAGTCAATCGAGACAGGTTGCTTCGTAACCTACCTTGCCTACCTCGCAAATGATAAGTTTATGACCATTTGACTATTAACTGCATTGTTATAAAGGTTATTTTCCTTCAGCAATCTGTTTAAGTAACTTTGTAAATAAATAAGGGCACAGTTAGACCAATAAGCAAATAAGATTGTGGCATTGGGGCAGTTTTAAGACAGTTCGGTTGAACTAGTGACATATAGAATATATCAAATACTTTACAATTAGTTCTAATTTGGCACGTGGATTTGATTCGTTTCCTTTTTCATGGCAATTATTTGATCTAGGTATTACCTACTATACACGGTAAATTTTTAAGTATATAGAAATGGGGGTATGTGACCACTTTACTGAATATGTATGGTATGTGTACTTACTTAAAAGTTAAAAGTTAGAAAATATCGATGAAAAAACCTTGATTAAACTAACAAAGATAGCAAGACTCATGCTAGACGCATTCATTCTTTTCATGATTTACGTAAACAAGATAGTAAGTATCTTTTGATTACGCGCGTGTAAGTCTATGAATGAGCTCTAAATCCAGTAATCTGTAATTGGGACCCATTTAGGACTAATTATTGAAATATTGGAACTTTTAACTGCACAGACTTAATTATATATAAATACTTACAAATTAACCGTCTCGATAGCATTGACGTAAGTATCTATATTACTTTCTACATAATGAGCAATATGAGCATAATAATATTCAGTCTGCTGTTATAAATAGAGAGAGAATAGTAAATATTGATCTGATAAGTGATTACAACAAACAAGACATGAAAATGTAAATACAAAAAAAAAATGAAATTACAAAAAATGTAAACTGTAAAGCCGTAAAAATATAGAAGGTTTCAATTTACAAGGTACATTTACACTTTTATGATGAAAATAAAAATGAAAATAAAAAGAAAATAAAAATAAAATTTAAAACTAAGTAACTGTACACAACGTTGAAACTGATCGAATAATAGCAACTTTTTGGGTTTTTGAATCATTGTCTTTTAATTTAGGTACCTATGTATTTATTTCTAAAGTGTCACTACAAACCTAACATGACAATATGATATAAATCCTACATCTGCTTACATTACGTTATTTGGTGAAGGGGCAAATGATAATAATCTGTGTAATTTTATTCCCGTAGGCACCATGCAAATGTTTTCTTTCTACGAATGTTAGAGCCGTTTTAAAACAAGGAGTTTATTACATTTGCATGACTTTTCTTTTTTATTCCCCCTCATTCCCCCAAGCACATATGTCACAACATGTACCACATATGTTTAGGCAATTTAACCCCTAATTTTATTTTTCAAACATTTCTTCCGCTTATCACATTTACAATAGTATACCATTATTTTTTATTTACATACAATTAATTTATGCAGTAAAAAAATATAAAAAATTGTGCCAAACATTCTGAATAAGGTACATAGAATAAAATGTACAAAGCCCACACTAGTAAAAGACTTAAGTCTATAGTATTGTGTGTTTACGTGCACACTATTTGTTTGTTAAATTCATAAAGTACCTAGATATGCTTGAAACATGAAATTCTCAAATGTTAAATCATAAACTTGTGTTTTTATAGAATTACTTATAACATTTAGTATGCATTGAATGCATTTTGTTTCTACTGGAATAAAAAGCGTGCATTTAAAGGTATCAAAAGGGATAAAGTTGTCGTCTGTCATTTAGCAGTATGTAAACTGACAAACCATACACCTACAACTTTGCGCCCACTTAAAAACATTAATTTTAAGAATCAGTTAAAATGAAACATTGATAGTGAATCCAGTAAAATACTTAAAAGGCAACGTTTACAGGAAACAGTGACACTCTCCAAGGAAGCATAAACCTCAAATTTCAAAGAAGAAAGACATAAGCTCTAAAATTACGCAGATGGTACAAAAGATCACAAGTCAACATTCTCTCCGAAAATATTATTTTACGATGCAAAAAGTGCGTATTTCATGCAAGTGCATATTGCGCATTCTGCTGTCGAGAATAAGGTATTAGTGATAATTTACGATTTTTCGGCGTTTTATCGCTTATGTCAACGTCGATGCGTTTTTATGCGCGCGAGTATTGTGAATCAGTGAAGAGTCAAAGATTATCACGCAGAGGGGTCAGTTTGAATGGTGACATGATTAAAAAATAAATTCCCGAGATTTCGGATAAAGTCAAAGTTGTATTAGTTTTTTTACCAAATACTTTTAATGATGATGATCATTTTAATACATTAGGGGACAAAATGTCACGTGGCGCTCCAACGTTGCTCAGCGTCCCGCAAAATTTTGCGACTCATTTACGTGAGATTTTGGTATTTGACATAATTATTATGCATTGCTTTAATAAAGCAAAGGAATAACTGAGTTTTTGTAATTTTTCTTTTTTTCCCTTACTTTTAAATAAGAGGGTGAAAAATCTAAAAAAAAGATATGTTATAAATCTTAATAAACACTTTCAACGAAAATTGGTTTGAAAATTAGTTTTCGAGATATAGTAAATTTTCCAAAACCGCTAATATAACTTTGTCATTCATACAAACACTGTGAAAAACAAAGTTATTTTTGCGGATGAAAAATTATAGTGGTATTAAAAATATACCTACACTACCTAATGCAGAAGGTACTTACACTAAAAATAAAAAAATAAAAAAATTGTTTAAAAAACAAAAAACCGACTTCAAAAAACCTGCCTCTAAAAAAAGGAAGAAATAATATACAAATCATTAGATACGCATTATCATTGTTATAATAAAACACGTCAATTGAAGTCGGGTGGGGCTTTTAGAATAAAAAAGAAGATGTTCTCCAGCCCCACCCGACTTTAGTAGACGTGTTTTATTATAACAATGATAATGCGTATCTAATGATTTGTATATTATTTCTTCCTTTTTTTAGAGGCAGGTTTTTTGAAGTCGGTTTTTTGTTTTTTAAACAATTTATTTTATAATAATGTATTGCTTACTTTATTACTTTTATGTGATCTTAACTAAAACTAATGCATTTACCAATTTAAAATCACTTACATTTTGCAAAGCTCAAACACAAATCTCAAGTGAATTGAGTAAATGCTATAAATCATGAAGGGTGCTAAAAATACACTATTCTTTGTTTCTCATCAGTGCTTTTTGATGAAAGTGACCCATCTAATATTCCATCTCCTCTTTGACGAGCTTTCAAAATGCAAGATTAATCCAAGCCCGTAACAATGTTCGAGGAGCGAGTTTACGACCTGTCGCCGTCACAAAAACTTGAATTATATTTATCGCTTACGTGTGACGTTTACTGCCTAATCTCGCTTTGTGGCTGAATTTATCTAATTGTGGATAATAATATGTATTCTTTGATATTATCGCTTTTGTTGTATTAAGCCGGTGCTTTTCAATAGTAGTTTTGTAATAATTTTATGAGTAATTTGGATTTAGGGATATTACATTTAATAGTGATATTGACTTTTCTATGGAATAATAGACGTAATAAAATGTGGCTTAGATTTAATATAGCAAGTGCTAGATAGTAATTACAAATCCTTTTTTTTAATTATGGTAAACCATAATATTAAAAGTGATGTAGGTTTTTTCTAATAGTAGTTTATGATACTGATGCATAATGAGGGGTATTAAAACATGAGTGTGTGTTTAAAAACCGAGCCGTAGGCGAGGTTTTTAATAGTATCACACGAGTGTTTTAATACCTAGTTATGTGCAGTTTCATACACTACTTTATCTACACTCATACATTTGGGATTGAACCTACTAAATAAACGTTAGAAAAGAGAGAGAGACATTGGTTGTATTAGCTATGTACCTACCTTGTAATAAGTCATTTCCTTAGCTGCATCTAAAATAATTTTGCAGAGTCAATTTTTTTCACATTTTTAAGCAAGAATAAAAATCACCTACGAAATTCAGTACCTATAACAAAATGTAAAAATTGAAATCAAAATTCAAAACTTTTTTCGTAATGCTCTAAAAATGGCGCGCAATAAGTCGTCGATCACCATAGAGTGCATTTTAATCGTGGAAAGTATGTGGGAAAATATCGTAATCGTTGTTTTTTTTTAATATCACGGCACTAACTTCTTCTTGGATTTGCCCTGTATCGTAATGAGAAAAAAAGTTATTTTATGATGCAGCTGACTGCATCGTAATGAGTTTTTTTTTAAATTTTACCTATTCACGAAAATAAAGTACGTATTTATATTACCTCTTTTGAATTCATATTTGGAACATTACGTTGTGAGTGTAGATAAAATTCATTTTAAAACATGTGTAGCTTTCATCACAACCCTACTTGAGTTTCAGTATGGGCAGTATTTCTTACAATAAAAAATATTATAGTAGAGTACCTAAAGTATTTCTTAAAAATTCATTTGCAAAATACTTGCATTGTTTAAATAAAATGCTCTAACAAAATATTTTCCCTGTAGTTTTCTGTCCATTAATGGAAAGCGGATGAAAACGGTTTCGTGTTTTTGTATTTCAGATAAAATAGTAGTATAGGTATTATATTGTATGATTTGTGATATTGTATCGTACGTAATATGAGAAAATATGATGACACAAACACATTGCAATAAGGAGGAATTTTTATGCGCAAATGCAAATAAATGCATTTTTCTCAAACATGCTTGGAAATTCGAACATTATTTTGACAACCTTCTTCGGGCTAAATCGGAGTTTCCGGACAGACCTAAACCGCGCCGGCAATTTTTGTATGAGAATCCATTACTAACGTGTAACAATGGATTTTCATAGAAACATTGCCTGCGTCTGACCGTAAATGTTAGTATTGAAACTCATTATACACGTGTAATTCAGAAATGGAACCAAATTTTCAATGAAACACGACAGCCAATGAGGTCTGTGATCATCATCAATATTTAAAATTAGAACTGGCTTTGCAAATGAAAAGTTCCGAATCACGGTAACAGTGTCATGAGCGCACTAACGCCCGCCTATTAATTTGTATTCCTGGTTACAAAACTTAAGTGTAACATACGATTCGGACAGGTGGCATAAAATATCATTGTATTATCTATGGATCTTGGCGCGGGGGAAGTGATTATTGTTAAAATTGTTTATTGTTTTGTCAAATATTTTATCTTCGATTTAAATTAAGTAATTAATTTAATATAAAAATGAGTTCAAGCGACGAAAGTGATATTTTGACGCCACCTGAAATTCAAGAAGCGGCAAGAACTGTAATAGAATACTGTCTCCAAAATCAAAATAGTAGTTTATGATACTGTCACATAATGAGGGGTATTAAAACATGAGTGTGTGTTTAAAAACTGAGCCGTAGGCGAGGTTTTTAATAGTATCACACGAGTGTTTTAATACCTAGTTATGTGCAGTTTCATACACTACTTTATCTACACTCATACATTTAGGATTGAACCTACTAAATAAAAGATCAATGTTAGAAAAGAGAGTGAGACATTGTTTGTATTAGCTAGGTATTACCTTGTAATAAGTCATTTCCTTAGCTGCATCTCAAATATCGAGTAGAGTCAAATTTTCTTCACATTTTAAATCAAGAATTAAAAAATCTACGAAATTCAGTACAACAAAATCTTAAAATTCAAATCAAAACATTTTTGTAAAGCTCTAAAAATGGCGCGCATTCCATTAGAAAAAAAAATGAGATGAGTGCACTGGGTTGCGTTCAGAACCTACGCTCCGAGTGCAACCGAACGCTTTAACGGCGTTCTAAACATTAGAGCGTGACTTCCGGTTGTAACAACTTTCCCGTTCCAAACGTCAGAGCGTAGCAACTTTTTAACCATCAAAATCGGTGGTTAAAAAACGCTGACGTTTGTCTATAGAAAAAATGTCAATGTCATTTGACATTATTTTGTATTTTGATGTTTTTGTGTCTAATTTTTTACAGAAACAGATTTTATTTCATTTAGAATAAAGGAAAGTTTAAATTATTCGCATTCCAAATGGAAAACGAATAATTTGTACTATTTTTGTCATTTAAAGTTCTTGGTCGTTCCGAACCTTAGAGCCAAAAACCAAACAACCGCACTCTAAGCCTCTGAACGCAACCCTGCAAACTAATCGCACTAATGTCATCGATCACATGGAAAATGTCATTGTTTTTTTTAATATCACGGCACTGCCTACTTCTTGGATTTGCCCTGTATCGTAATGAGAAAAAAAGTTATTTTATGATTCAGTTGACTGCATCGTAATGAGTTTTTTTTTAATTTTTCGTGTCCACGAAAATAAAGTACGTATTTATATTACCTTTTTTGAATTCATATTTGGAACATTACGTTGTGAGTGTAGATAAAACATTAAGTAAACCAGATGTAAACCTAATTGCAATGCCCAAAAGACATTCACAAGGGTATAAATGTAGGAAATCTGCATCAAACGTGCAAATTTTCTTGTCAGAAGCATCAGACATAATTATAGTATTTGGATCCTAAAAAGTAAGTTTTCGTACTTATTGATAAGTACCTACCTATATAGGTACTAATTTACCACTTTGTTTTAGTTAAACAGCAAACATCACAACTTTACACGTTCTTTATTTTTGTTTCAGATTTGATTTTTGCCATTTTCGGTGTATGAAGATGCAACGACATATTCAGTATTTATGTAAAAGACCTAGAAACTCAAGACTTTTCTCAAGACAAGACTCAAGAATTACTGTAATTTTAAATAAAAATTTAATGTTAGAAAAGTTACTACTTGGTTTGAATTTCCGCGCATTATTTAAGAAAAGTACTATACAAGCCTTGGCCGCAACTGGGCATTGATGGACTCACGTATGTGTGCCTCGGCTTCGCCTCGGCCCACATTTTCACGTTCGTCCTTCAATGCCTGTGTTGCGTGCCGCTGCAGTAATGTACTATAGCCGCCGATTTTGAAAGTGAAGCAACTTTTTCTATGGTCAGTCATATGGTGAGCAACCTTGTGAAGCGCTTGAACTTCCAAATAAAAAACAAAACGACACGTGGAACTTTCTGGTGAATTTGATAATTTACTTTAGATTTGCAATTTGACGTTTCATTTTTAAAAGTTTTTTTTTATTTCATCGATTGTTGTATCATTTTAAACAATAGAAAAATAATAAAAGTTTTCAATTTAACTGTTATATTCCGACTATTGCGGATTACGAGTGCCTTAAAAGGCACATTTTTACTGCGTTTAAAGTTTAAAACATGTCATTTTGCGATAAAAGTAAACTTAATTTTTTAAATATTTCCTTGAACATTTTAACTTAATATTTACGTTGTAACTTAAACTAAGTGATCCAAAGTTGCCGATACAAAAATGATTCAGGCCAAGTAAACCGGCGCGGAGTGGCGTAACATGAAACTTTACTTAACTTAGAAAGTTAGTGCATAATATTGGACGAATAGCTTGCCCTTGGCTTCAATAAGCTTAGCTGGTATAAACTCGCAGGTATAGAACGAAATTTATGAAAGGCGATTTCGAATTCAAAATAGTTGTGACTTTGATTTTCATAGCTTCTGTGAAAGCTATGAAAATTACTTTCAGGATGCTTTTAATACAATTGTTGATCGTTTCATTAAGAAAATTTCATATTGAGGAAAACGGTTACTTTTTGAGACTTGAAAACTATGAGATTTCTCAAACTATGAGATTTTGAGAGAGAGCCTGATGTATAAATTTGCATGGCAGATATCATTTTATTAGATTGTTATGTTGATTTTGTTTAAAAAAAGCTTGAGGCCTTGGTGTAACAGATTTTTTGATATTCAACTTATCGTGTTCGGGTACTAAAAAGAATTGTTAAAACTTAGTAAACAAATAGAGGTAATTAAATACCGTTATTTTTAACAGACATCTTTTGCAAAACTTTTTTTTTACCATTCACGGTTGAATACTCAAAGGTTTCGTAGCTCAATTCTTTAGTTAAAGAAAGCTGTTAGTTTCATAGTGTTTTATCAAATCTGTCAACTTTTTCGCATTTAAGATACTAAAGCTGGATCCACACTTGTATCATTTTGTCGTATCAGATCAGCGTATCTTTATCATACATTGCTTGTTTGGTTAATAATTGAGTAATACTGTATCAAAGAGGCGACGTATTATAAAGAAACGGTGATAAGACACGCCAAAATGATACAAGTCTGGACAAAACTTTACATAAAACTCTGACGTCATAATGAGACCGTCAATTGTTTTTCCACCACTTACACGAGTAATAGATAACTTGTGCGTAAACCACATGGCGTACAATCGCTGTGGTTGATTCAGTGACGTCTTGCGCGTGCGCCGATACTGTGACACCTGGCGACGACGCAGTAGAGCACGTACTGTTGATAAAGTGTAGATTGAAACGCAGTAAAAGAGGTATAACAATTGATTGTGTACTTTGGACGTAAATATTTTTAATTGCGAGTAGGTGGCATGTGTAACCCGTAAAGCGTAATTTATAAAATCAGATAACATGACGTAATCTCCATGTATTTTGCAAATAAAAAAAATATTCTTACAGACTTAAACCACGCCTTTATCACTTCTTCACGCTTGATACGTTCTTTAAGTAGGTAGGTACATTTTTTTGCGAATATCGATAGTAGATGAAGATGAAGCTAATTTGATAAGGACTGGCTATTCGATCCTAACGGGTGTTCAAGATTCACAAACTCAAATCATAAGATACATAGCGCGAAAAAGTTTAATTGTAAAAAATGCACATTTTTAACCGACTTCCAAAAAAGGAGGAGGTGCTATGTTCGTCTGTATATTTGTTTTTTTTTTTGTGTATGTTCACCGATTACTCGAAGACGGCTGGACCGATTGAAATGATTCAAACGTTGTTACATTAGGTACACTCCCAAGTTGGTCCCATTTTTTAAAATTTGGAAATCGGTTCAGTACTTTTCAAGTAATTTTGAAAAAACACGCGAAAATAGTATGATTTTGTGTGAATTACCTCGATGATTGGTCGTATTACTTCTTTGTTTATGAACTGAGTAACATAATCATTTTTTTGTTAGAAGAGGGATATCTTAAGTGTAGTTTTTTAACCGACTTAAAAAAGGAGGTTCTCAGTTTGACCCGTATTTAAGTACCTATGTTTCTCCGAGATTATCTTACGTTTGGCTGAGCCGATTTTTCTACATATATAATATACCTTACCTACAAGGTACCTACACTAAAAATAAAAAAATAAAAAATTGTTTAAAAAAAAACAAAAAACCGACTTCAAAAAACCTACCTCTAAAAAGCAAGAAATAATATTCGTAATATTAAAAAAATACGTCTATTGAAGTCGGGTGGGGCTTTTAGAATAAATAAAAAAGGAATCTGTACTCCAGCCCCACCCGACTTCAATAGACGTATTTTTTTATTATTACGAATATTATTTCTTGCTTTTTAGAGGTAGGTTTTTTGAAGTCGGTTTTTTGTTTTTTTTAAACAATTTTTAAAGTTAAGATTATAAATAATTGACACTCATACTACAATTTCCTTACCTTTATTGTAATTTTGATCTGTTTTAGATATTCTGCATTACTCAGGCATTTCAAGAGTTAACATATTATTATCAATTATAAACCAACGCAGTACATAATATTGAAATCGCTGCCCGGCTCACAGAACAATCGACCGGCCAAATGTTGTGATCCAAGTTATAAGATGTAGAAATAACTTCATTTATAATTTCGAATCAGAAATACTTGTCTCAACTATCATGATCTTCACTGCTGCATAGATAACGAGATCCATAATGAATTACCAAATGGCATTCTACTTGCAAATAATCACCTTAAATAGTGTGGTAATTCTGATCAAATTGTATTTGTATCTGACATACGATATTACTAAAAGGTCTTACAAAACATTAACCAATGCAAGGCTTATTAATAGGGGTTAAAGCATGAAATTTCCACACACACACACTCACACACAGAGGCTCTTATTATCTTCTATGACGATAAAGATGATTCAGTTACTTGTTACTTTTTCGAATAATGTTCATGACGTCAGCCCACTATCAGCAATAAAATATTTCTCTTTTTGTTTCCTGAATGTTAAAAAAGTATCTTAAAAGTTACTCCTGTTTTCGTTAGCAGAAATTTCCACTTATTTCGTTGTAACTTAGATGATACTTATTTAGCTTAAGCTGAGTACTTAAACATTTGTGCATAACAGTTTTAAAACATTGGTGTTCATGGTTACTATAGAAAATGAAAATTCTTTAGAATTCTCCTTATAAAACGGGAATTTCATACTTATGAATTAGTCTGATGATGATGTGCGTATTTATTTACGTCAATGCATTATATTTAATAGTAAAGCTATTTGCATAACCATTACTAGCAAAATTTTCAGTTAAGAATAATGTGAGATCTTAATCACATAGTATTTTTAATTGGGTTTCCTTTCCTTGTTGCATTCTTATGGGATCTCGGTAACATTTACTGGTTTTGCAATATTATTATTTTTACACCCCTAATCCGCATTGGGCCCGCGTGGTGGATTATGACCCATCCTCCTTATCCACCCATAAGGAAGGAAGGCTTCTGCCCCAGCAGTGGAAACATTAAAAATGGCTGATGATCAATATTTTTTTGCTTAGGTATATGCCTTTTATAATATTTTGAACTTATCGTCTATGCCTTAGACAGGAAGGGTAGTAGGTACTATTCGACGCACTCGAACCAGGCTTTGTAACAATACGCCGAACAGTGGAAAGCCCGGTCGGGTGGTAAACTCCATTGTTTTATTTCCAATAGCAATGGACTAGGTACATATTGGTTTGGTATGGTCTGTCCAAATTAAATTTGGACATTCCCGTGTTTCGGTCAGAAAGGGACTGAGTTAGGATTTTGGGTTGCTATATACTGATATTTGTGGTTACGTCCGCCTACGTTTTAGGGTTCTTTACGTGTCAAGTTTTGATGATGTTTATGATTCATTACTTACTAAATGTAAAGTTTATATAATATAAAATATAAAACATTACTTACATTTTTATATTATAAAAATACTTTTAAAATATAAAATCTTTTTAAAAATTTAATTTAATCAGGTTACGATCAAAAGGAGCTTCAACGGGTTACTTAATTGTAAATATAATAAATAACTCAATCTGTGATTTGACTCTTTTGTATTAAGTAATTTAAAATGCCAAGAACGCTCTTAATAGTAGTTTATGATACAAGGTTGGTAAGGAGTTTTAAAAAACCTTAACAACCGTGTGCCATACTACGTTTTTAATACATTTGCGAGAAAACATTATAGGTACTACTGAAATTGTAATCTATACATATTATAATAAAACTGTAAATTCTAAATATTTGTGCGCGAATTACGCAAAAACCGCTAAACGAATTTTGATGGATTTTTCACAATTTAGTAGATTGAGGTCCAACTTAAAATCTAAGCTATGTTTCATCAAATTCAGGTGGGTGGTACCAGGGAAACAGCTTGAACTCTCCGTAGTACTAGCTTTCATACACTAAAGGGGTAATTTTAAACTGGTTGCAATATTTTTCTACTGTTTACGCGGATGAAGTCGCGGGCGGAAGCTAGTAGAAATTACAAAAAACGTTCATAAACAAAAACGCACGGCGCCGGCGTGCGGTAAAATCAACTTTCCGCACGCTGTACTAATCCGTAAACAAAAACGCACGGCGTGCGGTAAAATCAACTTTCCGCACGCTCGACTGTCATCGTAAACTTACATTTTCGAGCAACTGTATTGAAAAATATTTATTTGATTTTTTTTTAAAGTCTGGAACTGAAACATCATCATCGCAAACAAATATTTTTTGTAACAATTAATCATGAAACTGTAATCAAACAGAAAGGAATTCTTCAAATTCGATGGCCAATGAAAGTTCTGCGAACACTGAAATTTGAAATACATATTTCAGGCGAATCGCCCGCGGCTGAAATGTGAATATTCGACGCTAGAGAGTATTCAACGTAAATTTTTTCTTCTTTATTGCTGCATTTTTAGTACGTGCAAGCATCGAATACGTACATTATTTAAATCTAAGGTTTATTAAATAAAGACTCAAATAGAAAAGCTATAATATAAAACTACATTATGTTTTAAGTTTTCACTTTGCTATTTTTAGAAATCGGATATCGTTTTTAGTTTTTATAAGATGGATAACAGATTCAAAAAAACCGACTTCAAAAAACCTGCCTCTAAAAAGCAAGAAATAATATACAAATCATTAGATACGCATTATCATTGTTAAAACACGTCTATTAAAGTCGGGTGGGGCTGGAGTACATCTTCCTTTTTTTATTCTAAAAGCCCCACCCGACTTCAATTGACGTGTTTTATTATAACAATGATAATGCGTATCTAATGATTTGTATATTATTTCTTGCTTTTTAGAGGCAGGTTTTTTGAAGTCGGTTTTTTTGTTTTTTAAACAATTTTTTTATTTTTTTATTTTTAGTGTAAGTATCTTGTGTATTAGGTAGTGTAGGTATATTATTTAGGTAGAAAAATCGGCTCAGCCAAACGTGAGATAATCGCGGAGAAACATACATACATACAAACTGAATACCTCCTTTTTTTGAAGTCGGTTAAAAAGACTACACAAAGGTATCCCTTCCCCAACAAAAAAAATGATCTAATTCGGTTCATAAATAACAAAATTGTCAAGTTAGTTGATTTAATATCATAGTATTTTCAGGATTACTTGTAAACTACTGAACCGATTTGGAAAAAAAATTAAATGGGACCATCTCGCTAGAAAACTCAATCGAACAAAAAAAGAATCATCTAAATCGGTCCATAAATGCCGAAGATACGCGCGAACAACGATAAAAAAAAAAAAAAAAAAACATACAACAATCGAATTGAGAACCTCCTCCTTTTGCTGAAGTCGGTTAAAAACAAAACAGTGTGGTACCTATTTAGACAGGTCGGTTTTCTTGGTGAGTTTCACGGCGACTTTAGTCGAATAGTCTTATTATCGACAATCGCTTGTAAAATCAAATCTCTACCTCATTGAAATTAGGATTGCGATTAAATTTTACAAGCGATTATCGATAAAAAGCTAAGCTTATTGCTAATTGACTAAAATCGACCCGCAAGTCGCAAGTCAACCTGTGTAAATACCACATAAGCGATCCGATGACCCTTGTAATTTATAATTCGTTGGAATTATAAAATATTTATTAAGTTTAGGCTGTTTCAAGCAATTGTGAATGTCTAATGTCAAAAAACCTATCCCATCGGATTTTTCCCTGTCTTAGTTTTCCCATGGGAAACAGGCGTATGTAGTAGTGTATGTATGTATGATATTTTGTATAGAGGCGTCTAAGAAGCGACTGCTACAATTACAGGTTAAATGAATTAAAGAAAAACCGTTTTTTCAACAAAAACAACCAGTTACATATAAAAAAAAGTTTTTTGCTGTAATTTCCTCATTTCAGTATGTGCCACTTCTTGAAAAATTGCGTTTATTTTCAGATGCAACCGTGGTGGAATGTTAAATGACGTAGAATCATGAACCATGGGCTACTTAGCAAAAAGCCCTTGCACGAACTAAACGAATGTTGTGTTTAACCTCATCATCATCATATCAGCCGCACGACACCCACTGCTGGGTATAGGCCTCCCCTAAGGATCTCCACGACGATCGGTCCTGCGCTGCCTGCATCCAGCGGCTTCCCGCGACCTTCACCAGATCGTCGGGTCCACCTTGTCGGGGGCCTACCCACGGAGCGCCGTCCGGAGTGAGTGAGTCACGGAGTGTTTAACCTAATTAGTGGTTAATTAACGCTGTTGCCCATGGTCCCGATATTTCATATGAACCCCCCCCCCCCGCAATTTAAAAGTCTTAAGTTCATTAGGTTAGGTTAGTATTGCGACCAAAAACGCGCGAGCCGAACCAGCGCAGCGGCAGCGGTGCGAGCGTGCGCGTTTTTTAAACGTAACAAAGTCAAATGTTACGTTTAAAAAACCTCTTTCGCTGCGAAGCATAGTTAGAGCTATAAAAATGTCGTCGGCGCTACCCTCAAGAGGAGGCAGTGAAAATATCGTGCATAATCCCTGCCGAAGCTGAGTGACTAATGACGTCATTTTAGGCCTGGAGGTGTACAAAGGCAAGATTGTATGTTACGTAATAATGACCAAAATAAGTTTAATTTTACAAATCATAAAATTATTTTCAACTGATTTCAATGAAGGAGATGGTTCTCAGTTAAATAGTAAATTACCTACATTAATTTAAAATTAGCTTAATACTTACCTATTATTACGTTATCAACCGTTCATGACTGAGTGCTAGATATTTTATAGATTAAAGTCGCTATTTTAGGGTTTTCAAAGGAAACATGCTACAAAATGTTTCATACATGCTTGCCATTTTAGTACCCCCAGATGACCGTTCGCCATACTAATACTTTTCGCAAAAGGGTTCGTTTCAGCGTTTTTGTAACGAGAGATATGCAGCAAAACTGATGGCGTGCATTTTGAAGTATTTAGAGCACCTACCAACTTTTTAGTTGCAGCCTTTGCCGAGTATGTTAGTTTAAGCACAAAATAGAGAGAGGACAGAAGTTAGGCTTAGTACTACGTGTGTGTGTGTGTACGAGCAACGCACACACACATAGACTGCTCTCATAGTATAATAATGAGTACTTGGACACGCACTTCAACTCGTTTGAGATTCGTCTGAGATTCCGTGTCGGTGAGAGCTAATAGTGTCTTTGTGGGCGTTCTTCGAATGCGCGTAGTAAGTACTAAACTTCTGTTCTGTAATCTCTATTTTGTGATTGTTAAGCGTTTAGAACTTTGTATTTAGCATGGTTTACAGATTGGCTACTTTTTTCAACACACTGGCTCGTAAAGTGAGCCCTAATACATCGCTTTTAGGGCCATAAACCGAGCTATAACAAACGCGTGCAATAATATATAAAACACTAGTTCGTAATAGAATTAACCCTACACAGTTAAATTAATACCTTACTGCAAGTTCTATGCGAATAAACAGAGCATTCCCAATTTAACCTACAGTTATTTTTTTTGACAACAAAGAGGTTTTATGCTGCTGAAAATTCATATACATTTTTAGAACAAATAAATGTGTAAGTCCTTAATTAAGTCAAATAAATATATAATATTATCAAATTATTCATAATTCACAATATTTTGTTAAAAAATATCAAAATAATCAAAGTATTTGCATTTTGTCACTTAAAATTATTATAATTTTGAAGTAGGCTGTATGCTCCTCACCCCTTTGTTCGCAAAATATTCTTGCGTTGGGCGTGTGAAAAAAACAAAAAAAAACATGCGCGGATTTTCCAATAATTATCATATTTTGTTTTTGTCGTATTTGTTGCTGTGTGATAAATTACTTTGTTTTTTCCTCGCAAATGTATTGAAAAACGTCGTATGAAACTCGTGAGCTCTAAGCTAACTTGTCTCATAATGTACTATTTCAACACACTGGCTCGTAAAGTGAGCCCTAATACATCGCTTTTAGGGCCGAGCTATAACAAACGTGTGCAATAATATATAAAACACTAGTACGTAATAGAATTAACCCTACAAAGTTAAATTAGTACCTTACTGCAAGTTCTATGCGAGTAAACAGAGCATTCCCAATTGAGCCGGGCAATACAGTTATTTTTTTAGTAACAACAAAGAGGTTTTATGCTTGATAATTCATATACATTTTTGGAATAAATAAATGTGTAAGTCCTATATTTATTATTAACAAATTATTCATAATTCACAATATTTTGTTATAAGTTATAAATTATTAAAATATTTGCATTTTATAACTTAAAATTATAATTTGAAGTAGGCCGTATGATGCTCACTCACCCCTTTGTTCGCAAAATATTCTTGCGTTGGGCGTGTGAAAAAAACAAAAAAAACCTGCGCGCCTTTTCCCATAATTATCATAATATTTTGTTTTTGTCATATTTGTTGCTGTGTGGTAAATTACTTTGTTTTTTCCTCGCAAATATGTTGAAAAACGTCGTACGAAACTCGTGGGCTCTTGCTGATTGCACACTCGGCTGAGTTACGCCCTCGCTTGCGGCTCGGGCTGCAACCCACAGCCTTGTGTGCGATGAGCAACCTAAGCTAACTCGTCTCATAATGTACTATTATGTAATTAGGTACCACATAAGTATCCACGTAAAATCTGTAACAAAATGTTTGTTTTGATATAATTATTATGTCTGTCAGATAAGGTAATTGCAACTTTTCTTTTCGTTTATATTATAAAAATACAAAAAGTTTTAGCAACACAGTAGGTACTATGGTTAAATACCCAATTATTCCTTTAAAATATGATTTAATTTAAGTAATCAAATCTCAAATTTTAAATAAAATTAACTTCGTCTCACTCAATATACTTACCTGCTCCATCATACCTTAATATCTATGCTTACTTAGGCATGTAATCACCAACAAAACTATAAAGATCATTTCTGGTAATGGACAAGTTAGGCCTGGGCTGCACTCATCCGATCAATTAGCAGCCTAACAGGCCTGTATCAAACACGAACTTGTCTGAACATGTTGAAGGCAGACGATTTTGAGCTTTATGAAGCGAGAAATTATGTTGGTATTCTATTAAAGGTTGATTTGTTAGGGGTGTCGCAAACTTGTTGCTAACGAAACAGAGTTCCAAAACATTCTTGTTATTGAGTTTATATGTCGGAAAGATGCCTTAATGTATTTGATGATGAAACATATCATTTTGTGTAAAGCAGAAATGAATAGTAATGTAAGTACTTACTTACTGTAATTATATTATTATTAGTGTATTTACTTACTGTAGGTGTGTACTTATTTAGAAATATATTATGAAACAATCGGTTACAAAATACAACTAGTAGGCTCTGTGAGCTGAGGGCCTATTAGAAAACAGATCACGATAGTCGGACGCAATTCGTCGTTCAATTTACTTGATATTGAACTTTTATTCGTGAGTCAATAGTGCCACGGAGTGGGACAAACATCGTACGCTTATCGCGATGCTTTATTGTAATAGGCCCTCTGTAGTCCTCACCTCACGTTTGTGTCATTTTTGCAAATTTTCGAAATGGCTGAAATCTGTTTATTTGCAGAGGAGATCAAACGGACAGACATACAAAAGCATTTTTGCCCAAGCTGAAACAGAGACGCTTCGCTAAAGCTTCGCACTCGCTCAGTTGTCAGACTGAAGTTTATTAGGACAAACTTTATTAGTCAAAAAGCTTCGTTTTTCACTATTGTCGAAATTGCGGGAATTATTGAATTTTATTTTAATTTTATTAAAATATTTATTAGAAACAAAATATTTTGTAGTTCTCACAAGCTTAGTTAAGCGTCATCAATCATCATATTATCGTCATCCATTTTTGATGTCTCAACTTCTGGGGCACAGGCCTACCCTATAGATGGATAAGGAGGATGATATTTTTTTGGTCACCCATCACATGACTGACATTTTCAAGTTAATAACTGCCGCAATCGCAGGGCAAATGCGCTAACTTACTGTTCCATTGAACTTCAATAGTCTGAATCACTTTCTTTCTTATCGATGAGGATTAGTGGTCAACTCTGGTGTTAGAGTTTATGAAGCCGCCTGTAAGGCCTCTAACTTGGCTTAACGACTGTTATTAGATGACAACAGCCGGGACCGACGGATTAACGTGCCCTCCGAAGCACGAAAGCGCTCAACTGAAATGCCACTTAACGGTCACCCATCCGACACATGGCTGGACCGTGCGTGAGCGAATACGATCAGTCTGTCAAGCTCCGCCATGAGCGCTTCCTGATGGAGGAGCTTGACAGACTGATCGTACTCGCTTCTCTGAATCACTCGCTTGTAGCCACCCTAAGCTAACTTTGACATCTCTAATTTGGTGTATCATTACTCGAAGTTTGGACAGCGAACGACAGACTTATGGCGAGAAACTGCTGCCCTCGGGTGTAAGGAGATATCTACAAATGATTCGAAATGTTTGCAGATATACACTGCGTTAATCAATAGCTTAGATAGAAGTTGTTTGTGCATATTGTTAAGTTAACAAACGGGACACAGGATTGAATATTAGAGGTCTTCAAAATAGGGCGTTAATAACACTCACAAAAATAGCTGTCAAAGAACAAACAAATTAAAAAAGATAAAAGTATCTAAAACCGGTAAAGCAAAATATATGGGGAAAAAATCGGAAAATGGCATCGGAAAGTAATTTCCCGTGCACTCCCGTCCAAATAACAGATTCGAAACTTCACAAAAACCGTGTGGAGAGTCCCGTCCTAGCTAGGTATCCCGGGAAAACTGTACGTTAACATTTTTCCAATACAGTTTTATGCCATTGAATTCTCCAAAATACTCGATGCTTCCGAGGACAGAAAATAGTCTATCAGTCTGTCGAACAAAAGCAGGATTTGGTTTTCTGTTTCGGAGTAGAAAAAAATAGTTTTTTTTTGTATTTTTCCGTGGAACAAGGCTGCGCGCTGTTAAGCCGCTCGGAAAGCATTAGGGCTGCCATAAAAATTGCTTTAATGTTATATATTTAGCACCGTATGTGTAAGTATTAAGGATTACAGCAAAATGTCAAATTATTATGTTGTTTCCCAACTTATACATTATTTTACATCAGTGACCCAGCCTGGCATCGCACGGGTCAGCAGAGCTTAGTCGTAACTATTGTATACACCTTCATTGTTTACCCAGTCGACATGACCTTTTCAGACATCTTCAAAAATATACTTATCAGTCAATTCACACATAACCTTAATGAATTGTATACCTAAGCCTTCCACATGAATCACTCCGTCCATTTGTAAAAACCTTATGAAAATCCGTTCAGTCGTTATTGAGTTAATTGCGTTCGACAGACAGACAGACGCTGCGGGGGACTTCGTTATATAAAATGTGGTGATAATGACTGATATGGGTACGTGTATAAATACTTAACCCGTCTTGAACAGAAACAAACGCTCCATTTCATCCCATTATACTTCACAAGGTTCCAAGCTCACCCGGATGGCAATTAAAAATATCAAAACATGAGATCTCAAGTCTGGCTAATTAGTAAGATTCTGTCTACCTCACGATGACAAAAGTGCCATCGGCTCGGGCGCAACTCTTGAAAATTCTGCAATCGTCTCAATGGCTCTTTATGTATTGTTGGATGTAGCGGATGCTTTTTAAATGAAATAAGGATGCTAATAATAATAATATGCATGTGGATGCTCGGATGTTCTTATTAAAGCGGATAATAGTTAGGGGTTAAATTGTACAAATCAGTGAGCACGTGCGATACTGCAATAAATTACATTAAATGAGTTAATGCACTTTAGTTTGACATACATTAGGGGATAGTATTAAAAAGTAGTTCTTTGTGATATTTATTTGGTCTTTGAGTATATTTTTATCCAATTACCAAAGATTATTACTTCTTCCTCTATTGGTTATCCTTTAAAAAAACGCTTGAATCTTAAAAGGAAAATGTACTTACATATAATTTTCTTTGAACAGAATCTAAAATGGCATTAAGACAAAGTGCATTAGATCTCAAAAGAACAACAGAGGCAGCACCACTCAATCCCCTTACACTAGCTGTTGCCCCGGCTTTGGCCGCCTCGTTACAACGGAGGAAATTCTTCGTAATCTAAATATCATCAGTTATTTAGATAACAAAGAAGCTCAAGAGCAAAATGGAGTTTGTATCCACTTTGTATGAAAAGAGGTTGTTCAAAGCAAAATGTAGAGAATTTATTTTGCAAAAATCTTTCGTGCATGGGAAAAACAAGTTTGAGTTAAATGTCAGAAATGTATGACCACATTAAGGCTTAATGCCATGAATTCTTGACGTTATTAATTGGCCATTTAGTCTTTTATTAGATTAGGAACACAGGTACTTAACGCGTTTTAAAACTAAACATAGGTGTTGGATTTAGTCTTTTAGATGAGTATTAATGCATAAATAACCTATTTAAATAATTTCAGACTATAATATCTGGTCCGATTCGTGCAATGCGCGAATTTCAAGTATGAATAAGTATAATAAAACTATGTTTATAACAAAACTTTTAAAAATTGGTTAAGCAGCCTCGGCGTGACAGTGAAACATATAACATACGGATAATACGAATACTTTAGTATTTGTAGTATTAGTATTTATTTGTAAAAGGACCTACTTTACTTCATAAAGTTATATTTACGTTTCTCTAGCGCGCAATGTTTTGAGAGTTTAGAAAAAAATACACATTCACATTTAATATTAATGGGAATATTGCAGAGAAGCTGATTAAAAGTTAAAGTTCACATTAAGTCTAGGCTGATTACAAGCATTTGTTGAACTCGAAATGTTAGCTTTTCTAACTAATCAAAGAGTGGATTCAAAAATTTAACATAAATAATTCTGTGTTGGAGTTTATTTTAACACTAGCTATAAGTATATTCATTGTAAGCAAGCTTTCACTAAAGAAAGTTATAATATTTAAATTACCAAATTAATAGTAGGTACCTATATTTTATTAAAATACAGCTCCCATGTAGCTATTACAATACCTACCTAGCTTTTGTTCAAATAACCAACAATGTCGTCACAAATTTGTATTCGCAAAGAATCAAGATTGTATCGCATTGTAACCAAAAGGCATGAAACCGATCGGAGAAACGCCTAACCATTTGGGCGAACAAGGCGTACAAAAAAATATGTAAATGTATTCGACACTGTAGGAAGCAATTCCGCTTAATTGCGGCTGCGTCGGTTTATATATTAAAATCACGCGACCGACAAAATGGGAGCGATAATTTCGGACAGTAATGTCAGGGTTGGAACGAGCGAGGAGATACTTTTGCTTTTGCTGTGACATTTTTAAGATTCTTTAGACTTCGTCCCCGTGGACATTCAATATTATATGTTTTTATCACCTGTGTGCAAAATTAGCTTTAATTTGTTCAAACGTTTTTGCGCGGTTGAGCTACAAACATCCAAACTTTCACTTTATAAAATTAGTAGGATATAAAGTAGGATTATCAATATTGGAATTAGGTAATAACTCGTCTCCCTCGAAGATAAATGATTCATATATCTGATACTAAAATATCAGAATTCTGATTTTACCAAAGGGTATCCGAAAAAATATCAATTTTATTTGACTAATAAGTTCTTTGTAATCATTGTGTTTCTTACTTGTTTTATTATCAACTAGGTACCAGATTATTTTCATTGGTATAAAATATAAAAACACATTTTATTACGAATATTTTAGGTAATGACAACACCGATAATAAAAATCTAATAGTTTTATTGCAAATTAATAATGATAAATAAACTGATAGCATGGAGAATTCTAGTTCCTGTGCCAACAGTATTTTTCATACTAATCTCAGTATTTTACGTAAACGTTTGACGTTTTAAATTTATACGTTACTAGTGAAAGCGATCAAAATCGTAATATCAATTTGCTTAAAAGCAATACTAAAGTTATCCGACGAATTCCGGAAGTGGAACTTTTCCGAATTATTAAGTTTTATGTTGTGTCGATAAACAGTAGAAAACACACGTAATTTATGTTGAAGCTTTACTGCCTGTGACAGGACGACAGATATGGGATGCTAACACGCCATTGTTCAAACACAAAAACTTTGAACTCGGAAATAACGTTAGTAAATAAAAACACGAGACACAACAATAAAGCTACGAAGCTTACTAAAGTTTTTAATAATAATAATAATAATAAAAGCTTTTTATTCATGCCAATAGTTGTTTGTGAAATTACCAGTAAAATATTTCTCTCAACCGTTATAAAATGAATTGATAATTTATTTTTATTGTCAATAAAATATGAAGAAAGAATGAAACACGTGGAAAAATGATTTGTGATCAGGGAGCCTATTACAAAAGAGCAACGCGATAAGCGTGCGATGTTCGTCCCACTCCGTGGCACTGTTGTCTCACGAATAAGGTTCAATATCGTGATTCTTTTTTGTAATAGGCCCTCAATTTCTTTATCTGAGTTTTGTTTATATTTTGATCAAGGCAAATTATTTTTCGCAGTACCATTCTAAAATATTTCACTCCATCAAAAACTTTGGAATCATTTATCTTACTTTGGCCTAAGTTCGAAGTTTCTATCGTCACTTAGGAGGCGGCCACATTAAAAAGTTTAACATCTAATTTTGGGGTCAAAACGTTATCCGTCACGATACTGAAGCGAAAATGAATTCCCTTCAACGAATTTACCAATTTCAATTTTATTTTACCTGCTTTGAAATAACTTGAACTGTTCAAATTGAAAATGGGAAAGTAAAAAAACTAATGTTTGGTAAATACTTTTTTAGAAGTTTAAGAATTAATGTTTTTTTTGAAGAGTCTTATAAACTTACTTTAGCAAAAAAGATGGCGAATTTTCAAGAGTGTAAAAGCCATATCGTTTTTTTGATCGACTTTGTATAAAGATTTAAGAGGCTTTTAAGAGTACATGAGATTGTAACGAAATTGGACGTTTTTTATGATTGAAATTAAATCGTATTTGAGATACAAGTGGAATCGTGAAAAACAAAATACTGTGCATTCAGGTGATTTTCCGTTGAAAATGTATTTTATCACAACTATACAAAATAAAATTTCATTTAGTGTACCTCGTGGATGTGCTAAAGGCATCAATTGTTAGTTGAGCCACGATGCAGTGCCCATATGCCTCCACAGGGAGTGTTTTCAAAGGTTTTGTGGAGGGTAGGAGGAGCAATTTAAAGTGGTCGGCGTAAACATTACGTTTTAAGCTATGTGTTTGTGTGATCACGAGTGCATGCCTGGTGGCGATGCAGCCTGATTTTTTATTTTCATTTTTTAACTGGACCGTTGAGAGACGGGCGCTAATCAATACTTGATTCATCGTGTAGATAGGATGGGAAAATCCGTGTTTTTACCGGATACGTGCCCCGAAATTGTTAGTTAAATCGACCGAACTGGACCGGAGTAGTCAATATCTGGTTTAATCAAAGTTTGTGATGGCTCGCGAAATTTTGTTTTGGGAAATGTTTTGGGCTTTGATGAATTGAAAAGTGACTTAACCCGCATTGATTGATCTATCCAACGTTTAATTTTATAGGTACAGGAATTTGGGACAACACTCTCTTTACACGATACCAAATTATTGTAATGTTTTTTATGTCTTGCACTGCAACTGCAAGTAATTTGTACTTATTTTTTCAAATGGTATAAAAAGTGAAAAGTTATCATATTTAGCTCGATATATGGCAAAAGATCACCTCATTTAACAGTAATAATAACTCAATGGGGATGAATATATTAATAATGTACTCTATGATGAAGTGGGAGCTCGGTGGCGCAGTGGTTTAGCGCCTGGCCCAACGATTGCGGAAGTTAAGCAACGTTCGCAAGGGTCGGTCATGGGATGGGTGACCAAAAATTTATTATCTCGAGCTCCTCCGTGCTTCGGAAGGCACGTTAAGCCGTTGGTCCCGGCTGCATTTGCAGTCGTTAACACCCACCAATCCGCATTGGGCCCGCGTGGTGGGTTATGGCCCGTCCTCCTTATCCACCCAATAAGGAAGGCCTGTGCCCCAGCAGTGGGGACATAAAAAAAAATGGCTGATGGACATGGACTATGATGAATACTGAGGAACAAAATTCGCCACAAGAAACTGTATTAAAATCGTCTATTGTTAAATGTCATTCCTGACGTATTTCAACCAATCAAATCATTAATAGCGGACGTGGCGCCATCTGCGATTAGCTTTGCGTGTAAATCGCCATTGATACTAAAACACTAGATTACCCTTGCTAACGAGGTGGTAGACACAATGTAGGCATCACTTACTAGCGTAGATACTCAAGAAGGCTCTGTAAATATTTGAGCGTGTAATAGCTCGATACCGTGCTAACAGAAGGCAGGGTTGCCTCATCGAGATAATTTGTTATCCCTACTAAATTATAAATGCATCTCATGCCATTTTGCACCCCCTGTTTTCCTCTTCTGTCAATCTCACCATATCATAGGTTGTCTGAAAAGATCGCTCTTAGCGATAAGACCGCCATATTTTGATACTAAGTTTTATTGTTATTTCTTTGTTATATGTTACTGTGGTGTTGAAAATAAAGCATTATCTTATCTTAAATGCGAAAGTCCGTTTGTTTGTTAATTTGTTTTTAACTTCTTCACATCTAAACTACTCAACCGATCATCATGAAATTTTGCATACACGTTGTCAGGAGTACCAAAAAGGACATAGGGTACATTTCATTCAGAAAAAAACATCAGATCCCGAGAGATAGCAAAAAATTGTTAAGCAGACGAAATTGCGGGCGGCCACTAGTCTAAAATAAAGTTATGATAATATTAACTATATCAAATACGTAATTACAATAGACTTAAATACTCTTCCATCTTGTTGTTTTTTTCTTATCAAGATTGAAGAGCATGTTTTAATCTGATAGGTCAGAATATTACAAAAAATCACTTTGACAAAATTTCGAATTAGGTCGTTGTTTTACTAAATAAAAAGTAAAATCTATATTTTTGTCATGTTTATGAGCTGATTAATCTCTACAATAAAAAGGTGTAAAATTGGGTTAGTAAAGTTTTATTACTTTTTATAACACTTACACGTGATTGTTATCAACTAAATAAACTATAAAATAACGAAATCAAAATAAATTTACAAACTTTTGTCCCCCCCCCCCTTTGTACATGAAATAATCATCGGGTAATCGAACCTGGGACCCCTGCGTCTTACACGGGTGGGCGAACCACTGTACCACCGAGGCGGTTAAGACAATAATGGGTATTAGCAATAAAGTTTGTCTTCAGAACAGAACGAACTAGATGACATGACGGAGACAGTAATAATTGTCAATTTGCACGCAAACTGTTTATCTGCATGCAGATCGGCAGAGAAACGGGCCTAAATAACATTGCTGTCTTGTCTTGACAAAGTGAATAATTAAGTACAACTACTTTACAGGTATTCCTTAATATGAGTATAAGACTAGGTGGTCCACTCTGTTAAAAAAAACTAGTCTCAATTTAATTTAAAAGCATATATGAAATTAAAGTAACAAAAGTCAATGGCGTAATAATTGTCTTCATTGGCAAACGCCCGCACATAGCCTTTCCTAGACCTTCTGAGGCCTTTATAGACCTTTTTCAAGAATCTCCACGACGATCGGTCCTGTGCTGCCCGTAATCAGCAATTTTCCGAAATCTTCATTATCTAGTCGGTCCACCTTATCTTTTACCGTTCGGCACCAATGATGTGGTCACAATTTTTTGACCGGCTATCAAAAATTGTGATAATTCGTATATCCGGTAGTCCGTTTCTTGGTCGCATTTCTCAGCTGATTCTCGTAAAACAGATTCTATAATCATATCGAAATTTTTTTCGATTTAGTTTTTCGAAATTTTTCAAAAAATTGTTCATAAATGTCACGAACGCGAGGTCTACAGCTGTACATCATAGCCTCTAGTCTATTTATTTCAGAAGTTGAAAACAATCTTACATTGAGGAAATGACCCTACTACTTATTAGTAATTGCAAAAATTACCATGTCTCACACAAATTAGAATACATATTGTATGAAAATTAGTTTAATAAAGTGATAAATTGACAACCCTAGCAAATGTAATTACAACATGAGGGGATGAAGTTAGAAAGTAAACGAAGATTTTCATTAATAATTGCGAGGTCTGCTGGTCAAGAGTGTCTGCCAGAAATAGATCTGGTTGCGTAGAAAGATTAAAGTCATTTTTTTTTGTAAATTATTTATTAAAACTAGCAACCGCCTGCGACTTCGTCTGCGTGGAAAGTTTTTCTTCTATCCCTCGGGAATAGTTCATTTTCGGGATGAAAGGTACCCTATGTCCTTTTCTGTATCCCTGACAACGTGAATGCAAAAAAATATAATGATTGGCCGAGTAGTTAAGATGTGAAGGCGTAACAAACAAACAAACTTACTTTCGCATTTATGATATTAATATAGTTAGGGTTGTACTAGCTCAAATAGTAATACTTAATTAACCTGTAATTAGCAATTTGCGCTTTTAACCGATAAAAAAATCTAATCGCAGACCTAATTCCAATGAGGTGGCTAAGTATTCAATTTTACAAGCTATTGTCGATTAAAGGCGCTATTTGACGTAAATCATCCAGCAGGTCGCCTGCTGGTTTACCCGTGTAAATACCACATAAGCAAACCATATAGCACCGACTTGCAAAAAAATTACAGATTTCACGCTCTACGCAATTATCAACTAAGTTATATTATTAATCTAAATATTTTATAGACTGCCTCAACGCGGCTGTACTACAAACCACTCCCACCTTTAATGATAAATGATAAATAAATGATGATAAATGATAATTTATTCGCAAAAAACATGGTAAAATAGGTGGTCACAACATTAGAGCGTACAAACATGTACAAACATGAGCGTAAAAACACTTTGGGAACCTCCGCAGCCCACATCTGTCATCCGATCATCTACCCAGTGGGCTTCTACTTTTGTAGCCCAATTCAGTCTCCAGATGTTTTTTTTTTTCGAATTTAGATTAAGTAAGGCCCCGAAAAAAGTTATTCTAATTTTTGTCCGGCAAGTCGGTTTTTTTTTCAGGGTTTTTTACATTTTTTTAAAATTTTCTTATAAACTACCCGACCGATTTTCAAAATTCAAGTGCCATACGATAGATCTCCGCACCTTGCACATTTTGGCTTCTTCTATTTTGACCGATCTACGGCCATGTCGCACTTTTGGCTGAACATCGGGCACATACACTGGTGATCACATATCTACCTAACATTTTCAATGTTAATACTTTTTTTTCATAATTTTCGAACATACGGCGATGAGATGTAAAACGAAATGTTGTATGTTGTTTTATAAATTCAAGTAGCATTACGCTTGGTGTGTTTACATCAACGTCGTACGAATAAGGAAGCAACATGCGTAAGCGGATGCGCTCCGAGGTGTAGGCACATCAAAATTCATTATTAGGTTGTGTCTGAGTAGCTTGAGCGTAGCGGGCGATATAGCGCTCATGGCGGAACTCGACAGACAGATCGCACTTGATCACGTTTGTTAAGCAACGCTCAGTCCGGCCAGGTGTCGGATGGGTGACCGTTAAGTGGCATTACAACTGAGCGCTTCCGTGCTTCGGAGGGCACGTTAAGCCGTCGGTCCCGGCTGTTGTCATCTGATAACAGTCGTTAAGCCAAGTTAGAGGCCTTACAGGCGGCTTGATAACTCTAACACCAGAGGTGGCCACTATTCCTCATTCGATGAATGAATGATGAGCGGGCGATATTCTCCAAAAATGCTACAGAACGACAATTTATAAGTTGGCGTTCCAATGGCGGTGACTTTCCCTTTTAAATTAATATGTTTTTAAAAACCGTCACATAAAATTAAGGCGTGATAACTGTTAAAATTAGTTCCTTTTCCTACCACACAATTTGGGACACCTTATTGGCCGTATACTTGATTTGTAATTGATCGAGAGGTACACATTTTTTATACAAAAAAACACAGAACAAAAGTCTTTCTTCCACCAGTCGATCAGCATGATTTTTATAGCGTAGCTAAACTGCAATAATTATACCTACGCCCTCCTACGCCTTATTTATAGATTAAGTTCAGCGCAGCACCTACTATATTACTAGCAAGTAGCAACACTAGTGTTGTATCACTAGCGTAACGTCTTGTTTGCTACCGAAAATGCTATATTGTCTACTTCCCATCGATATTTTTTTGAATGCTGCTTAATTGCCTAAAAACTGACTTACACTAACCGCTTATCGTTCCGCTTATAACTTAGAAACAGCCTCACCTCACCCAGTGATAGGCCTACAGTGACGTGCAGACAGACAAGTTAATCGGCCCTTTGCTCAATATAATCTCTGGAACGAATCTAAATTAATTCGTAGCGCATGTGCGTAGATATTTATTATTTGTAAAATTGCTTAATGTTCGGGCCTTTTGTTCGGAATTTTTCGTAGTTTTTTTTTCTGGATGAAAGAAAGAAAGAAAGATAGAAAAGCAAGAAAAAACATTTATTTGATACAAAACAGTAAAAAAAAACAATTAAAATTTATAATACATAATTAGTTTTGTCCCAAATCGGTCCCGACTAAGCATAATGTTAGGCTTATTATGACCCAACGCTGATCTTGTGTTTTGCGTTTGCCGGTCATTATTCCGTGGTATACATACACACATACATACACTGGTCGCCTTATTGTAAAGTAGCGGGTGAATTTAACTTTTTTTTACGCGAAAAAGTCGCGATCAGGGGTACAGAAAAGGACATAGGTTACCTTTGATATTCTTGTGTCGATTGTGTCATCATCACTAACTAAACCGGCCCCAACGCGTCGGGGCCGGTTTAGTTAGTGATGCCACGGAATAATGACCGGCAAACGCAAGACACATTTAAACTAAACATCACACAATCGACACAAGAATATCAAAGGTACCCTATGTCCTTTTCTGTACCCCTTTTTCGCGATCGCGACTTTTTCGCGTGAAAAAAGTTAAATTCACCCGCTACTTTACAATAAGGCGACCAGTGTATGTATGTAACTTTTAAATAAATCAGATAAAAATCTTATAATCTCAGGCCAGGAATACTGTTTTTAGTAAACTATCAATTAAAATTTTAACGGGCACAGAGAAGTTTCTAAAATTAAAAATTAAAAAAATAATGAAGACATTAGAATATCCTAAGTTGGAGCAGAGACTGCGGTACCCTATTCTCTAAGCGTGACCCGACAGCCGACACGCACTTGGCCAGTTTTTCTTGATTGCCAGAGCTCGCTTGTAGAGGCTTGGTGCGCCTGCGCCCTCCTAACTGCAGCAAACTACTAAATATTCCCGCATTACTTTATTAACCCGCCAATTGCTAATGCGAAGGAACCTTTGTCACATTAGCATCCACGTTAACGTCATCTACATCTAAAAAAATATTATTTTCATTATGGTAGTGTTTAAGTATAAGTATAATAATTTTTACAATTGTTTTTCCTTTTGAGGTTAAAAAAATGGCCGCCATTGTCGATGATAGTTAGTACCCAAACTTACTAAGTACTTACCAACATAGAGAAAAATTTCGCCTATTTCTATGACTTACAACACAACATCCGAATCCGACCGACTGAACGTAACGTTTCCTTGTACTGTAGGTCGATTTCCAAAAATTTTCGGTTTGTCATAAATTAGTACGATGTTCACCGAGAGGAGAAAGAGACCGATTACCGTCGAGGGCTTTAAAACACCCGAGATCGGGAATCGCACTTTCTCTCGAGTGATACATAGTGCTTTATACTACACCTACAAGCTAGCAAAACAGTTTCAGAAAAAGATGCCGCTTTAAGTCATAAGTATTATTATATTTTTTAATTGATTTCTGTGGTAAAAGGTTATCAATCAGTATTTTTGCTGTTTCCTTCAACTGCGGCGGAGTTAAAAAATCTTCATCATCACTATCACTACTTATCTTACCCACGGAGCGTCGTCCGGTGCGCGGTCGCCATTCCAAAACCTTTCCTACCCATCGGTTCTTCTCGCTATGTGTCCAGCCCACTGCCACTTCAGCTGAGCTGATATATGTATTATGTATTTAGTCTTAATAAACGTAAGTATTTAGGCACTCCCATATCTATCCTAATTTAAATAATTAAACAAAATGAAATGCATTTTGTAATCTGTGAAACTGTGTGATCTTTGATCAAGATAACATACGGCTTTTGTTTTGATTTAGAGTGAAAATTACTCATTAGTTTAACAAAGAGATTTAAACACGATGTAGGTAAAACGTTTTTAAGGTTCCACGATCATGTGCTCTAACTAATTGGGCAAACACTTAATTTATTAAATTATCTTGTTACATCCTTAAGTTTTTGTGTTAATATCTGGTTATCATTTTATATTCACAGAATGCCATAATTCTAGTGATTACAGGTACTAATAAATAGTCTATGGTAAATAAGTGCAAAACACTAACGTTCTTAAGGGGCGTACAACGCTTGATGTAAAATTATCGAAAATATTGGCAACATTATCGTTTTTAAATAATATCTAATAAACTATTTTTTTTGTACTGTCGATCAAAAAATTAGAGAGCTAGCTAAGTTTTTTATTATCTAAGTAGTTTCAGGATTATAGGTTTATTTTTGGTTGGCATAGCATTGAAAAACTACAAAACTTTAGGTAACTTTACATTTTTTTTTTGTATTGAAAAAAGTTTTAGCTGTCATGTTTGTATCAATAATCTACTTTCTACACCATTTTTTGAGATCGATAAATCAAGTTATATTGTGTAAAATCATTGCTCAAAATGTTTATTTGACGTTGTACGCCCCTTAATAATTACGAATAGGTATCAAAAGCCACTTGTGTGTAGACATTTAATTTCATGTTGTTTGAATGCAATTAAAAATATGTAGGTATATTGCAACGTAACTTGGTTAAATCCAGCTGAATGTCATAATTTTAAGATTTTGATTTAAATTAATATAATTAGGTATCTTACTTAATTTATTAAGTATTTATTGTTTTGCAATTTTATACAATGCGTAATTTAATAAAAATGATCTCAGAAAAAATAATAGCACTTTTCGTCTGCAACAGTTACGCCACTCATTTTAATTAACAAACTAAGTAACAAATAACTACAAAACTTGGAAGTACGATCCGGATTCCTTTGCTTAAAATGAAAATAGGAGCTACAAGTTTTCAAATTTGGAACAGTGGAATTACGTCACTCCTCCTTATTAATCTTAAAACTAAAACGCATTCCCGGCTCTGGCATCGCGAACCTTTATTGCAGCGCACTGTGTGTCTAAACAGGATACAATGCAGAATTTAATTTGGCGGAGACGGGACAACGAATTGTTAATTGAAAACGGCTGTCGCCATTGTCGAGTGATGGGCTGCAGGTGCAGAACTAAGTAAGCGGGCAGAGATAAAAGACCTTACCACAAAAGATTTTAAAACACTGTTTAATAAAACCACTGTTTAAATGTGACGCCGTCTCTTTCAAACAATATTGTCAAAACAGTGACAGCATCACATTAAAACAGTGTTTTAATTAAATACTTGTTAACAGAGTTTTAAAATATGTTGTGGTAAGGCCGTATGTGAATTACTCAAGACAGTACAATCACGTCTGCATAATAATAATGTAAACAGTTTAGAACTTTCTCACTCTAAAATCTATTACTTTTTTTGACAGAAAACAATGACAACTACAACAAAGTGACAAAGTTCTTAACTGTAACTGAGATATTATATAAGAATTAAACAAAACATGAACTAACAAAGGCGGTAGTAAACAAGTGCCAATGGGAGCGCATCGTGTGATTGCTTGTGATAGCGCACGGTGCACCCTCGGTTTAGCCTCGCAAAGCGACGAAAGTGAAGCGATGCGCCAATTTGTGGTATAAAATGTCGCGAATTTGATTTGAGCTATAGGTCTAGTCGAGGGCGCAATGAAGAGAGAATTTACTCATTGCTTCGCCATTTGTCACTTCGCAGTGGTTATGATATTTATAAAAACTTGAACACGTACACATTTTGCCGCTGACTGCCGCTCTTTCGCTCTCACATTTCATGTTTTCTCAAGATTTCTTAAAGTGCGTAATTTAAAAATGTGTCTCGGCCACTTTTCGCAATATAAGATTATGGATATATAACAATATATTTCAGTTTTTTTGTTGCTAAAGTACAAAAAGTTGTGTTTCCAACAGTTATTTGCTATTTGTACTTCAGCAAACTGAAATATTATATTGAAATGTCCGTAATCTTATATTGCGAAAAGTGACCGAGACACATTTTTCTATTACTCACTCAGATTTAAGAAATCTTGAGAAAATATGAGTTAATGTGTGAGCGAGAGAGCGGCAGTCAGCGGCAAAATGTATAAGGACTCTTAAATAAGAATCTTGTCTCTGTTCTCTCACAATCCTGAGCTGCAGGTGAGAGCGCCGTTTCATTAGGCTTCTGATGACGTAAATTCACAATGCGATATTAATTAAGGTTGTGTGCTCCTGCTTGTATAAAGTAAAGTACCTAAGTGGCCATATTATACAACGTGTTACAAAAAAAAACCCTAAAGCTAAATATGGTAGAAAGGGACCATCAAATTGAACAACTACGGGACCAAGTCTGAAATCACGAAAAAAATCAGCAGTTTCATACAGTTTGATATTTTCGTTATTAAATTTTGTATCACGCTATTAATACCCCTCATTATAGTACAGTTGCATAAATAACTATTATTTTATTTTTAATGAGAAGCTCAGTGGCGCATCGGTTTAGCGCCTGGCCCAGCGATTGCGAAAGTTAAGCAACGTTCGCAAGAGTCGGTCATGGGATATGTGACCAAAAATTTATTATCTCGAGCTCCTCCGTGCTTCGGAAGGCACGTTAAGCCGTTGGTCCCGGCTGCATTTGCAGTCGTTAACACTCACCAATCCGCATTGGGCCCGCGTGGTGGGTTATGGCCCATCCTACTTACCACCCATAAGGAAGGCCTGTGCCCCAGCAGTGGGGACATCAAAAATGGCTGATGGACATTTTATTTTTAAAAGGTTTAATTCACCACCAGCGTGATCTATCTTTGGTTTCAATATACGTAGGGAAGGTAAAAGGGAGGTACCTTGCCTTAAGGGCCAATTACAAGGTATCCATGCAACGCAATCACAGCCCAAATGACTGTCCTTTGAAGTATGGTGCCTGCGCAAACTTGCTCGAATCAGCAAATATTTGGGCGGCATATACTCGTGTATAAATAAAGGATATGCGGCTTACAAATATCGTATCAAAGGAAGTAGTCCACATTATGGGGTATTTACATGGGCGACTAATACCGCACAACTTTCGCCGCACGGCGAAAATCGACCGTGTAAATGGCAATTCGGCCTAGGTCGCAGGTGACTGAACAAAGTTATCTGATCCGGTGGCCAAAACTGGAACTACGGTATTAAATATTGTTACAGGTTAGGCCATCAGGTTACGCCATCAACTACATAGACGTCAGCGACGCCATCACCTGCGATTCAATTTTGAAAGCGACTTGTTAAGTGACTAAAGTCGACCGTCACATGTGACAAAATCGACCCATGTAAATAGCCCATGTTACGTTACTGCATAATAAAATGTTGCATTTTCTAAACAAATAAAAATTCAGTTATGACTCATTTCAACGTAGTTTATATTCGATATGATTGTTTGTTTACCTCCCTATATTTTGAAAAGTTTATAGGTTTTGATTTACGTCAATTTTGTCTGCGCAATTTCACACGTAAATTCTATAATATTATTCTAAGTAAAAGATGGATGTACGATGCAACAAAGATGAATTTCTTTTTAAAATATGTAAAATATACCGAGGAGTTTTCACCTCTCTAGCACAAAAAGGGCGCTTTTGCCTTTTGGCGCGTAAAATTTTGCAGCAAAATCGATTTTTGCATATAGAAAGGAAAATATATTCCATTAGTATGTATTCATTAATAAATAATAAGAGAAAAACTCAATGACGGAAACCAACTTTACTCTATAATTTTTTTTTTCAGCATAGGTTTAATTGAACTATTTTTGTGACAAGTGTATTACAAAAAAATTATGCGTCCGGGTGATGAAGACAGCTGTCTAACTCCAAAAGAGTTGAGAGAACAATTGTCTAGTGCTGAATTTGTCATTTTTTAAATTGACGATAAAATAACTCTTCGTAGGTACACATAACACTTTTCTCGCTGGTAGAGATGAAAAGTTGTATGTGTCACGCTTCGATCAAGAATACCCTAGGGTATCTAGATATCTGGTCTGAATCTCAAAAATGGCACCTCAAATAGCGTCCCACTTACAAACTGGAAGCTTATTTTGCACAAAGTAAGTGATAAAAGATGTGATAAATAAGTGATATACAAAAGTTTGTACAAAATAAGTGGTGATTACGTACAAAATAAGCGCCAAGTTTGTAAGTGGGACGCTATTCGAGGTGCCATTTTTGCGTACTGTTTTAGTTCGTGAAGCGTTATCCAGGATATATTTTTGATCGAAGGTTTCACGAGACAAAATTTTTGTTGTCTCTGTGCTCAGTCAGTATTATAGATAGCGTAGCAATGGGGATCTCCACGCAAAGCTTAAGCTAGATGACGCTAGCGGCGAAGCGACCGCTATCAATGGATTTGATTGGTTAAAATACGTCAGAAATGACACTTGATATTTGAAACAGCCAATCAAACGATTTTAGGACAAACGCTTGTGGCGCCATTAGTTCCTCAGTATGCATCCCCACTGATTCTACTTAATATAGATAGACAACTTCGCTAGTTCGTAATTAATTACAAATTCAAAATTTCAAATAGATTTTACTTCCATTTTCAATTTAACCCTTTGCCAACATTTCCGATTAGTACACAAAGAGATACCAAATGAAATACCTAATAAACCAAAACTACACAGCAAATTAAAATCCGTTTAGTTGCGTTCCTATTCAACTAAATTAGAGTTGCATAGGGTTTCAAAACTTGCGTACGACGTCAAAGGATCGTTTGACGAACGTTTATTACTGCAAAGAGGTGAAAAGCAATTTGTGCACTAATTTTCGGTACAGGCATTCTGTTAGCCTTGTTTTACCGGGCGCATCTAAACCGCTAGGGGTGTCGCAATTTAGAAGATTTTAGACATTGTGTTTAAAAATTCTATAACTTTTTTGAGTATTTATCATTTGTCCATCAGCCATTTTTTTTTACTTCCCCACTGCTGGGGCACAGGCCTTCTTTATGGGTGGTAAGGAGGATGGGCCATAACCCACCACGCGGGCCCAATGCGGATTGGTGGGTGTTAACGACTGCAAATGTAGCCGGGACCAACGGCTTAACGTGCCTTCCGAAGCACGGAGGAGCTCGAGATAATAAATTTTTGGTCACCCATCCCATGACCGACCCTTGCGAACGTTGCTTAACCTCCGCAATCGCTGGGCCAGGCGCTTAACCACTGCGCCACCGAGCTCCTCATCTTTAGCTCAGCTTTATCATTTACAATGCTCTTATTAAAATAATAATAAACTAGAAAATATTCAACTCGTCACCAGGTCATTTTCTCAGGCGGGAATAGGAACCACGACCTTTAATAGAAAAGCATTGGACTGAACTTCCAAAGGTCGCGGGTTCGATACCTACCTGAGAAAATGATCCGGCGTCGATTTGAATATTTTCTAGTACTTATATTATTTAGTATACTTACTATTACTTTTTTAAGGTTTTGAAGGACAAATATAACTTATTGAGCAATTTTTATTGTGAATATTTTAACTGTGGATGTTGAAATTTAGACGGAAGTTATTTCATGCTTTTATAACTTGAAATGTAATATTTTAAATGTGTATTATTACTTGTTTGCTCATAATGTAATTTTACTTTCCAATCCGTGATCGTCTTTTAATTTAGTTAGGTACTTGAATAATATAGTTATCGTAATATTTATGTTATGGAAGCCTATTAAAAGATTGACCAAACTACATAAACAGTTTTATAAACAGTTTACATGAAGATTTTTTCACTTATCATACTTTAAAAAAATTACTTAGTTAGTCTGGTTTTCACATCTAGGACAAACTAAACACAACTAAGTATTTTGTTTTAGCAAAAAAAACCTTAATAGTCGAATTCCCGTAGAATACTCATATTCGCTTCAACTTCATATTTACATCGCATCCCGTTCCAAGTTCATTATCATTTCATGGCATATGTCGCCATGAATATTTCCCTTTGATTAATTTGCGCAAAAGCTTCATGTAATACACAGTGTAGGATCACAAATCACTTTATTAGCCTTTAACAGTGTATATTGCACATGAACAATATTAAAACTATCATAAAGTTTAAAAATCTTCTTCGGGTGACCTCTTGAGGGTTGGGTTTTAATTTTTTTTTTAAGTTTAAATTTGCAAATAGTTAAGCTGTAGTTTGGGCTATTCACAACATAAATAAATACTAGCAAAATCAACACAAAAGGAAAAATCCCGTAGCATCTCAGACGATACCACAGAATAGATATAAGTACGAGACTTTGAGATGCTACAGGATTTACTTTATCTTAATATAGAAATAGCAATGTGAAATGCAAAAAATCTAAAAGTATTTTTTTAACCAAATTAAACCCTCCGTTGCGATATTTTTCTTGAATTGTATAAAATATATATTACGGTTGAATGAATACATTATCTTGTCTTTGTCCACTCTCTTGAGAAATAGCATTCTTACTCTCTCTCCCTCTCCTCCACAACCCACATACACGAACACTCTCACACACGCACATACACACACACACACACACTCACACACACACAAACACACACACACACGATACCAATTGGGATACCAGCTCTGCAATCCAACTTCTTAAATATTTAATTATTACACTTTTAGAAACCTATGTTCTTAGTTAAATATTTTTACCTTGTTTTGGTTTTGTAACTAAGCATCAATTAAAGTGTTTTTCTTATTTTAACATTAAATACTGTCACCTCATAAACCTAAGGTTAACTGCGGGTGGGGCCTAGTTACCTGTAGCTCAGGTTCCTCTGGAACCTATTTTGGGGACTAGTCTCTTCCTTTAAGTTATAAAACTTTATCCTAAGCTACTTAATGTAAAAGAGAAAATAAATGCTTTTATTATTATTATTATTATTATGTTGTTTTCTAAATTCTCAGTTCATAACTGGTCATACAGGATCTGCACGGGCGCACCTATTATTATTGTAAAAATAATAAGGAAATAAAAGATTTAAGTATTTACGCTCTGAGTTGTATGTTCATTTAGTTTGTTGTGTTAACCTATCAACGTAAAGATAGAAATGTACATAAACGTACGTTTATGTAAGTAAAATGCAATAGTAACGACCGCATCCACTGACATTATTGTTAGTTAAACGATTGTTAAAAACTTCGACAGCTTAATTAAGAAGAAGAAACAAAAGCAAATTAGCATTCACATTGAATTATCGACTCCAATTACATTAACAATAGTTATTACCCCCAAATTATAACGTACCACTCTTAAAGCGATTCGCGTAGAAACTTCACGTCTTCTGAAGCAATTAGATAACACAGCTTCTCTTACCAATCTCTGTAACAACTCCGTCTAACAAATAGCTGTAATTTTGTACCACCACTCTAATTCACAATTAATGTTTCTCTAAACTACTCTAAACTGGGCTTCTATTCTGCTAAAGTTAACTTAATAATCGTCTCCCAATGGTGTTACAATAGTAAAGCTTTTTGTGTTTAGTAACCAGTCCAGTGTATTGTATTAGTTCAAGTCCGTAATATCTAACCCTACTTGGTATTACTAGTCATCAGTCATCACACTCAGTAATTTTTGTCACTCAGAATTTTCACTGATAACTTTTTTCATTTATATTCCACATGTAGTTGGCAAACATAATTATTTTTAACCACTCGCGCTGATCATCCAATAAACAGTCGCCACTCGCCAGTATATTTTTCAGTTGCCCTATTCATTATAATAATATATCCCGTCAAAAAGCAATACTATTATAACACAATTGCAACACGATTGTAACGTTAACGTTTTCAGGATCGAGGCCCTGGTTAAGATCCAGTTTAAGCCGGCTCGAGCTAAATAATGGTACTTACAAAACTAAATTGAAATAGATAAGGGATAAAAAGTTTGTCTTGTACGCTGCTGGTAAACTTTGGACGTGGGTAGTTTATTTTATTAAAAACAAGACTTCCATTTGTGTAGAATGTGGTTAAAACATTTACCTCCATATATGGTTTTTGGCATTTTTAACTATACTAGTAGTTAAACAAACTACATAACATAACTATTTGCGCATCACAATGCAATGTGTTTGAAACTATTATAGTGTCAAAAGTAACCCAGTTTTAATAAATCTTTATACATTTCCTATGAAACTTTATATTCGTACATACCTAAGAGCAGTACAGAAAAAGTAAACACAAAATCTTGAGTGTTTAAAATATACTTTGTTTCAACACATCGGAAACAAAAACTAAATCATAAGAACCATCAATAGCTTTACAACACAATAATTAGGGCAAACTACTAAATACAAAAACCCTTTGAAAATTGTAACGTTTCATTCAATTGCAGTTTCATCGTTAAATGTTTCGGCCCATTAATCTTTAACGCCTATCATTTCGACACTTTACCGAGATATTTTCGGGGAACTAAAAAAAATTAAATTTACGGTGCCAGTACAAACGCTGGCTATACACAACGGTCTCTGAAAACCGCACCGCATTTTATTCCGACCGAAAACCAGCGCAACTTGGTTCCTCACCCCCCGTAATACATTCCCAAGGCCAAATCTCATAGGGGGGTTAGTATCGAGTTCCAAAGGCCTTATAAGACTGGACGCTTCACGGACTTTGACGATTTACAACTCGCTTTGATTTAGTTTTAATGGTCCCAAGTTAAATTTACACTCGACATAAATCAATATGGAGGCAATGGTTAACTTCTATTTAGGTGTGTTCGAATCGACTAAGTTTACTTGTTTTAGAACTTTGGTTTGGTTGAAGTACATTATCAAACTTATTTATGGAGACATAAAATCAAACTATTATTATCTCGTTAATAATCGAAGATTTTTTTTTAAATTTTCTATCTTTTGATAGACATCATCATCATAATCAGCCCATCGAAGTCCCTAGGTCCCTTAGAAGGATATTGTGAAAGTGAAAAAGCAAAAAAATATTTAGCTTGAGCAGTTTACAAAAGGGTAGTATTTAATCGGGTAACAATAAATTCCCATTTTGGGTATCAAAGATACTGAATATACCGTACTGAAATTCTAAGAGGCCTACGGACTGAGGGCGACTACAAAATGTTGAAAATTGGTGACTTTAAAATAAAAATTGAGTAACTAATTATTCAGAACGGGCGACCAAATTACTATTTGGGCGACAATCGACATTTAAATTTTGGCATATATATATTTTATTTAAAAAATGTAATTATTAAAGATTAAAAAAGTGGATCATGCGAAGACGTCACGTGCCATGATCGCCCAAACAAACACCTGCCACGTAGCTGATGACGTCATCAGCCAATCGTCGAATGCTACACGAAAATCGCTCTATCTTCGTCATTTTTGGTCCAATTTCAATAATTCTTTCACCAAAATAATAAATTTTGATGTGACTAAAACTCTACATATTTAACTAAAAACCTCGTTGGTCCTCATTGTGACGTATTGGTTGTTCTACTATGCCGGACACTACACGACACGGCTAACTTTCAACGTAACTAACGAAAAACAAGTTTTCAAACAACATAATATAAAAATAAATTTAAAACATTAAAAAACCCGCCTGCATAAAAAGACAAGTCGACTGAAAAGATGGAAACAAGACTAAATAAATATTAAAGGCAACATGTCATAATAACATGCAGTCGGAGGCATGCATAAAGAAAGTGACATTTTGAATGATTGAATTATATGCCTCCGACTGCATGTTATTATGACATGTTGCCTTTAATATTTATTTAATCTTGTTTCCATCTTTTCAGTCGACTTGTCTTTTTATGCAGGCGGGTTTTTTAATGTTTTAAATTTATTTTTTTATTTATCTCTTTTTAGTTATTATATATTACGGTCATGATATACCTTTTTGAAATCCTTATAATAAGCCCTTTAATTTGACACCCATATTGCAGTATTCTACAAAAAAATGTTTTTTTTCACTATGTATAATAGCACCGTACAGCCGCCATGTTGGTTTTTTTATAACGCCACCTTCTTAAGAACACTTGGGCTGAAAAGACCAATCTAACGATATCTTAATCATAGAAATCCGTTCAGCCGTTTGAGAGATATGAGGTAATAAAGAATATTACATACAAACATACATACATACTTACAAACATACAAACATACTTACAAGATACGCGCGAAACACAAAACCCTTTCTTTGCAGTCGGGTAAAAAATAACCATGTGTCAAAAAAGACCTTAAGGTGGGTAAAATCCCAATATTCAATTCATATTATTGAAAGATAACGCGCGTGATGCTATCATGGAAAAAAAATATAATGTACTTGAAATAATACACAATAGATTTAATTGAAAGCATTTATAAAAATGTTACCACCTTTGATGTAAAAAAATATTCCGTGGACCCTGTTTCTGGTCTTATCTGCAAAATTTCATGGAAACAGAACATTCGTTTATGTTAAAACCAACCATAAAAATCGGCGATGTCTAAAATCTTAATTGAAAAGATTTTTTTAACTAACTTGAAAGCGAAGAAAAGTAATAAAAACATGTAAAAATTGAGAATTCGGTGCAAGTTCTCAACGCAACCGCCGCGTTGGAACGCGCACTGATTTGAACTAAGTGAGTAGAGTTACGTTCGATTTCACTCCATCACGGATTGACCCGCTCGGATTGACCCACCTTAAGGCCTTAATAACCCATAATTAAGCAAGTAACTATTCCTTGCAAGTAGTAAAGGGGGCATAATCGTACTTTTTACTTTTCTTTGCTAGTAAAAAGTTGTGTACCTGCGTTTGCCACGTACATACATTTAGAATGCGCAAAAGCTTAGATATTTCCGGTAAAAAGTTATTATTTTGTCAATTTCGCCAGATAATGGCATCTTGGCTCGCACATCTGTGTGTTGTATTTGCACAAGCGCCCCGGTAAAGTTTGTTTAAGGCAGCGGTTCTCAAAATGACACAATGCATTAAAACACCTTCATCATAAATAGAATAGTTTTGTCCTTATTTTTATGTCTTTGTGTCATTATTCCAATGGGATTTTTTTACTAGTAACTTGTTAATACTATAAAATATTGTATCATGGAATTCTATTTATTTCAAATCGTTGATGTGCGCGTTTTGATTATATGATTATGTTTTACAGAAATGTGTATTAGACCCCCCTACCCGACCTGTACCTACATGTAAATGCCATAAAGTTATAAAAAATTACACAACTAAAATACAAAATTATGTGCCCTATCGGGCATCACAAAAATCAATAATCTGCTCTGCTCTTTCAGCTTTGTAAGCTTTAATTAATTTAGGGCAAAATAATCTCCACAGTTAGTACAAACATCCTGTTTATCAAACAAAACTAATTGTTGCTAACCAAGAAGGGGTTAAGTTCACAACAGTTTGAGAAGCAGGGTCCTAAAATAACTAGGGTAACGCCTCGCTTGATATATCAATTCTGGCGCTAGTGTATGTTACATATAAATAACTGATATTGTTGGTTGTGTATGTAAATATTTGGCATGGGGCGCGAAGGGGTAGGCTCGCCATTCAATTATAACAGCGTGTATTCGGAGTGGAAGCCTAATAGTAATTTCAACGTATTGTATGTCTTTGAAAAGTGATAGACTGGTGGTCGAATACGGTGGTATTCTTAATGATTATAAATATACGTAGACCAGCCTTTCTATTGTCTAATTTAAAAATCTATCTTAATCGCTTTCAGGATGTAACACATCGAAGCTTCTTTTTGGCACAAATATAAACTTACCAAAGAAATGCAGCAATGTGTCTGTCCAACGAAAGCGATTGCGATAGATTTTTAAATTAGAAAATTAGCCCCCTGACTCTGGTTTCTCTACACAACATTCGACAACTAATATGTGACACAACGACACAACCAACAATATAAGTTATTTATATTTATATCAGAGTGTTTATTCGTAGCCACCAATATTGGCTGGGCCATCGTAGTAGATTTTGGCCCATCGGCTTAGCAACGGAATGGGGTTGGTAAACTTTTCCAAAACTGTTGTGAATTATATATTTTCTGGTAGCTTTTGGCTTTGGAGTCAGGAATAACAAATTGCGTAATTTTTATAATGCTTCATTTAAAAATTACGCAATTTGTTATTCCTGACTCCATGAAAAGTCGTAGAACAAACGATGTTGTTTATGATGTTAGTAATTTAGTCCTGCGAGATTATTACCGTCGTATTATAGACGAGTAAGTAAAGACTTAATTAATAGTTGCAATTTTCTGCATTTCGTCGGCGGGCTGTGAATAGCTCGTAAGTCCGCAAATTTAGTGAAAATCAATTTTAGTGGTTTTTCGTGAGAAAACCTCGTAATACATCGACGAAACTCAGATTCGAAAAATTAATAATTGCAAGTTTTACTCAAGTCATTACTTACTCGTCTTACAAATAACCCGGTTTAAGAAAAAATGATCTTTTAAATGGTTAAATTACTCAAACATATAACTATATTCCTAATAACTACGTATTTAGGTTCACACTCCGTAAATATATTTAATTGGTTTGTCTTCTAAGCGCTTTAAATCGTATGGTGTTAATTGGAAATGGAGCTGTCAGAAGCACATACACGTTGTTCTCGAAGCTTCCTCCACTGAGCTCTAATTGAGTTTTATCTAGTGAAGAAAGCGTGAAACCCAGACTTATTTACCACAGATAAAACCTTAAATTGTTATTTCAAAAAGGCTGAAAAAAAAGCATTGTTAATGAAAAAATATTTGGCCCGCTATACTTTCTTTGTTCATGAATTATCAATCAGAGATGGTATAAGAACTCTTTAATCATCATATCAGCCGCACGACACCCACTGCTGGGTATAGGCCTCCCCCAAAGATCTCCACGATGATCGGTCCTGCGCTGCCTGCATCCAGAGGCTTCCTGCGACCTTCACCAGATCGTCGGTCCACCTTGTCGAGGGCCTACCCACGGAGCGTCGTCCGGTGCGCGGTCGCCATTCAAGAACCTTTCCGCCCCAACGGCCATCGGTACTTCTCGCTATATGAGAACTCTTTAATGAATATGTCAATTGACAACATTTGTGTTCGAATAGCTGGTGAGTCTGTCGTCACTGTTTCAGAGAATACCAATCCCAGATAAGTCAATCTTAAAACATTTTTCCGTCCTGTCTCAAAGGAAAGTGTTCGATAACATTATGTTTTGTCTACTTTTCTTGAGAAGAGAGTTTCAATGCCGTTTGTGATGATCTCAAAAAATATTTTTTTAAACAAGGAATTAAAAGCTTAGACTTTTCTAAGCTAAGGCAAAAGAACCGAAAGCACCAGACTATTGATGCACCTTGTAGGGACAATGTAGTAATGTATCAACGATGTGAAGGTAGCAGGAAGCTGATATGATGATAATGAATTCGTTTTAAAATCATAAGCTCTCGATATGTCGTCGTGTGATGTGTTTAATACTTGATTTTACATAACATTTACTTGATTTACTATAAAATATAAATGTTTAGATAACGGTAACTAGAAACAAGGTCACATTTGTTTAACTTCTGTAGCAATACAATTATAGTTAATTATTACATACGAATCAGTGTTTGTAAGCAAAAAAGAGCAAATACAATAATGTTTACATTACGAGTAATACGAAACTAAGGGCAATTGCGTAGATGTGGAAACACTGAGATAGTTTAGTTAGTTACTACCATTTCTATTACATTTCGTCGGGGATAGTGCAAATACGCTTATCTAGCATATTGAATTACCCGGGTATCTGACAGAAGAAGCCAATTTACGTATTTATGCCGTCTATATAAGAAAGATGTGTGAGATTTGTAGGCTCAATAAATTAATAACTGGATTGGCACTGCACTAGTTTATTAAACACATTTTAAATACCGCAATTTACATAAAAACTGTTATTTATTTAATTCATGCAAAAAAAGTGTGGCACGCGTGTTTCATTTTTTTCACTCAAGGGGCGATCACAGACTAAAAAACCTAATGACATAACAAAAACTAAAAAATTAAAAACCAACCAAAAACAAACGGCTGATCAGAGTTACCTTACCATATACTTCAAATCCCATTAAAATAACACGGTACTATTTCATAATACCCATTGTTCGGGACGATCTCCCGGTTTTTGTTAAACGGGTATTATAAATGAACTTTGCCTTGTTTTGTTACAGATAAATAGAACGACATTCGAAGCTGTATCATAAACATCGTAATAGAAAACTAACAAATGTAATAAAAACGTTTTTTTCTAATTAATTAATCATAAGGCTTCTGGCAGAAGAGTAGCACTAACCTGGGGCCCAATCGCGTTAATTTTCAACGATAAATCTTAAACTAAATCGTACCGTTTCAGTTTCATTTACAGAAAAATACACGCTTTAGTTTTGTTAAAATTGTTGAAAGCTATGCCTAAGGAGCCTATGATGCCAATCTCGGACAATTTAAATGAGAATTCTAAAGCTGAACCAAAGAATTTTATCGTGTTTTCGGTCAAACACTGAGCCACTACGCCAGCCATGAGTACTGGTTATGGTAATATCCTATGATGATAATTATGATAAGAGTTTAAGCTAGTTACACTTTTCAAAATATATGGTGTTAAAAATCGCAATAAAAAGCGATATTGAATAATATCTGTGATGAATTTTTAAACGACCTCACTTATCGTGTTGTCATTAATATTTCCTACGGCAAGTGCAAAGAGGCTTAAATAAAATATGAGAGGTATCGCACCTCTAACTCAATACTCTTTGTATCGAATAAATCACTTTAAATAAATCAAAGATAAATCCATACTAGAATTATTGTAATTGTAAGCTAAATAAACTACTATGAACTACAAACTAAACGTAATAATTTTGTAATGTATTGGTTATGCAAATAAATCATTCATTCATTGTAAAAGCAAAAGAATATTTCTGGCTACATTTTCAGTTTCACGCCTATAATAAGTACCTTTCTAAAAATTTGAATTTTTATTTAGAATATGATCTTTACAATATTAAAAAGGTTATCTAATTTCAATTCTGGAAAATAAGCACCGTAACGCGTTCAACGAAAATATCAATACACTTGATATCTCACTACACCCCCCCACCCCCTTGACTAATGGACCTCTCGTGACTAATGGATGACTAGAATTAGAAGAATTAGAATTAGAATTTGTTTATTCACAGAAAACATAGTACAATTCAGATCTTATAATATAGAAAGTTCATACATGTTTTACCGCTCTCTAGCGATATGCAAATAATTCAGTCGTCATGCATCTATTTAATATTAAAATCAAAATCAAATAAAAAAATAAAAATAAAATAAAATCAAATAAATTAAATAAATCAAAAATATCAAAAATAATCAAATAAAAAAAACCAAATCAAATCAAATTAAATAATTATAAAAAAAAACAATACAAATTAAATTAATTAAAAAAAAAAATAACAATAAAATTAAGTTTACAATTCAAAATGTCCAAACGTCCAATCTTGCACGATAATGTCAACTATTAAACAGCTAAACCAATTTTGATGAATTTTATGAATCTTTATCCTTACCAATGTTAGGTATATAAGCGAAAGTCCGTTTGTTTGTTTCTTTGTGTGTCGCCTTCACGTCTTAACTACTGAACCGATCATCATGAAATTTTACATACATCTTGTCAGGGGCTTAGAGATGTACATAGGGTACCTTTCATCCCGAAAAAAGTATTGTTACAGGGAGAAAGCAAAAAACACTTTCCACGCTTACGACTACTTTGGTGAAGGACATCGGATAGTATTATTTGCGTGTTTAGCGAATTTAAACATAACAAGTTTTCAACATATTTGCCTACCTATATCAAAAATTAATTACCGCGGTCAATTGTTTGAAAATTTTATTGGAACGGAATGGAATGCGTCAAATTCGCATACGCGAAAAACAATTCCATGATTTATCATTTCGTCGATTGAGGCTCGCCAAATATTTCATCCATCTGACAGATTTATTGGACCCGATTGTTTTGTTTGATCATTTCGTGAAATTAAATTTTATTTCATCGCTCTTTCAATTGCCATTTCTCGTAAATTATGATTTTAAAACGGATCATCACAATTCAGAGTTCGAACGAGAGTGGTTTCGTAGTACGTAAGTTGGTATTACACATTACGAGTATGCATGTTATTTTCAACAAAGTATTACATTCAATTTTTTTAATAGTAATTGGAGATTTCACGTTATCATTTAACATTTTATTATGTTATGTTTCTGCGTTATAATCTTGCTAAAAAAGTTTAAAGGTAAGAAAATCTGTCTTATCATTTTTATGGTATTTTTACTTATTACACTGTTATTTATATTTACTACAACAGCTTCTTCGTCTTGTGAATTCTAGGTACGACGTTTCAACGTCGTACGTAGAATTCACAAGAAATTCACGTCTATATATTTAACAATATTCATATTGTTAAATATCTAGAATCAGAATAAGAATATTTAATTGCACAATATTGTGTATTACATTGAGATGGATGACTATGTTCCTAATCTAAAGTTCCAACAATATTCTGCCTTAAATCTGTAGGCATGCAAATGTTAGCGGGTATCATCTATCTATAGAGTCTATTATTACTACTAAGTATTACTAGGTATTTTTCAGAAATAAATTATAATTCTACTAAAAAGAATGTCGAAAAGATTTTCGGCGTATCGTTAGTACACCTAATAAGTTTGTATCGGAAGTAAGCGTTGCGTAGTGTTTTGTGACTGAATCATTTATGGAAATTACACGATGCCAAGCCGGCGTTAGCTGCCATGCCATAAACTGATGGGGGTGTTTTCCCATAACGCCTTTTCTATGTGATTTTTTACACGTCCGTTATGTTTTATTATCACCTTTTTAATCTATGTAATTAATAGGTATGGCTACAATTTGGTAAACGTTTTCATGCAATACCTTATTGGGTCTTCTTAATTGCTTTTCAGTGAAAAAACTTTGTTAAAGAGGATAATTAAAGATAATACAATAATTGCTTGGTAATAATTAAAGTAACAATGAAAAATTATTTACAAAGTTTGAATGATGATTGTGATATTCATCAACGAATTTAATTGCTGTAAGTAATTATTACTTACTTAAGTAAAAAAGTATTGCTTTAAAGCAATTAAATTCGTTTATGGTATTATACCATAAGCAACTTAAACACCCAGAAAAAATGATTTTTCATCCAGAAGAAAAAACAACTGGTAATATTATAGGTATAATAAAAAAACGTTTTAAAATAACAAGCAAGCTACCTTATCTAATATTGAATTCAATATTTGACGAGAAACATATTCAAACAAAGGTGTTTTCACAAAAAATATAAGTTCTAAAAACGCGTGGCGTGTGAAAAGCGGATCGCGCCGGATTATAACCGGTCCAAACCGCATTGTTCCTGTTTTTTCCGTTTTTTTCATGGCCTGAAAATTTCCACTGAAACTTGTTTTTTCAATACCCATTAAGTTTTAACTAAAAGCTTCGTTTCGTTCTTTTTTATTGGGAATTGGGTTTTTTCTAAAAACTCTTGCTTGACTGATTTAATTTTTCCGAGAAACAGAAATGGTTATTGCTGTACGGAATATTATTCAAAGAAACTTTTTCTACTATACTTACAAAATTATTTTCTGAAAATATTAAATCTCAATTGAAATAAGAAACACTTTTAGCGTCTACAATGCGTAGGTATGTCATTAGTTTAGGTATTGTTTTGAAATTAATTCGATTTTCATTTATTTTCGCCATTAAATGATTATGCATGGAAATCTAAGAATTGTACGTTAAATCTTAACTTATAATACTTAGGCCCGTATTTATAAACCGCTCTCAATGTTGAGAGCTATCTTGAGATCATACCTGAGAAGAAGAGCATCTCAAGTATGATCTCAAGATTGCTCTCAACGTTGAGCGAGAGCAAGCGGTTTATAAATACGGGTCATAGTATCATAATAACAGTTCCTCATAGCCCAATACAGGACATATTATTCTTCTGTCATGGAAGCATCTTGCCATAATCGGCACGCTTCATGGACGAAATATGATTTCGCATTGTTGGACCATTTTTCGAAAGATGCTCTTTTTTTTAATCCACGGAAGTGTTAGTTGTACCTCTACAGCTGGCTAGCGTAATCTAATTTTCCATATCTGGCAATAAAACTGACCTCATTTTATCGACGATCCACATATAAGTATTGTGAAAGTTTTACCACCCAGTTTCCCGTAAAGGCACTCAAGTTTCATTGCGATATAATTAGCGTTACATATCTGTTAGTCGCATTATCGCGTGAAACATAAACCTTTATCGGTCCATGAGTCATGACTAACCTCGAGTGGTCACTGATTCACGAGAAAATAACTGCAATGGTCAATTTTATTATTGTACTACCGACCGCCTGCGACTTCGTCTGCGTGGTCAGTTTGTTCTCCATCCTTCGGGAACTGTATTACTGTATGTTGAGATTCCAGTGTCATCATACTCGTAATTTGTTTACATAATCTATAACTCTTTATACAATTGTAATTGTGTATAATTGTGTAAGTGTGCGATATAACAAGCAAGAGTGATAAAAATTACTATGATAACAGTTTCTTGTTACTATGAAAATCCGTCAACACGAAATTACAGGGAGTTAAGGAGAAAGCTACCTATACATTGTAATACTTTCTTTATCAGTTTTCCACTACTAAAAACCATCTAGAAAAGATTTATGCAAGTAATAATATTACATTCCAGAATTTATCACGGCAACATTTATTTCACGAAAATTAAAGGGTATTTTGACAGCTAAAAGTTTTGCAAAACTGGTATAGTCTGTCCCAATAGAATATGAATAATATAAGATTCTTGGTCTGTCCTCACTTGTCCTATTAGTAAACAGCTTTTGACAGTTGTAAAACATCTTCTAAACTTATATCGTTATTTAAAAATATATTATTTTGTCTTATTAAATTAAATTGTCACTAATAATTAGTAATTTCTTTTGTTATCTAACTATGTGTAGAAAACCATTTTCTTATTATTGACTAGCTACCCGCCTTCGCTTTGCTTCGGTTCTTTCCATTTTTTTTTTTGCCAAATGCGACCTTCCAACAACACCCAAAAAGAAAACGAATACCTTACAGTACCTCCATTTGCTCCAAAGTATTTTTCCCTCCCGTTCGTCCCGTCCCGTCATCGGTGTAAGAATCGCGTTTGATTTAGGTATTTTCGCGCGCGTTAATTTTTTTCAAAATCTCCTAAGATATTAATTTAAATGGTATGTTGTTAAAGGTTAAAATAATGTGCATAAAATGCTTAAGGTAACTAACGTATTTAATTTGATAATGATTAATACTGTGTCCTTCTAAAAATCCGTTCAGTGGTTTTTGAGTAAGACAGACAGGCGCGGCGAGGGACTTTCTATGTAGTGATTTTTCAATTGTTGACCAAAGAAGACAAGTAAGGATAAACAGACTATAAACGGGTGGCTAATTGTCTAATTTAAAAATCAATAGCGATCGCTTTAATTTGACAGATGGATGTGAGACATTGCTGCATTTCTTTGGTAAGTTTTTATTTGTGCCAAAAAGAAGCATCAATGTGTTACATCCTGAAAGCGACTGCTATAGATTTTGAAACAAAGGCAAAAGTACAAAGCATAATTTTCATAGCCTGGACCGAAAGGTAACGGTTTCTCGATACTTTATCATCACGTATGGCGGAAACAACGGTTATCAATATCCATGTTGGTCGCAGATCTCCGGAGCTAACTACAACAAAGCCTTATTTGTATATCCGGCCGGATATGTATAACGGGCTTTAAGATCGAGAACATGAGTGACTTTATAATAAATCCACTATATTGCAAAATCAAACTGTATTGTCACAATATTTAAATAGGTAGGTACATAAATTATCTTTAGTTAGCTTTGTATTGAATTGTATTGTATATAATTTGTATTGAATAAGGACATTTGTAAACCTGACTCGTGAGCAAAAGTTATTTGTTTTTTTGTTCATTTTATATGTTAATTTAATTTGATATAATAATATATTTTTGCAGACATAAGTATATTAGTTTTTCAAAATTTTTAACTTCTATGAGCCTTATTTATATGATACCTTACTTATTGTCAATTTTTTTAATTTCTAAGTTAACGGCTAGGCTTTATGTTTTGATTGTAATTACTGAATGTTTGTGTGTAAATCCTCCAAAGTAACTAAAAATGCATATCCCACAGAACTCAGGAAAACCAACACCAAACATAACTAGTCCAAACAACCGACACAAAAGTCTAATTCTCCGAAAACACAAACAGTCGCATGCGACCGCATCACGAATGCACTTCTGTTACTTTAGTTGACAGTAATTAAAGTGGTCGCGGCTAATACGATTCCAGCATAGTACACGTATTGGCTCAAGCAGTAATGCAACTACAAACAAATATACTTCCGAGTTTGCCTACTCACGTGAGTTTTAAGCAAGGTTATCAATGCTGCCCTCAACCTTAGTTAGTCGCGGCCACGGAGAATGCCAGCCAATTTTTTATACCGGGTTTTATGCTATTTACGCATGCATGGAGTGGTGCATCGTATCTGGAGCTCACCAGGAGGCGGCCGAAGAATGCCAACCCTAGCACTTCATAAAGCCTGATTCACACTGTCGCCGACCGGTCTACCACGCACGGGAGGAGACGCGCGGGGGCGGAGGGCCGGCTACGTGATATCAGTGAGGTATCAGCTCTGTCACAGTACCGGCACAGTAGCGCCACCGTGATAATTATTCTTTCATACATTCTCTATGAACACTTCCATACCTGTCAGTGTCAGTGACGAAACAGTGCTATCAGTGTCAGTGAACGCGTTTTCATAGAGAATGTATGAAAGAATAATTATCACGGTGGCGGTACTGTGCCGAAATTTTGACGGAACTGTGACGGAATTGTGACTTCACTGTTATGTCACACCCCGGGCACTCCATACAAGCGCCGCGTTTCAACTACCTACCTACCTATAGCAGACGCTATACAGATGTCGTTTTTGCACATGCGCAACTGTGTGCGTGAACTCTAGGGCTATTGAATAAGCACACGATTCGGCACACGAACTCGCGGGGTGGGGTGAGGTAATTGATTCTGGGGCAGGGCAGAGAGTTTCCTTTCTGTACGGTAGTACTTATATCTGTTCTGTGGTTATGTGTGAATCGGGCTTAAGGCGAAACGAAAACTGGGGCCCTATCGCGCTAATTCTGAACGATAAAACCAAAATCATAACCATATTTACCTAAAATCTTTGGTTTAGTTTGCCATCCTAGACTCTTATGTATAGGTTTCAATAATTATAACAAAACTCAAGCGAGTATTTTCTGTAGAGTTTTTGCAGTTTCGTGCAAAAAGTAAAGTATTAGTTTTGGTTTTATCGTTAAAAAATAGTGGGCTTATTTCTGAGATACTGCTTTAGTAAATATATCTAGGTACTGTGAATTCAGCGTCCTATAAACACATGCACGCGATCTACACGAGTTGAGTTCAGCTCAGACAGACCGAGATGCAGTAAAATATGATGTGGTTGTTACAAAACAAACAATTAGAATACTTTAATTTATGTGTGAATGTGGTTGGATTGGATGTATCATAGATTCCTTTGCCAGCGGCTCGTCACCTATTTCATTTTAAATGGGAAAAAGTGACTCACTTATTTTTATGCTCTTAAAAAAATGGTTTGTATAGCATTCTCAAGAATCGTGTCAGTTGTCCCATGGAACTATTGGGACATAATTGAAAAATGTATTAGTATCAGTTATCCCATGGGACTAGTGGGACCTGTCCCAACATGGAACTGGGTCAATAGGACTAGTAGGACAGACAGGATTAAAAGGATAACAACGAAACTGTCTGTCCCATTGACCCAGTCCCATGATGGTACAAGATGAGACAGGGATGATTATATATCCCAGTAGTCCTATGGGACAACAAAAGGAGTAAGTATAACAAAAAAAGAAGTTTAGTAAAGTTTTCTTTCTTATTTTTTTAATTGCCATTTTCTTATTTTCCACGCTTCTTCCCTTCTTGTCGAACGACACTGGTGTTGTCCCGGAAACTCCTTCCCCCAATTAATTACCAGGACCGTTCTCCGTCGATTTAACTTGTAAACGAGTGCATACTCCTGCGATGCGGATTGCACGGGATTTATTCAAATAAGCTGCTTGTACAGTTGGCAGCATTTTAAGTCATCATAACAATGTCACTTATAATTTTTTTGAACTTAAACTTTTTACAGTCTTATTCCAAATCTTGGCACCGTAGTTAAGCACATAACATATTGTCACTTTTCATCAAACGATTTCAACTTCGTCTTATTTCAAAAGATTAAGTAAAACTTTTATACAAAACTTTATCATTAAATAAATTACGGCTCATCTTTGCTTCTAAAGTGAAACCACTATTTTTTTTTAAATAACTGTGGTTGCCTTTGTCAAAAGTTGAAATTAATGGTGAGTTGATCATACCATGAATGCATCATCTTGAATTAATAATTCATTAAAATAACAATATAATTACAAGTTTTCAAACAAAACTTTTTTTTGTGCTCAAACCTCAAATGATTTTAAGATTTTTAGATATTATATTAAAATACATTTCAGATCGTCTATTATAAAAGTATGTATAAGCGGTACTAAATTCTTCAAAATTATGTCGTCGTAAATGGTTTTAACTGTACTGTTAAAGTCTGGAGAATCAAATGTTTCAGGCTTAAACCTGTATTTTTTTAATAACGTGGAAGTCATTGAATGTAATTTGATAGTTCTGTGTAATAAAATTTTCTGCTGACTGTACACCGTTTTGTTTATTGGTCGCGTGTGCAACTTAATTGGGAACTGGGATCCTTTTTGGGTACAGGTTGAGATCTTACGTTTTAATAGTGATTTATTTTTTGATAGTAAGTACAAACAAGGGAACAGTCTTTTCAAAAAAATAATTACCTATATTTTATTAATCATTTGTTTCCTTGAGTTGGTTTGCAGTTTTACTTTATGTAGAAATATTATAAATAAAGGGTAAACCGATTAAATCACAAATACAAAGTAGAGCTCGGTGGCGCAGTGGATTAGCGCCTGGCCCAGCGATTGCGGAAGTTAAGCAACGTTCGCAAGGGTCGGTCATGGGAGGGGTGACCAAAAATTTATTATCTCGAGCAGTCGTTAACACCCGCCAATCCGCATTGGGCCCGCGTGGTGGGTTATGGTTCGTCCTCCTTGCCACTCATAAGGAAGGCCTGTGCCCCAGCAGTGGGGACATTAAAAATGGCTGATGGACATGGACAAAGTTTTCTATGGTGCTTTTACAAAGATTCCAATTATTTCAATTATTTTTATTTATTAGTTTTGTACACACACAATTATAAACAGCAAATAAATTTATTTCAATTATTATAGCAGGTCTTAATTTTTTTTATTAAATGACGCGAATCAAAAGTCAACTGATTTACTATCATGTCAGTTTCAAGATTCAAATTAAGTTTTAGATTGAGAGTAAAAGCATTTCTTTCTCATTTAGAAATTAAAACTAAAACATCAGAATGAAATAATATAATGTTTTATTTACTCCTAGAATAAAAGCTAAGTTTGAATTTCTAGACAATGCGGCTTTTCAAATAGAAAGCTAACATAATTTTTACATTTGCATAGGTTAATGATGAAACATTAAGTAGGAACTCTCAAGAAAATGTATTTAAAAGGAACAATAGAACTGGAGAATAATATTTATTATGTATTAGCGTTATTTCTTACCATTAAACCTGTAAGTTCATGAAAGCAAAACACGGCAGTGACATAAGTCACATGATAGTTTGAAGCGAAAATGCCACTTATTTTAATGCAGCTAAAGATTGAAGTCGCTTTCTTATTTTATATTGCAAAATGCGCAATTTCACCTTGAAAGTGTTAGTAGGAAGATAGGTATTTCCCAGGTGGTAGCATTAAATTTCCTATATTAGGCGTTGACTTAGTTGAGTATGCATTACAAACATTGTTGTATGTTAGTCATATTAAATGCACGTGTGCCAAAAGCATTGCAATGTATTTATTTAATAATGAATATAACATTGCTTGTGCGTAATTAACAAACTATTTAAAGTGTTAGGTATTGGAATTAAATATAGATAAAAATAAGAGAACATCATCAAAAACAAAGTCAATGTCAAAACATCTTTACTCAAATAAACTTAAAAATTAATCGCTTTTGAATCGTCTATATTTTCGTATTAACACAAACACCCACACACCCAGACCTGTGGGCGAGACAGAAATCGCAATTACATTGCTGCTTGCGAGAATCAACGTGACTACTATCTTACTTATGGGTGCATCGTGCATCCACTAGTGCCGCTAATCAAGAAAAAATAATTACAACCAAATTAAGTAAGTTTGTATGTTAAATAAAATTCTGAAAAATATAAAAACTAGTAAATGCTTATCAACTATTTTTGTATGCGTTAAATTCTTAGTTTAAATGTGTTTGTGTAGCTAAAATCTGGATTAACTTTAGGCGTTAATCCAGGCTTTCTATTGTCTAATTTCAAAATCTATCGCAATCGCTTTCAAGATGTAAATTAATACATTGATGCTTCTTTTTGGCATAAATAAAAACTTACCAAATAAATGCAGCAATGTCACATCCATCTGTCAAATGAAAGCGATTGCGATAAATTTTGAAATTAGACAATTAGCCCCCAGGTTCTAACAACACAAACACATTTAAACCAGGAAAAAACGCATACAAAAATTGTTCATAACTAATGCTAGTTTTTATATTTTTCAGAATTTCATTAAACATAATTATTTCGTTGTAATGTTTTTTTCTTGATTGGTGGCGCTAGTGGAGGCTCGGTGGGCCCTTAATGCAGTAATATAACTGCGATTTCTGTCTGTAAGAAGGAAATTTTCTTAATGGCGACAGTTGAAGACCCAACGATGGCGAAACTATGAAAACTTTTGTACCTGTCAGTTGACCACGGAGCTCGACAAAATACAAATACTACAATGCGATTAATTTAACAATTTACATAACAGAAGTAGCTAAGTACAAAACGACACATATTTTAATCTGTAAAATTTTCTCTTTGCCACAGAAGTTGCAGCCATCGACCACAGAATAACTAATACTTCGAAGGTTGCAGCGGCTCACTGTATATTGTCAATTTAATCGCATTGTAAATCAAACTACGACTAAATAAACTTTATTGAGTAAGTATAATGCGTATTAATAAACTGTGAAGTAGTAAAAATCTATCGTAGTCGATCTCATGAAAGCGTAAGAGCATAGTAACAAAATTAAACTTTGTCAATTAAGATAAACGGATTTTATATTGCCAAAATTAAAATTGCCAAATTAGATTAGAACAAAACTGACCAAGGAACTTAGCTTCCAAAACATACCTTTTGTGCTGGAGTTTTAATGTCAACAGAAATCAAAAGTTAATTTCGGCACAAATGCTAATAGAAATACTTATATCACAAATTATTGTTGTTCTCAAGTACGATTCGTATTTAAATAAAATTCTATACATGTTTATTTCAATTCAAAGAGCATTTCTTGAGAGCTTTTGTGTTCATTTATCGAAATCAAAATCGAAACATTATTAGTTTTGACACAATAAGAACTCCAAACGAAGCCAATTGTAAAGATCCCGCGATACAAATTAGTCACAGTTATTCAAAATACCCCTTCATTTTTATGAACAAGCTCCAACTCTATCGGGAGAGTACAAAACCAAGCTGAACTAATACCAAATTATGGAATAAGATGATCAAAGAATATTGAACTGAGAGAGGTTGGATTAAGGATGATGTGGAATGCGATATAAAGTTTGCAGCGCTGTCCATACAGCAGATGTTACAGACACTTTATAGAACAGTAGTTGAAGAAGTTCGGAGCCAAGTTCGGCAGTTGCCGACTGTTCGTGAGATGAAATTTTATTTGTTCAACCTTTTTTGAATATTCGTTGGAGTTGTACGGTTAGTCGTGTGCGCTGATTCGTTCCGAGTGAATTTTGGCTGAAGGATTTTTATTTGTCGGAGGCACGCTGAGTGATAAAGTAATCCGAACGGATTACTTTTCATGGATTTTTGCTATTGATAAGCTTTCATGAGGTTTTTGTAACTATTTCATCATCATTTTCAAAAGTTATGAAGATAGTTTAAACAACATTACGATAAAGAACAACTATTAATAAGGAGAAAACTTTCTAACTTAATGATAGGTTTAAATAGCAGTCTTGAATAAATTATCACCAAAGTACTATGCGACCGATTGGTAATTCGATAATTTAATTATTACAGACGATTCCTTTACAATTTAATTATGCAAATGATAATAATAATAACAATCAATTAATTTATTACTATTACGTATTCCAAGTCATTGCAACTTATTCGAAAAACAAATCTCTTCTCAGAATTCGACGAAGGTTTCTTGGAACTACCTGTTGCTGCAAAAAAAGGACTCCCCAGAAAAAGTTTACACATGGCCAAATTCGATGCTATTGTAAAACAGATTTTATGTCTTGGTTACTAAGAATAGTTTTTCTCAAAGCCAAGGAGAGTTAAAACTGGTCTGGTAAAAAAATGGATAAAAGGAAGACCATCTTTGGATAGGCCCCGAAAGCTTCTATAAATCAATATTGAATAGAAAAAAAGAAGTTATGGTTTATTTTTTCTACTAAAACACTTGGCGATAGATCTTGGGCAGTCGGTATTGAAATACGAAGATCTGGTTTGGACGTTTTCTTTTTAGAAATATGTATTACCTATTAATTTAAAAAAGTGCATCTTCTTTTAATTCAACGATAAGACCTAACGTTAATGCACTGCACCTCACACCTGTGGATAACTGTAGTTATCATAATTGTTCTCTATTATAATAGATATTATTATAATATGATTTTATTTAAATAAGTAATAGTAGTAGTAGGTACTTAGCTTATCAGGCGGTTTTTAAACAAGCCCTTAAACAAAATTAAACACAAAAATGCCAAACCCTAACAAAGCAATCAATCCATGCAGAACATTGCTGCAGGCGTAATATGAGAGCTCATGTTTTTATTATTATTTTGGAATGTTTGCCATTTATTATACACTAGCGGCCGCCCGCGGATTCACCCGCGTGGTTCCCGTTCCCGTAAAAATATTGGGATAAACGGTATCCTATATTTTAATCCAGGCTACCTTCCATCTGTGTGCCAAATTTCAACCAAATCCGTTCAGTAGTTTTTGCGTGATTGAGGAACAAACATCCAAACCCACAAACTTTCACATTTATAATATAAGTAGGATTTTACATAATATTTATCGTCATGAAATGGAATTAGTTAGTCTGAATGTAATTTTTGCCATTTTAATTTCGTTAGATGCCATCTCTAAATAAAAATCGACCAAATGCTTGTCGGGTCATGTGCAATATAGGGTTCCGTAGTTACCTTATATTTTATTTACACCTTGTTTAACACAACTAACGACTTTAACTGTCTATTCAGTGGCATTTGTATCTACGAATACTTTTCTGATAATTTTATATAATAAGTTGATAGATTATTAGTCGTTAACTTATATAGGTAAAGCCTACCTGGTCGTAAAAGCAACCATTTACCTGGTAGAGGGGGGGGATAAGTCTTTTTAAGCGAAAAGGGGTTTCCACGAACCTACAATATTTTTAAAAGATCTATTCAACAACACTGCACTTTATGAGATTGATGAGAGAACAATTTTTCATTCCCGCTTTACAAGGGGAGGTAAACATGCACTATTTTTTTTTCAATATTATATTCCACCACTTTGTCGGCGTGACTAAAATATATATCTTCTATCATTTATTCCTGCTACAAATTCATGCCAAATTACAGCTTTCTAGTACTAAGGGCCTCTGTCTAAGCTAAGCTGCGGCGGACAGAAAGACAGACATTAGGCATGGCGAAACTATAAAGGTTACTTGTTGACTTGACTACGGAACCCTAAAAAACGATTTAAATAGGAGACAATGACTTAAACAAATCGTCGCCTATTTTATGAAAAGGAAAACGTTCAATTCTATTCTATTCTATTATATTCTATTCAACATAATTATAGTTAAAACGTGAATTAACAGTTACGTAAACTATCATGTTTTGCCACTAAGTCAACTTAAATGGAGTCTTTGTTAGCCTTTGTGGAATTAAGGGCACCGACAATAGTGTTTATGTGCTTCTAGGTGAAAACGCCCGTAGTCCTAAGAAAGCAGTTCTAGTTATCCTTAAAGGACAATATTATGCCCGTTCGCTTTGATGTTATCACGTGACGCGTGCACGTGTTTAAGCAGGGGTTACTTACTCTGTGGTGTATCTTTATTATTACTGTAACGTATTGTTACAGTTGACTTTCATTCGTTATTGTAGATTAGACAAAGGTTTGCTAAAAGCTAAGGTTACTGATGTTTAAAACTTTGCTCAATCAATATTCGGGATTTTTTTAAATCAGCTGTTGTTACAGGATATGTATTTCAGCAGGGACCTATTTGCAAAGGCAGAAGCAAAAATTAGGCAAATTGTTTAACATACTCCTTTGGTTATTTATTTCAAAACATCCCCGTCGTAGACTTAATGCACCTGAGTGACCACGTGGCAAAACTACAATCCAAAAAGTTGTAAAACCGAGTCACGTGGTATTTTTTTAATTATCTACAGACAGTAGACTGTGGCCCATTTTTTGCGAACTTTTTGGGATGGCAAGCCTTATGGTCTGCAATAGAATTGGTCAACGTATTTTTTGCAACAACAAAAGTTGAGGTTGAGGGGGTTGTGTTAAGCTCAGTGACTTTCGGTACCTACTGAGTGATTTAATAAAATTTAAGTCGCTAAAGAATTCTGATTGCGATGTAGTGGGCATCACAGTACCTAGTTTAAAATCTCTATCTATATATTGCATCTTCTATTTCTGTTTGTTAAAAAAACTCGGAATAAAATACAATCTCTTTTTTTTAAGTATATGATTGTCCATATTGTGTCTACAAACACTGGGTACGTAAACAATATGTTGAGAATTCCAAAAGAAGTTCTAACGTATGTATCGCACGCGAACGCAAAAGAACTATTATAGTTCAGCCCCCCTGTCCAGAGTAACATTTTCTCGATATCGCTTCGATTTTCAAGATATGGATTTGACGTTTTAAACTTCGATTGTTAATGAAACTTAATAATATCAATTCCATACAATTTTCTAAAGCCAAGCGAAGCCATAACGAAGATTTACAAAATGTTGCTTTGGCTAGGCCTTTAGAACTAATACTCGAACAAATAAAGGGAAACAGTGGGTCACATAATAATGGTTCGCGAACATTCACCTCAAAGGCCCATACATAACCCTTTCCCAAACACGTGGACTCTACAGCCCCCTACAAATAGCAGCATGAAGTGTTTTAACAATAGGCCCAAGCCTCGAGGTTTCTAATGATTCGAATTCAAATACCTTTACAAGAAATACAGTCACTAAATTAAACTTTCCTATAGTATTAATAAGGCTCAAAAGTTCCTTCTTTATTCATCACAAAAGCTTTTCGATACTTGACCCTTTATTATTTGAAACAGTGAGTTCAAAAAAGTGTGGTTCATTTGTTGGTGCTTATAAAATTAACTATAGTATTGGACTAAAGAGTTTAAAAGTTTAACTTTCAGCTATGGCGTGGGATTTTATAACTATGGTAGGTAAATGTTACGTATTAGTTCATTTAGCATTTTTTTGGTGTCAATAGTTTTAAACTGGCAAATGATGCTAAAGTTTAATAATGTTATCACATTGCCTTCTACCTTCCCAAAGAAAATACGACTTGAATCGATGACTAAACGTTACTTAATTATCCACAACTTTACTCATTACTTTAGACGTATATATCGTCCGAGATCATAGATAGCTTTACAAGGGTTGGTCCTTATTACTAAAGGCTTAAGAACGCTAATTCTTATCACCATCTTTTGAAACGAGATTTCCTAAGACAAAGTTTGGTCGTCAAATATTTGTTCCAATTAAACTTAAGATGCAGCTCACGCTCCATGCGACTACCAAATGTTTGGCTCAAATTATCACACGTCTGCATCCTCTATGCCCTTTCTGAGAGTCTAAACAGCTGATGTTTTATCATAAACACTACCTTCCTCTTCATCTAAATCTGAGTTTTATGCCACATCATAATTAGGTTTAATATCGTCTACCAAAACTTCACAATTAGTCGTAAATTGTACTCCTAGTTTATTTTTTGTGCGCCCATGTGCGACGACGAGTTTAGATGCATGTGTGTGAGTACCCATCTAAGTTTTATTCTTCTTTCTGGACTTTTCATTCGCTGAGGGTCATTTCACAAATAGTAAAATGTACGCGCTTGGCTATGGTTTTGATTTGCCCTCTTTTTGAAATGTCTTGATCTCGTGTTTTGATTTGTTGCTTTTGGGTTGTTTTGCTTTGGCCAATGTTTGTTATAGTAACGTCATTTTACCGCAATTGGGACAGAGTGCAATCCTATCTTAAGTATATTTTTGTTAAATAAAAATGTAGCGAGATTTGTTTATTTATCTATTGAGGGCATCAAGATGTAAGGTCGTATCTAACGAATTTTCAAAGCCGGTTTTTTGGCCAAATCCATATTCTTACTCAATTAAAAATTCATCGATGCAAAGTTAGGAAGGTACTCGTAAGTTACAGAAATTAACATTTCTGTTTTAGAATATGGATCAATAACGATAATACGCACACTGCTTCACAAACCATCTGCACATACTAATTACAGGAACAATACTTTCTTGATACGTGGTCTCACTACTTATAACAGGTATAGCGCTGAATATGACTTTGATCTGTTTGTGACAAGCACAGCAACTATCAGGCGAACTGTAGGCTTGAGTTTCTTTGCACAAATACTGCCTAAGGAGACTCAAAATGGCCGCTACGTGGTATAATGTTGGCAGTTGATTGTATACCTAAGCTCTGTTAATTAAATGGGTAGGTATAAGTAAATTTTATTCACATGCTAATGAGCACATAATTATGTATTTTCTTTGGCCATAGTTTGTGGTTCTATTTTCTATTAATGTAATTTATCCTTTTTAAAGCATTGGCTTAATCATTTTACTTTAAACTTGTTACATACCTGTGGAGGTTTTTAATAGGCTTTTATTTTTATTTTTCTATACTACGCTGTATTGGAGCTGTAAACCCCCCAAATATCAATAAAATAAAAATAAATAAATAAAATAAAATAAAATTATCATTGATTTTAGTCCTTATCTCAGATTATATTAAAACTATCTACTTTTGTATAGGTTTATAGAGTTCATAAGCAGATAGTTATTTTTTATAAAAGACTTTGTTATTTTTGTTATCTTTCAACATTATTGTAAGCGCTGTATTATACTCCTTCAACTATCACTGATCCTTACATTTCGACGAAAACAAACAATCTGATTCCATGATAGAATACAATTTACTACGAAAAGCTTTTATATCGTTGTGTTAAGACCCATTATTCTATACTAAGTTTGCTTTCCGAGAAACGCCAGACCTGTTTGAAACATCCCTTACAAAAAATACTTACCTGTTGGTTAAATTTATCTCGAGAAGCTCGGTGATAACACGTTTTTTTATTTCATATTGCCTAGTAACGTAACCTATTAAAATTATTATCATCCACGAAAATAATTCGGTATAATAGCGGAAGCCTAATTTTTTTTACTCGAAACAATTTGAAAATGCTTTAATAATCACTTTACATTCATCTTAAACATTATTTTTTGACAGTAATGAAACTATCTACATGGTACAGGACATTGATATTAAAATTAATGGCATATTTTTGTATAAATATTTATTTTAAATAGTGATATACTTAAGTAACTCTATTTTAACTTTTATTTTTAGTAATTGGGATGATGACTAATGAATAAAATAACGAAATAATAATAAAAATCGTAAACATAATTAAACTTTTAGAGTAGCTTGTATACCTCTTGGTTTTATAATATATTGCATATTATTTGTTTTATGACCCTTCAAAGTTGGGTGGACAAGTCCATTTAAAAAGGATATTTTTTTAAATAAATGATAGCTTTAATTAGTCCGTAAAATGTATAGCAAATTTGTCTAAGAAACCATTTTGATAAACACAATATTTAATATAGCTGCCGAAGAAATAAGTATTTTTAGCAAAAACCAACTATCCGTGTTTTAGGTACATAATACGAGTATTTTATGCATATGCACCCAACTTTTTAATTAAATTGTCATTATAAATGGAATGCTTCCATTTTACATTATTTAAAGTTGACAAAGTGGTTAGTTGGCTGTATCGTCTGTCACTATTTACGAATAGACGTTTAAAAAGAAAAATGTCACATCATGGCCTGTCAGCTGGTTATCTGTGTTGGAATAAAATTGAATGATGCATCTGTCGTGTCCCTAGCGAGTGATTAATATTAGCATTTATTATAGTAATGTTGTTATTAAACGCCGTGACAGATTTAATGGTGCTTTCGTATTTGCAATGGACCTTATGGACCCTTGAGATTTCTAATTCTTTTGACCTGGTTTGGGCAAATAAAAACAGTACTTGTCGAGAAATATCAATTCTACTTTTTTGGGCATAATGCATTACATTTCGATGGCATAATGAACAAAATAAATGTTCGACTCACTCTACATAATGAAATAAATTGTCATTTATGATAAAAATACCTCGTCCGTCACATTATTTGTTTGTGTTGTGTAAGTATTTTGACAATAATGGGGTATTTACACGGATGACTAAAGCCGCACAATTACTTTCGCCACACGGCGAAAATCGACCGTGTAAATGGCAATTCAGCCTAGGCCGCAGGTGAACAAAATTATATGATCCGGTGGCCAAAACTGGAACTACGATAGTACATAATAATATTATAACCTAGGTTACGCCATCAACTACATAGACGACAGCGACGCCATCACCTGCGATTCAATTTAAGAAGCAACTTGCTAAGTGACTAAAGTCGACCGGCACAGGTGACTAAAATCGACCCATGTAATAGCCCATTAGTACTTTCAAAGTTTTAATTAAAAATGTAATAAAACGATACTTACATAAGTATTAATATTAGTAAGTACTTAAAACTTTTATTTGAATACAAAATGAAATGATATATCTTAACATCTATAAGCCTAAGTAATCATAATAAAAGTGTTCATTTAAATATCAACTGGATAACCGTTAGACCTTTACTTTATGATAATCTGCTTTTCTCATTAAAATATTTATTAGATATTGAAATAATTTCTCCCATTATGGCAATTTCAACGTAATCCTTAATAGCACCTGTGCGTGCACTTACCTTCAAACGAACACTTTTACAAAAAAAGCATCATACATTATATAAATTGCCACCAAGTTATCTTATCATGCGTTTAAGTAGAAGCAAGTTTACTAACGCTCAAAATTATTTAAACACACAATATAATGACAACTTCATGTAAAATAAATAAATCTTTAAAAAAAAGTTTATTAATATCATTTTTTTTAATTTAAAAAAGGTGATAAGTATTACTTCTTTAACTGCATATAGATAATTCCTATATTATACGCTTTCACGCCTAAACTACTGAACCGATTCTAATGAAATTTGATACGGAGATAGACGAGACCTTGGGGAATGACATAGGCTACTTTTTATCCCACTGCTGGGCACGGATCTGAGCCCGCACGATATAACCACGCAGGCTAAGCTGCGGGCGGATAGCTAGTTAGAAATAAAACACTTTTTAGTAGATACTAGAGCGGTTTTATTGAAATTATTTAGGTAATTAGTTGGTATTTGGTTAGATTTTTTATTTTCCCGACGTTTCAACACCTCTGCAGCTCCCGTGGTTAAAACTAATAATCAAAGTACTTTCAATAAAACCGCTCTAGTATCCTTTAAAAAGTATTTTATTTCAGGTCTAGTGAGCGCGCAAGCTTGTGAGGAGAATTATGCGTAGGTATAATATAGATAATTTTGTTTCTCGAGCGCTCCACGCGACGAAATCGTCAAAGACGGCGGATGTGTCTGTGGGGTAGTCAGCTGTGTGTGTGTGTGTGTGTGTGTGCGGTGTCAGGTAGCATCAGCTGTTGCCCTTGCGCATCCCATATGACTTCAAGGACGACTTACGGAGACCATTTTTTGTTGTTCCTAAGTTTGAAAGCTTTTACGTATGTAGAGGAATATTCTACGGAACAAGTTAATATTCATTATAACACATCTACAATTTTATTTTACATTTGTTATGACTTGTTGAGTAAGGTTCATTCTCGTCCTTAATGTCTATAAATTTCGAGTTATTAAAATTCAGCTCAGCTCAGTTGTGTAGTTAGGTAGGTGGATAAGATTAAGCTCCTGCCAGTTTTTTAAATTACAAAAATAGGTAACTGTCGTTATAATTAATGTATGTACTTATACTAATAGGTAATACGTTTTCAAAGATTAATAAGTTTTTACAGTGTGCTGAGTGTAGCGAAAATCTCAATAGTTTTTCTCGAAACAATAAAAAATAATTTTGTGGAATGTGTGTATGCATGTATTTTCGTAACATAAAAAGACACGATATAGAAATCTACAAAAAGACATTGAAATGTATAATTTTGTATGTGGCTCACTAAGCAGAACTGTGTGTCGCCATCTATTGAGATACAGGAGTAAACACAAGTTTTCTAATAAAGTAATCGAAAGATTGTTTGCAACGTCATCAAAACAACATCATGCGTATTTTTAGCGTATAATACTTAAAAAGATAGCACTTGTCAATTAAAACTTAAAACTATTTGTTACACGGACATAATTTCCTACTATCACAAGCATTATCTAAAGACTCAACTAAGATTTTGTCCTCTTAAGATAAGATAGCCTTGTAAAGGTTTAAGACAAAAGTGGTTAATGGTTATTGAGAATTTGTCTTAGGTGCGGTCATCAACATTAACTACACTCAACACATAACATAACAGTTAAGTATATAGGCATAGGTATCCATCGCATAATTCAAGGATGTCAAACTTATTACCACTTAGACATGAGTACTTACTTGATTTTATTCAACTAATATCAAACAAGTACATGATGTACTTAACGAACAGTTTTTTTTCAATTCGCAAGCTATGTAACGCAAATTGAAACAAAAAAATTAAATGTAAAATTTCAGCTTACATTGCTGTCATTTCTATTCGTATAAGTAGCAAGTTTGAAAGGAGATTGGTCTCAAAGAAAATGATATTTCTCTACTCTAAGAAAAACGTAGATGTAAGTAAGTGGTTTTGCGAGCGGCGGGCGTCCTCTAATTTAATTTATTTAGCCAACCCTCTGTACCTTAGTAACGTTTAGCTCTAATATAATATTGTGTAACTAGATACTTACGTTATCTGTCCTCATCGCTAATTCTATAATATTCAACATCACAGAAACCCCTCACACACACATGTTAAAATACACACACCCACGTGCATCATGTCGATACGTGCATCTATCACGTGTTGCTTGCTCTCATACTGATTTACCGATGTAAAATGTTGAAACAGTACCTCAACTAGTTAAATCCTACTAATATTATAAATGTTAAAGTTTGGATGTTTGCTATGCAATCACGCAGAAACGGCTGAACGTATTTGAATGTTTGGCACATAGATAATTTTTAGTATGGATTAAAATATGGATACTATACTTCTTATCCCGGTCATAGGTTCCCTAGGGATTTTGGGAATGTCCATGCGGACGAAGTAACGTAGGGAAGCTAGCCATTAGTAAAAAAAAACACACTTTTATGAGTGAGAAGAAATTAGTAGTAGAATAATAATGGTAGATATGTTGTATAGTATTCCTTAGAAATCGATAGTGCAGGAGCTAATGCAATTGACTGCGATAAACAACTATCGCTAGCTCGCTCGCTTGCTCATCGGATAGGTAACAAAAAAAATAATGTTGATAAGTCAGAGCTCCTCTTTTTATCTTTGGTCCCACTGCACTTGCAGTGACACCCACATTCGCATAGAGCCTCCATGGGGGGTTATGTATGGCACGTCCTCCTTGTTCAGCCATAAGGTAAGCCTGTATCCCAGTAGTGGGGAAATAAAAAAAACATTGGGTCCGAGTATCCCGACAGCACTTTGCAGTCGTGTCGTTAATATCCACATTCGCATACAGCCGCCGTGGAGGGTTTTGTATGGCACGTCGTCGTTGTCCAGCCTGTACCTACCCCAGTAGAGAGAAAATAAAAATGACTAATGATAACCTTGATTTCCAATAAAGTTCAATCATTCCATCTTAAATTCAGAGATACGCTAAAGGTCTTGTCACTAAAAAGTGACCTACTGAAAATATTACTTTATGCATTTTAGCTCAGCTGACTACACACACATGTGCACTACTTCCCACAAACAAACGTGTTTACACTTGAGTCTGTGGTCGTAGGATGTTGACTGTTCGTAAATGAGGGTTTCGAAAAAAGTACAATCGGCGTAGGGTGGTGTAAGCGAGACAAAACAACTTATGACACGTATGCTGAATACGTGCGAGAAGGATAGAATGTTCTTATTTTTACGTTGTCGATGCGTTCCTTTTTCGAAAGCCACGGGAGGCAAGGTGCGTTCGATTTTTAAATTGACCTGAGTGATGTGTGACGTGGAGTCCACTCCTTTTTGCCTTTATAGTTTTTTTAACTACAGGTCATACACTGCGAAATAAAATAGTAAGATGTATTTAGTATTCTTATAGCGACTCTTCATTATTTTGCAGAACGTACCTAGGCATTTAATATTAGTAATAAGTTAAATGGCTAAGTATTATGTCCTGTAACGATCTTCATGATGGCGTACTAGAAAGAATTAAAATTCCCAACCAAAGTAATAAGCAACTATTAGGACCTATGAAATCGGCGTTTTGTATGCAGAATAATAATCAAAGGGAGAATTTTAAAGAAGTTGCATTATCCATACTAACATTTTCTTAATTGAAAGCTAATGTTTTAACTATTTTATGCACTAATGTCTATTTAAACACTAAGATAACGTATGCCACTTAGGTTAAGCGAAAAAAATAAGTTTTGGCTAAGTTTAAACAAATTGAAACGATTTTAATTATAATGTTTTTTTTTAATTACATAATTAATTATTTAATCATCAATCAAAATGTGTTTACTGCAATTAGCTCATAATATTGTCAAATTAAACGTTATAATAATAATGTTTTTGATGCACGAAAAAAGAATAAATTTGACCATACAAAAACGCTTTAACTATAAAAGTGAGAGAAATGTCAGTGAAAAAATAATAAAATTAAAAAGGGTAATTTCGGACAAAGTTTCCGAAATTATTTTCTCCGCGATGTTAGTAACTTAGAAAGCCGATATTGATAAATCAATGTAGCATTTATACAAGGTGTTTGGTAAAAGCCTTATAATGCCGAATATAGCAGAGGGACCATCTAACTGAACAACTTTTACTATGGGACCAACTCTGAAATGGCGAAAAAAAACAGCTGTTGAGTTGGTCCCATAGTAAAAGTTGTTCAGATTGATGGTCCCTATCTACATATTCGACTTTATAAGGCTTTTACCAAACACCTTGTATACTAAGATCTGGCCCCTGAAATAGGTGGATAATAATTTACAGAGCGACCAAATCCCTCTAGTTAGTTATCGATACTATCATTATTAACAGATCCGGGCACCTCGCAGATTTTTATTTATTTATTTATTATTCGGTGAATCACAACAATATCTTTAAATTACAAAGTATAAACTTAAAATTTTCGGTGCCACCTGGCACTACTTTTACACCAGTCAAAATGCCTGGCAATGTTATATTCCATTTAGAAAAATGATTGGCTTGCTATTATACCACACCAAATCCAGAGCTCTGTAAATTGTATACCTTCAATCGCTTTTCAGCCCCTTTGTTGCTCAAACACTCCCACCCCCACCACTGAAAATCAGCGAGGTGCCCGGATCTGTTAATTATGATAGTATTGCAAACTAACTAGAGGGATTTCTTCGCTCTGTACATTGTCTACCTATTTCCGGGGCTAGCTTTTAGTCTATTAATAAACAATTAAACAATTTATAACTTAAATCTTCGTTTATGTTGATGCTAATCTACACAACGTGAGGACTACACAAACTTAATGAAATCATCAAAAACTTTCATTATTTTAATCTTGTGTAATGCTTTGCAAAGTTTTGTAAATTGAACAAGCGAGCTAATCTCTTATCTCATTTTTTTATTAAGGTTTAATATTTAACTAGTAACCGCCCGCGTCGTCGTCTGCATGGTCAGTTATTTCTCTATCCCTCGGGAACAGTACTTTATGTACCCTATGTCCTTCTCTGTACCCCAGACAACGTGTATATAAAATTGCATGATGATCGGTTTTGTAGTTGTGACGTTAAGACGTAACAAACAAACAAACAAGCAAAGAAACAAACTTACTTTCGGATTTATAATTATTAGTAAGGATATTTTTTTAACTTTAGCTTACTCTATCTGCATGCCATGAACTTCCGACAAAAAACGAGGCAACTACGTAAAACGGCATACCGAAGCATTCCTCACAGCTGGTTGATCAGCTGATCGCTGCGCGTGTGTGCGTGCGGCAAAAAACAGACTGGTCCGGCTAGCATCCGTTGAGGGAGGACACAGATTAGGTGACGTAGAGGGATGATATTTTTCTAAGTTTGATGCCTACGAATATATAAGTTCATTGAAATTGGACTACAGCTAACGACTTATTTTGAAAACCATTACGAAATTGAAAGCTAGATTCAATGAAATATGTAGTATACACGCTGAAATTTTAATCATTTAAAAAAACAGCTGTTCCATACAAAAGTGCAGTACCTACTCGACCTTAATGTATGGAACAGCTGATTTTTTTTTGCGAGGAGGAAAGTTGGCCCCAAAGTAAAAAATGCTTGTAATCATGAGTGGAACCACCCCACGGCGAGAACCAAATGGTTAAAATTTTGACGCTGTATTTCTTTAAATCTAGCGTTTCGGACAAACCTCTCTGGTTTTTGGTTTGCTATGACAAAAAACTGTTTGCATTTTTATTTATAGAAAATCGAGGTTAACGTCTTATTAATATTGATTATTTCGATCAATTAATTACTTAAAAGCTTAGTACTTAAGGCGGCGAAATATAACCGAAAGTGGCGCCCTCAGAGGTTTTTATTTAATATTTTATTAATAGAAAATTATTTTAATAATGTTTATCGTGGAGATTTTAGGGCCCATGGTCTAGTATTTTTAGAAGGTATCACTACATGCCCTCGTAGTCATTCGTAGAAGTAGATAGCAAATGTGTCAAAAACGGCCACTTTTAGCAGTTTTGCTATCTACTTCTAGCAGTGACTACGAGGGAATGTAACGATACCGTCTAAAAATACTAGACTGTGGGCCCTAAAATATCCACGATAAACATTTTTAAAATTGTGTAGGTATAAGAATTATAATATTAAATATAATTCAGGAAAAATACGTTTGCAATGATTTTTTTGAATCCCTTCTTTTCCAATTCTATGTAGTACTTTATGTTTACCTAAAATCATCAACATTGGCTCAACAGTTTATGCATGAAAACATAACAAACTTATAAAAATAGTAAAGATACAACTCAGTCAGTTAACTCGGCCGCCTAACTCGAATGACTTTATCCCGAACGAGACGAGTTTTTGGTCTGATACTTTAATGGCTGTATGGTTTGGATGGCAATATGATAGTGGAATGAAAAAACATGATAAAAGCATTGGAACACAATATGTGAACGATTATAAGAAAACATCGCTTTCGACTTAGAGGCCTAATCGCGCTACTTTTCAACGATAAAACCGAAGCTAAATCGTGACCGTTTCAGCAGGCTTACGCAACAGCACCATCGTGATCGTTTCGTGATCGTCAATTTGACATTACAACGTTAACGACGACCACGGCTTTACAATACATGAGTGTCGTTATTTCTTAATTTCTATCGTTATTTCACATGCTAGTGCCCGTGTGCGTGGTTCTAAAAAATATCATAGTTTCGTTTATGGTTCATGTAGGGTAACCACGTAAGTGGCACTCAGAGTACCTATATTTATTAGTCTCTGAAAATAGGTCCTCGGCTATATTTCTTTTCGAATAATTTGCATAAAGATCAAAAATGTTCTCCTCTTTGCGTTCAAATATTTATTTCTCACTAAGTATATCGCAATACCTATAGTGTTTTTGAGCTAACAAATTACGAAATACTCTATATAATCTGAAAAAATAAGTGTTATAGGTATATAAGTCGTTTTACACATTTTAATTAAAATGTGTAGGAAAACTTTCCATTCGATAATTCTTATAAAAAATTTATACTCGCTTAAAGTATCGTATTTTTCATAGTCACCCTATATTTTTGACTTACAAGATTACTCTAACTCTATGGTAATGACATAGCTAAGACAAAACACACCATTCACGCAACGACATAAAGAGCTACAACCAAATGGATTGTCGTAAACTTTAATCTTTAAGCCGAAACAATGCAAATATTGTTTTAAATCAAAGGAACCATATTACATTAAATATAGAGACATTCATAAGATTCCGAAAAATGTCGTAGCGTGTATGTCTACTTAAATCTTCGTGGCCTCCTCCGTCATAGACAACATGTGGAAGTGGTCAGTCGCAAGTGCTTACGCAAATGCACAATTTTGACAACGATTTCGTAAAAGATCACGAATTCCACAGATAATAAATACCACTATCCAAAACCTTGTAGTTATCGTCAAAATGTTACCTTTATTGCGTATTTTTCCCTCAATGTATGGTATTCATTCATGACTTGGGGGTTTTTATTAATTAATTAGGGAATTTTGTAGTTCATTTCGTACTTTTCCCTTAAGGTGGCTACCCCACCGAAAATGGCGCCCTCAGAAGTTTTTATTTATTAAGTTATAAGTAGAAAAAGATTTAAATAATGTTTAACGTGGAAGCTTTAGGGCCCATGTTCTAGTATTTTTAGAAGGTATCACTACATTCCCTCATAGTCATCCGCAGAAGTAGATAGCAGATATGTAAAAAACGGCCACTTTTAGCAGTTTAAGCAGTTAATTATACCCTCTAAAATTACTAGACTGTGGGCCCTAAAAATTCCACGTAAAACATTATTAAAATCGTGTATTAGAATTATAATATGAAATAAAATTCACCACGGCGGCGCCACTTTCGCTCAGGGTGCCACCTTAATGTATGGTATTCATTAATAACTTGGGGGTTTTTATACAATAGGTAATTTTGACAAACAGGAATATCAACATTATAGGTACCTACATAATAGATACCTACCTAGAGAACTTTATTACCTCTATAATAGCACAGATAATATTATAATACTAATAATAGGCATATTTTGTCACCGTTCGCCCTTTTACCAATGATATCAATTATTTTAACATTTTAGTGTTCAGAATATCTCAAGCTCTCCTGTAAATATGTCTGGAATAAGATACAAGTATCTAAGATAATTTGGTTTAGGGCAGCCGAGCAGCATACCTTTTTTATTTTTAAATTTGAGATTTAGGATTCTCAATGTTTTTATACAATACTAAATAACATACCTAAGTACTATCCCAGCAAATTATACCACACAGATTTGTAATGAAACGTTTTATTCATGTAATACAAAATTTAATTGATATAAACTACTTTCTTTCAAAAAATTTCACAATGTACCTCTTCAATACCTTGTATTGTACTTAAGTATACATTTTTCAAGAGCTTCTTCTTCGGCGCTATTAAACTCACTTTTTCGTAGGATTATGCGATTTAATTGATAAATTATACGTAGGTATGCCGCTTTGGAGCATAAATCTTTTGTATCTATATTAATTGATACTTTTTTATTAATAAATTGTTTTTTCCTGTCTCTGCATTTGTAAGCGCTTTAATCACAAATCATTCTCATAAATTTTCGAGCTGAAACAACAAACATATAATTAAAACTTTACTTAAATAATAATTTTCAAAACTTGTTTGAAGCTGACATTTGCACCTGATTGACACCAAATTGTCACTTTTGCGATGCAAAGACAAAAAGTCTATGTGGTCGTTCATCGTTATCTTTACTTTGCGAATGTGCCTTTGCGTACCAATTTGACAGGCGGTGTCAGTTATTCATAGTGAATTAAAAATTCGCGGTATAAGATCTTAGTTGCTAGATAGAGCAACGAAAAACGTCGATAGAAAGCTTGACTCGCTGACTATATCTTACACTGTTTTACGATCACGATCACGACGGTCGTCAAATTGTGCTGTTGCGTAAGCCTGCAGGTGTCGAGATAAGTTGACCGGGTTGTATATTTAAACTTAGCATGATTTGACGCTTCCAGGATAATGTATCCATATATAAACCAATTTATAAAAATTCGCCTCGCCACCAGATGCTTCTCAGGCGGGACTCAAACCCGCAACCTTTGGGAGTACGGCACAATGCTCTATCTGTCTAATTGGTTTCTAATTCATTTTAATCTTCAATATTGTTATATTTTAACTTGTAACTGTAAGGATACACATCACACATTCTTTCTACACAAATTCATACTCTTTGCCAAGTTTTTTTTACTAACATACACCCGTCACACCACCGAATCAACCCATAGTGGTTCCTTTCGGACCTACCTGCCCACGATGGGTATGGGAGATTGAGTACCATGAAGCAACGGGGAACAGACGCCATGATTGATGGTCCAACAAAACACGCATGAAAGGAAGTAGGGGCCATAGTAAATTAAAAAGATAGGTGTTTTGTATTCTTTTCTGTGATTTTTCTTGGCTTGTGAATGATTTTGTTAAGCTTTTAAGACGTATTACAATAGTTTGGTAAAAGATCTTGATTTGATTGTCACAAAACTTGGTAAAAATTTCAAAGATTGTCTTCTAGAAGCTTCCGACTTGCACGCAAAGAAGTAATTTGATCATAACTTGATCTTTCTTAACTCGTCTGCAATTTTCGTCTAATGTTAGGGGTTTAAGTATGAAATTGCCGTATGTATGGAGAATTTTAAAGAATTTGCATTTTCCATACTAACATTGTCTTAATTTATTTAACAACCATGAACGCTAATGTAAAACTTTTATGGACAAATGTTTAAACACTCAGCTAACTATAATGCCACATGTATTACCCAAGTGATAGAAATAGTAAGTATTTATAAGTATCGGCTAAGTTACAACGAATTAAGTGGTCATTTCTGCTAACGAAAAAAGGAGTTATTTTTTTATTTCTTTATTTATTTTAGCGACTTTTGTAAATTTATTTACACGTCAGTCCCATCGTGACTGTTGTCTTAATTAAAGGAGTCACTTATATGATATTTTTTTTAACGTTCAGGAAAAAAAATAGAAATATTTTTTTTAGTGCTGATAGTTGGCCGTTATGATCATAACTCGAAATAATAACAAGTAACCGAAGTATTTTTAACATAATAGAAGATATGAGAGCCCCTGTATGTGTGAAAAAAAATCATATTTTAACCCCCTATCTAGTTTTTTGTTTAAACTTAAGTCACAGTTAGGTAACTACTTGCCATAATAATAATTTACCAATTACTTTTGAGTATTAAATTCGTAAATAAATAGGAGTTGTTAGGTTAGTTTAAAAAGGTAATGGAGAACCGAACATTATTTTCTAAGTAAATAACTCCTTATCATAAACAACATTCTTGTCATTAAATCATACCTATGATCAATTTTTTCGAATCATCATGAATGAGACATCAGCGTTTTAAATGGTGTAATCCGCAACGGAAATTGTTCCCTATTCGATTTCCGGTAAAAACCAATTCGTTTCAAATCGACCTTTTTCAAAAGCAGAAACTTATTTGACGCATTGATTGAGACTGGTCTCTATTTTATAGCGTATTTTTTTATTGAAATAAAAATATTTTTTCCGGATCCAAAACGAATTGGATGCTATTCAACTTTGGCCAATTTTCCAATATTTCATCCACGCGTGATTCTATATGTATAAGATAACATAAATGAATGCAACACAAAAGATGGTAGGTGGCAGAAATAACAGTTTTTAAGCGGTTATAGTTATACAACGTGTTACAAAATAACCCCTAATACCGAATATGGTAGATAGGGACCATCGAACTAAACAAACAGCTGTTTCATACTTACTTTTTAATTTGCTCTAAGGTTTCACAGATATTAATAACGAAAACATCAAAATGTATGAAACAGCAGATTTTTTTTTTCGCTATTTCCGAGTTGGTCCCATAGTAAAAGTTGTTCAGTTTGATGGTCCCTACCTACCATATTTGGCATTAGGGGTTATTTTGTAACACGATAGTTATAGTATATTTAGGCAACTTCAATCTGGAAATATGGGTCTACTTGCACATCAGCCATTCTTACTGTCCCCACTGGTGGGACATAGACCTTCCGTAAGTGGACGTTCAGGGAAGGGGACATTCTGACACGTTGTATTATTTTTTGTATAGCTCTTAGCGATCGATGTAAGTACTTTTAGCTTAATAGTGCATTTTTATTATCTTACTTGTGGGCCGCATAACAAAGCAGGTTACAGGTCGGTACCGGTCGGTATGTCTGTTGCGCCGCGGATGTATGCGAAAACCGGTACCGACAACCTGTTTTCTTTATGCGACCTCCCATAGAAAAGTATGGGCTACTTTACCTGTACCGATCGGTACAGACCTGTACCGACCGGTACCGACCTGTAACCTGCTTTCTTTATGCAGGCACCCTTTGTTTGTAAATCTGTAAATGATTTTCTGTTGTATACTGAGATTGCTTTAACTTTAGCACTGTGAATATAAAATGAATAAATAAATAAAACTTAATAGAAGTAAGTATTTCTATAATTTTTAAGAGAATGTTTTTTTTCAGTTTTCTCTGATCTGTGCGTTGGTGATCGCTGATTAAACTGCTAGTCAAGGTAAGTAAGTACTTCATAAAACTTATTTAAATGTTTGTGATTTAACAACAACAAGCGTAATCACCATAATTAAGTAGGTAAGAAACATTTTCTTCTTTTTACATTCAAAGCAATTTTCACTGTTAAAAAGTCCTACTAAAGTTACATAAACAACAATAAAACAAAATAGTAGAATTATAAATTAACTAAAGTCCACCACATTATACAACACTATAATTATAGACTTAAAAACTTTTTACTGCAAAGTTAAAGAATTGACAACTTCACCTATCACGTCGAAAGCATTGAATTATTATACTTGATCGGACTTTATCAAAGGAATTAATTAACATTTGGTATTTATAAAGAATACAAAAAAGTAAAAAGAAGTAAAATATTACGCCAAAGAAGACAAGACAATTGAAGTAAAAATGGTTTACTTTTTGCAAAACGTTTTTTGTTATCCTACTCCCTACTAAACCTTGGGTTTAAATAAACAGAGTTATTATACTTAGGCATTTTGAATTGAAATAAATAAAATACTTAATAATTATAATATTTGAATTTATAACTTTTAGATCATAAGAAATTGTAATACATAATGTACTTACTTATCTTTATAACAGTCAGCAAAAAATAAAATATACTACTTATTCATAATTATTTTTTACAATAAGTCCGAAGTTATGTACCAAAATTTTAGTTCTAGGCAAAGTACAGAATATTATAATATTACTAACGTTATTAGGATAGTTTTAATTCGTTTAAAAGGAATTTCTAATTACGAGATTATCTCAGTCTGTTTTCAAACTGCTGAAATGTTGATGTATTTTTGCTTCCTCAAATTCTCACTCGCGGATGAAATCTCAAACACAGCAAGTATTTTACTCTTTAGAATCTAAATTTAATTTTCTAAGAAGTTTAGATAAAGTTAAACTATCGAAAATCCCTAGCAAGAGATGGTGTTAAACGCATACTTCAAACGACCAGTTGACCAACTAGTTTGGCAATAAATCTTCATCATTATCTAATCATCAGGGTAATTTAGAAGTGGTAACTAAACTCTAATGTACCGAAAACTGCTTCCTTCTGCGAGCGAGTCCGGGTGTAGTGATATATTATTTATTTTTCCACTCTGTTCAGATTATAACACCTTCATTACTTTTATTTTACGATCGTAATAATACGTAATGTCACGATTAAAGAAAAAGTCATTTTTTAAAAAAAAAGTGGTAATCAATAGCACATGATTTTTTTTGGTAAACATAGAAATGTCAATTAATTAACAGCCAATATGTCCATTTCCATCAGCCATTTTTGATGTTCCCTCTGCTGGGGTACAGGCCGTCCTTGTGGGTGGTAAGGAGGATGGGCCATAACCCACCACGTGGCCCCAATGCGGATTGGTGGGTGTTAACGACTGCAAATGCAGCCGGGACCAACGGCTTAACGTGCCTTCCGAAGCACGGAGGAGCTCGAGATAATACATTTTTGGTCACCCATCCCATGACCGATGCGAACGTTGCTTAACTTCCGCAATCGCTGGGCCAGGCGCTAAACCACTGCGCCGCCGAACTCCACAGCCAACATAAAGTACCACAACCATGCCTGTTGCATACGCTACAAGTAAATACCGGTAATTCTATGATGTGAACGCAGTTCAGGTTCAACAGCGGGGCACACATTACCACCAGCACTCTTATACACCAGGAAACCACCAGTAACTTCTAGTATTTTACTCGGCGTCCATCAAACATAAACACCCGCCATCACCATCCAGAATGACAGTGACAATTATACATACAATACACAGCATTTTATCCACACATAGCCCCCTAGGGGGGGAGTGGGGGGTTTAGGGGCAAAGCTAGCTTGTGCTGCGTTGTGATGGGCCCCCTCCCTTCCTACGCCAATCCAATGTACATGTACACAGCACTGTTGGCCTCTTGTGCGTGTGAGACGTGAGACGGAGTATAATAATTATGTATATTCCAGAGATACCAAACACTACCTACATACAATGCCAATTAATATCGTCACGACAAAAAGCATGTGATAAGTATCTTGAAGAGCTCAGTTCGTAGCTCAGTTTGCATTCAGTAATTACAAAGTGGGACGAAACTCAGTGACGCAAACGAGGAAAATGCTGCGGTAATTTTTTTATTTAATTTTTATACAATTTAGTGTTTACGGTTATGACATTGACTTCCTACAATGAATGGAATCTAGAATATTGTCATTTGTATAACTTCAATCAACAATTTTGTTTAAAAGTAACAAAAACACTGAATTATGCACTAAGGCCAAAAATACTTTGAGATAATTAAATCTCCTAATGTGTACGGGGTGTCCCAGTGAACTTAAAGCAACACGACACGCGCTTGACTTTAAAATATGAGCGCAGCGCACGCAAGCTTGCACTACATACACTGTTGTAAACGTAAATAATGTGAAAACTGGTATTTTCTTATATGTCGCGGATTTTTTGTACAATTTAAAGAGGATGAAATCAATCTTACTAACTATACAGCAGGCTTACGCAACAGCACCATCGCGATCGTTTCGTGATCGTCAATTTGACATTACAACGTTAACGACGACCACGGCTAGAGCAACGAAAAACGCCGATAGAGAGCTTTACACGCTGACTATATCTTACACTGTCTTACGATCAAGATCACGACGGTCGTCAAATTGTGCTGTTGCGTAAGCCTACTGTACACCTATATTTCAACCATTCAGGGTGTTATTATTATATTATTAGGGTTTATTCAGAGTGGTTATATTATATCACAAGTACTTTTTACGGCATTAAACCATTATAATGCTCACTAAAAAGCGTCGTTTAATTTCTAATTATTTATTTTTAAAAATCCGTTTTAAAACACCGTACAGTCAGCAACGAAAGTCGCTTAACACTTTAGAACTTTATCATTGCAACTTTTTTACAGTTTTCTCACAGTTTGAAGCATTAGTCAAAAAAGGTTGCTGTGACAAAGCACTAAAGTGTTAAGCGACTTTCGTTGCTGACCGTACAAACTGTGCAAAATTTACACGTAATTTAATTGATGTTTTTAATTGCAACCTGTGTGCAACATAATTGGATCGAATGAAACATTTCACCTCTGACTAATAAAACGGTATTTTTAGGGTTCTTGTTACCGATGTCGGCAACCTCGACACTGTATATTAACGTCAAGCGGGAACGAATTGAAACACCTTCTTGAATCACTCTGAATGCTCGTATATTGTGGTTACAAAGAAAAAATGGGTGTGCGAGCTTACAAATCGCCCTGCGTCCGCGCACCCTGAGGTAGTCTGTTGCATGATTGCAACTGGTACACTAATACACAAACTTACAATATCTAATTAAGTTGGGTACTTGATAAATCTACATTTATTTCTACCCTACGTTACAACGAGTTTGTTAACGGTGGTAGGGAGTGCGCTTCCCCCACTCCGCGCTCGCAACCAACTTGGCAGCGGTGTGAGAGGGACAGCGAAACCCCTACTCCTCTCTCTTTATGAGACTACCTACCTCATTTATTATTTAGGTACCTTTCAGTATTTACATTTTGTCTTTAGGTATTTAGGCACCTCATTACCTTTAATCAGAGACCTATACAAGAGGCCTTTATTTTACATAGTCTTACCTCTTAGTACCTCGTCAAAACCTTAGGGCTTATAGGACAAAGGCTGGCGTTTGACCTAGACACATTTCAGGTCGAAACTACCACCTCCTGGACCTATAGTACCTGGCCCATACCTCAAAACCTTTACCGGGTAATGCAATTGAAACAACAAGGCTTTAAATCATTTAATGCATAGGATACCTAAATACCTAAACAATACCTATTTGAGCTAAAACCTAAATATCTCACAAACTATAAAACTTACAGCTACGCTAAATATTTCATTTTACAGCACTTTTCATAAGCTACATTTTAAAATCAAATAGAACGTTACACATTAATAAACTTCAAAGTAATTAAAAACACAAACTAATCAACTCAAATAGTTATAACAAGCTATTGCTTATGAACAAGGTACTTACATGAATATTCACAAACACAATTTTCACCACTAGGTCGCACTTAGTGTCCACTAAACTGTCTTTTTGTTAATCACTTTTTCACTGAATTAAGCTGTCCGCAACAGTCTCCCCCCGGTGCAGCACTCGCGGCACCTTCTTCTTCAGTAGGGAGGACAGCCAATCTCGTTGTCGGGCGACGAAAAACTCCTCCTCTTGTCTTAACATCAGCGTTGCGAATCTCGCCGTCTGGTCCCGGATGCACCGCCGTCACGACGCCTCGCGGCCACACATTGCGAGGCAGGCTGGAGTCGACGATGATGACGACGTCACCGGGCTTAAGTGAGCGGCCCGTGACGTCACGCGCGCCCCCGCGCGGAATGAGCTCGGGCAGGTACTCGCGCACCCAGCGGCGCCAGTACTCGTCGGCCAGCGCCTGCGCAGCACGCCACAGCTTGCGCGAAGCTGGCTCGCACGGCCCAGTGAGTGGCAGGCCGCGCGAACCGCCCAGCAGGAAGTGATTTGGGGTGAGCGCCTCTGGATCTTCTTCGCTGACTGGTACGTGGGTTAGCGGGCGAGCGTTTATGGTGTGCTCTACCTCCGCTAACAGCGTCGCTAGTACCTCTTCTCGCGGCGACTTCTCGTTCAGTGTGACTCGTAGCGCACTTTTGACTGAGCGCACGAGCCTCTCCCATGCGCCCCCTTGATGTGGTGCCCCCGGCGCTATGTAGCGCCAGTCCATACGCTCTGATAGTGCGTAATCACGTAGAGCCGGTTCCCATTCTTCTATCGCACGACGCAATTCTACGTCGGCGCCTCTGAAGTTTGTTGCATTGTCTGAATACATAAGACGCGGCCACCCGCGGCGCGCGCCCATTCTTCTTAAAGCCATGATTGCCGAGTCTGTCGATAGCGACGCCACCAACTCTATATGTATCGCTCTTGTTGTGAGACACGTAAATAATGCGCCCCACCGTTTCGACTCTCGTTGCGATCTCATCTCAGCCTCTTCTATGAGCTCTACATTCATCGTAGCGGCACGGTCACGACATTTGCGTACGAATAGTAATACTCTCGCCATCGCTCTCACCAAGCGTTCATATGAGGAAAAACGCTCGGCTCGGGGCATACTATCGTTTGCTTCTCCCATTGTCGTGAGCACTGTCTCTACCGTGTCTTCTTCCGTTACGATTTCACATGTGGGCCATAAAGCCTCATCTTCATATAAAAAATCAGGTCCTTTAAACCATCTGTCATTACACGTCTTCATCTCTACATTTGGGCGCGTTGCGTCGTCCGCCACATTCAGCGCTGTCGGAACCCATCTCCATTGGCTAGCGTCCGTAGTCTCGGCTATCTCTCCTAAGCGGTGCGCCACGTATGGTGTGTAGCGCACGCTATCATTACGTATCCAATGCCACACGGTACGCGAATCCGTCCAATATACTGTTTTCTCGGGTTCCCAGCCTTGCTGTCTCTTGATAGAGCTTGCCAGACGCGTCCCTATCAGGCTCGCTTGTAACTCCAACCTTGGTACGGAGAGTGGTTTCATTGGCGCTACCCGTGCTTTAGCGGCCGCTAGTGTCACTTCTATTTCACCATCTTCATTCTTGACGCGCCAGTAAGCCGCGGTCGCGTAAGCAACTTCACTTGCGTCACAAAATATATGTAGTTCTCGGCTTGGCTCTCCCCCCGTTCGAGCGTAGAGACGCGGTAATCTTAGTGTTCGTAGCTTTTCTATGTCTTTTAGCCATTGAATTATCTCTTCGGCCTCCGGCCCTGGTAGAGCCTCGTCCCACTCTACATTTAGTTTCCAAATGTTTTGTAACACAATCTTCGCTCGTATGGTGTAGTAACTTAGTAAGCCCAACGGATCGAAAACCGACATTACTGCACTCAGCGCTTCTCTTTTTGTCGGCGGTCTCGCTAACGTCTTCACTTCGGCCGGTACCCTTGCAAGCGTCGTATTGAACCCCAGTGTGTCGGTCGCCGCATCCCATAGTAGCCCCAGCGTGCGACCACAGTCATCTAGGTTGGATCCCAGTTGCTTGGGCGATGACGTAGCACGGCTCTCTAATGGCAGCTCAGCTAAGACTCTAGCTTCGTTTGAGTTGAAGCTTGTCAGCTTGAATCCTGCTCGCCTGTGCACTTCAATCACTTGCTTCATCGTAGTAATCGCCCGTTCCTTATCATCGAAACTGTCCACCCAGTCATCCATATAATGATTGTTCGTTATCGCTTGACATGCTAGCGGGTACTCATCGGCGCTCTCTCTCGCGTTCCAGTCGCGCACACTATGTGCTAAGAATGGCGAACTCTTTGCCCCAAATATCATTGACGTCATTTTATATTTTCGTGGCGGCCCGTCTCTATCACCGCCTCTCCATAAAAACATCTGTGCCGGTTGGTCTATAGGCGCAATTTTCACTTGTAAAAACATCTCTTGAATGTCGGCTGTTATTGCTATCCTTTTCTCACGGAACCGCAAAAGCAACCCATTTAAATCTTGTAATAAATCGGGCCCCTCTAAAAGCTCATCATTGAGGCAAACATCATTGGCTTTTGCTGCCGCGTCGAAAACCAATCTTATCTTTCCCGGCTTGTTCACGTTGGTGACCGCGAAGTGAGGCAGGTACCATGCTCGTGGATCGTCTGTCTCTTTCCCACTACACTGCTCCGCGTAGCCTTTCGTGAATAAATTTTCTATCTGTGTTGTATAAGCTTTTTCAAAGTCGCTTGACCGATCCATCTTGCGTTCTATAGATTTCAAGCGCTTCACAGCATTATAATAACTGGGCGGTAGCGTGACGTCATCTCTCTTCCATGGTAATCGTACTTCGCACTGGCCGCCGACTCGCTTTATACTCTCATCGAACGCTTTCACCGCTTTAACTTCCATTGGGTTTTCGCGTTCCCTCCTAGCGATACCGAGTGCGTCTATTTCAAAGTAACGTTTCACCATGTCTTGTAATTCAACCTCGGGTGTGATGAGCTCCGTCTTGTAAACGTTAGACGCGCCCTCTAGCGCCGTAATTCGAGGCGCCGTTCCATGTATGACCCACCCTAGCTTCGTGAGCGACGCTACCGGTTGTCTTCTGTTGCCCATTAACAACTTTCGTGACACAATCAAATGCCAATTATCGGCCCCGATCAGTAAACGTGGTTTCACTCTGTCATAACACACGTCACTAGCCGCTAATCTTCTTAAGTGTGCGTACTGTAAGCAATCTTCACTAACTGTTTGATGATTGAGCGTCAAACTTGTCATCGTTTTGGCGCGAACATGATGGGTGCTTTCATCTCTTGCTACTAACACTAGGTTTACGTCTTCACTGTTCGCTACGCTCCCTTGCGCATTTATACTACATATGCTCAATTCGCTTACAGGCCCTTTCGCACCTATTTCGTCCGCCAGGTCATGATCAACGATCGTCACTGTCGAACCCTCGTCCAGCAGCGCGTATGTCTGTACGGCGCCGCCGGGTCCTTTTACTGTCACTGGACACACCTTTAACATGACTTTCGCCGCGACGTTGGCCCTATTAATCGTGGCGATCGTCTCAGTCTGCGACTCTCGCACCAACGTCTCTTCATTACTGGCGGCACGGTCCTTATGCAACGTAGCGTGGTGACGCGCATTACAGTTGTTCACCCCGCATAGTTTGTGTGTACAGCGGAACCTCCGGTGCTTATTGTTCACACACCGAAAGCACACTCCATTGTTTCTTGCCCACTGCCATCTCTCATCTACCGTCATGGCTTTGTACTTAGTACAGTGGGGTACTTCATGATCGTTTCCACATAGTAAACACGGCGCAGGCGGCGTCTCTTTCTGGCCCAAAGTGTATATTCTTGCTACATTTTTCTTCTTATCGGTGCGTTTCTCGCTACGGTTTTTTACAGCGACGTTCTCTCTTTGCTGTGACGTAGTCGGTACGTATGCAAAACGCAGCGCGCAGTCGGCCTCTTTCATGAGAAATCGAGATAAAATAATTATGTCAGGTTCACTCGATTCATTCTTCTCGGCGTAGGCGACCCAGTTCGATAACAAATGCGGGCTGAGCTTCTTTATCACCTCTCGAACCAATAGCGGATTTCGTAGGTACCCTCGGTCATCAACCGCTTGAATAACGCAAACTATATTTTGCAATTTCACAGCGAGGGCATTCAACTCGGCAGCACTCGTACCTGAACGCGGTAAGCTTTTCAAATCTTCGAGCGCTCTATCTATAAGCACTTCAGGGCGGCCGTAGCATTGTTCTAATGTGGTCATGATACGATCGGGGTCGGTCGCACTCCATAATAGCGCCGACACACTCTCTTTCGCCTCCCCTTTCAAGCTCACGCGTAATCTTGCTAGATTTTCCTCTGCAGTGAACTTGTATAATCGTGTGGAATCACGCACTGCGGCCTTGAATAACAACCATTCATTCGGTGAACCACTAAACACGGGCAACTCTTGCGCGTACCGCGGCATCGGTCGTCTAGTTAGAACCCTGTCCAATGTTTCAGCGAGGTTTTCCACCCCGTAGCCCTTTTTCGTATCGACTACGGGCCTCGCGTCAGTCTCCATTGGATTTACACAAAAAGTTCGGTTTTTATCCATTTCTAAGGCACGCGCCTCATTGCGCTTCATATCCCTGTCTCTGTCTTGCACGATAACGGGAGCGATATCTCTGTCTCTGTCTTGTGAAACGACAGGGACGATATCTCTGTCTCTCTCTAAATTTTCATCTACCCGACACCGAGGATCGGCTGTGGTATCCAACCATTCTTTCAGCCTCTCTGGAACGCTCTCGGCGGGTAAGCTCGCACGGGTTTCTTCTTCCAAAATAGTATCCATTTCAACTTGTAACCTTTGTTGAATTAATTCACGTTCTAGTTCCATTTCTTTTCTCTTAATCTCGGCCAACTGTTCCGCGGCCCGAAGTTGCGCCTGCCGGACGCGCGCAGCGACACTCGATGAACACACTGACGGCGGGTTACGTCTCAAAGCCTCAGTGTCGGTGGCGGCGGCGGCGGCGGCGTTGCCATCGTCAACTTCCTTGGTGGGCGGCGGCGGTAACGGTCTCTCTGTACCACTTTCTGTGGCCTCTTCTTGCATCGTGGCTGTAGTCAATAACGGTGGTGGTGGCGGTGGCTGTGGCGCGATCGTCGAAGGTGACGCCGGTGGCTCTTCATGTGTGATTGCCCCCCTCTTCTTCCCTCCAGACTGGCTTCTTGTGATTGGCATCTTCTTCTTTCTTGACGCCCTACTATACCCTACTCCTAACAATCCCGCCCGGGCACACTACCGCGGGGAGCCCAGGTGAGGATGGAGGTTGAAGCAGGAGTGGAAGGGAGGAATTACCCGGCAGAGGGGGTGTGCAACTCCGAGGTGCTCGGCCACCGGGAGGAACGCCCGGCAGCTTCGGCAGTGCCTACAGTCCGGCCCTCAGTGCGACACAACCCGTACCGGCGTAATCGGACAATTTCAGCTGCCTTGAAAAAGGCGGCTGGCAGCCGTGTCCGTTAGACTGCACCGCCTTGAACGGCGTTACTCACACTAACCACACTTGGCACCGTAAGGGTGTGGCAGTGTGAGCCGCGGTCCACCCGCGTATTGGCAACTAGTTACTGTGATTCTTCTTTTCTTCAGTGATGCTTCGCTTCTTCTAGCTTGACGCGCAGATTCTTCCTGTCCGCCGCTCTGCAGGATCACGCAGTAGATTCTTCTTATCCGCGCTGAGGATCACGAAGCAGCAGATTCTTCTTATCCGCGCTCTGAAGGACCACGAAGCACTGTTACCGATGTCGGCAACCTCGACACTGTATATTAACGTCAAGCGGGAACGAATTGAAACACCTTCTTGAATCACTCTGAATGCTCGTATATTGTGGTTACAAAGAAAAAATGGGTGTGCGAGCTTACAAATCGCCCTGCGTCCGCGCACCCTGAGGTAGTCTGTTGCATGATTGCAACTGGTACACTAATACACAAACTTACAATATCTAATTAAGTTGGGTACTTGATAAATCTACATTTATTTCTACCCTACGTTACAACGAGTTTGTTAACGGTGGTAGGGAGTGCGCTTCCCCCACTCCGCGCTCGCAACCAACTTGGCAGCGGTGTGAGAGGGACAGCGAAACCCCTACTCCTCTCTCTTTATGAGACTACCTACCTCATTTATTATTTAGGTACCTTTCAGTATTTACATTTTGTCTTTAGGTATTTAGGCACCTCATTACCTTTAATCAGAGACCTATACAAGAGGCCTTTATTTTACATAGTCTTACCTCTTAGTACCTCGTCAAAACCTTAGGGCTTATAGGACAAAGGCTGGCGTTTGACCTAGACACATTTCAGGTCGAAACTACCACCTCCTGGACCTATAGTACCTGGCCCATACCTCAAAACCTTTACCGGGTAATGCAATTGAAACAACAAGGCTTTAAATCATTTAATGCATAGGATACCTAAATACCTAAACAATACCTATTTGAGCTAAAACCTAAATATCTCACAAACTATAAAACTTACAGCTACGCTAAATATTTCATTTTACAGCACTTTTCATAAGCTACATTTTAAAATCAAATAGAACGTTACACATTAATAAACTTCAAAGTAATTAAAAACACAAACTAATCAACTCAAATAGTTATAACAAGCTATTGCTTATGAACAAGGTACTTACATGAATATTCACAAACACAATTTTCACCACTAGGTCGCACTTAGTGTCCACTAAACTGTCTTTTTGTTAATCACTTTTTCACTGAATTAAGCTGTCCGCAACAGTTCTGTTAATTCACTTTCTATTTGTCCGTCTGTTTATCTGTGAAGATATTTTTTCTCAGAACTATCAATTAGATCTATACAGTTGAACTATCCAAACATTGAATCTGTGAAAATATCGATGAATTTAACTTCTAACTACGAACAATCGTAGACTTCTAAGATACTTATATCGCGTGTTTTGACTACTAACTAAAACCTATATTGTCAACAGCTCAAGAAAATATAAAATATATCAAAAATTCATAAATGTGTAAATTGTTCTAAGTTCATATAGGTAATAATTATAAGGTCTACCAATGTACAACTAAGTACATGTTTTTATTAATACACATTTTGGAAAAAAGACTTTTTTTACTTTCCTTATTATTCGAAATGAAAAGAAGTCATCATTTCCTTTTGACCCTCGTATAACAATCTACTATTCCACGTTTTGCAGCCCAATAAACGTGTTATTAGTCATTCATTCTTCATTAGTACGGAACTTTCGGCGTACTATTTAGACTCGCACTTGTCCGGTTTTTTTAAATATATGATTTAGCAAAAAAAGTTCGAAATAACAAACGGTCAAGGATCTGTGCATATAATTAGGTAATCACGAACGAGTTTGCACGTCATACCACAATTAGTAATAATGGTCTCAGGAAAAGAAGCGCACTTTTACGATGCACTGTAATAAATGGGGGGCTATTAACACCCAGACTCGGTAAGGTAAACGACAGAATATGAATAAATATTGGGGAAAAACTTAGGTACAGTCAGTATAAAAGTGAAAAGAAATCCGCACATTTAGTTCAAAATTAAAAAATATTAGTACCTACCCTATTAAATGTTATAAATAATTGATTTTGGTAAAAAGAACAAATAACATAGATAGAGAAGAAGAAGAAAAATATTTGGTACAAATAAGTACAATCAATCTAGGTACCAAATAGGCCTCTACTCTACATAATAATATAAGCTGTAGCAACGTATGTCACCACGGCACTAGTTTTCTGCAGATAGGTACATACCCACTTTACAATTTTATCTCTACAAGTAAATACTTAGTTCGTTTTATTAAAACAAAAATCTTAATCACAAGAACAATATTTTAACTTACTTCCTAAAATTGCACTAAATTATACAAATAAATTTAAAAAGCTATTAACCCACCCTACCAGTAAACATTTTCACAATATTACATTAAATCAAGTTAATAAATCATTGAATCCAACAAACAAATTAATTTGCATAACAAAAAAAGCGGCTACAAATCACAAGTTAGATTAAAAGATTGCATTACTAATTCTTTCGCTGACCGTACTTATTCTTAAGAGTCTTTGATAAATAGCGTTAAATTCGTGTTGGTTTCGCTAGCTGCACGTCATCGCATCTTATCGCGAGCCCGATCTTGGTATATTATCGCTTTGTGTGGATTCAGCCTTTTGTAAAGAGGTCGGATTATTAAAGTTTTTCGTAATGTTATTCGAGCATTTTATATGAGAATGTTTGTACGTGTATTTTTAACAACAATGTTCATAATTAATGCGACGACTTCGGGTCTGTTTTACAGGATTTCCTGTTGAGGTTTCTAATAAACAAATTGTTGATATCGAACGAAAATAAATTCGATAATTCTATGAAATCGAAATGTCTAATGATATAAAGTCCTAAAGAGCAACGTTTTCGAGATAATTCAGTGAATAAGTTTTGAACACAGGATCTTTAACATGAATTATCTCGGAAACGTTGCGCTTTAGGGTTTTATATTATGTGACATTTTTTGTCCTCTAATACATTTCCGGAATCCCCATCAAAATAAAAAAAATGGTTACCACATTTGTGTTTAAAACATTTTGGCATAAATGAAAGTACAACTTAGCTACTAATCTATTTGTGTAATAAGATAAATTGTCTCATCTTCAAAACCATTAATATTAAAAGGTATATTGCGTCACGTGCGTGACATTATGAAGAATCTTACTACAGATTAAAAAACAGACTTTCATTAAAACAGGCTAAAAATATTTAACTTACACGCGAGTTTTTTCCAACAATGGATTAAAAATCGCACTCGCTTAATTTTACGTCCGAAAAAGCAATAAGCCTAAACAAATTTGCATTTTATTATGCGTTTTATGTTAATTCTGGCTTATTTGCTTTTCAAGACTTTTCCGATGTTTATAAGTCGAGCTTGAAATTCAACCCTATTTTATGAGTGTGAATAATAAGTATTTCAGTGGAAGTAGGGTAAAGGGGATGATTATCGGGCATCTGGTTTTGAACATAGAACTCTTACATATTTTATATACAAAAGATGTATCAAATAAGAACATGCGAGGCGTGGCTGCTTTCGTGCTAAAAACTAAGCATTTGCTTAGTATCTGTATTAACAGAGACAGTGAGTCTGTATTTACAGAAATCAAAAGAGAGACGTTCTTATTATCCGATAAAAGGTTAAAAAATATTCGAACCTCAAGATACGTATACATAATATTGACATATTATAATCGATTACACTATTTATATTTCGCATAACCATCGCCCTCCGAAACTGGAGCATGTACTTACGGACAAACAAATTAACATCTAACTATATTACTACTATATAACAGCTATTATGAAGCTTTTTTCTTTCACACCGTAATAGGAGACATGTGCACGAAAATAGGTCGAATGTGTTTGTAGGGTGAGCCATGCTGTGACCGACCACGGAAGTTTGTTTGGAGTGTGATTTTAGTTTAATATTTATTATTACTGAATTCGAAACCTAAAATGCGGCCAAAAATAAAATACCTAATGGAAAACCAATCCCACGTTTAGGAAATCATAGTTAGATTTAGCTCGATATTATAACGAAAAGCTATTTAAAGAAGGCATGTAGAAATACTCGTAGTTCCAGATATCCTTGTACAAGAAAAACATTAAAAAGTCTTGTTGAGTGATTTAACAAAAAGAGGAAAACAATATGCGAATAAGTTTTAGCTTCACTTGTAGGCAAAAACGATAACAACATAATAATTTGTAATTTTAAAATACGTCTAACCTGTTTCAGGTATCTGTGAGATATTTGGATCACATCACTCGAAAAAATTTTAAGAATTCAAAGTGCGCATTACTGCTAGCTTTACCCTACAACATCTCTGTGATATATGAGGTCGAAGCCCTCAGCTTTTTGTAAGAGTTGACCAGATTATTTGTATTCACCGTACGTACATACTATAAAGTTACGTTCTATAGGTACTGAAAGGATTTAAACGCCTAATCAATGAAAAACCTTTTGAGTGTTTTTGAGAAAAATATAGAATTTCGGCACACATATATTTCACACAGTTTATGCCTAATAATATGAAGTAGATAAAGGTTAACTGTCTCTGTGGTCGAGTGGTTCGCCCACCCGTGTAAGACGCAGGGGTCCCGGGTTCGTATCCCACGAAAGGTACAATTTGTACTCGGTTTGGTTGGTGATGGTAAAGCTCATTTCAAGTCCGCCTGGCTAGCTACCACCATCTTACCTAAGTCTGACGCCATAACAACAATTTAAAAAAAATGTTGTGTTCCGGGGCAATTAGAGGTAAGATAGCCAGTTCCGCAGTGATGAGGATCCCGGGTGTAGTGCGCTTCCACCTTCGGCCTTATCGTCACTTAACATCAGGTGGGATGAACGCCAAGCACTATCCCGTTGTGAATAAAGGTATACAGGCGTCGTCATGATTGACTGAATATTTTAGTACTTTCTCACACCAAACATAAGTCCTGTTTCGTTAGAAAACATGTAGACCATGCATGTAAAAATTTAGGTCACATACTTATAAGTATGCTCTTATAATTATATACAGACGGAATGCTGATCCGGAATTCCGTTACGGAATATCGCTAATGTATGAACATTTCGTTCGGAAAAATTCCGCATGTGTGTGGTAGGTCCATAGATTTGTATGGATTAGCTTCGTTCGGAATGATTCCGTTTCGAAATTCTTAATCATTGCCCAATACATCTCTAAAAGCGTAAACGAAAAATCCTAAAATACATCCCAAAGCCCTTATTACCAGAGACAAACTCATCTAAATCTTTAATTGTCTGCATCTTATTGTCTCCGTCCCTTGTCGTGAAGCCCTCATTGTGGCCCTTGAAATATAGGGCAATTAAAAATGAAATATTGGGAACAGGCCCAAAAATTTTCCACCAACAATAAGTCCAAGACTAATGAAATACGTTTATTGAAGCTTTAACGATAGGTGCGTTGTTTGTGTCGCGAAAATCTATTGAGAGCTTTGAAATTTGGAAAACAAAGAATGTGTAGGGTTCGGTTAACGATACCTGCCCCCTGATTACATAACTTTGTTGCTAACAATTCTCGATTGAAATCGATTGAAGCCACAGTTATTAGCCTTGTTGTCATTTGGAAGTTTAGGTGAATGGTTCAATCAAATATGCATTCTTTGAGCAAGCAAGATAAGATAGATTAAATTTAACCGTCCGTCCATCGTATAAAACGTATAAAACGTCAGATCAGATTCCAAAAATTACTATTCGTACAGTTAGAGGTAAGATGTGGCATCCACCTTCGGCCTTATCGTCACATAACATCAGGTGAGGTGAAGGCCAAGCACTATTCCATTGTGCATAAAAAAAAGAGTGAACACGTCAACACGATAAGAGGAAATTGCATGATCTATTGCCGCTAACCTCATTATGATATTTGAAATACGGGTTTGCAGCAGTTATAAACAAACACACATCACTCTAATATAACATTCAACTTTCATTCTTCCTTTTTTTCCTAAAGAATTTTCCTTCACCCGACTTTTTCCTACAAAAGCCTAATCAAAATGATTTCAACGTCTTTGACTGTGATAGTCAATTAATGTAACTAAATAAAATAACATAATGTGATCCGTTATCGTATCGAACCCGAGATTCTTTCATGTGTCGTACCTAAGTATATTGCGAATAGTCCCCTTCGACCCTAATACTAGAGATGGGAAAAATATCGCTGATAAAACAGAGTTGAAAAGTTTTGTGCATCATTAACTAAATATCTACCGAATCTAAAATTTATTAACACACAATAAAGAAATACAAATTGAATAGGTACCTGCAATTGTACAAAAGTTTTCAGAAAGTAGATTGAAATCACGAAACAACACTCTCATTCACATAATAATATTAATTTCAGGGGGGGCTATTACGAAAAGTTTAATGCGATACACGCAGCTGCGTCCGTGCAGCGAATTCGCTGAACGCTCTAAACTGATATTAAACAATGACAATATTTGACAAAACATTATAATTATCGTCAGAGTAATAATTTTAGTTTTCAGTGATCAGTGATCACTCTTTCCGTGGCCAACACTATCCGATGTCGATTTCAATCAGATTGTGAGTGTCCCGGTTACGCGTTGAGTACAAATTCGCTAAAGATCGATGGGGTCATCCATCACAATTCCAGCTCCGCTGAGATTTTGAGAGAACCCGTAAAAGGGACTTTGAAATAACAGTTTGAGAGATTGATAAGTACCGAGTTTGTTTATTAAATAATATTCTCTTAATGTTCTTTAACCGATTCCTAGAGAACCCTTCGGATCAATAACTAAATTCTTCTTTAATTAAATTAAGCTTGACCAGAAAAAGCTTGCAGCTTGCAATTTACTTATTTTATTTATTGTTTCATGGCAATTCTGTTCAATTTTTAAAGATAGATATATGCTTTACCAAACCTGTGAAACAGGCCATTTTACTTTTATGTTGTTGTTTGGAAACCAATAAAATTTAGAATCATCTGAACTATATACCAATAGATATACTCGCTTCACTGCTGGAATACCTATTTCTAAACTTAGAATTCGTCAAGTTAGGCACGTCACCATTCCCACCAACAGAATCATAAATAATTTATGTATTTTGAACATAAATAAGTTATACGCGCGATTCGAGCAACAAGACTTACTTTATGGCAATCATTTTGATCTTAATATTAATTTATATTAGTCAGCTGTTGTAAGTCAATTCTTTCTTATGTACTAATATTGTGTCTTTTTATTTATGTGACTTAAGGACTAATGTATCCAGGTCATGAATAAAAAAATAAAAAATATTACAAGCGGCCGCCTGCGGTTTTTTCCACGTGGACCCTAGGGAACCTGTTACAGGAATAAAAGGAAATAATCTGATTCAGGTTTAAATTGAAACTATCTGTGTGCCAAATTTCATCCAAATCCGTCCTGCCATTTAGGCGTGAAGATGTAACGAATGAAGGTCATCAGAAAACAGCAAAAAAACATGAGGTGCAAACTCGCCACACAGGTAGCTTTTTAAAAATATTTTTTCTTTTAATTATTTAACTACTAATATTGTAAACTCGCCATATAAGGTGTTTTCGTATGGACTGCAGAAAAATCAACAATCATCAAGTTTTGTTGATTGATCACCTCTATAAGTTGAAAATTCTATGAAAACATTTTCTAACATTTGAATTTTACACAACCTTGTAATTACAGCTTCCTATCTTCGCAATTTATTTTCTATACTAGCTTCCGCCCATGACCTCGTCTGCGTGAATATACAGAAACAGTACCTAGGGAACCATTGACCAGGATAAAAATATCCTATATTTTAATCTAGGCTATAAACTATTTGTGTGCCAAATTTCATCCAAAACCAGTCATCCGTTTTTGCGTGGTTGAGTAACTAACGCCCAAACATCTAAACATCCAAACATTCACATTTATAATTAATATTATAAATGTGAAAGTTTGGATGTTTGGACTTTCACATTTATAATTAATATTATAAATGTGAAAATAGTAGGAAGAATTTGTACTTTTGGTAAGTTCGAAAGTAGGGTTTTGCTTCTTTATTTAAATCATAAGACTAAGAAATTTTTTCGCTAAGTTTATGATTTAAATTAAATTTTCAGTAATTTGAATTGCATACAACCACAACCCCAAAATGGATATGTCTAACACAGTAATTATTAGTTTTTTCAAATACATATAATATTCTGTGTCTAATATTCGCATTTTATTTTCTCATCTGAATTTCTTTACAATTCACTCAGTTATTTATATCAGTACCATTTTAGCATTCACATATTTATTCACATTTCATAGAATTTGAACCTTATTACATACGTTTAGATATGAAAACTCTCAAGCACTTATCCATCCTAAGTTGCATTTAAGTCTCTTGAGCGAAAAGCAGGTGCGAAAATATCGTTAGATCTAGCACGACTCACTTCTAATAAATAAGTTATTGACAAGCGATATGCTTACCGAGCATAAAGATAAGTGCTTATTTATAACTTAAGCAGGAGGTCGCTTAGCCAGGTAAAGTAATTGATTTTAAGTTGTATAAGTTATTACCAGATATTGCTGAAGAAAGTTGAGCTCTCTTCTTGATAGTAACTTATAGACTTTTAAGTATTCATGTTACCTTTCAACTCTTAAATTAGAATTAAAAATTTAATTTTCTTTGGGTTTTTTACAGGGTCTCTCGTAGGACCTACTAATTCACTAGCTATAACATAAACATAATTGTACAAACATAGTCACATAAACTAAATGTAAGAATGAAGTATTAGAATGCTTCCATCAGAGAGTAGAATGCGATAATATTTAGTCAGAATAAAAAAACGTGTATTGGTTTTCTCAATTTATTTTGTAGGTTTTTATTAAATACTTGCAGCCGCCCGTGACTTGGTCTGCTTAGAAAGTTTTTTGCTACCCCTCGAGAACAGTTGGTACTTTTATTCTGGATAGCCTCCGCCCGCGACTTTGTCCGCGTGGACAATAGAAAAATCCGGTATCCCTTTTTCCCGCGAATTAACAATAAGGCGACCAGTTTAAATGATCTCCTTAGTCTATGAAAGCTAGAACTACGGAGAGTTCAAGCTGTTTCCCAGGTCTACCCTAGATTCTTAGTCACACATATAGATGTAAATTTTAGGCAAAAGTTAGGCATACTTACTTTAGACTTTCAGATACGTAGATACCCAAATTACCATTTACTTACATACATAAAATTATAAATAAAGCAGTTCAAATTAAATTAGCCGAAAAATATATTATTATTAAAATTTCTAGAACAGATAAGGCAAAAATTTTGGAACAATTATTTATATTTAATAAATAACCGTAAATGGTAAGAAATATTTGCCAACGCAAGATATTTCTTGCCGATATAAATAAAAACGATCGCACTGCACATCTGTCGGTCCGTCTATCTGTCTCACACTATTTCATTACTAATGGAAATTCATAGGTGAGATAAAGATCTTGCACTACATACAACATATCGTGTGTCGATCGGCAATAAACTTGCTGCCCTGCTAGTAATTGGAGTTATATACTAACTATTATATTTTAACTTACAGTGCGTCAAGTATAAGTTAAGATAGGAACAGTTGCCTTACTACTAGAGTCAGTTTCCAATGTCATATTTTAATAGGCAAAGTTGTATCTACAGCTATTGGGAAAAATATGTGGCGCCTGGTAGATAAGATTAACCAACCCTTCACTTAGGGCTGTCGTCTACTACAAGAGTCAATTTCCAATATCATATAATTTTAATTGGTAAAGTTGCGCAACTATTGGAAAAAGTATGGTCGCAAGTATGGCTTCCGTATAGAGAAGATAGCAATAAACCCTCACTTATTGCTGTCGTCAAAAGCGACTTTTCAGCAGTGTATTCCGATAAAAACGGTACCTACCCAACACTACGATCTTCAACTTGCCTGCCAAGCGTGGAGGGAGATCATGACATCAACATAATGTTATACTGTTTTTGGTCTTGAACTGCCGATTTTAAAGGCGTGAAATATACCTAATTTAATCGACAAAAACTCCAACAGATTGGAGTCCATCCCCTCTCCTGATGGAATGACCGCCATTTTTTATTTTTAAGTTTATATGACCCTGTCAAGAAATATCAATTTCTCTGGATCTAAAAGTCCTACCACAGATCACCCCAATAGATACCGCATACAAGGCAACAGAAGCGCACAACAATACTTGCTTTAGCTAGCATAAACGGGCATGCTTGGAATCACCTTGGAATCCCAACCGGTTTACTAATGTTTTCCATAATTTTAAATGCAATAATTTCATTTGCCATAACTGCATATGCCATAAATTCATTAAACATAATGTTATATTTGCTATAACTAACAAATGACATAAATTTATTTTCACTAATTTCATTGGTCATAAACAATCAAATGACATATTGTTCTTATTACATAATTTTATTTGCCATACTCTTCATTTAAAATAATGTTTTTATCCATAACAATGATTTTCCATAATACTTACTTATTACAATATTTGGCAAAACAAACCTTGTTTTCTATTATTTCAGCAAAGAAATAATGAAAGAAGCCAGCATAATTCATATTTATCAAAGATATAATAAGAATTTGACCAATCAAGATAATTTATTTATTATACTAATAGAGAATTTTTGAGAGCTTTGGCATTGAATCTCAATTTAAAATGACAAAATTGTGGAACTAAAATAAAATTGTTTACTCATATTTGATTTGTCCATCAGCCATATTGATTGTCCCCACTGCTGGGGCACAAGCCTTTCTTATGAGTGGATATATTTATTTATAAAATATATTTATTTATATATTTGATTTATAAAATTATAATTAGCTTTTTAATAATACATTTTTAAATATAATGAGTAGGTAAGCATGCAATTGCATGCAGTGCAAGCAGGCATTCAGCATGCAAGCAAGCGTGCAGCTAGCAAGCAGGCATACAGCATGCAAGCAGGCATGCAGCATGCAAGCAGGCATGCAGCATGCAAGCAGGCATGCAGCAGGCACCCAGCATGCAAGCCAGGCATGCAGCATGCAAGCAGGTATGCAGCATGCAAGCAGGCATGCAGCATGCATGCAGCATGCAAGCAGCATGCAACATGCACGCAAGCATTAGGGAGCTCCGCTGCGAGTGGTCAAAACACTAACCTAACCTAACCTACTGGTAAGTGCGTTAAAAGTTTTTCTTTATAGCGGGGGGCCTCAGGCCCCCCGACCCCCCCAAGGAGGGGGCCAGCCCCCCTGCACCCCCCGGCAAGCATTCTACATGCAAGCACGCATGAAGCATTCAAGCAGGCAAGCAGCATGCAGCATGCAGGCAGGCAAGCAGCATGCAGCATGCAAGCAGGCATTCAGCATGCAACATGCATGCAAGCATTATGGAGCTCCACTGCGAGTGGTCAAAACACTAACCTAACCTAACCTACCAGTAGTGGTGGTCGCATTTAAAGTTTTTATTTATAATCCCTAGGTACGTTTAGGTGAAGAGATACGTTATAAGTTATGTATATTATGTCAATTATTGATCATAGCAAATAATATTTATAGGAACTAATCATTATATCACTTGTTATTATGGCACCTAATTTTATGGCAAATGAAAAGTAAGGCTAATGGATTGTTATGTCATACGTTGTTAGTATAAAAGCCATTATTACAAATGAATATTATGACCGAGGATCATTATGGCAAATGAAATTATTACAAATAAAATTATGATAAACGAAAGAATACCCTCCCGACCTGTGCAGTGAAATGGTGTAAAAAGTCTGCTAAGACGTCAAGTTATCAAAAAGATGGCGTTACATTTCACCGGTAAAAAAATCTGCATAGTAATTGATGCTAGCTAAAGCAAGTACTCGTATTTATGTGTTGTGCGCGTCTGTTGCCTTGTATGCGGTATCTATTGGGAAGTAATATGTGAGTCGTACAGATATAAAAATACTATTCGAAAGGTAATAATACCACAATCAACAGTAAAAAAACATTACAAAAACATTATGTAAACTATGTCAATTTTAATCCGTTTGTCTGCTTTTTTTAAATATTACATATCTAATGTACCTACCATAGAATGTAGGTACTATGTAGAAAGAACGATAGTATATACCAGAGAGTAGTTACGTATACATTGTTATTTTTCATGTCATTTTTCCTTATTTCTTAATTGTTTACCTTTCTCATAATAATATTGTACGATATTTTGTTTTCGATCATTAAGACTAATGATTTTGTTTTGATCCTTTAATGTTTTGTTTACAATATCATCCTAATGAATTCGTTGATAATTGGATAGTATAAAATATCGGTACATCGCAACACTCGCCAGTCTTCTTCGAGCAGCCTTTCACTCTTCCTAACACAGAATAACAGTCTTCTATAACTTCTCCAGTTACTCCGCAGTACTCTTGAGTTCTACTACGATTCTTTGTTAAGTCACCAATTAACTATTTTATATTTGTGTGAGAGTCACTCTCAGTATTCTTGTCCAGTACCCCTGTGACACCATCGTCCCACAGTACACGCGCGCTTTACATATTTTTGGTGTCAAAAGTGGGATGCATCTGGTTAAAACGGGACATAGTAAATTGTTCGGGAGATGGAGTGCAGAACCCTCGTCGGTTCGTCGTTCAAGACCACTACTCGCTCAAGGCGCAAATAATAACCACGCGACGGTCCATAATTTTACTGGGTTACCAGCTGTTGATAAATACGCGTAGCCGGTCTCCGATTGACTACGTACCACACTCGTCGGCTATGTCTTCAAGAAGAGGCACTGTTACAAGAATTAAGCTCAGTTCGCAGCTTTGGCATCGCAGCAGCTACCTCAGAGAACGAGTACACAAAGGCAAGGAGGCTCCGCAATAAATCGCCACGTGAGTTCTATTGTATTTCAATGTTCTATTATTTTTATCATTCAAGTAGAGTTTATACCATTGTTCATTATTTATTAAAACTATTCTTGTATCGCATTCAACAAGAAGTTTTACAATATTGAACATTAATTTTGTTTCATATAATAGAAGTATACTATATACTATAGGTATGCACAAAAAATAAAGGTGTTTCTAATTTACCTATACATATTATAAATCGAAAATTATCAGATATTCTCTTACATTAAGACACATTTTCAATATTAGCATAATGCAACTTATTACTAGAAATCATTTTAGTCATATAAATAAAAATGTGTAATCATTATTTTTAATTGTTAGAGGCACTACATAATATAAGTCTTGCTCGTTTGAGTAATTAAGGGAATCTTTATTACAAATACAAGTTTTTCATTCAAATAATATGATATTAAATTAGAAATTAACAACAGCTCAGGTGCATTTCTTTCAGTTAATTCAAGTGGATGTTTAGTTTGTAACGGTAAATGAGGGACAGTTTTTCAAAATTAAATAACGAATTGTTTAGGCATTATTATTAAAGGATGTATGGCATTATTCTTCGCAAACAAGATAGTATTAGACATTTCATTATTTACTTTAGTAGTTATTAAAGTTAACAATGATAAATGTTCGTCTAAATCTTGTTTTAAAGTTATATCAAATATTTTTATTTCAATATTTTTTTGTGATTGGTAAGAATTTCTATATTTTTATTAAATATCTTTTCATTGGCCGTAATATGTGATACTATTATTATAATTAGATATAATAGTTTCGGCAATGTTAAATTGAGCTTTCAGCAAAGCTAACACATCATGTTCATTTCTACAGAATTTTTCGATTTCTTCATCATATTTCTTTGCATCATCAGAATCTAAAGTACCTACTAAACAACGATTTAAATAAATTTACTAACATGGTTTAGATAAAGATGCATACGGTGATGGTTTAACTCTTCTTTTTTGTCCTGTCAATTCCGCTAACAGGTATCCTTGATTATGTTGAGGTATGATTTGTTCCAAAATTACAAGCGAAGTTTGATACATTGGTAATTTATGATCAGTAATAATAACACAGGGACCACAATGATGATGGTTACCCTGAAACAATTGCATGTTTCAGTCTGTTAGAGTGAATTTTTATCTTTTTCTTTTTAATAAATATAGTAACATTTACTACAGAATTAATCTTCATGATTTTATACGGATTGGTTGGGTCCGTAAGACGATTTTTTTTGGTTTTACCTAATTTTGATATTGTTTCAGTACAAGATCTACTACTTTTAATTCAAATTTGATGTTATGAACAAAACAATCGGCTTTGGTTTCAGCATCATGTTGTGGTAATGCATAAGCTTGAAAGTATTTAGTAAGGTCATCTTGCAATGTTAATATATTTTTATTACCGCTTTCTGTCATAGGTAATGGTCCTAAAATATATAATGCTACTTTTTTAAAGCCTTTAGTTGAAGGCAAGTAATTTCCTTAGGCATTTTAGTTCCTTTTTTGATTTAATTTATTTTCTTGGCAAGATTTTTTTTCATAAATGCTTTAATATATTTTTTCATATTGTCCCATCGATATAAGAACTTGATTTTCTTATAAGTCTTGTAGAACCCTATATGCCCTGTAAATTGGATTTGAATGGTTCTCCTAAGGGAGGTTAACTATTTCTTCCTTTTTTAGGGTTTTGATTACATAATGGTACACATAATATGACTAAGTTTGTATCACGGAAAATATACCGAATAATTGTTCTTATTTTATGCCATTTTAAATGTAAATGAGAAAGATCATTTAAACTTAGCTCTTTTATATAGTGTTCTAGAACTTTATGTTTTAAATTTTTTTGATATTCTAAAATATTCTCATATGATGCTTTATCCCAACTATTTAATTTAATAAGGGAAAATAATAGGAATCTTTTCTTTTCTTAAATTATAGAAGTATCGTACCTATACTTTTCCTTTAAACGAATGCTCTCTATGAAGGGTTTATATTTTACGAATCTTCTATCATTAGCACTGTCTAAATCACAAGAAGTTTCTTTAGGATTTTCCGGTATTGGAAAATTATTTACAGCTTCAATCTATTCTACAGGATCTGGTTTTACACCATTATGCGTAATTAAATGACCTAAATATATGACTTCCATTTTGAAAAATTCACATTTATGGTGCTGTAGTTTTAAATTATGTTGTGAGAGTCGATGAAATATATCCTTCAGTTGAGAATTTATGATCTTTTTATGATCTCCCGTAAATTACAATATCGTCAAGATTAGCTACACACAACCTGTAACCCTGTTAAAACGTTGTTCATTAACTGTTGGAAAGACAATGAGGCATTTCTCAACCCACAAGGCATTCTTGTGAATTCATAGTGCCCTAATAAAACACTGAAAGCTTTACTTGATCTTCAGGACTCATTTTAATTTGGTGAAAACCTAACGCCAAATCCAAAATTGTAAAATATTTACTTTGACCTAACTGATCCAATATATAATGATTATATTGGATGATTAATGAGTCTGAGTTAATGGATAAACATCGCCAATACTTTTTTATTTTATTTTCTAAAGTCTATAACTAATCTTCATTTTCTTTCCAGGGGGCCTATTACAAAAATAACGTACGCAATTGCGTAACGCAGTCACTTGGCCACGATAATCGTGCGCAGTTCGTCAGTTGTAGATATAGCAAACATTTTAAATTTGGCTATCGTTGCCCATAGACTATTGAACGAACGATATCGGATACTCTAGAGAGAAACTGACAAACTTATGCAATCACTTCGCGATATCGCATACGCAAGTGCTTTGTAATAGGTAACAGTCATAACGAAGCACGGACGCAGCTGCGTGTATCGCATTAAACTTTTCGTAATAGACCCCCAGAAGCATCAGGTTTTTATAGGGACCATCCATCTACTATTTGTACTTCAAAAGTTTATCTTTTTGATTATTTACTTCGCCTTTTAATGCCTTTGGATACCTATAAAATTTATGGTTTTCTGAGATGACGTAGGTCATAGCGTCAATAGTTGTCAATGAATCTCCTTCCAAATGAAATATATTATTATGATTGTATTCCTTACATAATCTAACGATACTATTCTTTTATTCTTTTTAAATGATCTGTTCATAAGGTTTTTTCTAACTTTTCTAACCAACTTTCAGCGAAATTATCTTTTCCTTCCTACGCTAATTTTACCTTAACTGATTCTATTTCTTTATTATCAACCAATAAAATTGTTCCAAGCGAACTTGTACATGGGGTAATTTCACTATCTTATCAGTGGTATTCAAACATACCGTCAATGCTTTTGAATTTTTCACTATCACTATACTTGGACAAAGGTAAACACCTTCTGTCTAAAATATATTTTCTGATATTATACCCACTGTCTTGTCAGAGTTAATTACATTTACTTCTGTCACTCTTTACACCTTGGTTCAATCTCTATGTAGTTATTATTGTCTAAGTAACGTTAATTTCTTTCTTTTTCCATACGTTCTTTCACGTCCTTCTTCATAATTTTCCTTTTCACTACTTTTTACTTCAACTTGACTACTTTTGTTTTCTATCTCATTCATTTTAGCTTTCTTATTACTTTCACTTCTTTATTTTAACCTTACTAATTTCCTTATCTTTCAATTTGTCATCACTTTCACTACTCTTCTCAAACTTTTAAATATCTTCTTTTAATAGCGATTCATAAATCTCACAATCGCTTTCAACATCTGATATTTAAGGTTCTTTCTTAATAAATATTTTATTTTTATATAATTATAATCCATCTTCAAATAATGTCCTAACAACTCTATTGCATCGTTTTGATAATTAATAATAGCATTCATTGCTTGTAAGAAGTCGCTACCTATTTACGCCCTTATGTTCTATAGGAATGCTATCAGGGACCACCGAAATGGTATAATAAACTCTTTTTTCCTCCTATCTCAAAACTCAAGTGCGAATAGGTATAGCCTATAGTTACTATATTCTGCATTCTACATTCTGCTTCTATTCCGCGTTACTTTAACCTTTGATCTTCATAAACCATTGTATCGTTTTTAACGCTTTATTTTTTACTTTTTTTTTGCACTTGTATCTGTCAAAAGCTTTCCATAATCTTTTACTTACTCTATCCTATTTAAAGTTACATACAAAGAAACTCCTGTGTCAATCAAAATTACTCGGCCTTGGTCTTGCGAGATGTCCTTGGACCGGCCGGGCGCGGCGTCTGGACTGGTGGAGTTCAAATTATCTTGATTACTCGAGTCAATTCTTCGATTTTGATTATTAGAATGATTGTTGTTATTAAATTTATTATTTTGATTATTTGTTCTCGGCTTATTATTATTTTTATGTCAACAATCTTTAGCGATGTGACCTTTTTGTTGCAAATATAACACGTTAGTACTTTATTTGTTGGAACTGATCTAATAATTTGATTTATTTTACACTGAAATGCTAAATGCTAGGCATGTAACAGTTTGACCATCTTATTGGTTTATTATGACTAATTTCTTGCCGAGATTAAATTTCTTGTTCTTCGGAGATTGCTATGGAAACAGCTTCTTCAAAACTATTAGGTTTTTGTGATTTTAATAAAATGTGTTATTGAGGATTGAGACTACAAATAAAAATATTTAAAGCTTGATTTTTTTAAATAGGTTTATGTTATTAAAAAATCAAGTTATTTTGATTGTTTCTCGAGCTCTATTCTGTAAGAAATGTAAGACTGGTTCATTGTGGCTTTGTTTACAGGAATTAAGTTCTAACTGCCACTGAGCCAAAGTACGCTTTTCCGAATAATTTTCTAAAAGGTGATTTTTTAGGTCTTCCAACGAATCAAAAGTTCTGTTTTAAAGAGTTAATCCTAAATTTCCATCTATCTTAGAAAGGGCTACGAATACGAATGCCATTCCATATATAGGAAGCAATAACGTGTAAGCATTAGGTATTCTATAAAAAACATGTAAGTTTGATTTGTCCCCATTCTAACGCGTAATAATTACGCACCCACCCATTAAAAGTATAAATGAGGGAGGATATCAGAAAGAAAAAGTATGTGGCATGCGAGTACGAGAAGCAAATAAGATAGAATTTGAATGAAAGAGAACAGTAGAAATTAGAAAAAAAAGACCTGGACCCTATGTTCGGGGAGCAGTTGCATAAAAAAAACGCGTATAATTCGTTCGGCTAAGCTAATATTTATAAATCCACCGGTGCTATTGACTGCTTCCTAAATTATAATAAAGCTTGAACAATTCGATATTGATTAAGAAAAACTGTCCCTCATTTACCGTTACAAACTAAATATTCACTTGAATTACCTAACTGAAAGAAATGCGCCTGAGCTGTTGTCAATTTCTAGTTTACTATCATATTATTTAAATGAAAAACTTATACTTGTAATACTCAAACGAGTATGACTTATAAACCGTTAATTTTTAAGTATAATTATCTAAAAATGAAAGGGGATTTCAGACCACGTGAATGAACAACTTTTACTATGGGGCCAACCACGGAATCTCGAAAAAAAAAATCTGTTGTTCCATAGAAAAGTGCAACGTCGACTCGATTTAATGTATGGAACAGCTATATAATAACAGGTGTATAATGTATAGGTAGTGCCTGTACCAATTAAAAATTATGATAATACATTTTTATATTACGTAATTTTAAATATTTTATGATTTCTAGTAATAAGTTGCAGTATGCTAATATTGAAAATGTATCTAAATGTAAGAGAATATCTGCTAATTTAAGATTTATATGTAAATTAGAAACACCTTTATTTTCTGTGCATGGTAACAAAGTAGGTATTACTTATATGTGAAACAGAATTTTATTGATGTTTAATAATGTATAACTTCCAATGCGATACAATAAGAGGTCTAATAAATCATGAACAATGGTATAAACTTTACCATATAAATAATTGGATGATTGTTACTCCTAAAAAAGTTTTTGCTAGATTAAATTGTAAAAATCGAAAACTATTCGATATTGATTTATATAATAATGGTACAATATCAGTTTCAGATAACTGTAACAGAAGTTAAAAACTTAGAGAGTATAAGTAATTATGTAAGATAATAATAGAATTTATTCTTACCACAAATAGATTTAACACTAGATGAATGCTGTAAGAATGTAAAAGTAAGAAATGTGTCAGAAATTTAATTTATGATTCTAAAAGTTTATAATTACGATTTTGAAAGCCTTAATTTAGCAAGTCATAAATTAAATTAGATTGATTAGAAAAATATATGAAAACGAAATTTCTTTTGTAATAGTAGAAAAAGAGTTTTAGCTGTTGAAGATGCTAGAGGATGTTGTAGTAGAATAACTAATTGTATAAGGTTTAGAAAGAGTAGATAATAGATGATGAGTAGACATGGTGATGAATTAAAAGACAATGATAATAATGTTATGATGATCTTAGAATTATAATGTTTAATGTGCATAAGTGTTATTTTGAATTATTATGTCAAGTCAAGCATGAGTACTTGTAAAGCTTTTGTTAAAGAATTATGCAAATTGTAATAATTTCAATTGTATGTAGATAAACTTAATTGAATATGTTAATTGTAGAAAATTTAAGTTTTCTCTTAAAGAAGAGAGGGTTGTACTTGTAATGTAGGTACCATAAAATGTACTAGAAAGTACTATAGCATATACCAGAGAGTAGTCACATTGTTATGTTCTCACAAAGCCATTGTACTGTCTGTTAAGTCACCAATAAACTATATTTGTGTTAAAAAAGCATTAAAAAGGTGATGACTTTCAATGTTCTTGTCTACTACCCTTCTGACACCATCGTCCCACAGTACGCGCGTGACGGATTTAAAGTAAAGCTTTCGGTGTCTTTGTAATAAATAATTGATTTTGGCTGTATGAACATTTACCTTTGCCTTACACTTCAGATTGTTAACGTTTGGTAATAGTGTGATCAAATCATGTATTGTTTAACATTTAATTTTGATTCAGTTCTTATAAAAAATATGTAAATATCTTATAAATATCTTAGCAAGTTTTAAAAGAATTACCATTTATTATATTTAATAATTTCACCATAGTTAGTCGTAACTCCTATCATTGGCTGAACGTATTTTTAAGAATTTAAGCAAATAAGACTACAGTAAGTAATTAATATAACAATTATTGTAATTCATTAGGATTTAGTTTCAAAAAGATTACAACGTATTTGTTTTATAAAATGTTATCTCTGATATTACTTTTTCGTACAAATAGTATAGTCGATTATGATTGGTTGAAAAATGGTGCGAGGGGTAAACTTTATGTGTTAAATTTGGTGGGTATTTAAGGAATGGAAAATGGAGCATACGGTGCACTTTTAAGTTTGGGGCACCACGGGATAAGTTAAGTAAATTCTTCATTGTTATTGTGTTATTTTGAATTAATTGTTTGTGTGTGACTTAATTGTTGTTTAAAGGCTATCCGCTGTTAATTTTCATTCCCAATTTTATGATTATTCTGATTATTGGTAGTAACAATTAAGTAAGGTACATTTATTTTGCATTTGCTTGGTAACTAGTATCCATAGTTGAATAAAAGAGATTAACTGATAACTTTTAAGTATATATTGTTGTTGTTTGTGACGATTTAATTGTAAATATCTGATTTGATAAAAGTTAACAAGTTTCTTTCGCCTGTTCTTCTCTCAGCTAAAAAAGACGTCCGAACAGGTTGTAGGATTAAAGAAATTGAACGAATCAATTTAATAAACATTACTTTATTAAAATTTATTTATTTTGTTTTAATTCTCTCTATGTTTCTGACCATTTCTGACACGCGCATTAAATTCATGTGGGTTTGCATGTTTGTTCTTCAATGACGTAAAAACGGCTGAACAGATTTGGATGAAATTTGACACACATATAGTTTATAGCTTTAAATAAAAAAAAGGATACTTTTTATGCCGATCAAAGGTTCCCTAAGGACTTTCCGTATATCCACGCGGACGAAGTCGTGGGCGGAAGCTAGTACCTCACATATATACGTCTATACTATACATACCTCTATACATTAGTTTTTATACACAGGGATACTGTCTACAAAACGACATGAAAATCATTGCTCTGAGTTGCATATTTCGAGAGTTATTGTTGTTTGAATATGTTGCAGAAAACAACAGGGAGTAGGTTTATTAAACGAAGTGGTCGCTTTTAAATTTTGTGATACGTAGTGTAGTGTAACGTAAAACAGGTGACAGAAACGCGTTTTCTCAGTTCGTGGCTAAACTAAGAATAATAATAGGCTAACTAAACTGAGTGACCTGCGCGTGAGTCAGCGGTGCGTCATGGGCACGCGTGCGCACCGCTGGAAAATGTACGGGGGGGGGGGGGGGGTTTAGGGTTGCGTGTCTATGGTTATGTATTAATAAATATATGACAATGGTAATGTTTTGTGAACTAAAAAATAAATAACAAATAAATAAGTAACATAATTTGGCTAACTTACTTTATTGAAACTGAAAAATACTTTACGTTTCTTCAGCTTTTATAAATGAAAAGATATCACGCTTTGGATTGAGTTTTTTTTATTGAACTGCTGATATGCACACATTGCAGACCAATACAGTTTTTAAGTCTTGTTTTAGTAAAAAAAATATAATGTGCCAGCTGTTATATGTACATCTATCGAGGACGATTATCATTAAAATATTCCAATTAAATAATAATGATTTGCAAAGTTTTAATTCCTGGCATGGCAGCCCTAAGTTTCGTCATGGACTATCACTTGGCATCTATGTTCTTAAGCCGAATATTTTCTAACCTCGTCACCTCCCCGTGTGGATCCCCGATGGTTGTACCATAACATACTCAGAAACCAACCATTATAAACTTTAACTCAATAACAATAAGAACCAACCTCTACCACCATATCTCCCAAAAAGTTCACGCACAGAAAACTGCAAAGTTGTTTTTAATGATAGCTCAAGCGGAACTGAACTTTATTTACAAGGTGTTAAAGTAGTTTGCATTTTTTTTTATAACGGTCATTTAAAAATTACTGTCGTACATATTTTAATGTGACGCATCAATCTCTTCCTATATGAATAGAATATTTAAATTGAAAGGGTTATGGTGATGTTTTTGTACCACGCGTGTGATGTATGGAGTTGAATAGCGCAATGGTGTTTGGGAGTTTGATGACGCAGTTGACTGTGCGATTGCAAATGTTAAGCAAATATCGCAGAGGTCGATTAACGGATGGGTGACCGACTTTTGCTCTTCTGTGAAGACATTGTAAGAAAGAACTAATGGTACTTAAATGATAATAATGAGATCTTTTATTAAAAAAAACCGGTCAAGCAAGAGCGAGTCAGACTCGCGCACCGAGGGTTTCCGTACCATCATAATAAATACACTGCAGAGCTGTAGAATAATAAAATTGTTTTTTTTACAGTAGCAAAGAGTTAATGCAAAGATGACAGAAAATTTACAAGTAAAAAATATAGACACTGAATCTTGGCACCGCAGATGAAATAATGGCGATTTGCTACTTTTCCTTTATTATAAAATCACCAACACAAACTTTTTCACGGGCACTGAAGTGTTAAATCTAATAGGGACTCAAAAATACTAATGACTATTTTTTTTATTTATAACCCTTTCGTTTACACACAAACAATAGGGATGTTGACTAATGAATAAAATAACGAAATACTAATAAAAATCGTAAACATATTAAACTTTTAGAGTAGCTTGTATACCTCTTGGTTTTATATATTGCATATTATTTGTTTTATGACCCTTCAAAGTTGGGTGGACAAGTCCATTTAAAAAGTATAAAATTTATTAAAATAAATAATACCTTTAATTAGTCCGTAAAATGTATAGCAAATTTGTCTAAGAAACTATTTTGATAAACACAATATTTAATATAGCTGCCGAACAAATTTCCTACGCGTTGCATACAAACTAGCACGGCGTGACGTCATAACGTGCAAGCCATTAGTATGGAGCGTTTTTGATCGAGTCCATTTGTGTGCATTTCACACTGTGATATCTCGGGCAGTTTTCATGCTAGCGAATTAATTCTTTTACCAATGTTTCTTTTTTTGAGAGGTAATTTATGTAACATAAAATAAAAAAATAGTCAACATCCCTATTAGTTGGATAATGTGACTGTATAATACACTCAGCAGCCCGAAACGGGAACGCCTAGCAACAGACATACAGACAAAAAAAAACACAATTTACATACGCACTTTTTCCTATCATTATACACAATTAAACATTTCCAGTGTTCTGAATAAAAACAATCAAATCAACACATCTCGATGTTTAGAAAAACCAAAACCTTATACAAACAAAAGTAGTGTAATTACACTTTAACATTAACGGGTTAAAGTTCAAAATTGATAACAGAAATGCATTTTAAGTTTGCGCCAGCGGATAGTTTAACACGCGTCGACAAACTTGCGTATACGCACGGGTCAGTGACCTCCAAAATATGACCTTTCGGGTTAATAGAGCTTAAAACTAAGTTATCTTTCCGCTAAAACTATTTCACTGAGGCTTTGCCTGTGTTTTATGATAATTAGGAGATAAGTACTTTAATCTAAATGACGTATTAATGAATAGAACTGATTTGGAAATATACTTTAACGTAGGTAATTTACGGTTTCACTGACGTGATTACATACAATACAATTACAAATTATCAGATAATAGATTGAAGATGCATCAGATATAGCAATTCAAAATTTCAAATGCACTTTTAAAATTTACTATTCATAATTATGCGCTAATATGAATATGGTATCATGCGTTTTGAGAATTATTATGTCATTTTTTTCGGGTAGTATTTAAACGGGTAACAATAAATTCCCATTTTGGGTATCAAAAATAGCGTACTGAAATACTAAGTGGGCGACGGACTGAGGGCTACTACAAATGTTGAACATTAATGACTTTAAAATACAAATTGAGTAACTAGTTCTTCAGACCAGGCGACGAAATTATTTGGGCGGCAACCTTTTAAAGCTCTAGGTATCTAGATTTTAATTTAGTAACTAAACAGTAACACAAAAATAAAATTCTAACGGAGTAGTGGATAAATTGACCCCAGAAAATTGTAGGCTTTTAATTTATACTTTTTCTCAATTTTAATTTTATCCTAGACTGGTTCCCGTTCCCGTGGGAATATCGGGAAAATAGTACCCTTTGTTTTAATCTAGGCTATCTACTGTTTTCAACCAAATCCGCTCAGTAGTTTTTGCGTTTGCGGGATTGAGGAACAAACAACCAAACTTTCACATTTATAATATTAATAGGATTAGAGCCTCTAATTTTAATAGGTACACCACGTTCGGACTGACCGCTATATTCATTTTAAATATTACAGATAATATCTCAACCATTGCTCCGATTCCAAAGTAAGTAGGTAGCTAAAGCACTCGTGTTATGGAAATTAAAGGGAACGTTGGAACTACAAACACCCAGACCTGCCCTCCTATTACAACCTCTTAAAACTTGTCAGTTTTCTGAATGGATATCAATGCGTCACTTTTATAGCTGCTGTACAGCGAGAAAGAGATGTAAGAGAGCAATTCACAAACCTGGCAAGTTTTTAGAGGTTGATAAAACCCCAATATTGAGCCAATAAAGAAAAGTTCGTTTTTCAAATTGACCCAGCCGGGGATTGAACCCGTTTCAGAGATAGTGACACCTTGAAAACTAGTGCACAAACCACTCGACCACGGAGGTCGTCAGACCTTTATTTGTAAAGAACAGGGGCCTTATTATGACCTCTTATTTCTTGGCAGTTTTCTGACTGTCTATCAATCTATCTCTTTTATTAGCTATACAGCGAGAAAGAGATGTAACTATAGCAATTCATAAACCTGGCAAGTTTTAAGAGGTTGTAATACACACCCATCTGCCTGTATTGCGTAAGATCTGAGTGCGTCACAAAATTAATCGATGGGAACAACTAAAGTTCGTTCATAATATTTAACAAGAGGTTTCGTAATTAAGCTTAAAGTGAAACCTTACCCATTTATCTGAGGCCTTATAACTCTTATAATAGTTGTTAATTACAACCCTTAAACCTTTCTGTGAAAATAATACAGCCAAGTCTCGCTGCGCTAGTTAATTGTAGGTCTATTTAAGTTGCAAATAATGGTTATCATACTTAAGTATTTTTTTATGAAAATGTATAAAGAAAAGAGTGGGGGAAAATATTCACTATTAAAATGAACTTCTTCCAATAATTGTAAATCAGAATGGATTGTAGGCATAACATAAGGTACCTAAAGAGATTTCTCTTCCAAACTGATAATACTTTTATTTATTTTTTTATTTCATTTAAGTATTCAATTACCAACAGAAATCGTATAACGTTGGTTAGTTTAGTAGTATCATAAATCTATAAATAAGATTTTACCCAGGATGAATATAATATGTTAAGATTTATGAGAACTTTTCCAATATATTTATAACATGTCAAGTGACAGACAACAATATAAATTGTCTATTGCTTTTAGCTTGCAATATCGCGGATTGTTTTATACAGTAGTAGTAGTACAGTACGTTTATCAAACGTGGTTTTTATAGTAACTTCCATCGTAGGTACATAGGTACTTACGATATATTTTGAAAAAATAAAAGAAACTTGGCGTGTTCTCTACCTTGCACCAACAACATCGATAATAATCAAAGTTAAAATTAACACACCGGTCAATTAGATAAGAATGAACACTCACTATAATAATTAGTCCAGTTAACTGCCTACGATATTTACCCTACCACGAAATTGTTTCGAAATAACCAAAATCTAGACATAAATTAGACAAGTACCTATTAAATTTCGTCTCTGCCTAATTTCAGCGGAAATGATTGTTTGCAATTTTGTCCCAATTATGTTGATTTCTATTCGAAATTATTTTTTGTCACCTTAATTGTATTATTTTTTGTTAGTTTTAAGCCAAGTAAACGCTTAAAGCAGCTAAAACATAAAATTAATTATATATAGTAAGAAATATGTCGAATTCGGGATTGTCAGAGGGTAACAAACTGACTCATTAGTCAGAATGAGACACTTGCAAATAAAGAATAAGTAAGAATTCTTTGGCTTTGGTGAAAAATATACTTTCTTTGCAACAGTTAGGTCATATACGTTAGTTCGACAATTTACTGCTATAAATGGACGAACTTAATTAGGTACCGAATGAATTCAGCAAAGTTACAATAATTAGCGCAACCGTTGTAAGTGCTTATTTAAGCGGTTAGTTATTTAACAGATAATAAGGGGTAACTATTGTGACAGACAATACAAACAAAAACGTCAACAGTAAGTTTACCTTATAACCAATGGATAGAGTACATATTCGTTTATCGAAGCAAAAAAGTGTAGTTTTTTTACCAATAGGTCAAGGATAGCAGTTTCTTGAAAGTGCGACGAATCCAGAATTTGTTATAAGTTTGATGAAAGTGTATTTCAAGTGATACATTAAGGCCTACTGAATTAATCGATTGATGGATTAGATTCGATAAATTACAGCACTATAATCCCTTAATGTACTTGATTGCATTACTCTATTATGATATATCTATAGGTATAATGACGTATCTACACAGATACACTACCTATACTGTTCATTATTTTTCTCTTATTCTATAACTTAAATTATTGCAATTTTTCTTGCAATTTATTTATCACAACACAACACAAGCTTTTCATTATGTATTTATTTCTATTAATATGTTAGCTACGCTTTCATAGATTGAAATCAATAGGCAATCGTTTGAACAAACTTCAATAAAAACCAAACTCAATAAAACAAATCAAATGAAGCTCAAAACCGAACACATAACCCGCAAGCATTAATTCAGAAAAAACACACCAAAACAGTAAACAGCAAACAATTTTTGACGTATCAACAGTCAAAGGGATACTGCTCAGAATAAATATTTACCCAGCGATATTCACAAACGCACCGCAGTGGAGCAAAAACAGCATGTCTGTCAAAAAAACATCAGGACATTTTAAGTAGACGGTTCTGTAAATGGCAGAAATGGATGATAAAAGAGCCGGCGGCGGGGAAAAGTCGTTATTATGTTTAGACTCGATCTAATAAATAAAAAGGTTGCTGCAAACTTTGAACTCTTTACCGACATAACGCACCCAATTATATACTAAATAAACGAAGGCGCAATTTTACAGTGGGATGTAGACAGACTAACACCCGTTTGGACTAAACTTAAGAATCGTCTAAGCCCCTTACTAATAAAGATTGTATACACAATGTTTACTCTCTGTCAAACTATTTGAGTTTGACATTGAAAAGAAGTGACAAAACACTGTGTGTACAAACTATACATTTGTTATACAATTTTTATTAGTTAGGAAGTAAGTCTTTTCCTAACTACAACTAGTTAGGAAAATAAAGCGATTCTTATGTTTAATGCAAACGGGTATCGATGTTACTTTTATTATTTAACTAAATAATTAGCTGTATATTTCACTATAGCATTTTCGTAAACGAACAACATCCTACTTAATCGGAATCCAACTATTCGAATAATGTGTTTAGAATATGAGAATACTTAAGATCTTTTAAGACTTTATTCTAAATAACATTTTATTTGAATGGTTCTAACTCGACAAATAAAGTTAATGAGTACTATAAACAATCTGGTGTTACTTTGCGGGCCAAATATCTAAAACACCGTGTAATAACCCATCTGTATTCACTTTATGTTATCGTAATTGTGTAAGATATAAATTTTACAAGTCTTTATGATTTATGGTTAAATTAAATAAAAAGCACTACTTCTATTATAATGATAGGTGCTCTGAAATTATTATATTATTTAAAAAACAAATACCTAGTATGTTATCTTCATAAACTATACTTTAATTTTAACATAAAAATAATTTGCATATTGTTTAAAGTACAGTAGCCAGTAATAATGACGGGAATAGCAGCCGTGTAATTGGAAAAGTACTTAGAAAGTAGAAAAAAATAATATTATCCGAGCAGCTGTGGGCCATGTGTCAGTACGTACAATTTGCTATCAGGAATCGAACCTGGGGCGGCAGATGTTAGAACGTGTAATAGATAACCACTTAATGCACTAACGCATCGATCTCTAGGGCTATTGATTATCCAGGCACTTACATATTTATAGGTTTCAAATGGCTTGGTGGAATTGTGAGAGATATGCGACTTTTACTTTAATGAATGGGTTGCCAAAACCAAGATACCAATTTGAAGAAATCCATCGTAACATTTTTGTCATACCACGTTTATCTTGTAATGTGTAATTAAATTAGCCGTTTGTTACACCCGTACCTCGTGATCGTGCCAATCCTAGTAGGGGCATTATTGTTACTTTCATAATATCACTACATTTATAAAACAAAGTCACTCGCCACGTCTGTCTGTTCGCGATAAACTCAAAAACTACCGAACGGATTTTCATGTGGTTTTCACCAGTAGATAGAGTGATTCCTGAGGAAGGTACTGATGTTTTATGTAAATTGGAAATATTATGCCGATAAATGTTGAAGTAGTCGGCAAAATTTAAACCGTCTGGGAGCTTGCATTGAAAACGCTGCATAAACCTTTTGAGCTATAACAAAATAATGTAAGATGGAATTGTTCCTCTTTTATAGATCTAAAAAAAGTCCGCAATGGCATATAATCTATCTTTTAAGAATAAAATTGTTCACGTATATTTTGGAAAGCTATTGAAGGATACAGTATTAATCCTTATCAACGTTAGTTATCCTACGCTATTTTATATTTATATTTTACGCACATTATATTAAACTTTTACACCATTGCATTTAAATTAATATCTTAGGAGTTGTAGCAAAAAAATACGCGCGCGAAAATAAATTCAAGCGCGGTTCTTACACCGATGACGGGCGGGACTCGAACGAACGGGATGAAACAGACTTTTGGAGATTGGAGGTGACGACTGTAAGGTGCTTGTTTTAGTTTTGGGTGTTGTTGGAAGGTCGCATTTGCCAAAAAAAGGAAGGAACCGAAGCGAAGTGAGGGCGGGTCGCTAGTTATTAATAATATTAACTGTCTTGATTTTAAATCTCTGTTATCATTATCCATTGGCATTAAATTTGATACATAATTAAAACTATTTATAATTTATTTTATAAAGACTAACAATTATTAGTTCTGCATCAAATTAAAACTGATAAATAGTTAATTGCCTTTCATGTCATGCAAATGTTGTCACAGCACATCTGCTGCGTTTGACGTGTGACGGCATTATCTCCAATAATACTAAAACGTCCTATATTCACATAATTATGTCAACGACATGCGTAAAAAAGATAGCTAAAAGAGCCATAAACTTGACAATTACCGCGTTATTATGTATGGATATTAGACAGCTTGGCAACTCATTCAAATTCATTATAAAAAAACGTTAAGTCTTACCCTTATGCTAAGTATAAATAGTACGATTATACAGGGTTATTTGTAAAACAACAACAGTACATTACTAATATCACAAACAACAATGTTTGTTCAACGACTTTCCAAAAAAGAAAAATATTATAATATTATAATAAAAGCAATTTTGACTTTGACTTTTGATTGGTAATTTTAACGAGTGACACAGAATATATAATTGCGAGTGATGATTAAGTTCTTGAAGCTGGAGCTTTCTTTAAGTGATTACTTAACTTATTTATAATATGGCGTTTACTTTTAAGTGACAAGTCTGTTATAAAACGGGACAAGAAAATAACGAAATAAACTACTTTAAACTAAATAACAAAATTAAACTATCAAGAAAGGCCGTAAAGTGCAGTTTATACGCAATAAACTTTTATTTCAACGAATACTGCGCTATAAAATATAGCATAAAGTATAACATTTTCAATTAGCCACCTGAATTTAAGACTAACCTTCAAGTGACGGAATCACTTTAGCAACTTGCAGGTACTAGCTTAGTGTAGGTAGTAGTTTAAGTAATGTCATACATACTTGCTCTGTGTACTATGAACCAACAAGCCTTAAAATGTTTATTGTCGTAGTTATTACTATTATATATTATGTGGTTATACCAACGCGAACGTCCTACGAAAAGTCGGTCCTACAAATAAATCTAGAAGTAGAAATCTACGATTTATCGATCGTTGTTCTACAAAATATCAGTTATGCAACGTTTTACAAAATAACCCCTAATGCCAAATAAGGTAAATAGATAGGGTCCATCAAACTGAACAACTTTTACTTTGGGACCTACTCTGAAATCTCGAATTAAATCAGCTGTTTCACACATTTTGATATTTTCGTTATTATTTTTTGTATGAAACAGCTGTTTTCTGAGTTGGTCCCATAGTAAAAGTTGTTCAGTTTGATGGTCCCTATCTACCATATTCGGCATTTATTAGGGGCTTCGATCAAGAATATCCTAGATAACGCTTCACAAACTAAAACAGTACGCAAAAATAGCACCTCAAATAGCGTCCCACTTACAAACTTGGCGCTTATTTTGTACATAATCTCCTCTTATTTTGTACGAACTCACATTTTATATCACTCATTTTGTTCAAAACAAATTTATTTTGTACAAAAACACACCTTTTATCACTTACTTTGTGCAAAATAAGCGCCCAGTTTGTAAGTGGGACGATATTTGAGGTGCCATTTTTGAGACTCTGACCGGACATCTGGGATATTCTTGATCGAAGATTAGGGGTTATTTTGTAACACGCTGTATACGCTAAAGAAAGCACTTTCTTTGATGGCAAGCCCAAAAGCGTGTGTGCGGTAACCAAGTGGCTTATTCCATACGTAGTGGCACTTACTTCACTCAGGATCCAATTGGGTCGAACAGCTGACGGCCGATCACCTGGGCCAGGTGGTTGCGCGACAAGTGCAACTAAAGGACAGTGGGCATTTAGCGTTTGTACTGTAGACATTTGCAAATTTTAATCATACTTCAAGATGTGATACTTTCTTTGCTGCTGATTTATAATAAAAATTGCTTTAACTAACTTTGTAATCGAAGTAATGTATGTATGTGCCTTATTTTTTATTACCTATCTGTTACCGATGTCGGTAACCTCGACACTGTATGTTAACGTCAAGCGGGAACGAATTGAAACACCTTCTTGAATCACTTTGAATGCTCGTATATTGTGGTTACAAAGAAAAAATGGGTGTGCGAGCTTACAAATCGCCCTGCGTCCGCGCACCCTGAGGTAGTCTGTTGCATGATTGCAACTGGTACACTAATACACAAACTTACAATATCTAATTAAGTTGGGTACTTGATAAATCTACATTTATTTCTACCCTACGTTACAACGAGTTTGTTAACGGTGGTAGGGAGTGCGCTTCCCCGTGTCCTACATCTTGGCATGGACCACTTTGAAAACCGCAATTCTGACTACATGGAAAATTTCTCCCCAATTAGTCCCAACTAGTCCTACTTTTTCGGAATTAGTCCCAAAAAGGACTGAAAGATATAAGCGATTTAAATGGTCCATGCCAAAGCAAACCTTCATTTTGGCAGGGACAGGCTATATCTAGTGAACCTAAACACCTAGCCAGGATCTGATTATTCAAAAAAAATCTCCCTTTTTTATGGATCCCGCAATGCCAAGAATCAAAACGAAATGAAGCGCCGTTCAAAAAATATAAAGGAATGATTTGGTCCCTGCCAAAATCAACCTACATCTTGGCGAGGACTTTTGAACCAGGTCACCTAGAGAAAATCTGATTATTGGAAACGATTCGTGTAAATTAGTCCCAATTAGTCCTAAAGCCACAAAATTAGTCCCCCTTTAGTTTAGGAGAAATTCCGTTTTTTTATATAAGTACAGTCATGTACAAAAGCGTACAGTAAAAATTAATTATATAAAACTATTCCGTTCCGTAATGCGCAGTGTTCCGATTGTAAAACATTAAGCACGAACTTTCGTAGATTGAGGAATGCACAAACAGTATCTGTGAACATAAGTTTTACAATCGGAACACTGCGCATTGCGGAACGGAATAAAGTTTTAGGCCCATATTACACTATCATGTATATATCATCCGAGATATATGTTTACTATCATCGTCGGAAATAGCATCCGATAAATAATATATGATAGTGTAATATGCTATGCCCCCCTAGCATGACCATCGAAACGCGATAATATGATATAGAGCTTAATCACGTTTAACTGCCATAAAACAATGGAATTTGACAGTCGAGTGTCGACAAAACGATATATATCGTGTATTGTCGGTCATGCTAGGGGGGCAGCCCTTCCTCCCTCCAGTTAAACGTGATAAATCACTAGGTACCATATCACGTTTCGGTGGTCATGCTAGGCTAAGAGGGAGGGATTGTAAGGGCGTTTTCCTACGAACAAACAATGACACGACACGATTGTCAACAGTGTTGCCAGAACGTACCAAAAAGTACAGTTGTCAGCACTATAGTGCTGACAACACTGTCGTGCAGCTTGTGAATCGTGTCGTGTCGTTGTTCGTGGAAAAACGCGCTAAAGCCGCGTTTAAATAGACACAAAAACATGTTGGAAAACATGTTTTCAATTCAATGTTTCCGAAATATCTATCTGTGTCATCCATTTGAAGCAAAATGGACGAGACAGGTACCTAAATGTTGCGAAACATGTTGTCTAAATGGCTCTTAACCAAGCCATACCACACCCAAAAAAATAGTTCGTTTTTGTCATACATTACATGCTGTGTTGCCGTTTTAGCGACATAGTAGCTGGATTAGCGGATTTTTTTAATATTTTTGTAATTTAGTCGCTAAAAAAGTATAACTTACCTAATATATTTTAATGTTTTTAAGCAAAATTGTGAAAAATTAAATCCTATTACATATTTTCGTAGGTACAAACAAAAAAGTTGGCCGCCATCTTGGATTTTTTATATTTTTAACATTGCATTGCTGTATTCTTGTCAAAATAGTAGCAAAAACCGAGTTTCATCGAAATCGGCCTACAAACAAAAAAGTTGGCCGCCATCTTGGATTTTTTATATTTTTAACATTGCATTACTGTATTCTTGTCAAAACAGTAGCAAAAACCGAGTTACATCGAAATCGGCCTACAAACAAAAAAGTTGGCCGCCATCTTGTATTTTTTTAACATTGAGTTGTTATTTTCTTGTCAAACTAGAAAAAAACACCTGTTCCATACATAAGTACAATGCGTAGGTAGGTACTCCATCGAAATGTATGAAACAGCTGATTTTTTTTTTCGATTTCAAGGTTGGTCCTTTAATGAAAGTTGTACAGTTTGATGGTGTGATCAGCCCCAAGAGAGGTTTTAAATTAATTACAAATAACCCTGTATAGGTACAAAGTTTCAAGTGAACCCATTGAAGGAAGAAAATCACTCTCTACTCCAAAAATGAATAGTTTCGAAAGAAAAGCAATATAACTTTAAAATTCAATTTTATACATGACCATTTCATACTTCTTTTGAAATTATTTTGAACGCGACTGTACATGTTTTAGATATAGTCCAGGAGCCCGGCATCAAAATACCTCTAAGAAATCATTTTTATTTTATGACTTAAAAATTAAGGTTTTGAGTTTCGAAAATGCATAAAAGTTACGTATTACTTTGCGTTATACTTTTGTTTTACATTATACGTTAATAACACTTCATTATTTTAACACAAACACGCAAAAATAAAACAAGTTACAAACATCGTCACTAAATAGGAAGTCGGCTTCTGTACTATAAAAACCAAACTTTAATTCCGATTATCTCCTAAACTAAAGGGGGACTAATTTTGTGGCTTTAGGACTAATTGGGACTAATTTACACGAATCGTTTCCAATAATCAGATTTTCTCTAGGTGACCTGGTTCAAAAGTCCTCGCCAAGATGTAGGTTGATTTTGGCAGGGACCAAATCATTCCTTTATATTTTTTGAACGGCGCTTCATTTCGTTTTGATTCTTGGCATTGCGGGATCCATAAAAAAGGGAGATTTTTTTTGAATAATCAGATCCTGGCTAGGTGTTTAGGTTCACTAGATATAGCCTGTCCCTGCCAAAATGAAGGTTTGCTTTGGCATGGACCATTTAAATCGCTTATATCTTTCAGTCCTTTTTGGGACTAATTCCGAAAAAGTAGGACTAGTTGGGACTAATTGGGGAGAAATTTTCCATGTAGTCAGAATTGCGGTTTTCAAAGTGGTCCATGCCAAGATGTAGGACACCGCTTCCCCCACTCCGCGCTCGCAACCAACTTGGCAGCGGTGTGAGAGGGACAGCGAAACCCCTACTCCTCTCTCTTTATGAGACTACCTACCTCATTTATTATTTAGGTACCTTTCAGTATTTACATTTTGTCTTTAGGTATTTAGGCACCTCATTACCTTTAATCAGAGACCTATACAAGAGGCCTTTATTTTACATAGTCTTACCTCTTAGTACCTCGTCAAAACCTTAGGGCTTATAGGACAAAGGCTGGCGTTTGACCTAGACACATTTCAGGTCGAAACTACCACCTCCTGGACCTATAGTACCTGGCCCATACCTCAAAACCTTTACCGGGTAATGCAATTGAAACAACAAGACTTTAAATCATTTAATGCATAGGATACCTAAATACCTAAACAATACCTATTTGAGCTAAAACCTAAATATCTCACAAACTATAAAACTTACAGCTACGCTAAATATTTCATTTTACAGCACTTTTCATAAGCTACATTTTAAAATCAAATAGAACGTTACACATTAATAAACTTCAAAGTAATTACAAACACAAACTAATCAACTCAAATAGTTATAACAAGCTATTGCTTATGAACAAGGTACTTACATGAATATTCACAAACACAATTTTCACCACTAGGTCGCACTTAGTGTCCACTAAACTGTCTTTTTGTTAATCACTTTTTCACTGAATTAAGCTGTCCGCAACAGTCTCCCCCCGGTGCAGCACTCGCGGCACCTTCTTCTTCAGTAGGGAGGACAGCCAATCTCGTTGTCGGGCGACGAAAAACTCCTCCTCTTGTCTTAACATCAGCGTTGCGAATCTCGCCGTCTGGTCCCGGATGCACCGCCGTCACGACGCCTCGCGGCCACACATTGCGAGGCAGGCTGGAGTCGACGATGATGACGACGTCACCGGGCTTAAGTGAGCGGCCCGTGACGTCACGCGCGCCCCCGCGCGGAATGAGCTCGGGCAGGTACTCGCGCACCCAGCGGCGCCAGTACTCGTCGGCCAGCGCCTGCGCAGCACGCCACAGCTTACGCGAAGCTGGCTCGCACGGCCCAGTGAGTGGCAGGCCGCGCGAACCGCCCAGCAGGAAGTGATTTGGGGTGAGCGCCTCTGGATCTTCTTCGCTGACTGGTACGTGGGTTAGCGGGCGAGCGTTTATGGTGTGCTCTACCTCCGCTAACAGCGTCGCTAGTACCTCTTCTCGCGGCGACTTCTCGTTCAGTGTGACTCGTAGCGCACTTTTGACTGAGCGCACGAGCCTCTCCCATGCGCCCCCTTGATGTGGTGCCCCCGGCGCTATGTAGCGCCAGTCCATACGCTCTGATAGTGCGTAATCACGTAGAGCCGGTTCCCATTCTTCTATCGCACGACGCAACTCTACGTCGGCGCCTCTGAAGTTTGTTGCATTGTCTGAATACATAAGACGCGGCCACCCGCGGCGCGCGCCCATTCTTCTTAAAGCCATGATTGCCGAGTCTGTCGATAGCGACGCCACCAACTCTATATGTATCGCTCTTGTTGTGAGACACGTAAATAATGCGCCCCACCGTTTTTCATGCCGCCGTCCCACCGTCACGGTTATTGGTCCGAAATAGTCCAATCCACAGTTTGTAAAGGCTCTTGTATATGGTTGTAATCTTGCCTTAGGTAAATCTCCGTGCACTGGAACCACAGGGCGGGCCTTTCGTACACGACAAAACACGCATTTGCTAGCCACTGTACGTATCGTCGGTCTCAATCGTAGTATCCAGTATTTGGCTCTGACTTCGTTCACAACGCGCTCATTGTGCGCGTGGTGGGCGCGACGGTGCTCGCGATATAGCAGCAGCCGCGCATACGGGTGCCTGCCGTCCAGTACTACGGGGTGAGTAGCGGGGGCAGACACACCCGCTGCCCTTATTCGTCCCCTGGCACGCAGCACACCTTGTTCGTCCAAATACGGATCCAGTTTTCGTAGCCGGCTTCCCACTCTGAGGTTTCGCTTTGCAGTGATTCGTTCTATATCTTCAGCGAAACATTGGCGTTGCGACTCTCGTTGCAATCTCATCTCAGCCTCTTCTATGAGCTCTACATTCATCGTAGCGGCACGGTCACGACATTTGCGTACGAATAGTAATACTCTCGCCATCGCTCTCACCAAGCGTTCATATGAGGAAAAACGCTCGGCTCGGGGCATACTATCGTTTGCTTCTCCCATTGTCGTGAGCACTGTCTCTACCGTGTCTTCTTCCGTTACGATTTCACATGTGGGCCATAAAGCCTCATCTTCATATAAAAAATCAGGTCCTTTAAACCATCTGTCATTACACGTCTTCATCTCTACATTTGGGCGCGTTGCGTCGTCCGCCACATTCAGCGCTGTCGGAACCCATCTCCATTGGCTAGCGTCCGTAGTCTCGGCTATCTCTCCTAAGCGGTGCGCCACGTATGGTGTGTAGCGCACGCTATCATTACGTATCCAATGCCACACGGTACGCGAATCCGTCCAATATACAGTTTTCTCGGGTTCCCAGCCTTGCTGTCTCTTGATAGAGCTTGCCAGACGCGTCCCTATCAGGCTCGCTTGTAACTCCAACCTTGGTACGGAGAGTGGTTTCATTGGCGCTACCCGTGCTTTAGCGGCCGCTAGTGTCACTTCTATTTCACCATCTTCATTCTTGACGCGCCAGTAAGCCGCGGTCGCGTAAGCAACTTCACTTGCGTCACAAAATATATGTAGTTCTCGGCTTGGCTCTCCCCCCGTTCGAGCGTAGAGACGTGGTAATCTTAGTGTTCGTAGCTTTTCTATGTCTTTTAGCCATTGAATTATCTCTTCGGCCTCCGGCCCTGGTAGAGCCTCGTCCCACTCTACATTTAGTTTCCAAATGTTTTGTAACACAATCTTCGCTCGTATGGTGTAGTAACTTAGTAAGCCCAACGGATCGAAAACCGACATTACTGCACTCAGCGCTTCTCTTTTTGTCGGCGGTCTCGCTAACGTCTTCACTTCGGCCGGTACCCTTGCAAGCGTCGTATTGAACCCCAGTGTGTCGGTCGCCGCATCCCATAGTAGCCCCAGCGTGCGACCACAGTCATCTAGGTTGGATCCCAGTTGCTTGGGCGATGACGTAGCACGGCTCTCTAATGGCAGCTCAGCTAAGACTCTAGCTTCGTTTGAGTTGAAGCTTGTCAGCTTGAATCCTGCTCGCCTGTGCACTTCAATCACTTGCTTCATCGTAGTAATCGCCCGTTCCTTATCATCGAAACTGTCCACCCAGTCATCCATATAATGATTGTTCGTTATCGCTTGACATGCTAGCGGGTACTCATCGGCGCTCTCTCTCGCGTTCCAGTCGCGCACACTATGTGCTAAGAATGGCGAACTCTTTGCCCCAAATATCATTGACGTCATTTTATATTTTCGTGGCGGCCCGTCTCTATCACCGCCTCTCCATAAAAACATCTGTGCCGGTTGGTCTATAGGCGCAATTTTCACTTGTAAAAACATCTCTTGAATGTCGGCTGTTATTGCTATCCTTTTCTCACGGAACCGCAAAAGCAACCCATTTAAATCTTGTAATAAATCGGGCCCCTCTAAAAGCTCATCATTGAGGCAAACATCATTGGCTTTTGCTGCCGCGTCGAAAACCAATCTTATCTTTCCCGGCTTGTTCACGTTGGTGACCGCGAAGTGAGGCAGGTACCATGCTCGTGGATCGTCTGTCTCTTTCCCACTACACTGCTCCGCGTAGCCTTTCGTGAATAAATTTTCTATCTGTGTTGTATAAGCTTTTTCAAAGTCGCTTGACCGATCCATCTTGCGTTCTATAGATTTCAAGCGCTTCACAGCATTATAATAACTGGGCGGTAGCGTGACGTCATCTCTCTTCCATGGTAATCGTACTTCGCACTGGCCGCCGACTCGCTTTATACTCTCATCGAACGCTTTCACCGCTTTAACTTCCATTGGGTTTTCGCGTTCCCTCCTAGCGATACCGAGTGCGTCTATTTCAAAGTAACGTTTCACCATGTCTTGTAATTCAACCTCGGGTGTGATGAGCTCCGTCTTGTAAACGTTAGACGCGCCCTCTAGCGCCGTAATTCGAGGCGCCGTTCCATGTATGACCCACCCTAGCTTCGTGAGCGACGCTACCGGTTGTCTTCTGTTGCCCATTAACAACTTTCGTGACACAATCAAATGCCAATTATCGGCCCCGATCAGTAAACGTGGTTTCACTCTGTCATAACACACGTCACTAGCCGCTAATCTTCTTAAGTGTGCGTACTGTAAGCAATCTTCACTAACTGTTTGATGATTGAGCGTCAAACTTGTCATCGTTTTGGCGCGAACATGATGGGTGCTTTCATCTCTTGCTACTAACACTAGGTTTACGTCTTCACTGTTCGCTACGCTCCCTTGCGCATTTATACTACATATGCTCAATTCGCTTACAGGCCCTTTCGCACCTATTTCGTCCGCCAGGTCATGATCAACGATCGTCACTGTCGAACCCTCGTCCAGCAGCGCGTATGTCTGTACGGCGCCGCCGGGTCCTTTTACTGTCACTGGACACACCTTTAACATGACTTTCGCCGCGACGTTGGCCCTATTAATCGTGGCGATCGTCTCAGTCTGCGACTCTCGCACCAACGTCTCTTCATTACTGGCGGCACGGTCCTTATGCAACGTAGCGTGGTGACGCGCATTACAGTTGTTCACCCCGCATAGTTTGTGTGTACAGCGGAACCTCCGGTGCTTATTGTTCACACACCGAAAGCACACTCCATTGTTTCTTGCCCACTGCCATCTCTCATCTACCGTCATGGCTTTGTACTTAGTACAGTGGGGTACTTCATGATCGTTTCCACATAGTAAACACGGCGCAGGCGGCGTCTCTTTCTGGCCCAAAGTGTATATTCTTGCTACATTTTTCTTCTTATCGGTGCGTTTCTCGCTACGGTTTTTTACAGCGACGTTCTCTCTTTGCTGTGACGTAGTCGGTACGTATGCAAAACGCAGCGCGCAGTCGGCCTCTTTCATGAGAAATCGAGATAAAATAATTATGTCAGGTTCACTCGATTCATTCTTCTCGGCGTAGGCGACCCAGTTCGATAACAAATGCGGGCTGAGCTTCTTTATCACCTCTCGAACCAATAGCGGATTTCGTAGGTACCCTCGGTCATCAACCGCTTGAATAACGCAAACTATATTTTGCAATTTCACAGCGAGGGCATTCAACTCGGCAGCACTCGTACCTGAACGCGGTAAGCTTTTCAAATCTTCGAGCGCTCTATCTATAAGCACTTCAGGGCGGCCGTAGCATTGTTCTAATGTGGTCATGATACGATCGGGGTCGGTCGCACTCCATAATAGCGCCGACACACTCTCTTTCGCCTCCCCTTTCAAGCTCACGCGTAATCTTGCTAGATTTTCCTCTGCAGTGAACTTGTATAATCGTGTGGAATCACGCACTGCGGCCTTGAATAACAACCATTCATTCGGTGAACCACTAAACACGGGCAACTCTTGCGCGTACCGCGGCATCGGTCGTCTAGTTAGAACCCTGTCCAATGTTTCAGCGAGGTTTTCCACCCCGTAGCCCTTTTTCGTATCGACTACGGGCCTCGCGTCAGTCTCCATTGGATTTACACAAAAAGTTCGGTTTTTATCCATTTCTAAGGCACGCGCCTCATTGCGCTTCATATCCCTGTCTCTGTCTTGCACGATAACGGGAGCGATATCTCTGTCTCTGTCTTGTGAAACGACAGGGACGATATCTCTGTCTCTCTCTAAATTTTCATCTACCCGACACCGAGGATCGGCTGTGGTATCCAACCATTCTTTCAGCCTCTCTGGAACGCTCTCGGCGGGTAAGCTCGCACGGGTTTCTTCTTCCAAAATAGTATCCATTTCAACTTGTAACCTTTGTTGAATTAATTCACGTTCTAGTTCCATTTCTTTTCTCTTAATCTCGGCCAACTGTTCCGCGGCCCGAAGTTGCGCCTGCCGGACGCGCGCAGCGACACTCGATGAACACACTGACGGCGGGTTACGTCTCAAAGCCTCAGTGTCGGTGGCGGCGGCGGCGGCGGCGTTGCCATCGTCAACTTCCTTGGTGGGCGGCGGCGGTAACGGTCTCTCTGTACCACTTTCTGTGGCCTCTTCTTGCATCGTGGCTGTAGTCAATAACGGTGGTGGTGGCGGTGGCTGTGGCGCGATCGTCGAAGGTGACGCCGGTGGCTCTTCATGTGTGATTGCCCCCCTCTTCTTCCCTCCAGACTGGCTTCTTGTGATTGGCATCTTCTTCTTTCTTGACGCCCTACTATACCCTACTCCTAACAATCCCGCCCGGGCACACTACCGCGGGGAGCCCAGGTGAGGATGGAGGTTGAAGCAGGAGTGGAAGGGAGGAATTACCCGGCAGAGGGGGTGTGCAACTCCGAGGTGCTCGGCCACCGGGAGGAACGCCCGGCAGCTTCGGCAGTGCCTACAGTCCGGCCCTCAGTGCGACACAACCCGTACCGGCGTAATCGGACAATTTCAGCTGCCTTGAAAAAGGCGGCTGGCAGCCGTGTCCGTTAGACTGCACCGCCTTGAACGGCGTTACTCACACTAACCACACTTGGCACCGTAAGGGTGTGGCAGTGTGAGCCGCGGTCCACCCGCGTATTGGCAACTAGTTACTGTGATTCTTCTTTTCTTCAGTGATGCTTCGCTTCTTCTAGCTTGACGCGCAGATTCTTCCTGTCCGCCGCTCTGCAGGATCACGCAGTAGATTCTTCTTATCCGCGCTGAGGATCACGAAGCAGCAGATTCTTCTTATCCGCGCTCTGAAGGACCACGAAGCACTGTTACCGATGTCGGCAACCTCGACACTGTATATTAACGTCAAGCGGGAACGAATTGAAACACCTTCTTGAATCACTCTGAATGCTCGTATATTGTGGTTACAAAGAAAAAATGGGTGTGCGAGCTTACAAATCGCCCTGCGTCCGCGCACCCTGAGGTAGTCTGTTGCATGATTGCAACTGGTACACTAATACACAAACTTACAATATCTAATTAAGTTGGGTACTTGATAAATCTACATTTATTTCTACCCTACGTTACAACGAGTTTGTTAACGGTGGTAGGGAGTGCGCTTCCCCCACTCCGCGCTCGCAACCAACTTGGCAGCGGTGTGAGAGGGACAGCGAAACCCCTACTCCTCTCTCTTTATGAGACTACCTACCTCATTTATTATTTAGGTACCTTTCAGTATTTACATTTTGTCTTTAGGTATTTAGGCACCTCATTACCTTTAATCAGAGACCTATACAAGAGGCCTTTATTTTACATAGTCTTACCTCTTAGTACCTCGTCAAAACCTTAGGGCTTATAGGACAAAGGCTGGCGTTTGACCTAGACACATTTCAGGTCGAAACTACCACCTCCTGGACCTATAGTACCTGGCCCATACCTCAAAACCTTTACCGGGTAATGCAATTGAAACAACAAGGCTTTAAATCATTTAATGCATAGGATACCTAAATACCTAAACAATACCTATTTGAGCTAAAACCTAAATATCTCACAAACTATAAAACTTACAGCTACGCTAAATATTTCATTTTACAGCACTTTTCATAAGCTACATTTTAAAATCAAATAGAACGTTACACATTAATAAACTTCAAAGTAATTAAAAACACAAACTAATCAACTCAAATAGTTATAACAAGCTATTGCTTATGAACAAGGTACTTACATGAATATTCACAAACACAATTTTCACCACTAGGTCGCACTTAGTGTCCACTAAACTGTCTTTTTGTTAATCACTTTTTCACTGAATTAAGCTGTCCGCAACAGTTCTGTTAATTCACTTTCTATTTGTCCGTCTGTTTATCTGTGAAGATATTTTTTCTCAGAACTATCAATTAGATCTATACAGTTGAACTATCCAAACATTGAATCTGTGAAAATATCGATGAATTTAACTTCTAACTACGAACAATCGTAGACTTCTAAGATACTTATATCGCGTGTTTTGACTACTAACTAAAACCTATATTGTCAACAGCTCAAGAAAATATAAAATATATCAAAAATTCATAAATGTGTAAATTGTTCTAAGTTCATATAGGTAATAATTATAAGGTCTACCAATGTACAACTAAGTACATGTTTTTATTAATACACATTTTGGAAAAAAGACTTTTTTTACTTTCCTTATTATTCGAAATGAAAAGAAGTCATCATTTCCTTTTGACCCTCGTATAACAATCTACTATTCCACGTTTTGCAGCCCAATAAACGTGTTATTAGTCATTCATTCTTCATTAGTACGGAACTTTCGGCGTACTATTTAGACTCGCACTTGTCCGGTTTTTTTAAATATATGATTTAGCAAAAAAAGTTCGAAATAACAAACGGTCAAGGATCTGTGCATATAATTAGGTAATCACGAACGAGTTTGCACGTCATACCACAATTAGTAATAATGGTCTCAGGAAAAGAAGCGCACTTTTACGATGCACTGTAATAAATGGGGGGCTATTAACACCCAGACTCGGTAAGGTAAACGACAGAATATGAATAAATATTGGGGAAAAACTTAGGTACAGTCAGTATAAAAGTGAAAAGAAATCCGCACATTTAGTTCAAAATTAAAAAATATTAGTACCTACCCTATTAAATGTTATAAATAATTGATTTTGGTAAAAAGAACAAATAACATAGATAGAGAAGAAGAAGAAAAATATTTGGTACAAATAAGTACAATCAATCTAGGTACCAAATAGGCCTCTACTCTACATAATAATATAAGCTGTAGCAACGTATGTCACCACGGCACTAGTTTTCTGCAGATAGGTACATACCCACTTTACAATTTTATCTCTACAAGTAAATACTTAGTTCGTTTTATTAAAACAAAAATCTTAATCACAAGAACAATATTTTAACTTACTTCCTAAAATTGCACTAAATTATACAAATAAATTTAAAAAGCTATTAACCCACCCTACCAGTAAACATTTTCACAATATTACATTAAATCAAGTTAATAAATCATTGAATCCAACAAACAAATTAATTTGCATAACAAAAAAAGCGGCTACAAATCACAAGTTAGATTAAAAGATTGCATTACTAATTCTTTCGCTGACCGTACTTATTCTTAAGAGTCTTTGATAAATAGCGTTAAATTCGTGTTGGTTTCGCTAGCTGCACGTCATCGCATCTTATCGCGAGCCCGATCTTGGTATATTATCGCTTTGTGTGGATTCAGCCTTTTGTAAAGAGGTCGGATTATTAAAGTTTTTCGTAATGTTATTCGAGCATTTTATATGAGAATGTTTGTACGTGTATTTTTAACAACAATGTTCATAATTAATGCGACGACTTCGGGTCTGTTTTACAGGATTTCCTGTTGAGGTTTCTAATAAACAAATTGTTGATATCGAACGAAAATAAATTCGATAATTCTATGAAATCGAAATGTCTAATGATATAAAGTCCTAAAGAGCAACGTTTTCGAGATAATTCAGTGAATAAGTTTTGAACACAGGATCTTTAACATGAATTATCTCGGAAACGTTGCGCTTTAGGGTTTTATATTATGTGACATTTTTTGTCCTCTAATACATTTCCGGAATCCCCATCAAAATAAAAAAAATGGTTACCACATTTGTGTTTAAAACATTTTGGCATAAATGAAAGTACAACTTAGCTACTAATCTATTTGTGTAATAAGATAAATTGTCTCATCTTCAAAACCATTAATATTAAAAGGTATATTGCGTCACGTGCGTGACATTATGAAGAATCTTACTACAGATTAAAAAACAGACTTTCATTAAAACAGGCTAAAAATATTTAACTTACACGCGAGTTTTTTCCAACAATGGATTAAAAATCGCACTCGCTTAATTTTACGTCCGAAAAAGCAATAAGCCTAAACAAATTTGCATTTTATTATGCGTTTTATGTTAATTCTGGCTTATTTGCTTTTCAAGACTTTTCCGATGTTTATAAGTCGAGCTTGAAATTCAACCCTATTTTATGAGTGTGAATAATAAGTATTTCAGTGGAAGTAGGGTAAAGGGGATGATTATCGGGCATCTGGTTTTGAACATAGAACTCTTACATATTTTATATACAAAAGATGTATCAAATAAGAACATGCGAGGCGTGGCTGCTTTCGTGCTAAAAACTAAGCATTTGCTTAGTATCTGTATTAACAGAGACAGTGAGTCTGTATTTACAGAAATCAAAAGAGAGACGTTCTTATTATCCGATAAAAGGTTAAAAAATATTCGAACCTCAAGATACGTATACATAATATTGACATATTATAATCGATTACACTATTTATATTTCGCATAACCATCGCCCTCCGAAACTGGAGCATGTACTTACGGACAAACAAATTAACATCTAACTATATTACTACTATATAACAGCTATTATGAAGCTTTTTTCTTTCACACCGTAATAGGAGACATGTGCACGAAAATAGGTCGAATGTGTTTGTAGGGTGAGCCATGCTGTGACCGACCACGGAAGTTTGTTTGGAGTGTGATTTTAGTTTAATATTTATTATTACTGAATTCGAAACCTAAAATGCGGCCAAAAATAAAATACCTAATGGAAAACCAATCCCACGTTTAGGAAATCATAGTTAGATTTAGCTCGATATTATAACGAAAAGCTATTTAAAGAAGGCATGTAGAAATACTCGTAGTTCCAGATATCCTTGTACAAGAAAAACATTAAAAAGTCTTGTTGAGTGATTTAACAAAAAGAGGAAAACAATATGCGAATAAGTTTTAGCTTCACTTGTAGGCAAAAACGATAACAACATAATAATTTGTAATTTTAAAATACGTCTAACCTGTTTCAGGTATCTGTGAGATATTTGGATCACATCACTCGAAAAAATTTTAAGAATTCAAAGTGCGCATTACTGCTAGCTTTACCCTACAACATCTCTGTGATATATGAGGTCGAAGCCCTCAGCTTTTTGTAAGAGTTGACCAGATTATTTGTATTCACCGTACGTACATACTATAAAGTTACGTTCTATAGGTACTGAAAGGATTTAAACGCCTAATCAATGAAAAACCTTTTGAGTGTTTTTGAGAAAAATATAGAATTTCGGCACACATATATTTCACACAGTTTATGCCTAATAATATGAAGTAGATAAAGGTTAACTGTCTCTGTGGTCGAGTGGTTCGCCCACCCGTGTAAGACGCAGGGGTCCCGGGTTCGTATCCCACGAAAGGTACAATTTGTACTCGGTTTGGTTGGTGATGGTAAAGCTCATTTCAAGTCCGCCTGGCTAGCTACCACCATCTTACCTAAGTCTGACGCCATAACAACAATTTAAAAAAAATGTTGTGTTCCGGGGCAATTAGAGGTAAGATAGCCAGTTCCGCAGTGATGAGGATCCCGGGTGTAGTGCGCTTCCACCTTCGGCCTTATCGTCACTTAACATCAGGTGGGATGAACGCCAAGCACTATCCCGTTGTGAATAAAGGTATACAGGCGTCGTCATGATTGACTGAATATTTTAGTACTTTCTCACACCAAACATAAGTCCTGTTTCGTTAGAAAACATGTAGACCATGCATGTAAAAATTTAGGTCACATACTTATAAGTATGCTCTTATAATTATATACAGACGGAATGCTGATCCGGAATTCCGTTACGGAATATCGCTAATGTATGAACATTTCGTTCGGAAAAATTCCGCATGTGTGTGGTAGGTCCATAGATTTGTATGGATTAGCTTCGTTCGGAATGATTCCGTTTCGAAATTCTTAATCATTGCCCAATACATCTCTAAAAGCGTAAACGAAAAATCCTAAAATACATCCCAAAGCCCTTATTACCAGAGACAAACTCATCTAAATCTTTAATTGTCTGCATCTTATTGTCTCCGTCCCTTGTCGTGAAGCCCTCATTGTGGCCCTTGAAATATAGGGCAATTAAAAATGAAATATTGGGAACAGGCCCAAAAATTTTCCACCAACAATAAGTCCAAGACTAATGAAATACGTTTATTGAAGCTTTAACGATAGGTGCGTTGTTTGTGTCGCGAAAATCTATTGAGAGCTTTGAAATTTGGAAAACAAAGAATGTGTAGGGTTCGGTTAACGATACCTGCCCCCTGATTACATAACTTTGTTGCTAACAATTCTCGATTGAAATCGATTGAAGCCACAGTTATTAGCCTTGTTGTCATTTGGAAGTTTAGGTGAATGGTTCAATCAAATATGCATTCTTTGAGCAAGCAAGATAAGATAGATTAAATTTAACCGTCCGTCCATCGTATAAAACGTATAAAACGTCAGATCAGATTCCAAAAATTACTATTCGTACAGTTAGAGGTAAGATGTGGCATCCACCTTCGGCCTTATCGTCACATAACATCAGGTGAGGTGAAGGCCAAGCACTATTCCATTGTGCATAAAAAAAAGAGTGAACACGTCAACACGATAAGAGGAAATTGCATGATCTATTGCCGCTAACCTCATTATGATATTTGAAATACGGGTTTGCAGCAGTTATAAACAAACACACATCACTCTAATATAACATTCAACTTTCATTCTTCCTTTTTTTCCTAAAGAATTTTCCTTCACCCGACTTTTTCCTACAAAAGCCTAATCAAAATGATTTCAACGTCTTTGACTGTGATAGTCAATTAATGTAACTAAATAAAATAACATAATGTGATCCGTTATCGTATCGAACCCGAGATTCTTTCATGTGTCGTACCTAAGTATATTGCGAATAGTCCCCTTCGACCCTAATACTAGAGATGGGAAAAATATCGCTGATAAAACAGAGTTGAAAAGTTTTGTGCATCATTAACTAAATATCTACCGAATCTAAAATTTATTAACACACAATAAAGAAATACAAATTGAATAGGTACCTGCAATTGTACAAAAGTTTTCAGAAAGTAGATTGAAATCACGAAACAACACTCTCATTCACATAATAATATTAATTTCAGGGGGGGCTATTACGAAAAGTTTAATGCGATACACGCAGCTGCGTCCGTGCAGCGAATTCGCTGAACGCTCTAAACTGATATTAAACAATGACAATATTTGACAAAACATTATAATTATCGTCAGAGTAATAATTTTAGTTTTCAGTGATCAGTGATCACTCTTTCCGTGGCCAACACTATCCGATGTCGATTTCAATCAGATTGTGAGTGTCCCGGTTACGCGTTGAGTACAAATTCGCTAAAGATCGATGGGGTCATCCATCACAATTCCAGCTCCGCTGAGATTTTGAGAGAACCCGTAAAAGGGACTTTGAAATAACAGTTTGAGAGATTGATAAGTACCGAGTTTGTTTATTAAATAATATTCTCTTAATGTTCTTTAACCGATTCCTAGAGAACCCTTCGGATCAATAACTAAATTCTTCTTTAATTAAATTAAGCTTGACCAGAAAAAGCTTGCAGCTTGCAATTTACTTATTTTATTTATTGTTTCATGGCAATTCTGTTCAATTTTTAAAGATAGATATATGCTTTACCAAACCTGTGAAACAGGCCATTTTACTTTTATGTTGTTGTTTGGAAACCAATAAAATTTAGAATCATCTGAACTATATACCAATAGATATACTCGCTTCACTGCTGGAATACCTATTTCTAAACTTAGAATTCGTCAAGTTAGGCACGTCACCATTCCCACCAACAGAATCATAAATAATTTATGTATTTTGAACATAAATAAGTTATACGCGCGATTCGAGCAACAAGACTTACTTTATGGCAATCATTTTGATCTTAATATTAATTTATATTAGTCAGCTGTTGTAAGTCAATTCTTTCTTATGTACTAATATTGTGTCTTTTTATTTATGTGACTTAAGGACTAATGTATCCAGGTCATGAATAAAAAAATAAAAAATATTACAAGCGGCCGCCTGCGGTTTTTTCCACGTGGACCCTAGGGAACCTGTTACAGGAATAAAAGGAAATAATCTGATTCAGGTTTAAATTGAAACTATCTGTGTGCCAAATTTCATCCAAATCCGTCCTGCCATTTAGGCGTGAAGATGTAACGAATGAAGGTCATCAGAAAACAGCAAAAAAACATGAGGTGCAAACTCGCCACACAGGTAGCTTTTTAAAAATATTTTTTCTTTTAATTATTTAACTACTAATATTGTAAACTCGCCATATAAGGTGTTTTCGTATGGACTGCAGAAAAATCAACAATCATCAAGTTTTGTTGATTGATCACCTCTATAAGTTGAAAATTCTATGAAAACATTTTCTAACATTTGAATTTTACACAACCTTGTAATTACAGCTTCCTATCTTCGCAATTTATTTTCTATACTAGCTTCCGCCCATGACCTCGTCTGCGTGAATATACAGAAACAGTACCTAGGGAACCATTGACCAGGATAAAAATATCCTATATTTTAATCTAGGCTATAAACTATTTGTGTGCCAAATTTCATCCAAAACCAGTCATCCGTTTTTGCGTGGTTGAGTAACTAACGCCCAAACATCTAAACATCCAAACATTCACATTTATAATTAATATTATAAATGTGAAAGTTTGGATGTTTGGACTTTCACATTTATAATTAATATTATAAATGTGAAAATAGTAGGAAGAATTTGTACTTTTGGTAAGTTCGAAAGTAGGGTTTTGCTTCTTTATTTAAATCATAAGACTAAGAAATTTTTTCGCTAAGTTTATGATTTAAATTAAATTTTCAGTAATTTGAATTGCATACAACCACAACCCCAAAATGGATATGTCTAACACAGTAATTATTAGTTTTTTCAAATACATATAATATTCTGTGTCTAATATTCGCATTTTATTTTCTCATCTGAATTTCTTTACAATTCACTCAGTTATTTATATCAGTACCATTTTAGCATTCACATATTTATTCACATTTCATAGAATTTGAACCTTATTACATACGTTTAGATATGAAAACTCTCAAGCACTTATCCATCCTAAGTTGCATTTAAGTCTCTTGAGCGAAAAGCAGGTGCGAAAATATCGTTAGATCTAGCACGACTCACTTCTAATAAATAAGTTATTGACAAGCGATATGCTTACCGAGCATAAAGATAAGTGCTTATTTATAACTTAAGCAGGAGGTCGCTTAGCCAGGTAAAGTAATTGATTTTAAGTTGTATAAGTTATTACCAGATATTGCTGAAGAAAGTTGAGCTCTCTTCTTGATAGTAACTTATAGACTTTTAAGTATTCATGTTACCTTTCAACTCTTAAATTAGAATTAAAAATTTAATTTTCTTTGGGTTTTTTACAGGGTCTCTCGTAGGACCTACTAATTCACTAGCTATAACATAAACATAATTGTACAAACATAGTCACATAAACTAAATGTAAGAATGAAGTATTAGAATGCTTCCATCAGAGAGTAGAATGCGATAATATTTAGTCAGAATAAAAAAACGTGTATTGGTTTTCTCAATTTATTTTGTAGGTTTTTATTAAATACTTGCAGCCGCCCGTGACTTGGTCTGCTTAGAAAGTTTTTTGCTACCCCTCGAGAACAGTTGGTACTTTTATTCTGGATAGCCTCCGCCCGCGACTTTGTCCGCGTGGACAATAGAAAAATCCGGTATCCCTTTTTCCCGCGAATTAACAATAAGGCGACCAGTTTAAATGATCTCCTTAGTCTATGAAAGCTAGAACTACGGAGAGTTCAAGCTGTTTCCCAGGTCTACCCTAGATTCTTAGTCACACATATAGATGTAAATTTTAGGCAAAAGTTAGGCATACTTACTTTAGACTTTCAGATACGTAGATACCCAAATTACCATTTACTTACATACATAAAATTATAAATAAAGCAGTTCAAATTAAATTAGCCGAAAAATATATTATTATTAAAATTTCTAGAACAGATAAGGCAAAAATTTTGGAACAATTATTTATATTTAATAAATAACCGTAAATGGTAAGAAATATTTGCCAACGCAAGATATTTCTTGCCGATATAAATAAAAACGATCGCACTGCACATCTGTCGGTCCGTCTATCTGTCTCACACTATTTCATTACTAATGGAAATTCATAGGTGAGATAAAGATCTTGCACTACATACAACATATCGTGTGTCGATCGGCAATAAACTTGCTGCCCTGCTAGTAATTGGAGTTATATACTAACTATTATATTTTAACTTACAGTGCGTCAAGTATAAGTTAAGATAGGAACAGTTGCCTTACTACTAGAGTCAGTTTCCAATGTCATATTTTAATAGGCAAAGTTGTATCTACAGCTATTGGGAAAAATATGTGGCGCCTGGTAGATAAGATTAACCAACCCTTCACTTAGGGCTGTCGTCTACTACAAGAGTCAATTTCCAATATCATATAATTTTAATTGGTAAAGTTGCGCAACTATTGGAAAAAGTATGGTCGCAAGTATGGCTTCCGTATAGAGAAGATAGCAATAAACCCTCACTTATTGCTGTCGTCAAAAGCGACTTTTCAGCAGTGTATTCCGATAAAAACGGTACCTACCCAACACTACGATCTTCAACTTGCCTGCCAAGCGTGGAGGGAGATCATGACATCAACATAATGTTATACTGTTTTTGGTCTTGAACTGCCGATTTTAAAGGCGTGAAATATACCTAATTTAATCGACAAAAACTCCAACAGATTGGAGTCCATCCCCTCTCCTGATGGAATGACCGCCATTTTTTATTTTTAAGTTTATATGACCCTGTCAAGAAATATCAATTTCTCTGGATCTAAAAGTCCTACCACAGATCACCCCAATAGATACCGCATACAAGGCAACAGAAGCGCACAACAATACTTGCTTTAGCTAGCATAAACGGGCATGCTTGGAATCACCTTGGAATCCCAACCGGTTTACTAATGTTTTCCATAATTTTAAATGCAATAATTTCATTTGCCATAACTGCATATGCCATAAATTCATTAAACATAATGTTATATTTGCTATAACTAACAAATGACATAAATTTATTTTCACTAATTTCATTGGTCATAAACAATCAAATGACATATTGTTCTTATTACATAATTTTATTTGCCATACTCTTCATTTAAAATAATGTTTTTATCCATAACAATGATTTTCCATAATACTTACTTATTACAATATTTGGCAAAACAAACCTTGTTTTCTATTATTTCAGCAAAGAAATAATGAAAGAAGCCAGCATAATTCATATTTATCAAAGATATAATAAGAATTTGACCAATCAAGATAATTTATTTATTATACTAATAGAGAATTTTTGAGAGCTTTGGCATTGAATCTCAATTTAAAATGACAAAATTGTGGAACTAAAATAAAATTGTTTACTCATATTTGATTTGTCCATCAGCCATATTGATTGTCCCCACTGCTGGGGCACAAGCCTTTCTTATGAGTGGATATATTTATTTATAAAATATATTTATTTATATATTTGATTTATAAAATTATAATTAGCTTTTTAATAATACATTTTTAAATATAATGAGTAGGTAAGCATGCAATTGCATGCAGTGCAAGCAGGCATTCAGCATGCAAGCAAGCGTGCAGCTAGCAAGCAGGCATACAGCATGCAAGCAGGCATGCAGCATGCAAGCAGGCATGCAGCATGCAAGCAGGCATGCAGCAGGCACCCAGCATGCAAGCCAGGCATGCAGCATGCAAGCAGGTATGCAGCATGCAAGCAGGCATGCAGCATGCATGCAGCATGCAAGCAGCATGCAACATGCACGCAAGCATTAGGGAGCTCCGCTGCGAGTGGTCAAAACACTAACCTAACCTAACCTACTGGTAAGTGCGTTAAAAGTTTTTCTTTATAGCGGGGGGCCTCAGGCCCCCCGACCCCCCCAAGGAGGGGGCCAGCCCCCCTGCACCCCCCGGCAAGCATTCTACATGCAAGCACGCATGAAGCATTCAAGCAGGCAAGCAGCATGCAGCATGCAGGCAGGCAAGCAGCATGCAGCATGCAAGCAGGCATTCAGCATGCAACATGCATGCAAGCATTATGGAGCTCCACTGCGAGTGGTCAAAACACTAACCTAACCTAACCTACCAGTAGTGGTGGTCGCATTTAAAGTTTTTATTTATAATCCCTAGGTACGTTTAGGTGAAGAGATACGTTATAAGTTATGTATATTATGTCAATTATTGATCATAGCAAATAATATTTATAGGAACTAATCATTATATCACTTGTTATTATGGCACCTAATTTTATGGCAAATGAAAAGTAAGGCTAATGGATTGTTATGTCATACGTTGTTAGTATAAAAGCCATTATTACAAATGAATATTATGACCGAGGATCATTATGGCAAATGAAATTATTACAAATAAAATTATGATAAACGAAAGAATACCCTCCCGACCTGTGCAGTGAAATGGTGTAAAAAGTCTGCTAAGACGTCAAGTTATCAAAAAGATGGCGTTACATTTCACCGGTAAAAAAATCTGCATAGTAATTGATGCTAGCTAAAGCAAGTACTCGTATTTATGTGTTGTGCGCGTCTGTTGCCTTGTATGCGGTATCTATTGGGAAGTAATATGTGAGTCGTACAGATATAAAAATACTATTCGAAAGGTAATAATACCACAATCAACAGTAAAAAAACATTACAAAAACATTATGTAAACTATGTCAATTTTAATCCGTTTGTCTGCTTTTTTTAAATATTACATATCTAATGTACCTACCATAGAATGTAGGTACTATGTAGAAAGAACGATAGTATATACCAGAGAGTAGTTACGTATACATTGTTATTTTTCATGTCATTTTTCCTTATTTCTTAATTGTTTACCTTTCTCATAATAATATTGTACGATATTTTGTTTTCGATCATTAAGACTAATGATTTTGTTTTGATCCTTTAATGTTTTGTTTACAATATCATCCTAATGAATTCGTTGATAATTGGATAGTATAAAATATCGGTACATCGCAACACTCGCCAGTCTTCTTCGAGCAGCCTTTCACTCTTCCTAACACAGAATAACAGTCTTCTATAACTTCTCCAGTTACTCCGCAGTACTCTTGAGTTCTACTACGATTCTTTGTTAAGTCACCAATTAACTATTTTATATTTGTGTGAGAGTCACTCTCAGTATTCTTGTCCAGTACCCCTGTGACACCATCGTCCCACAGTACACGCGCGCTTTACATATTTTTGGTGTCAAAAGTGGGATGCATCTGGTTAAAACGGGACATAGTAAATTGTTCGGGAGATGGAGTGCAGAACCCTCGTCGGTTCGTCGTTCAAGACCACTACTCGCTCAAGGCGCAAATAATAACCACGCGACGGTCCATAATTTTACTGGGTTACCAGCTGTTGATAAATACGCGTAGCCGGTCTCCGATTGACTACGTACCACACTCGTCGGCTATGTCTTCAAGAAGAGGCACTGTTACAAGAATTAAGCTCAGTTCGCAGCTTTGGCATCGCAGCAGCTACCTCAGAGAACGAGTACACAAAGGCAAGGAGGCTCCGCAATAAATCGCCACGTGAGTTCTATTGTATTTCAATGTTCTATTATTTTTATCATTCAAGTAGAGTTTATACCATTGTTCATTATTTATTAAAACTATTCTTGTATCGCATTCAACAAGAAGTTTTACAATATTGAACATTAATTTTGTTTCATATAATAGAAGTATACTATATACTATAGGTATGCACAAAAAATAAAGGTGTTTCTAATTTACCTATACATATTATAAATCGAAAATTATCAGATATTCTCTTACATTAAGACACATTTTCAATATTAGCATAATGCAACTTATTACTAGAAATCATTTTAGTCATATAAATAAAAATGTGTAATCATTATTTTTAATTGTTAGAGGCACTACATAATATAAGTCTTGCTCGTTTGAGTAATTAAGGGAATCTTTATTACAAATACAAGTTTTTCATTCAAATAATATGATATTAAATTAGAAATTAACAACAGCTCAGGTGCATTTCTTTCAGTTAATTCAAGTGGATGTTTAGTTTGTAACGGTAAATGAGGGACAGTTTTTCAAAATTAAATAACGAATTGTTTAGGCATTATTATTAAAGGATGTATGGCATTATTCTTCGCAAACAAGATAGTATTAGACATTTCATTATTTACTTTAGTAGTTATTAAAGTTAACAATGATAAATGTTCGTCTAAATCTTGTTTTAAAGTTATATCAAATATTTTTATTTCAATATTTTTTTGTGATTGGTAAGAATTTCTATATTTTTATTAAATATCTTTTCATTGGCCGTAATATGTGATACTATTATTATAATTAGATATAATAGTTTCGGCAATGTTAAATTGAGCTTTCAGCAAAGCTAACACATCATGTTCATTTCTACAGAATTTTTCGATTTCTTCATCATATTTCTTTGCATCATCAGAATCTAAAGTACCTACTAAACAACGATTTAAATAAATTTACTAACATGGTTTAGATAAAGATGCATACGGTGATGGTTTAACTCTTCTTTTTTGTCCTGTCAATTCCGCTAACAGGTATCCTTGATTATGTTGAGGTATGATTTGTTCCAAAATTACAAGCGAAGTTTGATACATTGGTAATTTATGATCAGTAATAATAACACAGGGACCACAATGATGATGGTTACCCTGAAACAATTGCATGTTTCAGTCTGTTAGAGTGAATTTTTATCTTTTTCTTTTTAATAAATATAGTAACATTTACTACAGAATTAATCTTCATGATTTTATACGGATTGGTTGGGTCCGTAAGACGATTTTTTTTGGTTTTACCTAATTTTGATATTGTTTCAGTACAAGATCTACTACTTTTAATTCAAATTTGATGTTATGAACAAAACAATCGGCTTTGGTTTCAGCATCATGTTGTGGTAATGCATAAGCTTGAAAGTATTTAGTAAGGTCATCTTGCAATGTTAATATATTTTTATTACCGCTTTCTGTCATAGGTAATGGTCCTAAAATATATAATGCTACTTTTTTAAAGCCTTTAGTTGAAGGCAAGTAATTTCCTTAGGCATTTTAGTTCCTTTTTTGATTTAATTTATTTTCTTGGCAAGATTTTTTTTCATAAATGCTTTAATATATTTTTTCATATTGTCCCATCGATATAAGAACTTGATTTTCTTATAAGTCTTGTAGAACCCTATATGCCCTGTAAATTGGATTTGAATGGTTCTCCTAAGGGAGGTTAACTATTTCTTCCTTTTTTAGGGTTTTGATTACATAATGGTACACATAATATGACTAAGTTTGTATCACGGAAAATATACCGAATAATTGTTCTTATTTTATGCCATTTTAAATGTAAATGAGAAAGATCATTTAAACTTAGCTCTTTTATATAGTGTTCTAGAACTTTATGTTTTAAATTTTTTTGATATTCTAAAATATTCTCATATGATGCTTTATCCCAACTATTTAATTTAATAAGGGAAAATAATAGGAATCTTTTCTTTTCTTAAATTATAGAAGTATCGTACCTATACTTTTCCTTTAAACGAATGCTCTCTATGAAGGGTTTATATTTTACGAATCTTCTATCATTAGCACTGTCTAAATCACAAGAAGTTTCTTTAGGATTTTCCGGTATTGGAAAATTATTTACAGCTTCAATCTATTCTACAGGATCTGGTTTTACACCATTATGCGTAATTAAATGACCTAAATATATGACTTCCATTTTGAAAAATTCACATTTATGGTGCTGTAGTTTTAAATTATGTTGTGAGAGTCGATGAAATATATCCTTCAGTTGAGAATTTATGATCTTTTTATGATCTCCCGTAAATTACAATATCGTCAAGATTAGCTACACACAACCTGTAACCCTGTTAAAACGTTGTTCATTAACTGTTGGAAAGACAATGAGGCATTTCTCAACCCACAAGGCATTCTTGTGAATTCATAGTGCCCTAATAAAACACTGAAAGCTTTACTTGATCTTCAGGACTCATTTTAATTTGGTGAAAACCTAACGCCAAATCCAAAATTGTAAAATATTTACTTTGACCTAACTGATCCAATATATAATGATTATATTGGATGATTAATGAGTCTGAGTTAATGGATAAACATCGCCAATACTTTTTTATTTTATTTTCTAAAGTCTATAACTAATCTTCATTTTCTTTCCAGGGGGCCTATTACAAAAATAACGTACGCAATTGCGTAACGCAGTCACTTGGCCACGATAATCGTGCGCAGTTCGTCAGTTGTAGATATAGCAAACATTTTAAATTTGGCTATCGTTGCCCATAGACTATTGAACGAACGATATCGGATACTCTAGAGAGAAACTGACAAACTTATGCAATCACTTCGCGATATCGCATACGCAAGTGCTTTGTAATAGGTAACAGTCATAACGAAGCACGGACGCAGCTGCGTGTATCGCATTAAACTTTTCGTAATAGACCCCCAGAAGCATCAGGTTTTTATAGGGACCATCCATCTACTATTTGTACTTCAAAAGTTTATCTTTTTGATTATTTACTTCGCCTTTTAATGCCTTTGGATACCTATAAAATTTATGGTTTTCTGAGATGACGTAGGTCATAGCGTCAATAGTTGTCAATGAATCTCCTTCCAAATGAAATATATTATTATGATTGTATTCCTTACATAATCTAACGATACTATTCTTTTATTCTTTTTAAATGATCTGTTCATAAGGTTTTTTCTAACTTTTCTAACCAACTTTCAGCGAAATTATCTTTTCCTTCCTACGCTAATTTTACCTTAACTGATTCTATTTCTTTATTATCAACCAATAAAATTGTTCCAAGCGAACTTGTACATGGGGTAATTTCACTATCTTATCAGTGGTATTCAAACATACCGTCAATGCTTTTGAATTTTTCACTATCACTATACTTGGACAAAGGTAAACACCTTCTGTCTAAAATATATTTTCTGATATTATACCCACTGTCTTGTCAGAGTTAATTACATTTACTTCTGTCACTCTTTACACCTTGGTTCAATCTCTATGTAGTTATTATTGTCTAAGTAACGTTAATTTCTTTCTTTTTCCATACGTTCTTTCACGTCCTTCTTCATAATTTTCCTTTTCACTACTTTTTACTTCAACTTGACTACTTTTGTTTTCTATCTCATTCATTTTAGCTTTCTTATTACTTTCACTTCTTTATTTTAACCTTACTAATTTCCTTATCTTTCAATTTGTCATCACTTTCACTACTCTTCTCAAACTTTTAAATATCTTCTTTTAATAGCGATTCATAAATCTCACAATCGCTTTCAACATCTGATATTTAAGGTTCTTTCTTAATAAATATTTTATTTTTATATAATTATAATCCATCTTCAAATAATGTCCTAACAACTCTATTGCATCGTTTTGATAATTAATAATAGCATTCATTGCTTGTAAGAAGTCGCTACCTATTTACGCCCTTATGTTCTATAGGAATGCTATCAGGGACCACCGAAATGGTATAATAAACTCTTTTTTCCTCCTATCTCAAAACTCAAGTGCGAATAGGTATAGCCTATAGTTACTATATTCTGCATTCTACATTCTGCTTCTATTCCGCGTTACTTTAACCTTTGATCTTCATAAACCATTGTATCGTTTTTAACGCTTTATTTTTTACTTTTTTTTTGCACTTGTATCTGTCAAAAGCTTTCCATAATCTTTTACTTACTCTATCCTATTTAAAGTTACATACAAAGAAACTCCTGTGTCAATCAAAATTACTCGGCCTTGGTCTTGCGAGATGTCCTTGGACCGGCCGGGCGCGGCGTCTGGACTGGTGGAGTTCAAATTATCTTGATTACTCGAGTCAATTCTTCGATTTTGATTATTAGAATGATTGTTGTTATTAAATTTATTATTTTGATTATTTGTTCTCGGCTTATTATTATTTTTATGTCAACAATCTTTAGCGATGTGACCTTTTTGTTGCAAATATAACACGTTAGTACTTTATTTGTTGGAACTGATCTAATAATTTGATTTATTTTACACTGAAATGCTAAATGCTAGGCATGTAACAGTTTGACCATCTTATTGGTTTATTATGACTAATTTCTTGCCGAGATTAAATTTCTTGTTCTTCGGAGATTGCTATGGAAACAGCTTCTTCAAAACTATTAGGTTTTTGTGATTTTAATAAAATGTGTTATTGAGGATTGAGACTACAAATAAAAATATTTAAAGCTTGATTTTTTTAAATAGGTTTATGTTATTAAAAAATCAAGTTATTTTGATTGTTTCTCGAGCTCTATTCTGTAAGAAATGTAAGACTGGTTCATTGTGGCTTTGTTTACAGGAATTAAGTTCTAACTGCCACTGAGCCAAAGTACGCTTTTCCGAATAATTTTCTAAAAGGTGATTTTTTAGGTCTTCCAACGAATCAAAAGTTCTGTTTTAAAGAGTTAATCCTAAATTTCCATCTATCTTAGAAAGGGCTACGAATACGAATGCCATTCCATATATAGGAAGCAATAACGTGTAAGCATTAGGTATTCTATAAAAAACATGTAAGTTTGATTTGTCCCCATTCTAACGCGTAATAATTACGCACCCACCCATTAAAAGTATAAATGAGGGAGGATATCAGAAAGAAAAAGTATGTGGCATGCGAGTACGAGAAGCAAATAAGATAGAATTTGAATGAAAGAGAACAGTAGAAATTAGAAAAAAAAGACCTGGACCCTATGTTCGGGGAGCAGTTGCATAAAAAAAACGCGTATAATTCGTTCGGCTAAGCTAATATTTATAAATCCACCGGTGCTATTGACTGCTTCCTAAATTATAATAAAGCTTGAACAATTCGATATTGATTAAGAAAAACTGTCCCTCATTTACCGTTACAAACTAAATATTCACTTGAATTACCTAACTGAAAGAAATGCGCCTGAGCTGTTGTCAATTTCTAGTTTACTATCATATTATTTAAATGAAAAACTTATACTTGTAATACTCAAACGAGTATGACTTATAAACCGTTAATTTTTAAGTATAATTATCTAAAAATGAAAGGGGATTTCAGACCACGTGAATGAACAACTTTTACTATGGGGCCAACCACGGAATCTCGAAAAAAAAAATCTGTTGTTCCATAGAAAAGTGCAACGTCGACTCGATTTAATGTATGGAACAGCTATATAATAACAGGTGTATAATGTATAGGTAGTGCCTGTACCAATTAAAAATTATGATAATACATTTTTATATTACGTAATTTTAAATATTTTATGATTTCTAGTAATAAGTTGCAGTATGCTAATATTGAAAATGTATCTAAATGTAAGAGAATATCTGCTAATTTAAGATTTATATGTAAATTAGAAACACCTTTATTTTCTGTGCATGGTAACAAAGTAGGTATTACTTATATGTGAAACAGAATTTTATTGATGTTTAATAATGTATAACTTCCAATGCGATACAATAAGAGGTCTAATAAATCATGAACAATGGTATAAACTTTACCATATAAATAATTGGATGATTGTTACTCCTAAAAAAGTTTTTGCTAGATTAAATTGTAAAAATCGAAAACTATTCGATATTGATTTATATAATAATGGTACAATATCAGTTTCAGATAACTGTAACAGAAGTTAAAAACTTAGAGAGTATAAGTAATTATGTAAGATAATAATAGAATTTATTCTTACCACAAATAGATTTAACACTAGATGAATGCTGTAAGAATGTAAAAGTAAGAAATGTGTCAGAAATTTAATTTATGATTCTAAAAGTTTATAATTACGATTTTGAAAGCCTTAATTTAGCAAGTCATAAATTAAATTAGATTGATTAGAAAAATATATGAAAACGAAATTTCTTTTGTAATAGTAGAAAAAGAGTTTTAGCTGTTGAAGATGCTAGAGGATGTTGTAGTAGAATAACTAATTGTATAAGGTTTAGAAAGAGTAGATAATAGATGATGAGTAGACATGGTGATGAATTAAAAGACAATGATAATAATGTTATGATGATCTTAGAATTATAATGTTTAATGTGCATAAGTGTTATTTTGAATTATTATGTCAAGTCAAGCATGAGTACTTGTAAAGCTTTTGTTAAAGAATTATGCAAATTGTAATAATTTCAATTGTATGTAGATAAACTTAATTGAATATGTTAATTGTAGAAAATTTAAGTTTTCTCTTAAAGAAGAGAGGGTTGTACTTGTAATGTAGGTACCATAAAATGTACTAGAAAGTACTATAGCATATACCAGAGAGTAGTCACATTGTTATGTTCTCACAAAGCCATTGTACTGTCTGTTAAGTCACCAATAAACTATATTTGTGTTAAAAAAGCATTAAAAAGGTGATGACTTTCAATGTTCTTGTCTACTACCCTTCTGACACCATCGTCCCACAGTACGCGCGTGACGGATTTAAAGTAAAGCTTTCGGTGTCTTTGTAATAAATAATTGATTTTGGCTGTATGAACATTTACCTTTGCCTTACACTTCAGATTGTTAACGTTTGGTAATAGTGTGATCAAATCATGTATTGTTTAACATTTAATTTTGATTCAGTTCTTATAAAAAATATGTAAATATCTTATAAATATCTTAGCAAGTTTTAAAAGAATTACCATTTATTATATTTAATAATTTCACCATAGTTAGTCGTAACTCCTATCATTGGCTGAACGTATTTTTAAGAATTTAAGCAAATAAGACTACAGTAAGTAATTAATATAACAATTATTGTAATTCATTAGGATTTAGTTTCAAAAAGATTACAACGTATTTGTTTTATAAAATGTTATCTCTGATATTACTTTTTCGTACAAATAGTATAGTCGATTATGATTGGTTGAAAAATGGTGCGAGGGGTAAACTTTATGTGTTAAATTTGGTGGGTATTTAAGGAATGGAAAATGGAGCATACGGTGCACTTTTAAGTTTGGGGCACCACGGGATAAGTTAAGTAAATTCTTCATTGTTATTGTGTTATTTTGAATTAATTGTTTGTGTGTGACTTAATTGTTGTTTAAAGGCTATCCGCTGTTAATTTTCATTCCCAATTTTATGATTATTCTGATTATTGGTAGTAACAATTAAGTAAGGTACATTTATTTTGCATTTGCTTGGTAACTAGTATCCATAGTTGAATAAAAGAGATTAACTGATAACTTTTAAGTATATATTGTTGTTGTTTGTGACGATTTAATTGTAAATATCTGATTTGATAAAAGTTAACAAGTTTCTTTCGCCTGTTCTTCTCTCAGCTAAAAAAGACGTCCGAACAGGTTGTAGGATTAAAGAAATTGAACGAATCAATTTAATAAACATTACTTTATTAAAATTTATTTATTTTGTTTTAATTCTCTCTATGTTTCTGACCATTTCTGACACGCGCATTAAATTCATGTGGGTTTGCATGTTTGTTCTTCAATGACGTAAAAACGGCTGAACAGATTTGGATGAAATTTGACACACATATAGTTTATAGCTTTAAATAAAAAAAAGGATACTTTTTATGCCGATCAAAGGTTCCCTAAGGACTTTCCGTATATCCACGCGGACGAAGTCGTGGGCGGAAGCTAGTACCTCACATATATACGTCTATACTATACATACCTCTATACATTAGTTTTTATACACAGGGATACTGTCTACAAAACGACATGAAAATCATTGCTCTGAGTTGCATATTTCGAGAGTTATTGTTGTTTGAATATGTTGCAGAAAACAACAGGGAGTAGGTTTATTAAACGAAGTGGTCGCTTTTAAATTTTGTGATACGTAGTGTAGTGTAACGTAAAACAGGTGACAGAAACGCGTTTTCTCAGTTCGTGGCTAAACTAAGAATAATAATAGGCTAACTAAACTGAGTGACCTGCGCGTGAGTCAGCGGTGCGTCATGGGCACGCGTGCGCACCGCTGGAAAATGTACGGGGGGGGGGGGGGGGTTTAGGGTTGCGTGTCTATGGTTATGTATTAATAAATATATGACAATGGTAATGTTTTGTGAACTAAAAAATAAATAACAAATAAATAAGTAACATAATTTGGCTAACTTACTTTATTGAAACTGAAAAATACTTTACGTTTCTTCAGCTTTTATAAATGAAAAGATATCACGCTTTGGATTGAGTTTTTTTTATTGAACTGCTGATATGCACACATTGCAGACCAATACAGTTTTTAAGTCTTGTTTTAGTAAAAAAAATATAATGTGCCAGCTGTTATATGTACATCTATCGAGGACGATTATCATTAAAATATTCCAATTAAATAATAATGATTTGCAAAGTTTTAATTCCTGGCATGGCAGCCCTAAGTTTCGTCATGGACTATCACTTGGCATCTATGTTCTTAAGCCGAATATTTTCTAACCTCGTCACCTCCCCGTGTGGATCCCCGATGGTTGTACCATAACATACTCAGAAACCAACCATTATAAACTTTAACTCAATAACAATAAGAACCAACCTCTACCACCATATCTCCCAAAAAGTTCACGCACAGAAAACTGCAAAGTTGTTTTTAATGATAGCTCAAGCGGAACTGAACTTTATTTACAAGGTGTTAAAGTAGTTTGCATTTTTTTTTATAACGGTCATTTAAAAATTACTGTCGTACATATTTTAATGTGACGCATCAATCTCTTCCTATATGAATAGAATATTTAAATTGAAAGGGTTATGGTGATGTTTTTGTACCACGCGTGTGATGTATGGAGTTGAATAGCGCAATGGTGTTTGGGAGTTTGATGACGCAGTTGACTGTGCGATTGCAAATGTTAAGCAAATATCGCAGAGGTCGATTAACGGATGGGTGACCGACTTTTGCTCTTCTGTGAAGACATTGTAAGAAAGAACTAATGGTACTTAAATGATAATAATGAGATCTTTTATTAAAAAAAACCGGTCAAGCAAGAGCGAGTCAGACTCGCGCACCGAGGGTTTCCGTACCATCATAATAAATACACTGCAGAGCTGTAGAATAATAAAATTGTTTTTTTTACAGTAGCAAAGAGTTAATGCAAAGATGACAGAAAATTTACAAGTAAAAAATATAGACACTGAATCTTGGCACCGCAGATGAAATAATGGCGATTTGCTACTTTTCCTTTATTATAAAATCACCAACACAAACTTTTTCACGGGCACTGAAGTGTTAAATCTAATAGGGACTCAAAAATACTAATGACTATTTTTTTTATTTATAACCCTTTCGTTTACACACAAACAATAGGGATGTTGACTAATGAATAAAATAACGAAATACTAATAAAAATCGTAAACATATTAAACTTTTAGAGTAGCTTGTATACCTCTTGGTTTTATATATTGCATATTATTTGTTTTATGACCCTTCAAAGTTGGGTGGACAAGTCCATTTAAAAAGTATAAAATTTATTAAAATAAATAATACCTTTAATTAGTCCGTAAAATGTATAGCAAATTTGTCTAAGAAACTATTTTGATAAACACAATATTTAATATAGCTGCCGAACAAATTTCCTACGCGTTGCATACAAACTAGCACGGCGTGACGTCATAACGTGCAAGCCATTAGTATGGAGCGTTTTTGATCGAGTCCATTTGTGTGCATTTCACACTGTGATATCTCGGGCAGTTTTCATGCTAGCGAATTAATTCTTTTACCAATGTTTCTTTTTTTGAGAGGTAATTTATGTAACATAAAATAAAAAAATAGTCAACATCCCTATTAGTTGGATAATGTGACTGTATAATACACTCAGCAGCCCGAAACGGGAACGCCTAGCAACAGACATACAGACAAAAAAAAACACAATTTACATACGCACTTTTTCCTATCATTATACACAATTAAACATTTCCAGTGTTCTGAATAAAAACAATCAAATCAACACATCTCGATGTTTAGAAAAACCAAAACCTTATACAAACAAAAGTAGTGTAATTACACTTTAACATTAACGGGTTAAAGTTCAAAATTGATAACAGAAATGCATTTTAAGTTTGCGCCAGCGGATAGTTTAACACGCGTCGACAAACTTGCGTATACGCACGGGTCAGTGACCTCCAAAATATGACCTTTCGGGTTAATAGAGCTTAAAACTAAGTTATCTTTCCGCTAAAACTATTTCACTGAGGCTTTGCCTGTGTTTTATGATAATTAGGAGATAAGTACTTTAATCTAAATGACGTATTAATGAATAGAACTGATTTGGAAATATACTTTAACGTAGGTAATTTACGGTTTCACTGACGTGATTACATACAATACAATTACAAATTATCAGATAATAGATTGAAGATGCATCAGATATAGCAATTCAAAATTTCAAATGCACTTTTAAAATTTACTATTCATAATTATGCGCTAATATGAATATGGTATCATGCGTTTTGAGAATTATTATGTCATTTTTTTCGGGTAGTATTTAAACGGGTAACAATAAATTCCCATTTTGGGTATCAAAAATAGCGTACTGAAATACTAAGTGGGCGACGGACTGAGGGCTACTACAAATGTTGAACATTAATGACTTTAAAATACAAATTGAGTAACTAGTTCTTCAGACCAGGCGACGAAATTATTTGGGCGGCAACCTTTTAAAGCTCTAGGTATCTAGATTTTAATTTAGTAACTAAACAGTAACACAAAAATAAAATTCTAACGGAGTAGTGGATAAATTGACCCCAGAAAATTGTAGGCTTTTAATTTATACTTTTTCTCAATTTTAATTTTATCCTAGACTGGTTCCCGTTCCCGTGGGAATATCGGGAAAATAGTACCCTTTGTTTTAATCTAGGCTATCTACTGTTTTCAACCAAATCCGCTCAGTAGTTTTTGCGTTTGCGGGATTGAGGAACAAACAACCAAACTTTCACATTTATAATATTAATAGGATTAGAGCCTCTAATTTTAATAGGTACACCACGTTCGGACTGACCGCTATATTCATTTTAAATATTACAGATAATATCTCAACCATTGCTCCGATTCCAAAGTAAGTAGGTAGCTAAAGCACTCGTGTTATGGAAATTAAAGGGAACGTTGGAACTACAAACACCCAGACCTGCCCTCCTATTACAACCTCTTAAAACTTGTCAGTTTTCTGAATGGATATCAATGCGTCACTTTTATAGCTGCTGTACAGCGAGAAAGAGATGTAAGAGAGCAATTCACAAACCTGGCAAGTTTTTAGAGGTTGATAAAACCCCAATATTGAGCCAATAAAGAAAAGTTCGTTTTTCAAATTGACCCAGCCGGGGATTGAACCCGTTTCAGAGATAGTGACACCTTGAAAACTAGTGCACAAACCACTCGACCACGGAGGTCGTCAGACCTTTATTTGTAAAGAACAGGGGCCTTATTATGACCTCTTATTTCTTGGCAGTTTTCTGACTGTCTATCAATCTATCTCTTTTATTAGCTATACAGCGAGAAAGAGATGTAACTATAGCAATTCATAAACCTGGCAAGTTTTAAGAGGTTGTAATACACACCCATCTGCCTGTATTGCGTAAGATCTGAGTGCGTCACAAAATTAATCGATGGGAACAACTAAAGTTCGTTCATAATATTTAACAAGAGGTTTCGTAATTAAGCTTAAAGTGAAACCTTACCCATTTATCTGAGGCCTTATAACTCTTATAATAGTTGTTAATTACAACCCTTAAACCTTTCTGTGAAAATAATACAGCCAAGTCTCGCTGCGCTAGTTAATTGTAGGTCTATTTAAGTTGCAAATAATGGTTATCATACTTAAGTATTTTTTTATGAAAATGTATAAAGAAAAGAGTGGGGGAAAATATTCACTATTAAAATGAACTTCTTCCAATAATTGTAAATCAGAATGGATTGTAGGCATAACATAAGGTACCTAAAGAGATTTCTCTTCCAAACTGATAATACTTTTATTTATTTTTTTATTTCATTTAAGTATTCAATTACCAACAGAAATCGTATAACGTTGGTTAGTTTAGTAGTATCATAAATCTATAAATAAGATTTTACCCAGGATGAATATAATATGTTAAGATTTATGAGAACTTTTCCAATATATTTATAACATGTCAAGTGACAGACAACAATATAAATTGTCTATTGCTTTTAGCTTGCAATATCGCGGATTGTTTTATACAGTAGTAGTAGTACAGTACGTTTATCAAACGTGGTTTTTATAGTAACTTCCATCGTAGGTACATAGGTACTTACGATATATTTTGAAAAAATAAAAGAAACTTGGCGTGTTCTCTACCTTGCACCAACAACATCGATAATAATCAAAGTTAAAATTAACACACCGGTCAATTAGATAAGAATGAACACTCACTATAATAATTAGTCCAGTTAACTGCCTACGATATTTACCCTACCACGAAATTGTTTCGAAATAACCAAAATCTAGACATAAATTAGACAAGTACCTATTAAATTTCGTCTCTGCCTAATTTCAGCGGAAATGATTGTTTGCAATTTTGTCCCAATTATGTTGATTTCTATTCGAAATTATTTTTTGTCACCTTAATTGTATTATTTTTTGTTAGTTTTAAGCCAAGTAAACGCTTAAAGCAGCTAAAACATAAAATTAATTATATATAGTAAGAAATATGTCGAATTCGGGATTGTCAGAGGGTAACAAACTGACTCATTAGTCAGAATGAGACACTTGCAAATAAAGAATAAGTAAGAATTCTTTGGCTTTGGTGAAAAATATACTTTCTTTGCAACAGTTAGGTCATATACGTTAGTTCGACAATTTACTGCTATAAATGGACGAACTTAATTAGGTACCGAATGAATTCAGCAAAGTTACAATAATTAGCGCAACCGTTGTAAGTGCTTATTTAAGCGGTTAGTTATTTAACAGATAATAAGGGGTAACTATTGTGACAGACAATACAAACAAAAACGTCAACAGTAAGTTTACCTTATAACCAATGGATAGAGTACATATTCGTTTATCGAAGCAAAAAAGTGTAGTTTTTTTACCAATAGGTCAAGGATAGCAGTTTCTTGAAAGTGCGACGAATCCAGAATTTGTTATAAGTTTGATGAAAGTGTATTTCAAGTGATACATTAAGGCCTACTGAATTAATCGATTGATGGATTAGATTCGATAAATTACAGCACTATAATCCCTTAATGTACTTGATTGCATTACTCTATTATGATATATCTATAGGTATAATGACGTATCTACACAGATACACTACCTATACTGTTCATTATTTTTCTCTTATTCTATAACTTAAATTATTGCAATTTTTCTTGCAATTTATTTATCACAACACAACACAAGCTTTTCATTATGTATTTATTTCTATTAATATGTTAGCTACGCTTTCATAGATTGAAATCAATAGGCAATCGTTTGAACAAACTTCAATAAAAACCAAACTCAATAAAACAAATCAAATGAAGCTCAAAACCGAACACATAACCCGCAAGCATTAATTCAGAAAAAACACACCAAAACAGTAAACAGCAAACAATTTTTGACGTATCAACAGTCAAAGGGATACTGCTCAGAATAAATATTTACCCAGCGATATTCACAAACGCACCGCAGTGGAGCAAAAACAGCATGTCTGTCAAAAAAACATCAGGACATTTTAAGTAGACGGTTCTGTAAATGGCAGAAATGGATGATAAAAGAGCCGGCGGCGGGGAAAAGTCGTTATTATGTTTAGACTCGATCTAATAAATAAAAAGGTTGCTGCAAACTTTGAACTCTTTACCGACATAACGCACCCAATTATATACTAAATAAACGAAGGCGCAATTTTACAGTGGGATGTAGACAGACTAACACCCGTTTGGACTAAACTTAAGAATCGTCTAAGCCCCTTACTAATAAAGATTGTATACACAATGTTTACTCTCTGTCAAACTATTTGAGTTTGACATTGAAAAGAAGTGACAAAACACTGTGTGTACAAACTATACATTTGTTATACAATTTTTATTAGTTAGGAAGTAAGTCTTTTCCTAACTACAACTAGTTAGGAAAATAAAGCGATTCTTATGTTTAATGCAAACGGGTATCGATGTTACTTTTATTATTTAACTAAATAATTAGCTGTATATTTCACTATAGCATTTTCGTAAACGAACAACATCCTACTTAATCGGAATCCAACTATTCGAATAATGTGTTTAGAATATGAGAATACTTAAGATCTTTTAAGACTTTATTCTAAATAACATTTTATTTGAATGGTTCTAACTCGACAAATAAAGTTAATGAGTACTATAAACAATCTGGTGTTACTTTGCGGGCCAAATATCTAAAACACCGTGTAATAACCCATCTGTATTCACTTTATGTTATCGTAATTGTGTAAGATATAAATTTTACAAGTCTTTATGATTTATGGTTAAATTAAATAAAAAGCACTACTTCTATTATAATGATAGGTGCTCTGAAATTATTATATTATTTAAAAAACAAATACCTAGTATGTTATCTTCATAAACTATACTTTAATTTTAACATAAAAATAATTTGCATATTGTTTAAAGTACAGTAGCCAGTAATAATGACGGGAATAGCAGCCGTGTAATTGGAAAAGTACTTAGAAAGTAGAAAAAAATAATATTATCCGAGCAGCTGTGGGCCATGTGTCAGTACGTACAATTTGCTATCAGGAATCGAACCTGGGGCGGCAGATGTTAGAACGTGTAATAGATAACCACTTAATGCACTAACGCATCGATCTCTAGGGCTATTGATTATCCAGGCACTTACATATTTATAGGTTTCAAATGGCTTGGTGGAATTGTGAGAGATATGCGACTTTTACTTTAATGAATGGGTTGCCAAAACCAAGATACCAATTTGAAGAAATCCATCGTAACATTTTTGTCATACCACGTTTATCTTGTAATGTGTAATTAAATTAGCCGTTTGTTACACCCGTACCTCGTGATCGTGCCAATCCTAGTAGGGGCATTATTGTTACTTTCATAATATCACTACATTTATAAAACAAAGTCACTCGCCACGTCTGTCTGTTCGCGATAAACTCAAAAACTACCGAACGGATTTTCATGTGGTTTTCACCAGTAGATAGAGTGATTCCTGAGGAAGGTACTGATGTTTTATGTAAATTGGAAATATTATGCCGATAAATGTTGAAGTAGTCGGCAAAATTTAAACCGTCTGGGAGCTTGCATTGAAAACGCTGCATAAACCTTTTGAGCTATAACAAAATAATGTAAGATGGAATTGTTCCTCTTTTATAGATCTAAAAAAAGTCCGCAATGGCATATAATCTATCTTTTAAGAATAAAATTGTTCACGTATATTTTGGAAAGCTATTGAAGGATACAGTATTAATCCTTATCAACGTTAGTTATCCTACGCTATTTTATATTTATATTTTACGCACATTATATTAAACTTTTACACCATTGCATTTAAATTAATATCTTAGGAGTTGTAGCAAAAAAATACGCGCGCGAAAATAAATTCAAGCGCGGTTCTTACACCGATGACGGGCGGGACTCGAACGAACGGGATGAAACAGACTTTTGGAGATTGGAGGTGACGACTGTAAGGTGCTTGTTTTAGTTTTGGGTGTTGTTGGAAGGTCGCATTTGCCAAAAAAAGGAAGGAACCGAAGCGAAGTGAGGGCGGGTCGCTAGTTATTAATAATATTAACTGTCTTGATTTTAAATCTCTGTTATCATTATCCATTGGCATTAAATTTGATACATAATTAAAACTATTTATAATTTATTTTATAAAGACTAACAATTATTAGTTCTGCATCAAATTAAAACTGATAAATAGTTAATTGCCTTTCATGTCATGCAAATGTTGTCACAGCACATCTGCTGCGTTTGACGTGTGACGGCATTATCTCCAATAATACTAAAACGTCCTATATTCACATAATTATGTCAACGACATGCGTAAAAAAGATAGCTAAAAGAGCCATAAACTTGACAATTACCGCGTTATTATGTATGGATATTAGACAGCTTGGCAACTCATTCAAATTCATTATAAAAAAACGTTAAGTCTTACCCTTATGCTAAGTATAAATAGTACGATTATACAGGGTTATTTGTAAAACAACAACAGTACATTACTAATATCACAAACAACAATGTTTGTTCAACGACTTTCCAAAAAAGAAAAATATTATAATATTATAATAAAAGCAATTTTGACTTTGACTTTTGATTGGTAATTTTAACGAGTGACACAGAATATATAATTGCGAGTGATGATTAAGTTCTTGAAGCTGGAGCTTTCTTTAAGTGATTACTTAACTTATTTATAATATGGCGTTTACTTTTAAGTGACAAGTCTGTTATAAAACGGGACAAGAAAATAACGAAATAAACTACTTTAAACTAAATAACAAAATTAAACTATCAAGAAAGGCCGTAAAGTGCAGTTTATACGCAATAAACTTTTATTTCAACGAATACTGCGCTATAAAATATAGCATAAAGTATAACATTTTCAATTAGCCACCTGAATTTAAGACTAACCTTCAAGTGACGGAATCACTTTAGCAACTTGCAGGTACTAGCTTAGTGTAGGTAGTAGTTTAAGTAATGTCATACATACTTGCTCTGTGTACTATGAACCAACAAGCCTTAAAATGTTTATTGTCGTAGTTATTACTATTATATATTATGTGGTTATACCAACGCGAACGTCCTACGAAAAGTCGGTCCTACAAATAAATCTAGAAGTAGAAATCTACGATTTATCGATCGTTGTTCTACAAAATATCAGTTATGCAACGTTTTACAAAATAACCCCTAATGCCAAATAAGGTAAATAGATAGGGTCCATCAAACTGAACAACTTTTACTTTGGGACCTACTCTGAAATCTCGAATTAAATCAGCTGTTTCACACATTTTGATATTTTCGTTATTATTTTTTGTATGAAACAGCTGTTTTCTGAGTTGGTCCCATAGTAAAAGTTGTTCAGTTTGATGGTCCCTATCTACCATATTCGGCATTTATTAGGGGCTTCGATCAAGAATATCCTAGATAACGCTTCACAAACTAAAACAGTACGCAAAAATAGCACCTCAAATAGCGTCCCACTTACAAACTTGGCGCTTATTTTGTACATAATCTCCTCTTATTTTGTACGAACTCACATTTTATATCACTCATTTTGTTCAAAACAAATTTATTTTGTACAAAAACACACCTTTTATCACTTACTTTGTGCAAAATAAGCGCCCAGTTTGTAAGTGGGACGATATTTGAGGTGCCATTTTTGAGACTCTGACCGGACATCTGGGATATTCTTGATCGAAGATTAGGGGTTATTTTGTAACACGCTGTATACGCTAAAGAAAGCACTTTCTTTGATGGCAAGCCCAAAAGCGTGTGTGCGGTAACCAAGTGGCTTATTCCATACGTAGTGGCACTTACTTCACTCAGGATCCAATTGGGTCGAACAGCTGACGGCCGATCACCTGGGCCAGGTGGTTGCGCGACAAGTGCAACTAAAGGACAGTGGGCATTTAGCGTTTGTACTGTAGACATTTGCAAATTTTAATCATACTTCAAGATGTGATACTTTCTTTGCTGCTGATTTATAATAAAAATTGCTTTAACTAACTTTGTAATCGAAGTAATGTATGTATGTGCCTTATTTTTTATTACCTATCTGTTACCGATGTCGGTAACCTCGACACTGTATGTTAACGTCAAGCGGGAACGAATTGAAACACCTTCTTGAATCACTTTGAATGCTCGTATATTGTGGTTACAAAGAAAAAATGGGTGTGCGAGCTTACAAATCGCCCTGCGTCCGCGCACCCTGAGGTAGTCTGTTGCATGATTGCAACTGGTACACTAATACACAAACTTACAATATCTAATTAAGTTGGGTACTTGATAAATCTACATTTATTTCTACCCTACGTTACAACGAGTTTGTTAACGGTGGTAGGGAGTGCGCTTCCCCCACTCCGCGCTCGCAACCAACTTGGCAGCGGTGTGAGAGGGACAGCGAAACCCCTACTCCTCTCTCTTTATGAGACTACCTACCTCATTTATTATTTAGGTACCTTTCAGTATTTACATTTTGTCTTTAGGTATTTAGGCACCTCATTACCTTTAATCAGAGACCTATACAAGAGGCCTTTATTTTACATAGTCTTACCTCTTAGTACCTCGTCAAAACCTTAGGGCTTATAGGACAAAGGCTGGCGTTTGACCTAGACACATTTCAGGTCGAAACTACCACCTCCTGGACCTATAGTACCTGGCCCATACCTCAAAACCTTTACCGGGTAATGCAATTGAAACAACAAGACTTTAAATCATTTAATGCATAGGATACCTAAATACCTAAACAATACCTATTTGAGCTAAAACCTAAATATCTCACAAACTATAAAACTTACAGCTACGCTAAATATTTCATTTTACAGCACTTTTCATAAGCTACATTTTAAAATCAAATAGAACGTTACACATTAATAAACTTCAAAGTAATTACAAACACAAACTAATCAACTCAAATAGTTATAACAAGCTATTGCTTATGAACAAGGTACTTACATGAATATTCACAAACACAATTTTCACCACTAGGTCGCACTTAGTGTCCACTAAACTGTCTTTTTGTTAATCACTTTTTCACTGAATTAAGCTGTCCGCAACAGTCTCCCCCCGGTGCAGCACTCGCGGCACCTTCTTCTTCAGTAGGGAGGACAGCCAATCTCGTTGTCGGGCGACGAAAAACTCCTCCTCTTGTCTTAACATCAGCGTTGCGAATCTCGCCGTCTGGTCCCGGATGCACCGCCGTCACGACGCCTCGCGGCCACACATTGCGAGGCAGGCTGGAGTCGACGATGATGACGACGTCACCGGGCTTAAGTGAGCGGCCCGTGACGTCACGCGCGCCCCCGCGCGGAATGAGCTCGGGCAGGTACTCGCGCACCCAGCGGCGCCAGTACTCGTCGGCCAGCGCCTGCGCAGCACGCCACAGCTTACGCGAAGCTGGCTCGCACGGCCCAGTGAGTGGCAGGCCGCGCGAACCGCCCAGCAGGAAGTGATTTGGGGTGAGCGCCTCTGGATCTTCTTCGCTGACTGGTACGTGGGTTAGCGGGCGAGCGTTTATGGTGTGCTCTACCTCCGCTAACAGCGTCGCTAGTACCTCTTCTCGCGGCGACTTCTCGTTCAGTGTGACTCGTAGCGCACTTTTGACTGAGCGCACGAGCCTCTCCCATGCGCCCCCTTGATGTGGTGCCCCCGGCGCTATGTAGCGCCAGTCCATACGCTCTGATAGTGCGTAATCACGTAGAGCCGGTTCCCATTCTTCTATCGCACGACGCAACTCTACGTCGGCGCCTCTGAAGTTTGTTGCATTGTCTGAATACATAAGACGCGGCCACCCGCGGCGCGCGCCCATTCTTCTTAAAGCCATGATTGCCGAGTCTGTCGATAGCGACGCCACCAACTCTATATGTATCGCTCTTGTTGTGAGACACGTAAATAATGCGCCCCACCGTTTTTCATGCCGCCGTCCCACCGTCACGGTTATTGGTCCGAAATAGTCCAATCCACAGTTTGTAAAGGCTCTTGTATATGGTTGTAATCTTGCCTTAGGTAAATCTCCGTGCACTGGAACCACAGGGCGGGCCTTTCGTACACGACAAAACACGCATTTGCTAGCCACTGTACGTATCGTCGGTCTCAATCGTAGTATCCAGTATTTGGCTCTGACTTCGTTCACAACGCGCTCATTGTGCGCGTGGTGGGCGCGACGGTGCTCGCGATATAGCAGCAGCCGCGCATACGGGTGCCTGCCGTCCAGTACTACGGGGTGAGTAGCGGGGGCAGACACACCCGCTGCCCTTATTCGTCCCCTGGCACGCAGCACACCTTGTTCGTCCAAATACGGATCCAGTTTTCGTAGCCGGCTTCCCACTCTGAGGTTTCGCTTTGCAGTGATTCGTTCTATATCTTCAGCGAAACATTGGCGTTGCGACTCTCGTTGCAATCTCATCTCAGCCTCTTCTATGAGCTCTACATTCATCGTAGCGGCACGGTCACGACATTTGCGTACGAATAGTAATACTCTCGCCATCGCTCTCACCAAGCGTTCATATGAGGAAAAACGCTCGGCTCGGGGCATACTATCGTTTGCTTCTCCCATTGTCGTGAGCACTGTCTCTACCGTGTCTTCTTCCGTTACGATTTCACATGTGGGCCATAAAGCCTCATCTTCATATAAAAAATCAGGTCCTTTAAACCATCTGTCATTACACGTCTTCATCTCTACATTTGGGCGCGTTGCGTCGTCCGCCACATTCAGCGCTGTCGGAACCCATCTCCATTGGCTAGCGTCCGTAGTCTCGGCTATCTCTCCTAAGCGGTGCGCCACGTATGGTGTGTAGCGCACGCTATCATTACGTATCCAATGCCACACGGTACGCGAATCCGTCCAATATACAGTTTTCTCGGGTTCCCAGCCTTGCTGTCTCTTGATAGAGCTTGCCAGACGCGTCCCTATCAGGCTCGCTTGTAACTCCAACCTTGGTACGGAGAGTGGTTTCATTGGCGCTACCCGTGCTTTAGCGGCCGCTAGTGTCACTTCTATTTCACCATCTTCATTCTTGACGCGCCAGTAAGCCGCGGTCGCGTAAGCAACTTCACTTGCGTCACAAAATATATGTAGTTCTCGGCTTGGCTCTCCCCCCGTTCGAGCGTAGAGACGTGGTAATCTTAGTGTTCGTAGCTTTTCTATGTCTTTTAGCCATTGAATTATCTCTTCGGCCTCCGGCCCTGGTAGAGCCTCGTCCCACTCTACATTTAGTTTCCAAATGTTTTGTAACACAATCTTCGCTCGTATGGTGTAGTAACTTAGTAAGCCCAACGGATCGAAAACCGACATTACTGCACTCAGCGCTTCTCTTTTTGTCGGCGGTCTCGCTAACGTCTTCACTTCGGCCGGTACCCTTGCAAGCGTCGTATTGAACCCCAGTGTGTCGGTCGCCGCATCCCATAGTAGCCCCAGCGTGCGACCACAGTCATCTAGGTTGGATCCCAGTTGCTTGGGCGATGACGTAGCACGGCTCTCTAATGGCAGCTCAGCTAAGACTCTAGCTTCGTTTGAGTTGAAGCTTGTCAGCTTGAATCCTGCTCGCCTGTGCACTTCAATCACTTGCTTCATCGTAGTAATCGCCCGTTCCTTATCATCGAAACTGTCCACCCAGTCATCCATATAATGATTGTTCGTTATCGCTTGACATGCTAGCGGGTACTCATCGGCGCTCTCTCTCGCGTTCCAGTCGCGCACACTATGTGCTAAGAATGGCGAACTCTTTGCCCCAAATATCATTGACGTCATTTTATATTTTCGTGGCGGCCCGTCTCTATCACCGCCTCTCCATAAAAACATCTGTGCCGGTTGGTCTATAGGCGCAATTTTCACTTGTAAAAACATCTCTTGAATGTCGGCTGTTATTGCTATCCTTTTCTCACGGAACCGCAAAAGCAACCCATTTAAATCTTGTAATAAATCGGGCCCCTCTAAAAGCTCATCATTGAGGCAAACATCATTGGCTTTTGCTGCCGCGTCGAAAACCAATCTTATCTTTCCCGGCTTGTTCACGTTGGTGACCGCGAAGTGAGGCAGGTACCATGCTCGTGGATCGTCTGTCTCTTTCCCACTACACTGCTCCGCGTAGCCTTTCGTGAATAAATTTTCTATCTGTGTTGTATAAGCTTTTTCAAAGTCGCTTGACCGATCCATCTTGCGTTCTATAGATTTCAAGCGCTTCACAGCATTATAATAACTGGGCGGTAGCGTGACGTCATCTCTCTTCCATGGTAATCGTACTTCGCACTGGCCGCCGACTCGCTTTATACTCTCATCGAACGCTTTCACCGCTTTAACTTCCATTGGGTTTTCGCGTTCCCTCCTAGCGATACCGAGTGCGTCTATTTCAAAGTAACGTTTCACCATGTCTTGTAATTCAACCTCGGGTGTGATGAGCTCCGTCTTGTAAACGTTAGACGCGCCCTCTAGCGCCGTAATTCGAGGCGCCGTTCCATGTATGACCCACCCTAGCTTCGTGAGCGACGCTACCGGTTGTCTTCTGTTGCCCATTAACAACTTTCGTGACACAATCAAATGCCAATTATCGGCCCCGATCAGTAAACGTGGTTTCACTCTGTCATAACACACGTCACTAGCCGCTAATCTTCTTAAGTGTGCGTACTGTAAGCAATCTTCACTAACTGTTTGATGATTGAGCGTCAAACTTGTCATCGTTTTGGCGCGAACATGATGGGTGCTTTCATCTCTTGCTACTAACACTAGGTTTACGTCTTCACTGTTCGCTACGCTCCCTTGCGCATTTATACTACATATGCTCAATTCGCTTACAGGCCCTTTCGCACCTATTTCGTCCGCCAGGTCATGATCAACGATCGTCACTGTCGAACCCTCGTCCAGCAGCGCGTATGTCTGTACGGCGCCGCCGGGTCCTTTTACTGTCACTGGACACACCTTTAACATGACTTTCGCCGCGACGTTGGCCCTATTAATCGTGGCGATCGTCTCAGTCTGCGACTCTCGCACCAACGTCTCTTCATTACTGGCGGCACGGTCCTTATGCAACGTAGCGTGGTGACGCGCATTACAGTTGTTCACCCCGCATAGTTTGTGTGTACAGCGGAACCTCCGGTGCTTATTGTTCACACACCGAAAGCACACTCCATTGTTTCTTGCCCACTGCCATCTCTCATCTACCGTCATGGCTTTGTACTTAGTACAGTGGGGTACTTCATGATCGTTTCCACATAGTAAACACGGCGCAGGCGGCGTCTCTTTCTGGCCCAAAGTGTATATTCTTGCTACATTTTTCTTCTTATCGGTGCGTTTCTCGCTACGGTTTTTTACAGCGACGTTCTCTCTTTGCTGTGACGTAGTCGGTACGTATGCAAAACGCAGCGCGCAGTCGGCCTCTTTCATGAGAAATCGAGATAAAATAATTATGTCAGGTTCACTCGATTCATTCTTCTCGGCGTAGGCGACCCAGTTCGATAACAAATGCGGGCTGAGCTTCTTTATCACCTCTCGAACCAATAGCGGATTTCGTAGGTACCCTCGGTCATCAACCGCTTGAATAACGCAAACTATATTTTGCAATTTCACAGCGAGGGCATTCAACTCGGCAGCACTCGTACCTGAACGCGGTAAGCTTTTCAAATCTTCGAGCGCTCTATCTATAAGCACTTCAGGGCGGCCGTAGCATTGTTCTAATGTGGTCATGATACGATCGGGGTCGGTCGCACTCCATAATAGCGCCGACACACTCTCTTTCGCCTCCCCTTTCAAGCTCACGCGTAATCTTGCTAGATTTTCCTCTGCAGTGAACTTGTATAATCGTGTGGAATCACGCACTGCGGCCTTGAATAACAACCATTCATTCGGTGAACCACTAAACACGGGCAACTCTTGCGCGTACCGCGGCATCGGTCGTCTAGTTAGAACCCTGTCCAATGTTTCAGCGAGGTTTTCCACCCCGTAGCCCTTTTTCGTATCGACTACGGGCCTCGCGTCAGTCTCCATTGGATTTACACAAAAAGTTCGGTTTTTATCCATTTCTAAGGCACGCGCCTCATTGCGCTTCATATCCCTGTCTCTGTCTTGCACGATAACGGGAGCGATATCTCTGTCTCTGTCTTGTGAAACGACAGGGACGATATCTCTGTCTCTCTCTAAATTTTCATCTACCCGACACCGAGGATCGGCTGTGGTATCCAACCATTCTTTCAGCCTCTCTGGAACGCTCTCGGCGGGTAAGCTCGCACGGGTTTCTTCTTCCAAAATAGTATCCATTTCAACTTGTAACCTTTGTTGAATTAATTCACGTTCTAGTTCCATTTCTTTTCTCTTAATCTCGGCCAACTGTTCCGCGGCCCGAAGTTGCGCCTGCCGGACGCGCGCAGCGACACTCGATGAACACACTGACGGCGGGTTACGTCTCAAAGCCTCAGTGTCGGTGGCGGCGGCGGCGGCGGCGTTGCCATCGTCAACTTCCTTGGTGGGCGGCGGCGGTAACGGTCTCTCTGTACCACTTTCTGTGGCCTCTTCTTGCATCGTGGCTGTAGTCAATAACGGTGGTGGTGGCGGTGGCTGTGGCGCGATCGTCGAAGGTGACGCCGGTGGCTCTTCATGTGTGATTGCCCCCCTCTTCTTCCCTCCAGACTGGCTTCTTGTGATTGGCATCTTCTTCTTTCTTGACGCCCTACTATACCCTACTCCTAACAATCCCGCCCGGGCACACTACCGCGGGGAGCCCAGGTGAGGATGGAGGTTGAAGCAGGAGTGGAAGGGAGGAATTACCCGGCAGAGGGGGTGTGCAACTCCGAGGTGCTCGGCCACCGGGAGGAACGCCCGGCAGCTTCGGCAGTGCCTACAGTCCGGCCCTCAGTGCGACACAACCCGTACCGGCGTAATCGGACAATTTCAGCTGCCTTGAAAAAGGCGGCTGGCAGCCGTGTCCGTTAGACTGCACCGCCTTGAACGGCGTTACTCACACTAACCACACTTGGCACCGTAAGGGTGTGGCAGTGTGAGCCGCGGTCCACCCGCGTATTGGCAACTAGTTACTGTGATTCTTCTTTTCTTCAGTGATGCTTCGCTTCTTCTAGCTTGACGCGCAGATTCTTCCTGTCCGCCGCTCTGCAGGATCACGCAGTAGATTCTTCTTATCCGCGCTGAGGATCACGAAGCAGCAGATTCTTCTTATCCGCGCTCTGAAGGACCACGAAGCAGCAGATTCTTCTTATCCGGCTCGAAGGACCACGAAGCACTGTTACCGATGTCGGTAACCTCGACACTGTATGTTAACGTCAAGCGGGAACGAATTGAAACACCTTCTTGAATCACTTTGAATGCTCGTATATTGTGGTTACAAAGAAAAAATGGGTGTGCGAGCTTACAAATCGCCCTGCGTCCGCGCACCCTGAGGTAGTCTGTTGCATGATTGCAACTGGTACACTAATACACAAACTTACAATATCTAATTAAGTTGGGTACTTGATAAATCTACATTTATTTCTACCCTACGTTACAACGAGTTTGTTAACGGTGGTAGGGAGTGCGCTTCCCCCACTCCGCGCTCGCAACCAACTTGGCAGCGGTGTGAGAGGGACAGCGAAACCCCTACTCCTCTCTCTTTATGAGACTACCTACCTCATTTATTATTTAGGTACCTTTCAGTATTTACATTTTGTCTTTAGGTATTTAGGCACCTCATTACCTTTAATCAGAGACCTATACAAGAGGCCTTTATTTTACATAGTCTTACCTCTTAGTACCTCGTCAAAACCTTAGGGCTTATAGGACAAAGGCTGGCGTTTGACCTAGACACATTTCAGGTCGAAACTACCACCTCCTGGACCTATAGTACCTGGCCCATACCTCAAAACCTTTACCGGGTAATGCAATTGAAACAACAAGACTTTAAATCATTTAATGCATAGGATACCTAAATACCTAAACAATACCTATTTGAGCTAAAACCTAAATATCTCACAAACTATAAAACTTACAGCTACGCTAAATATTTCATTTTACAGCACTTTTCATAAGCTACATTTTAAAATCAAATAGAACGTTACACATTAATAAACTTCAAAGTAATTACAAACACAAACTAATCAACTCAAATAGTTATAACAAGCTATTGCTTATGAACAAGGTACTTACATGAATATTCACAAACACAATTTTCACCACTAGGTCGCACTTAGTGTCCACTAAACTGTCTTTTTGTTAATCACTTTTTCACTGAATTAAGCTGTCCGCAACACTATCATTAATCTGGACTAGAAATACGACTTATCTTTTTTTTTATTTTTATTATAAATTAACTTGGTCAAACTCACAACATCTAAAACATACCTAAGGTTTAGACCTAGGTCTATCTATTTGATTGTTTACGATCTTATTCGTATAAATATTTAATATACGAATTCCTATTATGCTTTACCGTAATTTTAACAACCACAACGCAATATTAATTTTCAAATGATTAAAATCATAATTTACAACTAGGCTTAAAACGCAACAATTGAACAAAACAAACGACTACATTGGCAAACATAATAAACTAGAATATTCGATAGTAAATTTTATACTTTATGGTGTTCCAACAAAACTGGGAATAATTTATTGGGCATTTTTATTTCACGTTCCCCATTGGAACCACCTTTGGGATTCTTGACAAAGCTCATTCATGCATCCACGAGGCCGCATCTCCCCTATCCGTCATGCGTATACAATAGTTTACATTATTTAGTGATGTATTGATTACATCGATAAAAATACTTTTGTACTTATACGCAATAGGTATATTATCATAAACCTTTCTGGATGATGGAAGAACGATGCCGCATTTAAAAACCAACCTTAAGGTGTAAAATTACCATCTTTATAAGAATCCTATTTGCCGACAAAACTCATATATTATACAGTTTAATAAGTTATTGTGAAGTAGGTACGGAGTATGGACAGTACACCGAGTAGCTCGTTGGCGATGGCGCAGTGTTTTAGCGCCTGGCTCTATATTGGTAATCAAAAATGTATTATCTCAAGTTGTTAACACCTACTAATTTGCATTGGTCCTGCCTGAAAGGTTATGGCCCATCCTCCTTATCCACCCATAAGAAAGGCCTGTGCCTCAGCAGTGGTGACAATCAAAATAACTGATATCGACCGAAGAAGGTACTTGGGATAGATACATTAGTAATGAAAAAATCTGTAGTCTGTGTTTTACCAATATTAAATATGAATCTTTTACATAGATATAATGGTTCCTCAGTCAACCATCCAATATAGCTTACTTTCGATAAGCTTATCGTACACACAACCCTATTCATCCTTCCCTTCACGGTCGGCATTCACAAATTTCGTCAAACTGGTACGTCAGCTGACAGAAAGTAATTAAAAAAATATATGAATGGGTCCTCTGGCGCTCCGTAGTATTTTAACGGCGGCCTGGCATCTGGTGTGTGAAACAGCTGATTTTGACATTTGCTACAATGAAAGAAGCTGTTGATGCTATCGAGATTCGGCGAATTTTAACGGGAAAGCACAGTTTTGTAGTACCATTGTAAACATTTTTTATTTATACGTTGCTAATCTAATAAGGAATGATTATATCGCTAAAAACCCTGGCAACCTTAAAACATTAAACTCAACATATTTTTGGTACGAATATTAGAAAACTTGGTAATAAATAATTACTATTACTACAGACATTTAAATGCATATGTGCTTAGTAATAGTAATATTTAAATCCTTTACATATTAGCGATGAAAGAATATTTTGAATCAAAAGTCAGTTTTAGAATAGGGTGACTGTGCGTGCTGTCACTTTTTCGTTAAGAGAAAGATTGTTTTAAATCAGGTTTTTAGTCCACTTTTCGGTTATGGTGGAAAGAGTTATATTTGATAAACTATTGATGATGAAACCGTTGATGTTAAAAACACTATTGTTAAAGTTAAAAACGCACTTGTAAAAATGAAAAATCTAAAGGAAAGCAGTGAATCTGAACCATCAGCTGGGCTATAAGCTCATTAAGGTGGTATTTGTGAATGCAAAAAGCTGATCGTATTATTCGTGTTTACTGAGAGCACGCAATTCTTCCTGATTCAATACAATAATGGCCGGCATTAGGGCGGAGGCAATTAGCCAAAAATTCGATGAGTGTTTTTTAATAATTCGAAAATCTTGGTTGTGGCCATGAAAATGTGTACCTACATTGTTTTTAATTGTTTTCGAATATTCTTTCAATCAATCGCCACCTAGGTCACCATTAATCAGTCAAAATTATGAATAGGTCTTACTTTGTATAATTATTTTAAGAGCATTTTCTTTAAGAGATGACCGTTGATGCTAAAATGGTTTTAGAAATTGTTTTTTTTTATATTTCAAACTCGAAACTCGAAACTTCACGACTTGTGCCGATGATATTTCGTTACTATAGTGAGTGATTTTAGTTTTCCTCAATAATCTTTTTAATTTCTTAAAAGTAAGTACCTACTTGATTAAAAAATCTCTAAATCCCCAAAGTACGTAAAGTGTATTTTTACATGGTGTTTGTTATTAGCCTTATAAAGCCGAAAATATGGTAGTATAATTATTATATCTACCATATCCAAACTGAACCACTTTTACTATGGGACCAACTCTGAAAAAAAAATCTGCTGTTTCATACATATTGATATTTTCGTTATTAATTTTTTGTATGAAACAGCTCATTTTTTTCGTGATTTCAGAGTTGGTCCCATAGTAAAAGTTGTTTAGTTTGATGGTCCCTATCTACCATATTAAATAAATAAATAATTTATTCAACCAAAACAATACATTACATTTTTACTTTACATTATATACAAAGATTTTTACAGTTAAAAACAAAATAACTCCAACTCCTAAACTAGGACGAATCCTGTATCTTAAGAGTTGGTGATTCCTCCTTAGCATTATCTATAAAAACATTGTAAAGCGCAAGTAAAGCGTTAAAAAAACGTAAGTATTATTATTAGGTTACAAGACTAAAATGTGTGTGTGTGTGTGTGTGTGGTGTAATGAGTGTGTTATTGGGCGGTTTTCCACTTACCGGCACGGCGACGGGACGGCGACGGCGACGGCCCGGCGACGGCGACGGCCCGGCGACGGGCCGGCGCTCCGTTTTTCCACTAGACGGCGACGGCACGGCGACGGCGACGGCGCGGGCTACGCTCAGTACAGACACGCACGCCAATTTTACAAGACTTAAAAATGTCCTCGTCTAGTCGTCGTACTATTTATTTGCTCTACCTTTTACATTTAAGGAGAAAATATCTACAACGTAGAAAAGTAAATTTTTGGGTCGATCCACTTATTAAAGTTAGGTATTTAAAGGGTTCTTACTATACTTTATTTGATAAACTAAAAATGAACAATAAGCAATTCTTTAACTATTTTCGAATGACTCAAGAAACATTTAATTATCTGTTGGAGAATTTATGTGAAACAATCCCAAAGAAGGATACTAAATTTTTTCAAAAACAGTTTTCGACTGAACGCACCGATCGAAAAACAGTTTATCCACTAACGCCATCTGTGCAATCAGTTGAATTTGAATATTACGTATGCCATACCGTAGAGTTTGCCAAAACTGTGTTGGTATGGCTTATGCAGCGAATAGAATAGATGGCGCTAGCACAATAAAGAAAAAAAGATATCGAAAAAACTGTAAATCTACAGTTGAAACTATATAATTATTACCAATTTTTATTATATTTGGAATTTATCAATTAACCTAACTATTACAATAATGTACCTACGTACAAATGACTTTTATGTTGTGGTATAAATAATAAGAATATCTTATAATATGCTGTAAGTATAAAAAAATTAAATATGGTAATTTGTAATTTATATCACTTAAAAAACAATATCAAACTTATGTTTGTAGTTCATTTCAAACAAAATAAGTGCATACGACCTCAAATGTAAGCTTGTCAACAATAAGGTTGCGTTCGCGACTGTACAGGCTGAACCCTGCCCCGCGCGCGCACACACGCACGCACACGGCTACGTACGTATACAAAACACACACAGATTTGCCGGCCGGCGGCGGCATCGGTGGGGGTCAACGGGCCGGGCCGTCGCCGTCCCGTCGCCGTGCCGGTAAGTGGAAAAGCGTGCCATATAAACTCATACATTTATGCTGCCACGGCAGCCGTCGCCGGGCCGTCGCCGTCGCCGTCCCGTCGCCGTGCCGGTAAGTGGAAAACCGCCCATTTGATTAAACTTTCGGTCTCGTCGTAATTAAGGGATAGAAGATATTCATGCACTGATTTTTTTAATTTGTACTTAGTAAGTGAGTATATTCGTTTAATCTTGTGAACTCTTTTATAAAGTTATGAACTAAGAGCATTATATTGGTATTTAGCCCAAGTTGTACGACAACTAACCTGTGGGCAAACAAGAAACGTAACATTATCGAGAGGCAACGAAGAATGTTTACGGAGGATCATTCGCAAAATAGCCAACTGCCTAACTGTGAGAACCTCACTCTCCGCATACAGTTTCACGGTTGGATAGATCCTAGGCTTAAATAGTAAGACCTTGAGGACAGCTCGCTGAGCACGCTCCAGTTTTAATATGGATGTTTTGTTAGTCCCTGCCCAGACAGAAATGCAGTAGGATAGTACAGACTGGCATAATCCAAAAAATACTCGGCTTTATAAGGCTATTACCATATACCCTAGTTAAGTTAACGTATACCTACTAAATTATAAAAAACCGGTCAAGCAAGAGCGAGTCGGACTCGCGCATCGAGGGTTTTCGTACCATCATAATAAATACACTGCAGAGCCTGCTGTAGAATAATAAAATTATTATTGCAGTATTAGGTCAGCACCATCTCTTGGCCGATAGTGGAACTATTTTTTTTCTTAGTCCAGCGCCATCTCTTGACCGTTAGTGGAACTAAATAAATTTTTCTTGGGTCAGGGCCATCAGTCTGTTGACTGGTAGAGGAACTAATTAATTTTTTGTTGTTTTTTGAATTTCTAAAAAAGTGTGTTATATTGAGACATCGTTTTATTTTTCCGGTAATCTTTACATAAACTATTCAGATTTTTCTCTTTGCAAACTTCTGAGATAAGGGGGAGGAACAGTATTTTTTTTACTTTTTTCATCATACGTCGAAAACTATGCAGCTTAAAAAAAACGTTTTAAAATGTACAAGCAGCGCTCTTTCATAATGATACCCCACATGCCCTAGTCGCCCCACTTATAATTTTTAAGACCCCTTTTCAGTCCTGTTGTAAAAAAAATGTTTATTTTTTTATTTCTTTCTTATTTGCAAAATAGTTGGACAAACGTCATCTTTCACTATTCTAAATTTCAAGTTGCTACCAAGAGTAGTTCTCGAGATATCCAGCTGTGACAGACAGACAGACAGACTGAGTCACACCTTAAGGGTTCCTTTTTACCATTAGGTACAGAACCCTAAAAGATCTCTAAATTCACAAAGTATATTTTAAGGAATCGCCATTTCGCTAGCCCCGCAAGTAATATTCTTTCGGAAATTATTTTATCTGGATTGCCACTTGTGTCTGAGTAGGCGCTTTCAATTTCCCTCCTCTTCCACCATTTTACTTTTATAAGACGTAAATTCTATGATTCCTACGATCGGCCCCTTTGTAAGCTTTCATCTTGTACATTTGTTAATTGTGAGTGAATGTATTTCAGATTTTTATCTCCATAAACAGCGATTGCTTTATGGACTTTTTGAAAGGATTTTCTTTTAAATTCTTAACATTTTTTATCTCTGTAATATTAGAGTGATCAAATGAAGGGTACAAGGGGATGTCTTTTTTGTATAGGCATTTAGGCATCATTTGAAAGTCCTTCGAAAATAGTTTCGCTTTCATCAGAATACCTAAACGCAAAAACGATTTTCGTCTCCAAGTAATTATTAGCTGTTAAAATTTGAGTGACAGGCTAAAAACGATGAATGTTTTTTTTAATAACGGTGAAAAACTCCAAAAAAATAAGAAAGATGAATTAATTTTCTCGAAATAAGGAAAAATTGACAATTATCATTTTTCTTAAAACTTCAAACTTTAGTGTATGTACGTGGCCAGTATCCATACCGACCCTGCAGGCTTACGCAACAGCACCATCGCGATCGTTTCGTGATCGTCAATTTGACATTACAACGTTAACGACGACCACGGCTTTACAATACATGAGTGTCGTTATTTCTTTATTTCTATCGTTATTTCACATGCTAGTGCCCGTGTGCGTGGTTCTAAAAAATATCATAGTTTCGTTTATGGTTCATGTAGGGTAACCACGTAAGTGGCACTCAGAGTACCTATATTTATTAGTCTTTGAAAATAGGTCCTCGGCTATTTTTCTTTTCGAATAATTTGCATAAAGATCAAAAATGTTCTCCTCTTTGCGTTCAATATTTATTTCTCACTAAGTATATCGCAATACCTATAAAGTGTTTTTGAGCTAACAAATTACGAAATACTCTATATAATCTGAAAAAATAAGTGTTATAGGTATATAAGTCGTTTTACACATTTTAATTAAAATGTGTAGGAAAACTTTCCATTCGATACTTCTTATAAAAAAATAATACTCGCTTAAAATTTAAAGTATTGTATTTTTCATAGTCACCCTATATTTTTGACTTACAAGATTACTCTAACTCTATGGTTATGACATAGCCAAGACAAAACACACCATTCACGCAACGACATAAAGAGCTACAACCAAAGGGATTGTCGTAAACTTTAATCTTTAAGCCGAAACAATGCAAATATTGTTTTAAATCAAAGGAACCATATTACATTAAATATAGAGACATTCATAAGATTCTGAAAAATGTCGTAGTGTGTATGTCTACTTAAATCTTCGTGGCCTCCTCCGTCATAGACAACATGTGGGAGTGGTCAGTCGCAAGTGCTTACGCAAATGCACAATTTTGACAACGATTTTGTAAAAGATCACGAATTCCACAGATTTCGAAATACCACTATCCAAAACCTTGTAGTTATCGTCAAAATGTGACCCTTATTGCGTATTCTTCCCTCAATGTATGGTATTCATTCATGACTTGGGGGTTTTTATTAATTAATTAGGGAATTTTGCAGTTCATTTCGTACTTTTCCCTTAAGGTGGCTACCCCACCGAAAATGGCGCCCTCAGAAGTTTTTATTTATTAAGTTATTAGTAGAAAAAGATTTGAATAATGTTTAACGTGGAAGCTTTAGGACCCATGTTCTAGTATTTTTAGAAGATCACTACATTCCCTCATAGTCATTCGCGAAGTAGATAGCAGATATGTAAAAAACGGCCACTTTTAGCAGTTTAAGCAGTTAATCATACCCTCTAAAATTACTAGACTGTGGGCCCTAAAAATTCCACGTAAAACATTATTAAAATCGTGTATTAGAATTATAATATGAAATAAAATTCACCACGGCGGCGCCACTTTCGCTCAGGGTGCCTTAATACCTTAATGTATGGTATTCATTAATAACTTGGGGGTTTTAATAGGGAATTTTGAATTTTGACAAACAGGAATTATCAACATTATGGGTACCTACATAATAGATACCTAGAGAACTTTATTACCTCTATAATAGCACAGATAATATTATAATACTAATAATAGGCATATTTTGTCACCGTTCGCCCTTTTACCAATAATCGCATATTGCAGAAAGGACCTTAGTCCATTTAAATTTACTTTAGGGAATTAAGTAAAAACTTTTTAATTTTATAATAACAAATTTTGATGGACTGTATTAACACACACTGTACCTATGTATTATGATTCAGTTCGGCTATGGTTATGGTACGTTCCGTTTAACAAAGTTTGTTTTTATATTTTGTTATAAAAACAAACTTTGTTGTTTTTTAACCGACTTCCAAAAAAGGAGGAGGTTCTATGAAGAGGGCTGGACCGATTGAAATGATTCAAACGTTGTTACATTAGGTACACTCCCAAGTTGGTCCCATTTTTTGAAATTTGGAAATCGGTTCAGTACTTTTTAAGTCATTTTGAAAAAAGCACGAAAATAGTATGATTTTGTGTGAATTACTTCGATGATTGGTCGTATTACTTCTTTGTTTATGAACTGAATAAAATAATATTTTTTTTTGTTGGAAGAGGGATATTTTAAGTGTAGTTTTTTAACCGACTTAAAAAAGGAGGTTCTCAGTTTGACCCGTATTTAAGTATGTTTCTCCGCGATTATCTTACGTTTGGCTGAGCCGATTTTTCTACATATATAATATACCTTACCTACAAGATACCTACACTAAAAATAAAAAAATAAAAAATTGTTTAAAAAAAACAAAAAACCGACTTCAAAAAACCTACCTATAAAAACCAAGAAATAATATTCGTAATAATAAAAATACGTCTATTGAAGTCGGGTGGGGCTGGAGTACAAATTCCTTTTTTTTATTCTAAAAGCCCCACCCGACTTCAATAGACCTATTTTTATTATTACGAATATTATTTCTTGGTTTTTATAGGTAGGTTTTTTGAAGTCGGTTTTTTGTTTTTATAACATTAAGTTGACTTATGCCCTTTCTGCAATATGCGATTCTTATTTTAACATTTTAGTGTTCAGAATATCTCAAGCTCTCCTGTAAAATATGTCTTGAATAAGATACAAGTAGGTATCTAAGATAATTTGGTTTAGGGCAGCCGAGCTGTCATACCTTTTTTATTTGAGATTTAGGATTCTCAATGTTTTTATACAATACTAAATAACATACCTAAGTACTATCCCAGCAAATTATACCACACAGATTTGTAATGAAACGTTTTATTCATGTAATACAAAATTAATCGATATAAACTACTTTCTTTCAAAAAAATTCACAATGTTCCTCTTCAATACCTTGTATTGTACTTATACAAGATTTTTGGTATACATTTTACAAGAGTTTCTTCTTCGGCGCTATTAAACTCACTTTTTCGTAGGATTATGCGATTTAATTGATAAATTATACGTAGGTATGCCGCTTTGGAGCATAAATCTTTTGTATCTATATTAATTGATACTTTTTTATTAATAAATTGTTTTTTCCTGTCTCTGCCTTTGTAAGCGCTTTAATCACAAATCATTCTCATAAATTTTCGAGCTGAAACAACAAACATATAATTAAAACTTTACTTAAATAATAATTTTCAAAACTTGTTTGAAGCTGACATTTGCACCTGGTTGACACCAAATTGTCACTTTTGCGATGCAAAGACAAAAAGTCTATGTGGTCGTTCGTCGTTATCTTTTCTTTGCGAATGTGCCTTTGCGTACCAATTTGACAGGCGGTGTCAGTTATTCATAGTGAAATAAAAATTCGCGGTATAAGATCTTAGTTGCTAGATAGAGCAACGAAAAACGCCGATAGAAAGCTTGACTCGCTGACTATATCTTACACTGTTTTACGATCACGATCACGACGGTCGTCAAATTGTGCTGTTGCGTAAGCCTACTGCAACGGGAACTTTATACAGTCGTTTTCAAACTGAACTCATACTGAACTCAAATAGTACATTATGAAACAAGTTAGCTTAGGTTGCTCATTGCACACAAGGCTGTGGGTTGCAGCCCGAGCCGCAGGCGAGGGCGTAACTCAGCCGATTGTGCAGTGCAATAAGCAAGAGCTCACGAATTTCATACGACGTTTTTCAACACATTTGCGAGCAAAAAACAAAGTAATTTACCACACAGCAACAAATACAACTTAATTAAGGACTTACACATTTATTTATTCCAAAAATGTACTATATGAATTTTCAGCAGCATAAAACCTCTTTGTTACTAAAAAAATAACTGTATTACCCGGCTAAATTGGGAATTCTCTGTTTACTAGCATAGAACTTGCAGTGAGGTACTAATATTATCTTTGTAGGGTCAATTTTATAACGTACTAGTGTTTTATATATTATTGCACGCGTTTGTTATAGCTCGGTTTATGGCCTTAAAAGCGATGTATTAGGGCTCACTTTACGAGCAAGTGTGATGAAAAGTATATTGTCACAGTAGCAACAATAACGTTTGTTATGGGCCCCTATTTTTGAATCGCTCGTCTGGCGTCGAGCGCTCGTTTCTACTGATTTTCGTTCGACATATGACTCTATTTCGAACGTTTGAGCCATATGTCGAACGAAAATCAGTAGAAACGAGCGCTCGACGCTAGACGAGCGATTCAAAAATAGGGCCCCTGACTTGCTTGACAACGAGTAATCGTCGCCGGTGCGAGATGATACTGGGGTGTAACTATTTAGTAATCTGTGCTGAGGTGTTTTGCAACTTCTGAAGTCCTTTTTTAAGTCCTGGCTAGAGCCCCGAGAAACTCATTAAGAGAATAATTTCTGATATAGAAAAAACGTTTTATATTGTTAACCGTTTTCTACTCAAAAAGTCCTATTTATAAGTTAGAGTTGAATTAAGTACCTACAATAAACATTTCAGGTAGGTTCAGAATTACTTCAATATTACATATATTTAAAAAAAAAAAATTTTTGTTGCCAGCTTCTGCCACATTCTGCTTCGTATTCAATCGAATAGTTCTCAACGCGTTCTATACCTAAGCTGTAAGTAGTTATATCATATACCAACTTACCTAAAATATATTTAATTGCAATTTATACCACCCCCTACTCTTCTCATTATATTGAATTTCCAATATGCATAATAAAATTTGTTCGCATTCGCTTTACAATTCTGATTATTTCTAAAAGCTCCCTTTTCAATATATTAGTTCCAAATAATTAATCCGCCATTGTAGTGAAACAGAAACCTCAACAACGGAATGAGAATGTACTGATATTAATTTACAATTTACAGTTCAACAGTTCTGTTGATAATAATATTTCACTATTATTCATCTAACTGGAGGGTGACCAAATTAGGGTCATAGTATAAGTACACAAAACTGACCCAAACTGTTCTAAAGAAGAAAGAAGTGAAAGAAGTATAGATTTTTGTTGGGTTTGATACTAAGATCAGAGGATTATGTATGATCTAAATTATATTATTTTGTAATTGGATAGAATCTATTATAATTATAAGTACCATAGAATAGGAAATTATTGCAAAATGCAAACTCTCAGTCTAATCAAAAAATATGGGACGCCTCAGTATTTTAAGACACGTAACGCCATCTGTTGAGGCAAGCTGGAACTATAAATGTAAGTAAACTTACAAATCGATTGATGGGATAATTTCAAGGATCTGTATTTCTAATCCTGTATGTATAAGTAGGTACCTACCTATCTTATAGGAAATCCAATTTCATTTCATAAGTAAAAATACAAAGGCAGCTGATGTAAACCAAACCGCAGGGGTAAATCTTCATTTAACCATCGACGTTTCCCAAAATTCTGAACACAATACAGACGTCAGTGCCCCTCAAACTGTGACGCTAAAACAATAAGGCTGCGTTCATACGATAACACACGACTCGACCTCAACCCGAACTCAATTTTGAGTCTTATGACACATTAATAAGCCCCTGTGTAATGTTCAGGTGAGTTTGAGTTGAGTTCGGGTTGTGTTCGGGTTGAGTTTGAGTTGAGTTCAGATTGAGCGTGGGGTGTGTGCAGTTGCATCGACAAAATATAACGGAGCTTTTAATGTGTCATAAAACAAGGATTGACAACGTTATTTTTAAATGTAACGTTATTTCTTACTTTTTTACCGTTACTTTTAACATTTAACGTTATGTCAATAAATAACGTTACTTTAGATAACGTTACATTGAAATTAACGTTATTTCAGTAAATAACGTTAATTTTAACATTATTTCTTACTTTTTGCTACCGTTATTTTGAAATTAACTTTAATCCAATTAATAACGTTATTTTTTTCCGATAATTTTACCGGTACTATTGTACCGGTAAAGTTTAACGCTATATTTAACGGTAATTTTACCGGTACAATAATTTTAACGTTATTTTTACCGGTAAATTTACCGATAAAATGTTTCAACGGTATTTTTAACATTATTTTTATTGTATCGTTATTTTTTTAACGGTATTTCAATCCCTGCATAAAACTCAAAATTGTAAGCGCCGTATTTCAAGGAGTGGGCTCCTAAAAACGCAGCCTAAGAGCCGTCCCGTCCAATAGAAGTTGAGAGCCGTGAATAATTCGAGACAAGCCATTTTGTCAGACGGACACGCGTGACCGATCCGCTATGGACGGGGTGCAGGGTCCATTCACGTCTGAGGCATGTTGAGGGTTGGGAAAATGTTCTCTCATCTATTGAATTGTAGGGACAAAATACTGGTCAGTTTTTAGATGCGTATACTATTTGGCGATGTCAAAAGAAATGCTAATTAGTAGGTAAATAGAAAATAAAATATACGGTATAACTGAAAAACAGATTACACTTATTGAAGTGTGCAGTGAAACCGAGACACCGCATACAAAGAATAATGCTACTTTAAGGCGAGGCCAGTTCACGATCTGATGAAAAGATTGATTTTTGAACTTCCAATGTGAAGAACTGATGTAGAATTCTACTTCACAAAAATTACTGTAGACTGACAAAGAAACAAAGAAACACAATAACCGGACAGAATATTGGAAAATGGCTTGGTTACTCTGTAAATAAATCCTGAATAACACCATAAAAATAAACTTCAAATCGTCAGATGTCGTAATTTTCAATGACAGTGATATGATTTTTTATGCATAAAGTATAGCTTTTTTATTGATCTAACACAATAACCGAGTACATTTTTAATAAATGATCCAGTATTTCAGAAATCAATAAAAATGTACTAAATTTCGTCAAATTTCTGGCGAAGCGTCAGTTAAAGCTATGCAATATTCAACCTTATTCTAAAGACATAGTGAAAGTGTAAATTTCGTGAACAGGCCTCGCCTTAAATGTTTCAGCTTTAACACCCAAAATCCAAGTTAGAGACGCAGAAATTTTTATTTTAACTATATCAAACGGTTTGACTGTTATCAAACCCTACGGTTGCTACCATCCAACTGTGAAGACATGACACGATATAAAACGAGACTAGCTTGTGAGGCCACTTGCAAAAATTGTTCATTCATTGCAATGATTTTTCTCAATGTTTCGTGAAGGTGTCTTGGTTTGTTTAAGGAGGTTTTGTTGCTAGCTCAGTGAAGATGTAATGTATGGGGTTGGGAGACGGAGCGTCGTTTAGGGGGTAAGGTGGGTTGTTTGTCTTTGGCCATTGTCAGACGGCACCTCAGGGCATGCGCTAACGACCGCCTCTCTTCTTTGCACTCTAGTGAAGTACACGTTAAATATCCTACGGCTGGTATTTCAGGATTATTCCAGAATGTAGGTATTTCGTTTGTTTGGATGCTCGAAAGGATTCTTTAAAATTCTCCAAACGAAACGGCAATTTCATATTAAAACCCCTTAAATTAGAATGGATTTTGCTTCTGTGACAATTTCCTTCAACTTCTCAAGAGAAACAAATTAAAGAGTAAATGACACATAATTTTCAAAGCCAATGATGCTACTTTACCACCCCTAAATACAGAAGCTACACCGACCCGAGAGCACGAGCACGAGAGCTTGAATAAATCGACCCATTACAAATGTAACTCCATATATAGTTTCACACCCATACCGAGCATCCCTTATTTGATTTCAGCGCATTAAAATATGAATAAGTAATAAACAATGTGAGACAACAGAGATGAACACATAAGTATGAATGCAGAACTAAACGTCAAATATATTCAGAGCTAAAATACGAGATCATGTGACATCGAGCTTTTAAGACGTCTAGTTGAGTACATTGTCGGAATAGGAACAGAGATAAATTGCGCTGGGAAACATTTTCATAATGTCAAACGTTGTATGTAGTAAGTCTAAGGATCGCCGGGAAAATGTATTAGATATGATGCGAGACTGGAGTTAAAGTTTTCAATTGCTATAAAATAACTATTAAATTGCTGCAAATAATCCAATTTTTTTACTTAAGGTGGTACCCTGAGCGAAAGTGGCGCCGCGGTGAATTTTATTTAATATTTAAATAAAATTCACCGCACCTTAAGTAAAAAAATTGGATTATTTGCAGCAATTTAATAGTTATTTTATAGCAATTGAAAACTTTAACTCCAGTCTCGCATCATAATATCTAATACATTTTCCCGCTTCCTAATCCACGAGATACAGGTCTTTTGTGCCTAGTTCGTTGGATTGGGTGGGCGACTGATCGTGTGATTAGACAAAATCTATTGTTTGTAACACCTGCATTGTAAATTGTTTTATCTACACTCACAACGTAATGTTCCAAATATGAATTCAAAAGAGGTAATATAAATACGTACTTTATTTTCGTGGACACGAAAAATTTAAAAAAAAAACTCATTACGATGCAGTCAACTGAATCATAAAATAACTTTTTTTCTCATTACGATACAGGGCAAATCCAAGAAGAAGGCAGTGCCGTAATATTAAAAAAAAGACAACGATATTTTCCCACACATTTTCCATGATAAAAATGCACTCTATGGTGATCGATGACTTAAGTGCGATTAGTTTGCAGGGTTGCGTTCAGAGGCTTAGAGTGCGGTTGCTTGGTTGTTGGCTCTAAGGTTCGGAACGACCAAGAACTTTAAATGACATTAATAGTACAAATTCTTCGTTTTCCATTTGGAATACGAATAATTTTAACTTTCCTTTATTCTAAATGAAATAAAATCTGTTTCTGAGGAGCTACCATGAATATTTTAAAAAATTAGACACAAAAACATCAAAATACAAAATAATGTCAAATGACATTGACATTTTTTCTATAGACAAACGTCAGCGTTTTTCAACCACCGATTTTGATGATTAAAAAGTTGCAACGCTCTGACGTTTGGAACGGGAAAGTTGTTAAAACCGGAAGTCACGTTCTAATGTTTGGAACACCGTTAGAGCTTTCGGTTGCACTCGGAGCGTAGGTTCTGAACGCAACCCAGTGCACTGATCTCATTATTTTTTTTCTAATGGAATGCGCGCCATTTTTAGAGCTTAACAAAAAAACTTTTGATTTCAATTTTAACATTTTATTGTACTGAATTTCGTAGGTTTTTTTAATTCTTGATTTAAAATGTGAAGAAAATTTGACTCTGCTCGATATTTTAGAGCAGCTAAGGAAATGACTTATTACAAGGTAATACCTAGCTAATACAAACAAAGTCTCACTCTCTTTTCTAACGTTGATCTTTTATTTAGTAGGTTCAATCCTAAATGTATGAGTGTAGATAAAGTAGTGTATGAAACTGCACATAACTAGGTATTAAAACACTCGTGTGATACTATTAAAAACCTCGCCTACGGCTCGGTTTTTAAACACACACTCATGTTTTAATACCCCTCATTATGTGGCAGTATCATAAACTACTATTATCTACACTCACAACGTAATGTTCCAAATATGAATTCAAAAATGGTAATATAAATACGTACTTTATTTTCGTGAATAGGTAAAATTAAAAAAAAATCTCATTACGATGCAGTTAGCTGCATCATAAAATAACTTTTTTTCTCATTACGATACAGGGCAAATCCAAGAAAAAGGTAGTGCCGTGATATTAAAAAAGAACAACGATATTTTCCCACATACTTTCCATGATTAAAAGCACTCTATGGTGATCGATGACTTATTGCGATTAGTTTGCAAGAATGCACTCATCTCATTTTTTTTCTAATGGAATGCGCGCCATTTTTAGAGCATTACAAAAAAGTTTTGAATTTTGATTTCAATTTCTGAATTTCGTAGGTGTTTTTTATTTTTGCTTAAAACTGTGAAAAAAAATTGACTGCAAAATTATTTTAGATGCAACATGCAACAGAGGAAATGACTTATTACAAGGTAGGTACATAGCTAATACAACCATAGTCTCTTTCTGTTTTCTAACGTTGATCTTTAATTTAGTGGGTTCAATCCCAAATGTATGAGTGTAGATAAAGTAGTGTATGAAACTGCACATAACTAGGTATTAAAACACTCGTGTGATACTATTAAAAACCTCGCCTACGGCTCGGTTTTTAAACACACACTCATGTTTTAATACCCCTCATTATGCATCAGTATCATAAACTACTATTTTAGCTTAGAAACTAATCAATAAAGTATTTTTTTTATAGTTTAATACACAATTTTAAAAATGTTTATCGTGGAGATTTAAGGGTCCGGTACATTCCCTCGTAGTCACTGCTAGAAGTAGATAGCAAAACTGCTAAAAGTGGCCGTTTTTGACACATTTGCTATCTACTTCTACGAATGACTACGAGGGCATGTAGTGATACCTTCTAAAAATACTAGACCAAGGGCCCTATATTCTCCACGATAAACATTATTAAAATCTTTTTCTGTTAATAACTTATTAAATAAAAACCTCTGAGGGCGCCACTTTCGGTCATACAGCCGCCTTAATCGGTTGTAGATGATTGATTACATACTAATATATTATTATAATTAAAAGTATAATTTCAAAGTTAAAGTCAAAATATCTGTATGCTAAGCGCTTTTGAATATGAATGAATGAATGAAATGAATGAATGAATGAATGAATAAAATTTTGAATGATTGAATACCATAGAACCAAAGCATACCCCAAGGTCCAAATGTCCTAGATCCTTGTTGACATCATTCTATCTAGAAATCATACTTTTATATTCCTATCAATAAAAATTCAAACAATACAGCATTTGAATAAAAGCAGATCTCAGAGCTTCAATTAGTTTCAATACGATAATTTTGAAATAGCTCAATCCTTGGAACAAATACGCAGACGTAACTCCAATCTGATCTCATACAGAACCATCGGGCATGTCATTGTCGAGTTTAATTACGAAGCGAGACGTGCGCAGCCTGCGTTATTAGTTCAACAATTTTCCTATTAGCTTAAATAATATGTTGGCTTAATTGACGGTGCGTGTTATAGGCGAGAGAGGGCTTTAAAATACTAATTTACTTGTCATTTACACTGGTGTTTACTTAAACTTTCTGTTAGCTTTAAGAATCTTAATGTTTCTTGTTTAAATCTCTCCACGGCTCTGCTGGGATACGAGCCTTTCTTATGGATATGAGCATAAAATAATGGAATATCATATTTTTGAGCAAAAGATTGACGAATAAAACATGTTTTAGCTACTAAAAACCTATTTGAATCTTGCTTTAAACTATGTAGGTATTTAAACCATTTAATTATTTTACTGTTTTCCTTTGTTTTACTATGTAAAACTCATGTACAAAATAGTCAAGGCATCACGGAGTCTTAACTCCATTGACTTTTAGTAGCTTACGCTATAAAAAGCTTAGAAATCTAAAGAAAACTTGTCGACATTAAACATTTCTTTTTGATTTTAAGTACTATGCGGCTCATGCCTTATTAAAATAAGATATTGCTGAGCATACTATCTACTCGTACAATGACTCAACTAAAAATAATGTTATCTATCATTTATTGTAAGTATCATTTATTAAAAAAAATGAAACTGAAAAGATTCTTTCATCCATTCTTTTTGTCTTTTGATTGGGCGGTAGTGGACCCGACAAGGTGGGCCGACAATCTGATGAAGATCGTGGAAAACCGCTGGATGCGGGCAAGGCGGACTGACCGTCGTGAAGATCCGTGGGGGAGCCATGATCATGTAAGTCTATTTGAAAAAAGGATAATTTAATTTCATACAAACTATGTCTCTTTTCTATTACTTACTTGATTGAATCGTTGTCTCCCCTAACTTGGATCCACTGAAAACTCTGAAGCAATCCCAAGTTAGCGGGACAAGTTGGGCGTATGCTCCTTACCGTGTGTTTTGATGTTGCGCCCCACCTGTATCGTAATTAGTTTAACCACCTCGGGGATAATGGGGATCTTGGGTGCTTCAACTCAGTGCGGTCTTTAATGTAACCACGTATTGAAAACGAGGATGCGAGAATTTTGAAGTTTGCTTTCATGGATTTCTCATTCACAATTTGATGACACAGAAATATTTGAATGTGATTATTCTGAATCTGAACAAACGTGCTAAGGTGTAAACCTTTAGCTTCGATGTTAGCTTAGGAAGCACTTAAAACAAAAAGTGTGTTCCAGAATTTTTGGTAAGTACCAGACACTACTTCAAAGTAACAAACAGGGATTAAGAACTGTTTTGTGGGTTAATTAATACGCCTACATTTCCAAACACTTGACAAAATAACAAAATAATCATTTCGTATACTCTCTACCAGACTAATATTTAATTTAAAACTACCTCCAACGTTATTACCTTCCATATCTTAATGGGTGCAGAAATTTTTCAACGTTTTCCCCAAAGTTTGGCAAATAAACGAAACTTGTTTGCAACTTCCCGATTTCACCGACTACGCCGCCCACGCAGGAATTAACAAAGTTTCCGTAATCAGGGCTGTCTTGTTGAGTTCTCGACCTTGTCAAATGCCTTGACGAAATTAAACTGTCAAAGATATACTGTTCCTAATCTTGGATCTATTTTGATGGTGAAAGAAACGCCAACTTAACTTGCAGTGGATAGTAGAGAAAGTACAGGAAATGCTAAAAGATAAGATCCATAACTTATAAGATTTTGTTTTTTTTAGCAGTTCGAGAATGGAACCTGAAACTTTAGTGTTAGCAAAACAGCTACGTCAAAAACCGACATAAGCAGTCAAAAATAAGTAGGAGAAGCCATACCTTATTTGATATTCCATATGATAACGTAATTTCCCATAATTTGACATTTGAACAAATATGAGTCTTGCGATCTCTATACGGGGAAGGGAAGCAGTATATTATTAGATTGAACATAATTATCTTCAACGATGGGGTCTTCGTTAAACACACTTTGTACTTTTGTGTACTTTTCATTATTTAATAATAAATATTTAAACATTATATACCTAGATAATAACGTTCTTTAACAGGGGTAGAGGTTTGAATAATATGATATAACGCAATCAATAACTTGATATAAATTCCAGTTCTCATTCTGATTTTCGTTAGAAGCGATAAAATCTGTCGATACGATACCAAAAATTGGTATCGTATCAACAGTTATTGTAATATTGTTCGATTTTAGATTTCAGTTTCTATTAAGTGAAAAAAAAACATAATTAAGTACCTATTTCGGATTAGCTCTATTTAAAAATGGAACACAATTTATATAATTTTGTGTAATTTAAATAAGTCAAATAGTTAAGTTAATTGGAAATTATCTGCAACTCGTGAAATTGGCTTGGTATATCCAAAACAAGAAAGTTCTATTCATCCATTAATTAATACAACCCCTGACACCCCTGATTGTAACAAATACAATAGGCTACAAGATGTATTTTTTGGTATTGTCTATATCAAGGCAATGAAACGTACGTCCTATAACCTTGCTGTTACTAAAATAAATGTTCGTTTTCGTTAATTTAATTGTTAGTTTGGTAATCCTTACTAATATTTTAAATGTGAAAGTCAGTTTGTTTGTTTGTTGCGCCTTAACTACTCAACCGATCGTCATGCATACACGTTGTCAGGGGTACAGAGAAGGACATGATTCAGCAACCGTTCTTCTACGACCGATTTGCCATTGGACTGTTCGTCGACAGGACGATTCATTTATTTCCGTTTCCCCGTCAGAGTCTTTCACCTACGGACTGTTTGCCGACAGAACCATTGGTATTTGTCACTTTTGACGACACGCCGTTCCACCTACTGAATGTTTCACCGACACGACGATAAACCTACAACTTTTTTAACTACAAACCTTTCCATCTACGGAGGCTACGCCGTCAATATTGAGGCAAGCGATATTACAAATAATACATTTTTGTAAATACATAGGAATTATAATATTAAAACATAGGGTACCTTTCATCCCGAAAAAAATACTTAGTGATCCCGAGAGATAAAGAATTATAACTGTCCACGCAGACAAAGTCACTAGTAGCCTAATAAAGCCGAATATGGTGGATAGTGTATAATGCATACAATCCTGGAAAAAAAATATTATACTTAAACTCTGAAAACCGCCTTACCCAAAACTGCATAGTGGCAACCTACACCAAAATTGTGTTTTGCTTTTGCCTATTAATGGGATTTTATAGAATACTCGTATAACAGTCTATTTACGTCTACCTATACGGTTGATATTTTGCAATTTATCACACTTAAATAAATCTCAGCCATGCTTCGATCAAGAATATCCTAGATAACGCTTCGCGAACCAAAACAGTACGCAAAAATGGTACCACAAATAGCGTCCCACTTACAATTTTGGCGCTTATTTCGAACATAATCACCTCTTATTTTGTACAAAAACACATCTTTTATCACTTACTTTGTGCAAAATAAGCGCCCAGTTTGTAAGTGGGACGCTATTTGAGGTGCCATTTTTTAGACTCTGACCGGACATCTAGGGTATTCTTGATCGAAGCAGCCATGTGGCGGTTTTTAGGATTTACCTATACCTATATAATAATTTTCTGAGGTTGTATAGGTACATTATATACCATTTTTTACCAAACAGCCTACATAAAGCAGACACTTGGTATTGTTAGCATAGCAGCAAAGCTTGGAATCAACCACATTCGTTCAAGCAGCAAAGGCATAGCACACCAAACCCATTTCGGAGATTTGATAAATAAAATACGTCGTACACCTTTCCTGATATTTGGTTTGCAATAACACGTCTTTTATTTCTGCCAGCGTTCGAGCGCTATATTCGTAAACGAGCCTTAACTGCTATATCGAAATCCGCATTTGAATGTATATATGTACCCTTAATGGTAAGCTTGGGGCGTGGTCCAAGTTAATGAGGTAGCGATTATTGGATAATTTCGAGTAACGGAAATTCCTTTTTAACTAGAGGCCGGCCGCGGCATCGCCTGCGTGGAAAGTTAATTTCTATCCCTCGGAAACAGCGGGGCTAATTAGGCTAGATTTTGGATGAAACATTTTATTGTAGTAAAAATAAACATTTCATTTGCAATTCATATTGTGAAACATTGATTTAATATTTTATCTGCCAGTGAGTTGACACATGTCTGATGTAAACACTATTTCTAGTCAAAAACTTCCAATAAAAATACTTACATAATCTTATTTTTTTATTAAATAAGGACATTTAGGCTGACTTTCGTTTTTTCAATTACAATTATTATTATTTCAACGAAAATGTTCTACGTACGATTCGGAATTTAGATGTTTTCCATTTTAATGTCACTTTTTTGACAATATTGTTTGAAAGATACAGCGTCACATTTAAACAGTGTCCGTTTCAGATATAAGATCCATTTAAAAATGTTTCATCTAAAATCTCGAAAAATTATCCCTATTGTACTTTTATCTGAATGAAAGGTAGATGAAAGGTACCGTATGTCCTTTTCGGTACCACTGACAACGTCATAGATATAGTATATTAAAACGATTAAAACGTGTATGCATTTGACGTTTATTGTCTCGTATTTTTTTAGCACTGTCAAAACCCTACAACAAACAGACTATTTCTGTGAAATGGCGGGGTTGTGACATTAGAGTCAAAAATGTATGGCTGCATCGTAGTTCAATTTTTCACCACTTCACTGATAAGTTGTTCAAAACAATATTAACCAAGGACCGTTTTCCTCCTTCCCTTGTAACTCACACCAAAACAAGGGTCCAGCAAAAATGGGCGTTCACAGTTTTCACTGAACGTTTGAATGGAAACGACTTTATTCAGATATACCAGCCCGATTTTATCTTGGCATATATCATACACAGATTATGCCCCCACTGATGGCTATTGCGTATTCCGCCGTTTTACACTTTTTTTCGGTTTTAAAGCTTTTAAGTGAGCTTTTTTATTTTGTCAGCTTAAATATTGCGCTGCGGATAGTTTAAGTTGGGGATTTGTGATTTTCTGGTTCAATCTGTATGGAGTTGTTTCTGGTTTGGACATGATCAAAAGTATTGCCTTTTGGTCAGTTTGAGATCTGAAATTAAAGCCAAGCTTTTCTATATGTCTCAGGTCTGGGTGTTTTTAGTAGGTTACTTTAATTATTTCCCATTTCCTTAACACAAGTACTTTACTTGCTTTGTAATCGTAGCAATGTAAATTATGTTATCCAATATTTATTACTCATACAAAATGTATTAAAAACCATTTTTTAACTCAAATAGTCCATCATATCTCAACATTACAGATCGCCCCCCGATCCGCTTCGCAAACATCACCGCCATAAATAATCGCCATTCAATCGGTGACCGATATTTTTCCCTAATTGCTCCCTCCCAAATGACCACTCGAATACGGGACTGGTACCCGTGACCGTCCCTTAATTAATTTAACTGTGAACATTGACAAACGGGCCTGCCGAAATAAATCTACTACAAATATAATTAGAAGTGCTCCTGTGAATGGATACACCATTTTCTCTGAACGTAAGTATTTGGGATAACGGAGGTCCTTATGGACTATTTTAAGAGTGGTTCTCAAACCTTTGGGGTTCATCGTCGAACCATTTATTTTGTTCTTATAGATAAATTTGGATTTCTAATCGCCTATGATTAATATCTATCGATATGAATCTTATACGGTTACACATGTTGTGTTAATAATATTGGTTACCTAATCAATTAGATTTTTAGGGGGTTATGTTTTCAGAACACATAAAAATAAAAGTCATTACTCATAATTTTCCTTAAAAAGGTGCAAGTAATTGTCACCCATTAACATATACCTAATGATTATTACATTTACTTTATCTTGTTTTATCATATACATTTACCTGAGTAACCACGCATAAATGCCAGTCGCGATAAAAAACACTATTGATTGGTTGACGCAAAACTGTTTGAGCCTATCTCTTAGTGATAAGGTATCGTACTCACTTTATCCTTCAGTTAATAAGCAAGCACTTTGAGCGTTCGATTCAGTACTACGCAAAACTCACAAAATGCCGATCGTTCTCCATAAAACTGATGCGAGCCCACCCGCCAGGGCTGCCATGATGGTGATAGAACTCCTCGGATTAAAAGTCGAGTCATCTGAAGTATTCCCACTCTCCGGAGACCATCTCAAGCCAGAATTTCTAGCAAAGAACCCTGTCCACACAATCCCTTTCCTAGAAGACGGAAAATTTAAACTCGCAGATAGCCACGCAATCATCAGCTATTTGGTATCCAAATATGGAGCGGAGAAGAAAGCTGAACTGTACCCTTGTGACTTGGAAGTAAGAGCTACAGTTGATCAAAGAATGTATATGGATGCCTCAATAATTTTTCCTAAAATCCGTGCGATGGTTGGGACTTTAGTCAAAGAAAAGAAACCAGTGCCTACAGAAGAACAAGTAGCTGAAGTTAAAGAAATATATGGTATCTTGGAGAAATATCTCGAGCAAACCAAGTTCTTCGCGGCAAACCATTTGACGGTAGCTGATATTTCGCTTGTGGCATCCATTTCTTCGCTCGATGGACTCATTCCGGTTGAGGAGTATCCAAAATTAGCTGAGTGGTATGGAACCTTGAAGGGGTATGATTGGTACCAAAAAGCAAATGTCCCAGGCTTGGAAAAAATAGTGGGATTTATGAAGCAAACTAGTGAACAGTTGAGATGAGGTGTTCAAAAATTGACAAATGATTCTTAGCAATAATTTAATTGTTTAAATTAATTTAATTGTTTAAATTATTGCTAAGGTGATTGTATTTATTTATATTTATTTGTTGTGTATTATGAATGATAAAATGTGACGGATAAATCGATGGACTTGAATGATTTTGGTTTTGATTATAAGTGTTACGTAACTTGTTTTTCATTTGTGGACACATATTATAGTTGTTTTTCAGATAAAAGTATCTAACAAAATATAATTCGTCAAGTGAGTGAGAGTTTAATAATTAGAGGGCATGAAACAAAATGAGAAAAAGGGTCGTTAAAACATAAATATGAAAATGAAAGCTATTATATTTTTACTCAGTATTTTATTTGTTTATTCTATTTTGTATATTATTTCAAAATACGACATTACCGCCACTGAATGAACAGATAAGATGGCGTCGTACACGCGCCAAATTCAGCCTATTGTTATCAACGGGTCCACCTTTGTTTTTCAGAAACTCGGCCGGTGAGTTATTGTCCTCTTGCCATAGGTAAGGGCATCTACTTAGGGGAAGCAGGGAGGGTGTTTTGATAAGGATGGGAACAAACAGTCGATGTTTTTAAATAAATAAAATAATTAGTACGGTCAGCTACGAAAATTGTTTAACTTTTTAGTACTTTGTCATAGTAACTTTTTCGACTAGTGTTACAAACCATGAGATACCTGTCCGAAATGTTGCTATGACAAAGGACCAAAGCGTTAAGTGACTTTCATTGCTGACTGTACCACATCCATTTAAGGCGATTAGCTTCCTCTCAGTGGCGCCCTCACCTTAAATAATTTTAGTGCTCGCTAAGTACATATTGTATCAAAAATTCAAAAGTTGAGATTGAAGCTAAGGTTCTATAGTTTATTTACAAATAATAACCTCTGTAAAATATAGTTCTTTGTAGTAGTAGTAGGCAAAAGAGCATAAAGTGGCCACTTTTGCACCCCTGGTTCGCACAGGTACACACTATGACCACAGGGTTAAAAAATTGCTATGGCGCACTATTCCAGGTTCGTGGAGCGCAAATGTTCGCTAACCTATTTGGTTACCCCACCCTTTCAGTAAATCTAATCACAAATATCTTCCGATTAACGCAATCATTTCTTTCATAGTACGTCCACAAATGTTAATGATAAAATCGACTTTTTTAATCTTATCGATATCGATAACAATATCGACAAAGTCCACCCGTCGAGGAAACATCGTCCGACTATTTGTCACCCCGGTAGTAATGTAAGGGATATTGATTGTTATGAGCGGATTTAGTTTACGTACGTGTCTATAATAAATCGGCGTACACGTATATCGATATTAATATTTGTATGTAAATATGACGTTAGTAATAATCACTACATAGTATAAAACAAAGTCGCTTCCCACTGTCTGTCCCTATATGTATGTATGCTTAGACCTTTCAAAACTACGCAACGGATTTTGATACGGTTTTTTTTAATATATAGAGTGATTTAAGGGGAAGGTTTACTATGTATTAAAAAGGAAGGAACCGAAGCGAAGCGAGGGCAGGTTAGCGACCTGCTGCTGCTGCTGGGGCACAGGCCTTCCTTATCGGTGGATAAGGAGAATGGGCCATAACCCACCACGCGGGCCCAACGTGGATTGGTGGGTGTTAGCGACCGCAAATTCAGCCGGGACCAATGGCTTAACGTGCCTTTCGAAGCACGGAGGAGCTCGAGATAATACATTTTTGGTCACCAATCCCATGACCGACCCTTGCGAAAGTTGCTTAACCTCTGCAATCACTGGGCCAGGAGTTAAACCACTACGCTAAGGGTACAGATACAGGGTAGACCTTGTTGGGGGCCCTACCACGTCACATCGATCGTCCAGTGTGTAGAACGAGTGTTGCGTTCACGAAAATCGTCTTATAGTACCTAGTACTATACCATAATAGGAGGATATATAGGAGCTCATTGGCGCAGTGGTATAGCGCCTGGCCCAGCGATTGCCGAGGTTAAGCAAGTTGCGCAAGGGTCGGTCATGGGATGGGTGACCAAAAATTTATTATCTCGAGCCTCTCCGTGCTTCGGAAGGCACGTTAAGCCGTTGGTCCCGGGTGCATTGCACCCATCAATCCGCATTGGGTCCGCGTGGTGGGTTATGGCCCATCCTCCTTATCCACCCATAAGGAAGGCCTGTGACATCAAAAATGGCTGATGGTCAACAGTTCCATAATAGTGTCATTGATATAAGTTATTAGTCCCGTACAAGTTCTCACTGGCACGTAATGGAGGAACGATGTACGTCCAATCTCGGAACAGATAATCCCCAAACTTATGAGTGATTACTACTTGACGAACAGCCTTTCTTATACTACTTGATCGTGTATCAGGGGGTCTATTACGAAAAATTTTACGCGATACACGCAGCTGCGTCCGTGCTTCGTTATGATTGTTTCAATAGGAAACAAAGCTCTTGCGTATGCGATATCGCAAAGTTATTGCGTAAGTTTGACAGTTTTTCTCTAGCGTATCCGACATCATTCGTTCAATAGTCTTTGGTCTACGATAGCCAAATTGAAAATGTGTTTAATAGCTACAACCGACGAACTGCGGACGATTATCGTGACCAAGTGACTGCGTTACGCAATTGCGTATGTTATTTTCGTAATAGGCCCCCAGGACATCGTTTGTCCGCAGATAATATCGATAGAGTTGTAGGTTGCGTAGATACTTAGGTAATATTATTTGCTTATTAGGGGTTCGTCTCTTATCTGGGATCCAAAAGCAACGCGATTAAAAGTGACTGTTTCGACATCAACCATTTTCAATGTCGCCACTGCTGGGGCACAGGCCTTTGCTGTGGGAGGATAAGGTGGATGGGAAATAACCCACTACGCGGGCCCAATGTGAATAAGTTGGTGTTAACGACTGCAAATGCAGCCGGGACCAACAGCTTAACGTTCCTTTTGAAGCACGGAGGAGCTTAAGATAATAAATTTTTGGTCACCCATCCCATGACTGAACCTTGCGAAAGGTGCTTACTCTATTGAATTCCTACGATTCAAATTAATAAGTAAGTGGTTTTAGTTTCTTGAATCTCAATATTGTATTAATGAAGTAAGTAGGTTTTTTGTTGTGTGCGTATAAAATTTAATTGTACTTAACAGCTTATTTCCCAAAAACTTTTTATGAAACATTGTTTTTCCAAAAGATATACTACGTGTTACAAAAAAAAACTCTAATAACGGGTGTAACAAGACACTCAACGAAGCCGAAGTCCACGCATTCCGCCCATCATCAGGAGCATTTTTGTCTTTTAGACTATACCTGGGAAACCAATACCTACCTATGAAGTTATTGAAGGTTAAAGTCAAATTTTTTTTTTAAATTTTATGAAATCTTATTATAAGTATTCGTTATTTCCTAATTTTTGTCTACAGAAACATTATCAAAATTTTATGTATTTCGTAACAAACAATGGCTTTAAAACGTCATCACTTAATTTATTTTATGAGCACGCACATAAACGTTGCCTTTCAACTCGGCCGCACGCAGCTGTGTAGCATTTACTCGCAGGCGCGGTCTTTTGTCCGCGTTACATTGCGTGGTAATGTATGCAATGCTTTTTTAACACCAAAAATTAAAATTGTTTCCCAGCAATAATGTTGAACAGAAAGGGTCCTGATGATGGGCAGAATATTTGTAGACCTCGGCTTCGTTGAGGGTCTTGTTACACCCGGTATTATGTTAGTATGAAACATAAACTTATATACTGTGGAAACTTATATATACAACTGTGGAATGTTAAGTTTATGGTATGAAACAGCTGATTTTTTCGCGATTTCAGAGTTGGTCCTATAGTAAAAGTTGTCCAGTTTGATGGTCCCTATCTACCATATTCGGCATAAGGGTTTATTGTAACGTTGTAAATCATCACCATAAATTATATCTGTGAAAAAACGTTATATTTTATTTTATTCGAAAGTACATCGCCTCTAACAATCTTGCCAAAACAAGACCGTAAATCATACACCACAAATGTATTAAAATTTAGAATGCCCTCATACGCCCAGCCTTGTTCTAACAGTACAGTAGTCTGACAAATTCATCGGCCATTAAGCTCTTTAATTATATCGCAATCAGGGCCGTAAAAACCGAGCAACCAAAGACAGTAATGACGAAACACCGATCAATGAAAGGGTTCTTTGTACAAACTTGCTTTTCAATAATAAACCCTATAACATATAAATAAGGACCATTAAATGCATCTGGTGCGACAAGAATCGTGAGCACGTGTGATCGTTACCCCGTTTCGGTATTCTAATTATTGAGATCTTCGTTTTGATTCCAACCCATTGCTTCTTTAGAGTAAAATTTGAAATTGAAGAGCAATGCAAAAGCAGCGATGGGTATCGAATGATAGGTGTTGGTTGCTGTTCCTGAATGGAGATTAGAAGTGTTTCTAATTTTGGCGCCAGATGTCGGACTATTGCGGGCATTGCGCAACTACTCTTATTGCACTTATATAGAGCTGTAATATTTTGTTGCATCAATATTAATATTTTGTTACTTCTAAGTATTAATCTATAATGCTTACTGCTGACGGGCGCTATTTTGTAAATAAAATATTTTCTAAGCTCTATAAAATAATGTTCGAGCATGCGCCTACAAAATTGGAACAGCAACGCAACACTCCAGATTGTTATTGCTACGTTGAATGCATCCAAACGCCATCTTTTTTACTTTTTATATTGTCACCCGCACATCATTTTCATCCATTGTACGAGCTATACTCAATTACAGTTTTGCAAAGAATTTTGTGTTATTTATTCATTAATGGCACCATATGTCGCGTAGACATAAATTGGTGGCCCATGAGGGGAATTTATCATCAAGAATCAATCAATAAATCATCAAATACTATATTTCGAAACAACGAAAATCACCGTGCTTGTTGGTGAGCGTCAGCAGTACTGAAGTTTAAATCAAGTTGTCGGAGCAAGGTATAAGGCATTGAGGTAAACCATCAACATCATCTGCCCGGACCAGTGAAGCAGCGAAAGCATCACACCGCAGCGCAGGCCAGAATCCAGGAATTGAGTTAAGTGCCCTCCTTTGACCTTGTTCCCAAAATTTTCTCTTCAACAAAATCCATTTAAATCCATTCAATATCGCCTAATTTGTTTACAATTCTATGGATTAACACAATATTTAACGTTATATGAAGGTTTTTCTCACTAAATTTCTATATTTTATTGCAAATTGTGCTTTTAAAAATCTCAACCGTAGGTACCTTAGCTACCTATATATTCGTTATCGATTCAATTCTATTTTTAGATTATTTTCAAGTTCTTAGCAATAATTCCAAGCAATAACATAAAATAAACAAAGTAATAAAACTGATTTCGTGTTAGTAAGTAAAATTTTCCTAAAACTAATTATACATTTCTTATTAATTTCATTTTGTTCCAATCCTATCAAATTTCAAAGTGTCATTCATAAATTTCCTATCATTATTTCCCGATATTTAAACCGTTTCGCAATCGAAATATTCACTTCGTTTCACCGTGCATTCCAGGTGAATATTATCAACACATAAGCAAGTACTTCATCGCTGTCGCGCGGCTGCTAGCTATCACATCAGCTGTGCGCGGTAACCAGTTTGCTGTTTCGAGCGAGTGCCGTCAAAACGAGGAGCGTGAGAATTTTAAACATTATTACTTATCTATTAGCTACATTCGCTTTGCAAATCTCGGCGAACAAAGATGACGACAGAAAGTTCTAGTGCATCTAAACCATATTCTAGTGATTCTAAGCAATTAAAGGAGTTAATTATGAAACGTAGTTCAATTAAAGGGCAGATAACGAAATTTAAAAAATACCTAAGTGGTTTTAGCCCTCAAACTACTTTTACTAGCTTGGAAATAGCCGAATTAAACCTTAAGATTACTAAGTTTGAATCTTTGTCAGCCAAGTTTGAAGAGTTGCAAAGTGAGATCGAGGTGTTGAATTTTTCTAATTTAGATACTGAGCTCGATGATCGGGAAAGCATTGAGGCCGATATAATATGTTCCATGGCAACTGCCAAGTCTATAATTGAGTATCAATCTCAGTTCGAAAACCAACAAAGGCGTGAATCTTTATTAAACAATGATACTCAGTGCTTGCACGATCATCACGATTTTTCCGTGAAGTTACCTCAAATCAATATTGCAAAGTTTGATGGCGCATATTTTCGATGGCTCGAATTCAAGGATACGTTTGAAAATTTAATACATAAAAATGAACGCATAAAACCTATTCAAAAATTTCACTATCTTTTGTCATATTTACAAGGCGACGCAGCTAGAATTTTATCGAATTTCGAGGTGTCATCCTCAAACTATGATGACGCCTGGAAATTACTATGCGATCGCTATGATAACAAACGGTCACTTATTAATCAACATCTTAATTCCTTGTTTAATATACAAAAACTTAATTCTGAATCAGATAAATCTTTACGTTTTATAGTTGATCACGTGACAAAAAACTTACGTGCTCTGGCCAGCCTTGGCCAACCGACGGACAAATGGGACACGTTGATTATTTTTATGATTACTTCTAAGTTGGATAGTCGCACGCTATTAAAATGGGAGGAGTATCGGAACGCTTTCGATGAAGTGCCAACCCTTGAGCAATTTCATAGGTTTTTAATTGATCGTGCTGACGTTTTAGAATCAGTTAATCGCAATAAACATGAAAATATTTCAAGACCATTTCAGTCCAATTTACGACCAGCTTCTTCATCTTTTCAAAACAATAAAAATTCATACACAAAGTCATTTACTGCCAATACCGATTTTAAATATAATTGCGTAATATGTAATGATGAGCACAAAATATACGATTGCCCAACATTTAAGGCTCAAAGTGTAAAGGATAGGTTGGCTGAAGTAAAGAAATATAAATTGTGCATCAATTGCCTCCGTCAAGGTCACGCGCTAAAGGATTGCCGTTTGGGTCCTTGTCGGGAGTGTAGGCAGCGGCACAACACGTTACTCCATAATCCGACCGCGTCTGTTAATAACAACGCCATCAGCCAACCCGATCCCGTTGTTAATTTTTCTAATAATTCTCAAACGCAAGTAATTTTATCAACTGCTCTCATTGAGGTATCTAATTCAAGTACGGGTAAGACTCAAAGGGCAAGAGTGTTGTTAGATTGCGGGAGTCAATCGTCATTCATTACAGCAAAATTAAAGGAATCGCTACAATTACATTCGAACCCTATTAATAACCTAAAGGTAATAGGAATAGGGAACCATCATTCAAATAACATAGTTGAGAGTTGTACAGCTACAATACAGTCCCTTTGCAGTCATTACCAAGCTAATTTATCTTGTCTAGTCTTAAACGAAATAACTAGCGAGTTGCCAAAGATTCCATTAGACAAAAATTCATTTAAATTTCCAAAACACATAAAACTGGCAGATCCTACTTTCGACCAGCCAGCTCCAATTGATTTGTTAATTGGGGCCGATTTATTCTGGGATTTACTCGAAAATCAGGAGTATTCTCTTAATCTATCAGGACCTAAGCTCCGTAGTTCAAAATTAGGTTGGTTGTTATCAGGCCCAGTCTCTTCAAATCATTTCATGCATAATATTCATTGTAATCATGCGATGACCGATAGTACTTCTCAACTAATCGAAATAGAAAATTCATTAACTAGATTCTGGGAGCTAGAGGAGCTTCCCAAAAAAAGACACATCAGTGACAACGACATAGCATGTGAGGAGCACTTTTTGGCTCACACATATAGGCTAGATGATGGAAGATTTTGCGTAAAACTCCCATTACTAGATTCTCCTGATTGCCTAGGTGACACCTATTATTTAGCAAAGCGACGTTTAATTAACCTAGAGAAAAAATTTAAAAGAAATCCAACATTAAAAGTTGAATATTCTCAGTTTATTAGTGAATACGCAGAATTGGGACATCTATCTAATTCATTTGTTTCCCGACCGTACTCGCACTATTTCTTGTGTCACCATGCAGTCATAAAGGAAAATAGCGAGTCTACTAAGCTCAGAGTCGTATTCGACGGCTCAGCTCCCTCTTCCTCTGGCTTATCTTTAAACAATATTTTAATGGTGGGCCCTAATGTGCAAGATTCTCTTCTCTCCATTCTTATTAGGGCAAGGCAATACAAATACCTACTTACTGGTGACATCGAGAAGATGTACCGCCAAGTGCATGTTCACGATGAGGATCGGGACCTTCAGCTTATACTGTGGAGAGAAGACGAGTCGCAGCCCATTCAAACGTTGCGATTAAATACTCTAACTTACGGAACCGCGAGTGCGAGCTATTTGAGCACACGATGTTTGTTCCAAATTGGGGAAGAGCAGGATGATGAGCTAGTTAAAACTATAATTAAAAGGGATATGTATGTCGACGATATAATAACTGGTTCTAATGATGCAAATCAGTTACGTTTTATTCAAAATTTAGTTGCACAAGCTTTAAGCTCCGGTGGCTTCAATTTGAGAAAATACAAAAGTAATCTTCCTAATTTACTAAGTGATGGTAATATCAAAACGCAAGAGCATCTCACAATCAGTGAATCAACCAGCACTCTCGGGCTTGGATGGAGTCCCGCTTCAGATACATTAAATTTTCCTATACAAAGTTTTTCAAATGACGATAAAATTACTAAAAGATATATCATGTCTAATTCATTCAAAATTTTCGACCCACTGGGCATCTTAAGTCCTTGTATTATTATACCTAAAATGCTTCTGCAACGTTTATGGCAGCTTAAAATATCCTGGGACGAGCCTGTTCCTTTAGAAATTCAGGAAGAATGGAAAAAATTCGTTAACAATTTAAACTACATTTCTAAGCTTGAAATACCGAGGCATGTTCTTTGTGATGATCCAGTACGCATTGAACTTCATTCATTCAGCGATGCTTCAGAGCGTGCATACGGGGCGTGTATTTACATGCGTTCAATAGACTCAAACAATAAAGTTACCGTTAGGCTCCTATGCAGTAAGTCTAAAGTAGCACCATTAAAACCAACCACCATGCCACGTCTGGAGCTATGCGCAAGTTTACTTGCCTCACGGCTTTATAAGACAGTGATGGATGCTCTAAGGAACAAGCCAGTTCAAGTTTACCACTGGTGTGATTCTAGCATCGTACTAGCCTGGCTCAATAGTGACACTAAAAATCTTAAGGCATTTGTGTCGAATCGCATTTGTGAAATCCTAGAGATCACTAAGTCTTCATCATGGCGGTATGTGCCCACTGCCGCTAATCCAGCGGATCTAGTATCGCGTGGTGTACATGGTAAGCAATTAATTGACCTTGAACTTTGGTGGTCGGGACCTAGTTTTCTATTGCAGCCGGAAACTGAATGGCCTATATTAAATTCTAAATCTTGTAAGGATTCTTTACTACCTGAAATAAAATGTAATGCCTCTGTCAACTCGGATCCATTTATTAATTTTGAAAAATACTCTAGTTTAACTATGTTACAATATACATTTGCATTTGTTAATCGATTCATTTTCAATTTGAAAAATCCTAAAAATAAACGATCTGGTAAAATTTCTTTGGCAGAACTAAATGATGCGTTTAATTTACTTTGTCTCATTGCTCAAAAACAGTCATTCCCAACAGAATATGATGCACTATCTAAACAGCAGTCTATTAATACTAAATCTAAAACATTGGCACTATCTCCATTTATGGATAAGAACAATTTAATCAGGGTTGGGGGCCGAATCGAGGCGTCCTGTTACTCCTACGATATGAAGCATCCGATATTACTTCATTCATCTCACCATTTAACTAAACTATATTTTCAGCTTGAACATGTTCGCAATCTTCATGCAGGACCACAATTATTGCTGGCAACAGTACGTCAAAAGGTTTGGCCTGTCAATGGTAGATTTCTAGCGCGACGTACAGTTTCAAGGTGCGTCAGATGCAAGCGTGTTCAAGGAAAAACTTTAACTCCCAAAATGGGTAACTTACCGGCTCAACGTGTAACTCCCAATTTTCCATTTTTGTCCGTTGGTTTGGATTTCGCTGGCCCATACTATATTTTGAATCGTAAAGGGCGAGGAAGTCGCCTCATAAAATGCTACCTATGTCTATTCGTATGTTTGCGCTACAAATGCATTCATTTGGAATGTGTCAGTGACCTATCAAAGGAAGGTTTCATTATGACTTTAAAACGGTTTATAGCGCGGAGAGGAAAGCCAATCGAAATTTTTTGCGACAACGGACGCAATTTTGTGGCAGCCGCCAAAGAGGTAGGCACTAGCGATGTACGTAACTTCATAAAAAACAATACTGAACCTCTATCTCAATTTGCAACTCAAGAAGGCGTCAAATTTGTTTTCTCACCGACATATGCTCCTCATTTTGGCGGTATTTGGGAAGCCGGGGTTAAATCCGCTAAATACCACGCGAAACGTGTTATCGGCAATTCTCATTTAACCTTTGAGGAAATATCGACACTGTTTTCTCAAATAGAGGCGATATTGAACAGCCGCCCCCTATATCCTTTATCGTCCTCTCCCAACGACTTTTTACCTCTAACTCCCGGGCACTTTCTCATCGGAAGACCTTTAAATGCGCTGCCAGCTCCCAATCTAGAAGATGCGAAAGAACACAGCCTGAAGAGGTATGCACGATTGGAGCAAATTCACCAACACTTTTGGAGAAGATGGTCCAAAGAATACCTGGCCGAACTGCAGCAGCGTTCAAAATGGCGAAAGGACACCTCTCGACTCAATGAAGGCGATCTGGTCTTGCTTCACGAAGACAACACACCTCCGCTAAGCTGGCGACTGGGAAGAGTCGCTCGTCTATTCCATGGAGCCGACGGAATCGCACGTGTTGCCGACGTAAACACCACAAGAGGATGCGTCAGGAGACCATTAGTCCGTTTATGCCCATTACTTACTGATGACGACATCACAAAGGGTTGAAATTTCAGCATTTCAACGAGGCGGGAAGATGTTCGAGCATGCGCCTACAAAATTGGAACAGCAACGCAACACTCCAGATTGTTATTGCTACGTTGAATGCATCCAAACGCCATCTTTTTTACTTTTTATATTGTCACCCGCACATCATTTTCATCCATTGTACGAGCTATACTCAATTACAGTTTTGCAAAGAATTTTGTGTTATTTATTCATTAATGGCACCATATGTCGCGTAGACAAATAAAGTTTATGATTTATTTATGTCAGTAATTATATACTTTTCACAAATGAAGCAAACAATGTATACGATTCAAATGTCTTCAGTACCCTTAGCACGAACAGCTAACGATCGAGAAAAAAAAACGCACGTAAAATAACTCGATAAACAATTCTCTATGGAAAATTTCATTTCGCTTATCGGCGATAGATGGCGTTGTACAAATTTCCAATACAAAATTTATCTATCGAATGATTATTTTTTAATAGCTGTTCGTGCTAAGGGTACAGATCCTTTTATCGTCAAAATAGTGTGAAGAACAAAAATTCTGCATTTACTTTATATGCGCAAATTCAAGAATTATATAAATTGGTAAGCATATCATGTAATAATAATTCTCTTACTTTTTATTGCAAACTCTACCATTACAAAAATAATTATGTCAGCCAGCGAAAAAAATTGTGGTGTCTTTTAGGGTTAAAGCCGCTTGTCACTCTTGTCAGTGTCATTTCGTGGGCGATTAGTCGCCGAGCTATGTGTGAGCTACTTTTTGTAGCTCGTGGGCGTTTACGTATTGAACTCCATATGTTCTATTCTGGGCTACAAAAAATCGCTCGGCGATTAAGCGCCCGTGAGCGGTGGCGCTTAAACAGTCATCTATTTATCTTTATAAAGTCAATACAAGTCAGTTATATTTAATAAAGTTACAAAACCCTTATCAGTGATATTCAAATAAATACTTACTTAAAGGTAGGTACTAAATTATACTTTTATCACTGTCATTTTATCTATGATTAACCTTACCAAAATAGGAAATGAATAGGCAATTAAATGGTTCCTAAGATTGTATTGTATTGTAGATAATAAAACAATAATCTACGATAATTGGTTACTAAGAGAGTTTTAGTTACTGTTTTTAATAATGATTTTGCTTTATTGGATTGAGACTACCTATGTTCTGTATGTATGAACAAATGCGTGCTGTTTGTTAATAACTGAATGAGAGAGCGAAATTAATATTATTAAAGTACTTTGTTCATATGCAAAACAAATATAATAAAAGCATCAATTTTTTTCCTCAACAAATCCTATAAACACCTGCGTAGAAATTACTTAGCAAACAAAGATTACACGCGCTCTATTTTAACTAATATAAATTCAGTCAGGAAAGTGACAAAATTTTATTAAAAGTAAAATATAAGGTGCCTTGTAATTAGTGTCAAATATTTTCAGGGCTGAACATATAAGTCATAAGGATCACATATAAAAAATATTTCGAAATTCTACACGCTAGTTTAGAATTTAATTTTTCAAACAAAAAAATAATACCCTTATTTTTATAAAATAAGCCCATCCTGTACATGTACACTCACACTATCTAATAGCACGCATAGCATTCATACGCAACACACAACTATCGTGGTGTGCGTGAATGAACTTAAAGACACTCACCCACAGACAGGCTCGTTTTTATAGGCCGATGCGATAATATCGGATGGGTCATTGCGTCCTGCCTGACTCCTGCTGGCCCCTGCACTGCACATCCTGCACGACCACCGCGATACGATATGATGACACTGAACTGACACTGAATGACACTGAACTTTCAAAATACCATTGTATCTGACAGTTATTGCACAATCTGTCAGTCAATGCACACAATAAAACTCACTTGGATTTCATGAACCTCAGTCTCACGAAACAGCCTACGGCTTCTGGTAGGCTGTAGTTGGCGTCATGATTATTATTTAGATAGCCAATTTTATCGCGCCAGCGAAGCCGGACGGGTGATCAGTCACATGTCAGTCACCTTGATCGGAACCATTTCACCCATTTCCCCAAATCCTCTGAAAGCTGAGAGCACAGCACAACACCATGTTTAAATAATCCGCGTTATTATAGCGATAGTTCGGCCTTTTGTGGCTTACAGCTTTACGCACGCACGCACGACAATGCACCCGAACGAAAGAATTTCCGCAACTGACGGACAAGCAGCGCGCGGCGCGCGCGTGTGCGTGTGCGTGTGCGCTGGGTTGCGTTCCGAACCTACGCTCCGAGTGCAACCGAACGCTCTAACGGCGTTCCAAACATTAGAGCGTGACGTTCGGTTCACACAACCTTCCCGTTCCAAACGTCAGAGCGTTGCAACTTTTTAACCATCAAAATGGATGGTTGTAAAACGCTCTTACGTTTGTCTATAGAAAAATGACAATGTCATGATGTTTTTGTGTCTAATATTTAAAATGATAATGGTAGATCCTCAAAAAACGGATTTTATTTGATTTAGAATAAAGGAAAGTTTAAATTATTCGTATTCCAACTAGAAAACGAAGACTTTGTAATATTAATGACATTTAAAGTTCTTGGTCGGTCCGGACCTTAGAGTGCAATGATATTAAATGTAAAGATATGTTATGCGCCAACATCATTGCTATTTAAAACAGCGTAAAGGTACTATAGATACACACATTGGCCGCTGCATGCGCAGCGCATTGGCTGCCAATTGACAGCGCGTCAGCTGTCTCCTTCACTCCCACACGCAAAGCAGACGGCTCGCTCTTTGTACAATATGGCCGAATAAAGTAATAGAAAATACATATTTTTATTAAATACAGTACTTACGTGTGAAATAAAGCATTTTTCCGATCTCTGACCAATGCTGTATAATTTGTACATCGTCTAAAGACGCAAGTAGACATTTTTTAATGGTATTTCACAATTTTATTGCGTCTGATTGACGAGAGCCGCGTGTGTTACCGTGTCGCGAGACTGTGCCTGACTAATTGAAAGTCGGGCAATTACCTGACTTTTGTCTTGCCATTGTGAAGCGCGGGTAACCTATCTTACATTTAATATCATTGTTAGAGTGAGTTAAAAAACGACCAAACAACCGCACTCTGAGTCACTGAACGCAACCCTGCACCCAGTGCACGCTACTACTTGTAGTTATTCTGTGCTACTACGACATACTAGAGATGTGACATGATATGACGTACACAATTGATTAATTGATTCAACGACGATTACATTAAGTAATTTATTTTATTTTTATCTTAAAGGGAGGCAAACTAATAATCATTAGCTAATCTTTCAGATTATAAAAACTATTGTACAAAAACAAAATTCTGTAATGTGATAGTTTTTCCTGTAAATGCCCGATAGTTTTAAGTTTATTCGTACATTGAAACTAGTAAATCAATTGAGAGAATTGGAATAAAGAAGCGATTGTTGTGTTTCCATGACTCAGAATGTACACGCTTGGCAGTCCCAGCTGTTGTTGATTGATGCATGAAAACAATTTTGATGGATTTTTGGAAACGTTTGGCGTTGTCGAAACATCGCTACGATCGCGATTAATAGTAGGATCGAAGATCAACACCGCCCGCAGTTTACTTTTGAATATTTTATTGTGTTATGCCTAAAAATGTGAAAGTTTCCCATGAACTCAGAAAAAATTATAGTAGGTAATATTTTTTTATCTGTTGCATATTACTAAGAGGTAATTTAATCAATCCTATACTGTACATCAAGTAGGTGTTGCCTTTGCAACCAATCCTAAGCTGCTAACCTTAAAAATATACGCTTGATGTGCACTTGATTTTATTAATATTAATCAATCAAGAATCTTTATATCAATAATTACAGCACTATCGGTCGGCTTTTCATTGAGTCAGTGAGGCCGGCCGGCGGGCGGCGCGCGGAGCGCTGATTGACCGCGGCATCTTTCGGCGGCAATCGGCGAATTTGAAGGGTTATTCCCTATTAACACTTTTGTTTCGATAAACGAAGTATGCAATAAATGATGTCATAATTATGATCATGATGTTGTTCAGGTCAGCTCATGTTTTACATAAAAGTACACTCATTAAATCCATAGCTGGGCATAGGCTTAAATTTAATAAGTCTAGACCTAGTTATTTAACTTCCTTTTTGTTTTAGTTGTTAAAAGATGATTGAGTTAGACATTTATTAAAAAGTTAGTCCACTGCTGATCATGAGGTCAAGTTTTGAGTAGGTAGGTACCTATGATTTTTAATATCTGATTTATGATACTCAATTACGGAAGCGCTTTTCGTATCCACTGTCGGGCAAAGTCTAAATTTATTAAGTCCACTGTTGATCTTAAGCCCACTAAGCCATGTTGTAAAAAGCTAGTTTTATTCTAAACAAAGGCGCTTTTTCTCATAGTAAGTCCATAGCTAGACATAGGCTTAGTTTTAGAATGGCATAGTTTTTGATATCCAAAATCCAAGGTAAACTCAAAATTTATTGATACCAATTTAATACTTTTTAACATACCTACGACATAAAATTTTTGTGAGTTAGGAATAACCCGCGCTTCGACGTTTGTGTGTGTGGGGTGGTGTGTAGACAACAGGCGCGTGGCGCTGGCGCATGGCGGTGTCTTTGAAAGCGCCGCGCGCGTCCGCGGTCGATGGCCCGGCGCATGTGTGCAGTAGGCTAGTGTGTGTAAATCGTTGAATGTAGTTGTTGCTCAGCTGTAAAGGGGTGATGTTTTTTGGGGTTAGATGACCAAGTTGTTTACCTTAATATCTCGCAAACTAACCTGCAAATAGTACCCCATTTTTTGCTGACCTATGTATTATGACTTGCATGTTCAGCCCTGAAAATATTTGACACTAATTACATCGCACCTTATATAATACCTACGTTTAAGTTTTATGCTCTACAGCAGGTGTCGGCAACCTTTTACTGGGTAAGGGCCGCTAATGTTGCCAGAGAATCAGAGCGGGCCGCATTTCATATTTGTATATAAAAAAAATTAACGCTGATGCCACACATTGTGATTTTAATAAAATAATACAAAAACAAACACATCTTAAAATGTGGTAATAACATCTCTTAACTCTCAAGTCAACCTTCTAATGCGTGACATTTAACACGCAGATTAACCAAAACTGCAATACACCTACCATCCATCAAGTTAACTAATAACTTTTAAGTTATTAGTTACATACATACATACACCAGACAAAAGGTTATGACTAGAATCATTCATAACGTTAATGATTCTTTATTTAAGGTGGCGTACAATGCTGGAAGAAAATATTGTAATAGTACATTATGAGACACGTTAGCTTAGGTTAGGTTCATTGTACACAAGGCTGTAGGTTGCAGCCCGAGCCGCAGGCGAGGGCATAACTCAGCCGAGTGTGCAATAAGCAAAAGCTCACGAGTTTCATACGACGTATTTCAACACATTTGCGAGGAAAAAATAAAGTAATTTACCACACAGCAACAAATACGACAAAAACAAAATATGATGATTATGGGAAAAGGCGCGCAGGTTTTTTTTGTTTTTTCACACGCCCAACGCAAGAATATTTTGCGAACAAAGGGGTGAGTGAGCATACAGCCTACTTCAAAATTATAATTTTAAGTGACAAAATGCAAATATTTTAATATTTTATAACAAAATATTGTGAATTATGAATATTTTGATAATAATAATTATTTGTTTGACTTAATTAAAGACTTACATATTTATTTATTCCAAAAATGTATATGAATTTTCAGCAGCATAAAACCTCTTTGATGTTTTTAAAAAAATAACTGTATTACCCGGCTAAATTGGGAATGCTCTGTTTACTCTCATAGAACTTGCAGTAAGGTATACTAATATAACTTTGTGGGGTTAAATCTATAACGTACTTGTGTTTTATGCATTATTGCACTCGTTTGTTATAGCTCGGTTTATGGCCCTAAAAGCGATGTATTAGGGCTCACTTTACGAGCAAGAGTGTTGAAATAAATTAAGGAGATTTACCTTCTGATAATACCTATTATCGTTTTTAATTGATTACTAATAAACTATTTCTTATTTTGGAAAAATGTGAATCATAATGCCTGGTTTATACGGGGTCAGTAACATGGCAGTACAGTAACCTAGTCTAACTCTGACTTGCTACTAGGCTCGTATAGACACTAGTTTCAATCCAGCCCAGTGCTGACTTCTCGCTCGCAAATCAGTCCGGCTGATTAGCCACCCGTTCTATTTTCGAGCACAGTACGACTTGCTGGCGATCCTGGCTACATGTACCCAGTTACTGGGTCCGAAATTCTGAGTCACTGGGTCTAGTCACTGACCCCGCTGCTAATATAAAACCGTTTGGAAACTTTGCGGACACAAACAAACAAGAAAGCAACCTAAAATAAAGTGTTAAAAACTAGAGGGTTTTTTATTGTAGTTTCAAGATTATAGGTTTATTATGGTTGGCACAGCTTTAAAAACCTACAAAATTGAGGTCATTTTACGATTTTTTTCTATCTAGAAAAGTTTTAGTTATTAATTATTATTAAAAATACCACTCTGTTCAGTCTTTCAGTCTTAGTCTCAGTTTTTTTCCGTCAACTGAGTGCTATTATCTACTATCTACATATTTTTTGGGATCAATAAATCTAGTAATGTTTACTTGACGTTGTACGGCCCCTTAAGTAATGCACAATGCAGTTTATAACCACGCCCCAGGGGACAAGTTAGGTGTTAAACTTTATTTTGTTGTTGGTCATTAAAATTGCAATGTTTGTTAAAATATTAAATAAGATTAATTCTTATTGATATCTAGCAAATTTTACTTAACATTGTTTTTTCGCAATCATGCCTTTGTATAAACAAAATAAGAAGTTAAACAAATAATACCCAATCTTGGTTTAAAATAAAGTAATGAAATCCATAATTCATGTAATTAGTTTCATTTTCACCACTCAATTAATGGGAAATGTTAATTTTGGGAGAAATTTACATTAACAGAACATCAGCTAAATTACATCATTGGATTATTTAAAATTGCTTCATCCAACACATTCAAAAGCTCTCTGATATTGCTAGGTTATTTCAATATGAACAGATTTTTTTTAGTCATCTTTCCCAAAAGTTATTTTTGATAGAAATCTGAAATACTCTGCATTTTTAATGTCATACAATCTCATTTTTGTAAGAAGACTTAGTTTCAGTGGTTTAATGTCAGTCTATGAGGTGTCTCAGGTTTGCTAAAGTAAAAAAGCTTCAAAGTATTTGTAACATGTTGCAAAGTAACAGTAAAGTTAACAATGTTGTCACCACCATATGAGTCATAGATTTGCAGGCTTTCAGTGTTATTAGACACTTACGGAATCGTCGTGTTGTGTGTAACATGGACACAGAATATATACTCTAACACATGGATGTGTTTCAGGATTGAAATATAAGAACGTGCAAGTAAGTGATAATAATGAAAGTTGATTCCTAGGAAAACATTGGAATGTACAACTATAGTGTCCATATTTATCAAATTATTAAAATTGATCTTGGAAAAAATAAATGTTTGGACAATTCACACAGCGCCATTCTAGCCTCATACTAAGCAAAGCTTGTAACATGGGTGCTAGACAACTTCAATACTGATTATATACATTTTAAAAATACATATAATTAGTATTGAATTTAAACATACATACATAGTTACACCCAGACCCGTCACAGACATAATAATTCATCATTTCAATTTCTGCCCGACCGGGAATCGAACCTGGGATCTTTTGCGTGGTAGACCACTGCGCCACGCCGGTCGTCGTGACTATGACGCTCGCCATCAAAACGGAGTAGTAGCAAATTGTAGCTTGCATTGTTCAAGGCAGTTGGCGAAAAATCTAGAACCGAAACCAATAATAAAATAAAATAAAAATAAAATATTGTTTATTTACTCTTCACAAAGGTTATTATAATACGTAACTATACTAAGAGCTAAAGCTTACAGATAAAACCTTTGTGAGAGACTGGAGTCCATACTAGGATCCCCAAGGGGCCTGTATTACAGATCTCCAGGCTCCCACCCCATTTTAAAGAGACAAAATTTTTAAGCATTTATACCCATGTAGGTACAGTTATTATATTATTATAGTAGAAGTATATAATTTTTGCTTCATTATGAAATTATAAAATGCTGTATGTAGATGTGTGTGTGTGTGTGTGTGTGTGTGTGTGTGTGTGTGTGTGTGTGTGTGTGTATGGGTATGTGTGTTCGTTCGAATGTGAGCAAGTGTATTTAAGTTTTAAATGTTAATATATTATGCAGTACCCGTATAATAAGAGTTTAAGACTATTCGTTCAATTGAGAAAGGAGTGAAGTAGTTAAGATGGTGTATGTAAAATAGATTCAGTTTCATTATAGTCCATAGTTTGAAGCCAATTCTGGACTGTTTTTTTAACCTGGTTTTTATTAAATTTATAAATGGATAAAAGTTTGTTTGCGCAGTTGTACAGGTAGCCACCGAGAAAATAATAATGCCTATGTGCAAATTTTGTATTACAAAAAGGAACGGTACTGACAGCATGGTTACGCCTCTTATTTATGAGTAGTGAAGGTTCATATTTAATTTCTGAATGTTTTTTTTAAAATGGTATTGAGGATGAAAAGCTTACGAACTGATAACACCAATGAATACATTAGTAATCTGAAGAATTATAATAGTTTCCATTCAGCGAACTTTGCATCTGACTAATAGTTGATGCCTTTCAGATTAGTCCGTACCGTAATGAAATTGCGCCATGAGTCAACACATCGGAATCGGGTCAAAACGACTGTCTTTGTGTTTAAAAAGAGTAAACTGGTGACTCATTTGAAATTGATTAAGTGTTGGACCTGGGCTGAGGGGATTAATGTTCTCTTTGATGTCGTAACCCGGTGAGCTTCAAATATGGACTTCGTTTCCCTACTTATGAATTACGGGCTACCTACAAAAATGTAATAGGCACAAACATGCTGTAGCGCCATTTCACCTGATGAAAAAATATATTACCTACGACAATAGGTGGAAAATAAACATAGCTCGGAATAATTCTCTCTAAATTTTAATGTCAGTGATATTTTCTTTACTAAGCGTTAAAATGTCTTGTATGAAGGACATCCAGACTATTTAAAAGTAGTCGAAACTACTACCTTCCATTAATTTAATTTTGCTTCTTGCTTTACTTTCCAACTCAATTAGCTTTTATTACTTTAGCTGAAACAATCCATATGTCTAGAATCCCACAGAAACTAAAGTCCAATTATAACACGAGTCGAAACACCTCATTATGTCATTCCGCGCTATTAATTTATGGCGACACAACGCTCATAAGTACTTGTCTTACATTTAAAACTGTAGATTACTCACTTCAAATCCATCACACACCGAAAATATCCATTTTAACGAGCTGAAATTTCAACTTTAAAATGTTACCAATAAGGATTATGAAATGAGAAATTTGTCGATACCAAAAACCTATCAGTCCTTAATTAAAATAATTTGAGCTTTGTGTGTAAGGATATAAAGTAGATGTGAAGTGGTAAATGGTAACTTTGTAAAACCATTACCCAAATGTTTGACATCACTTTAGAATTAGTGCTGTGATGCAACATATTGTATTCCGTCACGGTTCTTATTTTTGTCGAGAAATAAGTCTACGAGTCATTTATAAGATATTCAGTTCGATAAGACAGATGCCTTACGGGAAATGTGAACGGAGAATTTTATGAAAGAATGTGTCTTTCACCTGTCTCATTTGCGCTCCTTTGAAGTGTAATGTTCGCTTATTTTTATTTTAGAAACAATAGACGGCCATCTTAAGTATTTATGACTGTTAAATACTTAAGAAGTACCTACAACACCTACTTTTGATAGCTTTTTCCTTATCATCATCTTTATTTTCATAATAGTCTCAAGAGGACGTACAACGCCGGAAGCATAGGTACCTATAGTAAGAATTTATAATCTAACTTCTATATTATTTCTTTAGGACCTATATTTAGTAATACTGTGTGAACTCGTTGCTCAAAAATGTGTATTTCACGTTGTGCGGCCCTTAATATGATTACTTAGTCATCAGGATCGAAATTATGTTATTAAAATAAAATTTTGTTGGAGAGGTAACGTTACATTACATACCTGTAGGCATATTTATAATTCGCCTTAAAAAAAGAATTCAGAAACATCAGAAAATATTTCCATTTAAATTCAAACTCAGGCAAATAGCCATGAATTTCAGCAAAAACACTTTTCAAACTCTTCCGTACTTCCTTTGTATCCGTGTTTACTTTAATTTCATAATTCACTTCACTTTATATCAGTATTGTTTCGAGAAGGATCGATGCGTTGATTTCGGTTCATAATAACAATTATAATTTGGGGCAGGTAATTGCCGGCAGCGAAGTGCTTCGTAGCCAGGTTGTGTGAGGGGGAACCAGCACAGATTATAAAGTATTTGTATTTTAAACAGAAACAAACTCTGAGCCTATCTCGGACAGCTTCGGTGGACAACCGAGGTGGGTTGGTACACATTGCTGCTACAGTAAAATCAGCCTATTCCCGATGTCTCTACTGTTGTCCTTCTCTGGTGACTATCGGGAAATAAAGTATGGACGGTATATTCTCGTTGTCCGCCTTTGGGGGATATTGGGAAGAAATGTATGGAAAAAAACATTTTTCCTATACCCCCCCCAGTGGTAAACAAAAGTTAAGGGACAACCGGGAATAGGCCTAAAATCTATGTGACGACTCGTTATAAAAAACAGCAACCATATTATGCCAAACTAGGTTGTCCAAAGAAGCTGTAAGAGTTACAAAATAAGTCTACCGGCCGTATTCGAAAACAGTTCCATTTTTTATTTTTAATTATTTTGTGGTGGATCTCCTACCTATATAGGTAGTAATGAAAATGACTATAGCCCGTTTGGTCTGAGATTGTTTGTAAGTAATGTACATGTGTAAGTGCACGGAAGACTGCGATTTGTTCCGAGTTGCACTTCTGTTTATTTTATTTTTTGTGGATTCGGGCTCTACCATCCTGATGAATTATTGACTCAGTACATTGTTATTAATTTAAGACCGGTAAATCAAGGCATTAGGCAATTTATAAAAACAACTACTTCATTTTAGCCATTCTTTTCCTAATTTAAATAATAACAACATCGTATCTTTTAGTCGATAATAACGTCTTTCCTCTACGTAAGTATAATTATATTGTGTGTACATAAACTACTTATTATTTTGACGTCAATAAGCGTCTGTAAAGACTTACTTAAAATCAAATTACTTACTTGACTTTGAATTTGAAGTGTTTTCGTATAATTTTTTAGCGTTTCTGAAAAAAAACACATGAATTTTTGAGTCGAAAAAATTGCAATTATTATGTTCATATCTTACATGTATTCTATATGTTTCAACGTTTATACAGCTACCTTAAATATGTCTTTTGCATATGACAACAATGTGTTATTTTGTAATATCACAGTAATGGGTTCAACACATTGTAAACCTGACGCGAACATATCTAATTTCTATTTAGACCTCACAAATTAACCAAGGGGTAAAGACACTAATTGCTCAGCACCTTAATATTAATATGTCAATTAAGATTAATTTGAGACAAGGTGCCTGCCCTGTAAGTGACAGGCGATTATGTGAGCTCAATTACCCCCAAACCAGTGATCTTGTGACGTCACGGATGAGTGACGTCACATGTTTAATTTAAACGTCCAAATTATACTTGAATGACGTAAAACAGGCCGATGTTAAGTGGCTATGGATGTAGTTGAGGGGTAAAACAATGGCTTGAAGTAGATTGGATTATCCAATATTGTTTGCTAAATAAATAGCTTTATACCTATTTGTATAGAAATAACAATTCAATACTCATCTATAGAAATCGTACACTCTATACATAAACATAACGCGTACATACATTCTTAATGAATAAGTTAACAGCTGTCAAAAGTTGAAAAACATTTCTCAAAGAGCGTCTTCACGTGTCATTCTCAGACAAGTAGCATCGTATACATTACATTGTAGTTTAATCTATATCTTCTATTTAACAAAAAATCCCTCATTCTACAACGATTACTATTATATATTCTGTGCCACCGTCGAGGCTCCACCAGTCAATTGAAGGATATTTTTTCCTCTTTGATCCACCAGTGAGACGAAATACCGCGCGAGCGCGAAGCTCGAGTGAAGCATCTCCGTTTGAGCTTATGGAATAATTCTTTCCTATGTCCGTCTGTTCTCAGACTGACCGGTCTACATGTCGCATTTCTGAACTTTTTGTACCGATTCAGTTTTTGGAAATTAAAAAAAAAATCAAAAATGTCACAAACGCGAGGTACCTACAGCTCTCAGAGCCACTAACTAGCTAATTAAAAAGTGTATAATTAGAATGTTTTCTTCTACTTAATCCAAATAAATTCGTTGACCCAAAGCGAGAAGTGTACCAAATGAATAAGTTATAATTTTTAACGAATGCGAGTTGGCAAGAACAAAGTTGGAGCCCCCTCGAATCTTCGCTCGCCCGGCGACTCCGCTTGCATTTTGTTTCACGTCGAGAATAGAATCAGGCTGTAGGCACGAAATTAGCGGCGATTAGGCGATAACACCACGGCTGTGACGTAAATGAAAGCATAGTATACAATAATATACTGCGCCAGGGCGGTATAGCACCCTGAGACAAAGAAAGTATTTCGTTTGATAAGAGATACAAATCACAATTATGCTCTATAATTTTTATTCTATAAAAAATCTTAATTTTTTTGCTTGTTACTATAAATTTCGCGAAACTTGATAGTACGTACATGCCTGTGCATCTCTCAGAATGCCAGACTTTGTTATCTTGGACCATGAGCCTGGCCACACGAAAGGGCAAACGGGCCGATGCATCTAGCGGCGGCAGCGCGCTGGTGAATTCTTTTCTTCGTGAGAACTTACCTGATATTTGTTAGGTCTTCCCTCGTCACGCCACGCCAGTCGCCTCTTTCCGTAGCCACCGGCTACGACTGCGAAAGAGCGGTGTAGTGCGATCAAGCAATGCTCTGCAGCGACTAATAACTTAGCACGACTGACCGACCACAGTTTTATGCTAAGGCTGCGTTCAGACGATAACACACGACCCGACCTCAATCCGAACTCAACTCAAACTCACCTCAACCGCAGCCCACCTTAAAAAACATCGCTTACAATTTTGAGCCTTATGACACATTAATAAGCTCCTATGTAATGTTCAGGTGAGTTTGAGTTGAGTTCGGGTTGAGCTGAGTTGAGTTCGGGTTGACCGCGGGGCGTGTGCAGTTGCATCGAAAAAAATTGTGTCATTAAACATACAATTGTAAGTGATTCACTTACAATTTTATGTTTAATGACACAATTTTTTTGTGATTCACTTACAATTTTATGTTTAATGACACAATTTTTTTGTGATTCACTTACAATTTTATGTTTAATGACACAATTTTTTTGTGATTCACTTACAATTTTATGTTTAATGACACAATTTTTTTCGATGCAACTGCTCACGCCCCGCGGTCAACCCGAACTCAACTCAGCTCAACCCGAACTTAACTCAAACTCACCTGAACATTACATAGGAGCTTATTAATGTGTCATAAGGCTCAAAATTGTAAGCGATGTTTTTTAAGGTGGGCTGCGGTTGAGGTGAGTTTGAGTTGAGTTCGGGTTGAGTTCGGGTCGTGTGTTGTCGTCTGAACTCAAACGCAGCCACTCGAGAAGCCCTGCCAAAATGCCCAGCGCCACGCTGCCTGACAGCCGCTATCGCTCGGCTGCCGCTAATTTTGTGGCCCTATACTCAAAGAGGCTGTTATTTGAAGAATAGGGTGCAACTTGCCTTATCGCGGGGGGAACTTTCACTCGAACAGTTGAATTTGATGCAGAAAAAGTTTAAAAGGGAGGTTCTTATTAAATTTTCAAATAAACCAGTGTTTCTCGAATAAACTGCTTTTAGAAATTCAATGGTCCCGTAGCTAGTTACAAAGAGCGTTTTCCTTTAGTTTGCTTTCCATAAAACGACAATCTTCTACAAAGAGAATATCGTACTGTACATTTCTGTACATTACCTAGAATGGTATAGGTGCTTTTGAAAAGGAATCTGACATGGCTATTAAATTAATTAAGTAGACTATATCGGGATTAGCTATAAAGAAAATGCAGAGAAACCAGATTTAAATACAAATAAAAATTACGTATCTATCGATGTCATAAAGCAATTTCTAGCAATATTAATTTTGATGATGACGGTTATAAATTTGAGTTAGCTTAGGTTAACCTTTCAATTTGCGTAGCCAAGCCAGCATATCAAAGTTAAACGAAACTATTAATTTCCCGATTCAACAGTACAGGGGCCTAATCGCGCTAATTTTCAACGATAAAACCAAAGCTAAATCGTTACTGTTTCAGTTTCGTTTACAGAAAAATACTCGCTTTAGTTTTGTTAAATTGTTGAATACTCTGCCTAAGGAGTCTAGGATTACAATCTGGGATAATTTAAATGAAAATTATGAAGCTAAACCAAAGATTTTTAGGTAAATATAACCTAAATGACAACGTAACGTTTTTGGTTTTATCGTTCAGAATTACCGCGATTGGGCTCCAGGTTCGGTTCAGAAATTGTTATCCAAAGGTTCAAATGTAAAAACTGTAATCAAACATTGTTTGAAGCTTCCAATTTCCGGAGCTAACACAGCCTATTGTCCTACTACTGAATAAATGAACATTCTGAATATAGGAATGGTGTTGTGATGTGACATAATGGTTCGATAAAATTTTACAGTATATCGCATTATCTCGAAGGAATTGTAGCTGATATGTAGCTTTGTATACAGAGTGAGGGTTCCGAAAAAAGGTGGTAGAGTTGCTAAACCAACTTTTTTCAACGAAAATAGGAAACCGAAAAACAAAACCTTACTTCGACATAAAAATCTATCGGTAAGCTGCCAGCCTTACTATGGAAAGGCGAAAAAAAACGTTTTTTAACTTAAATTCCTTGGAGAAAGTTGTTCTCATCTGTTTTTTGGGAAGTGTTAATCTTACACCCTGTATATTAAGTACCTATACCTCCAAACTACAGGTAACCGCTCAAAATTTTACTTTTGCTCAAATTTTGCGTGTTTACTTGTGTGTGTTTTGTGCGTATGAAGATATAAAAATCCATTACATACCTAAGTAGTTTTGCATTTCTTTTAGTATATAGTAAGGGCGATGAACGTAAGCGATATGTAATTTAACACTTCAAGGCCCGGAAAATGAGACAAAATAGGTTTTCTATTTGTTATCCGGCCGCATGCAGCCGTGCGGGTAATGAATTAAATATTACACTCATAATATGCAGTTTTCTAATCAAAAATCAAGAAGAAAAATCTTTTAGCTACGAGTATTACTTCATTTATATTTGTTTTATTCGACTGGTTTTTATCTTTTGTATAGATTAGATTAATCGATATAGGTTAATTCTAACATCACTATGGAAGCATCGGCCCATTAATGTTTAGAGTTCTGAGTTTGTTTTCGTTCAGCAGTTAAGTAAAATCTTACTTAATATAACTGCCCCTTTCTGATCCTGCCGAAGTTTGAAAATCATTTGTTGTTGTATTTTTGTTATTTCCTGTTCGATTTCAAAAAACTTTGCCTTTCAAAAACGACTTCATAATTTGGTTTGAAACTTACTCCTTAAAAATTACAGAGTAAATACAGTCTGAATAACCATTTATGGAACGTTAGAACTATCAAATTCTTTTATTGGTTTATTTATTTATTACTTAGGGAAACATTATCAGCTTTAAATGGTACATAGTAATAGTAAAACAGAATTTTAGTACATTAGCCAAAAGAGTTTTCACTACTAAATACATAGTATGTACATAACCTTGAACAGACAATAGGGATGTTGACTAATGAATAAAATAACGAAATACTAATAAAAATCGTAAACATATTAAACTTTTAGAGTAGCTTGTATACCTCTTGGTTTTATATATTCCATATTATTTGTTTTATGACCCTTCAAAGTTGGGTGGACAAGTCCATTTAAAAAGTATAAAATTTATTAAAATAAATGATACCTTTAATTAGTCCGTAAAATGTATAGCAAATTTGTCGAAGAAACCATTTTGATAAACACAATATTTAATATAGCCGCTGAACAAATTTCCTATGCGTTGCATACAAACTTGCAAGGCGTGACGTCATAACGTGCAAGCCATTAGTATGGAGCGTTTTTGATCGAGTCCATTTGTGTGCATTTCACACTGTAATATCTCGGGCAGTTTTCATGCTAGCGAATTAATTCTTTTACCAATGTTTCTTTTTTGAGAGGTAATTTATGTAACATAAAATAAAAAAAATAGTCAACATCCCTATTATGTAAGCAAACAGGTGTAAGAAATTATTAAGTAAATAATGACATTACAACAAAAAAAATGTTTTTAATGACAAATTCTGAAGGGTGTAATTTTCTGATATTAATCTTTAAAAGTATTGAATGTGGTGTAGGTTAATATTTGGTAACTTGATCGTAACTTAATTTCGAGTCGAGAAGTTCCAGAAGTTTATTTTTAATTTGGCCCTGGGTCGAGGCCGGTTTTCTTAACCGGGAATTATTTTTGTTTCATTAAAACCGTTTAATAAAACGACACAGCTTTTATTGTTTCTAATTTTATTCTTTGATGACTACAAAACTTTGATGTATTTTGTTGGTTTACAATTTGCTTTAGTTATTTTTAATAGTAGAGATAGTCAAAAGTGAATGTTAGGGACAAAGAATAACACTACATTTTTGTTTATATTTCCTACAAAAAATAACAGTTCAGTAATTATTAGCATGTTTTTAGGACCAACAAAAATACGTCGATTCGAACGTAAGACATTTTCATACATAAATTAGTGCATTAACTATTATGTGTAATGAATATGTAACGTAAACGAGTATTTTCGTGTGGGATGGGCACTATAATGGGCAATTACGGATAATCACCTATGCGGACCGGGTACACCCGCTGGGGATGCTGGCCTGAGGCGACTTATTGACCGAGCGAGCGCGAAGCGTATCCGTTTCAGCTTAGGCTAAAATGCTTTAGTATGTATGGCTGCGATTTGTTCTCTTCTACATGTCGCATTTCTCAATGAAATTTTTTGAGCAGGTTTTATAAATAGAATAGAATAGAATAGAAATAGTTTATTATTAATCTCACAAAATACTTAAACACTAAAATAAAAATCCATTAAAATAAAATAAATGAAAAGAGATAAAAAAAAAAACAAAAAAAGAGATTAAGAAAAGGCCCTGCCTCAGCGTATGAATGCCGTGACGTTAGAGTAACGCCACGGCACGCTGCTATTCTGACAGGGCCTGGCTGTAACGGACGCTATATTATATCAGAGAAAAAAAAAGTAATTTTACAATAACATGTTGTACCTATTTCCTCTGTGGTTGTACCTTTCAACGCAAACATAGGTAAATAGATTTTTTTGTCATTTCAGTTTTTAGAAAAGTTTCAAAGTGGGGGAGATGACACAAGCGCGAGGTCTACAGCTCACTCAATATGTACCTGTCAGACAGAAAATTGTGACAAGAAGACTTAATAGCAACTGCATTAGCTAGTGATTATTTCCTCTGTGGCATAAGCTATTGTGTGACAGGCTGTGGGACACTTCCACAGAGGAAATAATCACACTTCTTGCAGAAGTTTTTTTGGCAGTGGAAAAAAAATGGATAAAAACTATTGGCGTTTGCAAAAAAAATTTTGTGTTTTTAGTTAAATTTTAGTTTCATTAGTTTTTTTTTCCAGATTTTTTGAAAATAACAGCAAATATAAAAAAAAAACATTTAGTAACTAAACGCGCAAAATGTTTAAAAAATATCTATTCAGCTTTCAGTTGAGGTATAAAAAAAACTGTTACTTGGACAGCTGAAGTCGATCACCCCCAGTGTGTGTACAGACAGCACAGTAGAAACATATATCAATGTAATATACGGACTGACACAATTATTTGGTAGGTAATGGACCGTTGCGGATCGACGGCGACCTTACCGGCTTAGTTAACGCCGGGTCAGGGTTCGAGTCCCAAAGCAGTTGTGGGACAACAACCTTGGAACAAAATTCACTGATGAACTAGTACCTATAATACAAGTATGTATTTTGTTAATAATTTGTTGTGTTATGTATGTCGTATGTACTTCCTCATCCATCTTTAATGGATGTAAAATATTGGACAACATACGGAATTAACTAAAAGAAACATTAAAAAACTTTATTGAATTTTTAGATTTTAGGCATTCATAATGCTATTTTTACCGACTTCAAAAGGAGGGAGGTACTCAATTCGACCCGTTTTTTTGTTTTTTGTTTTTTGTATGTACACCGATTACTCGAAGACGGCTGAACCGATTGACATGATTCAAACGTTATAACATCAGGTATGTTTTCAAGCTTCAATGCTCAAGTTCAAGTTTCTCATAATTAATTGTTGTGTTTTAAAAGACTTTAAAAAAAGGAAAAGGTCAAGTCAGTTGTTAACCGATTTTAAATTTTTTTATCTTTGAGAACATAGTTCAGGTGTGGCTACATTTTTTTAGAGAGATCTGACTGGTAGTTTCTTCATAGCCCTGAAAAATATCATTTATTTAACTTACATTCGCACGAGCTTTTACGGATTTTCGGGCATAACTTCCTTATTTAATTATTACTGTATTGTGACCGCTTATAGTTTCATAACAAAATGTTTCACTAAATAAACCCCACTAAGCATACAGTGTGAATATATAACCTCAGTTTATGCCTAAACTATTTTCCTCAGTTGGCGAGCGACGCCACGGGTGAGAGCTAGCTATAAATCTCACCCCGGAAGCCCACGGTGAGCGTGCACTCGGACAGACGCTTGAATATTTTATATACGGAACATTTTAAAGGAAACACATTTTAGTAATGCAACCGGGACCCATGATGGCTGCATTTTTCATTTTTACAAGATTATTATTTTTTGCAAATACAAGTATGGCTGATATTAATGTATTGACCTCAAGCTATTTTAGTAGATTTTAGTCCAATATTTTTTAAATATTTATATAATGTACCTTGTGTTTATTATTTTTTTATTAGATAGGTAGGTACTTACACTACCTACTTACTTCTACGGCACCTGTCAGCAAATAACTAAAACTTCGAAAAATAATTTTCCTAAAAAACTTTACATCTTTAATCTGAAATCGGCAAAATAAATGTGTTATGTTTTAATTCAACAGATCAAAGAAGCTTTTTAATGTTTGCATTACTTGCACCAAAACAACTTAAATCCTAAAGTTTAGTTTTTCGTGTTGTTTATTAACATTTTATATTCAAAAGTTATTCTGCTACGTGTTTTCAACTTCTATTTATTTTATTTGCAACATAATTTGCTGTTCTAAGGCCACGTTTGCTATTTTGTACCACGTTGTGTTCAAATTGTATTGAACTTGGTTCAAAAGTGCTTACGTTAGTTTAGTGTTTGCGCAAATAAGTTGTAATTTTCAGTGTAGCTGATTGTGCTACAGAATTTCCCAACACGATTTTCTTGTTACACACTGTTGAAAAGACGTTTTTACTTATTTTTGTTCAATTCTATCTATTTTTTATTTTATCTGTAAAATATTCGGAAATATTATCTCAAACAAAAATATTACAGATACACTTATGGAACCAAATCCAGAACAAAGTAGGGAAACCAAGGAATCACATATTTTAGTCTTTATCATTAGCCTTCATGATTGAGGAGTTAAACTCCATTGCTGGCAATGTCATTACGTTTGAAAATGTTGAAAGATCGGCAGGCGTATTACATAAAAAGAATCGCGATGATCGGACGCAATGAGGGCTTTTCAAAATGACAAAAGGCTGTAGGCTCGATAGATGGCGTTGATAAAAAATTTATGTCTCAATGTATTTTTTTACTGAGCTACTCAGGTAGGCATGCAGAAGTAACCCTAAAATGTTTCTCTTTGGGCAGATGTCAGTCAGTGAGCGTCTACTAGCCTCTTTGGTACAGGCCGTTTATTTTAAAAGCAAATTTTGACTCATCAAGTGAGGCAAATAGTTACCATTTTTATTTTTTAATGTCACTTTGAAACATAGATATAGAATATTAAAGCCCTCATTCGTCATAAAATTTTCTTGTTATTGAACCTTATTCGTGAGTTAATAGTGTCACGGAGTGGGACGAAAAACGTCTATCGCGATTGCTGTTTGTTTAGTCTGTGAAATGATCCTGCCCACACAGTCATTATTTTTTAATTGTATCAACAATTCAGTAACAATAAGACAAAACACAAACACAACATACACAAAACAGTTAGATGTAAACATTCAACTATTAAATTGCTTTTTATTTTTTCTATCATCACTTAATTTCGATTTAGGAAGCTGAATAGGACTTGTGCTTGCTTCTGTTCATTGCATTAATCACTTAACTTCGCACTTCAGTGTACACTCGCCCTACCGAAGTTTGGTTAGCGTTTATTCGCGTAACTTCAACACACACCACAACGCAGTTTCGCTTATTGCGCCACCCCCAGTCGGTGCATCGTCGCCAGAATCGGCAACTTGGCCGATTGTTCCCACCGCACTGCAACTGGCAACTTACACAACTCGGAACAACTTCTACGGTAGAGTATGGGGTAAACTTAAACCAGTGGTATGGTAAGACTGATAAAATAAGAAAGTCATATATTTTTAGTGTCATTAGGTACCATGGGCAACAGCGTCGATTAACCACTCCTAAGGTTAAATAAAATCGCTTGAACGCCGCGCCGTCACTACATACGTTTCGTGCAGGGGCGATACGCGCACACGCAAATTTTGTTGCTATCTGGTTAAGCGACGCTGTTGCCCATAGTACCTAATGAGCAAATGACGAACATCAAATCAACCGTGTCTTGTGGGTAATAAAATGTAGATTGAAACCAAAAAGGTTGAAAATTAAAGGGCCTACCTAAAATTTGGCGAATACTATGTCAATGCCATTTATTATTTAGCGAATCAACTGATACCTTCTGTCGCCACGACAGAAGAGCTGATTATAGTGTGATAAGTTGTAACAGTCACAAGTTAGCCGACCGACGCTCAAGATGGGCCGGCAGGCAATAGTGCAACGTATGTACATGTGTTGGCTTGTTTCGAGTGTAGTGCGAGTCGGGACATTTAAATAGGCTACTAGAAATAGAATATTGTTACTAAAGTAATATTCATTTGATGATAGTCTGATAAGTTGTAACAGTCATAACATAACATAAGTTAACCGACGCTCAAGATGGACTGGCAGTAATAGTACAGTGTACATGTGTCGGCTTGTTTCGAGTGCTTTGCAAGTCGGGACGTTTAAATAGGCTACTTGATAAAATAGAAAATTTGCTACTACAATAATATATCTTAACTTGATAGTCTGATGAGTTGCAATTGCAACAGTCACAAGTTAACTGCCACACAAATCATAGTAAAATAAATTAACTGGTGAACATACGTATAGCATATATTTTTATAGACACACACCAAAATTGTCGTAGGCGCTAAACATCTCGGTACTCTCAAAAAATTTCATTTATAATTTATTATTGTGAGCGATTGATAATGTCCGGCAATGCACCGTCAAAGTGTCGAGTGTAGATCGCAATCGAGTTGTGCAAGTATCGCGTCTTCGTTGTGTGAGTAGGCGACAGTGGTCGACGTCTATTTGCTGCAATTCGTCTGTGTTGTGTGCTGACGGTTCTTTCAGGGGTACTATTCTCTAACATGCAACTTCACTTCAGTAATCGTTTCGTTGAGTTTCTGACAGATGTCATATAGCTATTACTGAGTCACTAGGCGAAATGCCATTGATTCCAAAGTGTTTAACCAGTAATGTGAATATGGCACCTGCCAGACAACACAGCTGCAGCGACGAACTGGACGCTGCAAACTTTAGAGAATAGTATAGCAATAAGGGAGTGGTTGACTTTACGCTTTATGCCGCTTAAGATACACTGAAAAAAATTTGCTTTAGCAAAGTACCAATTTAGCTCTGTTAAAAATTATTCGGCTGCATTCAATCAAGACATATTTAAAATGGGCAATAAAGCTTAGCTAATATTATACAAGCAAGTATTGCTAAATATGGTTGGCTATCATTAACAAAGCACTAATTTATTTCTAAATTACCGCCTCGTTAAATTTAACCCTTACCGAAATAGACAAGCTTACGTTATTATTTCATAACAAGTAAGATATTTAATTTTAGACATAATCATAGTTGGCTAAAATTTACACCGAGTTCGGTTAAAAATAGACAAGGTTACATTGCTATTTCATGATAAGTAAGTTATTTAATTTTAGATACAACCATAGTTGGCTAATATTTACATAAAGTTCGGTTAAAATTAGACAAGCGTACATTACTATTTAATGTTAAGTAAGTCATTTAATTTTAGACAATCATAGTCGGCTAAAATTTTAACCGAGTTCGGTTAAAAATAGACAAGGTTACATTGCTATTTTATGATAAGTAAGTTATTTAATTTTAGATACAACCATAGTTGGCTAATATTTACATAAAGTTCGGTAAGAAATAGACAAGCTTACATTACTATTTAATATTAAGTAAGTCATTTAATTTTAGACAATCATAGTTGGCTATAATTTAAACTGAGTTTGGTTAAAATAGACAAGGTTACATTGCTATTTTATGATAAGTCAGTTATTTAATTTTAGATACAACCATAGTTGGCTAATATTTACATAAAGTTCGGTAAAAAATAGACAAGCTTACATTACTATTTAATATTAAGTAAGTCATTTAATTTTAGACAATCATAGTTGGCTATAATTTAAACTGAGTTTGGTTAAAATAGACAAGGTTACATTGCTATTTTATGATAAGTCAGTTATTTAATTTTAGATACAACCATAGTTGGCTAATATTTACATAAAGTTCGGTTAAAATAGACAAGCTTACATTACTATTTAATGTTAAGTAAGTCATTTAATTTTAGACAATCGTGGTTGGCTAAAATTTACACCAAGTTCGGTTAAAAATAGATAAGGTTACATTGCTATTTCATGATAAGTAAGTTCTTTAATTTTAGATACAACCATAGTTGGCTAATATTTACATAGGGTTCGGTTCAAAATAGACAAGCTTACATTACTATTTAATGATAATTAAGTCATTTAATTTTAAACATAATCATAGTTGGCTAGATTTAAATAACTCCCTATGATGCATATAACCATGCTACTTACTTGAAACAAACTAGTTAATTATCTATTGGTAAATAAGCACAGCTCGGCAATTATCAATGGAATGAGCAAACACTATTTTTAACCGAGTAACTTGATAATAATAAACAAGGAATTGGCTGCATAGCCTGCGAATTTGGCCATTTCTCTGTGTGACTTGACGCGTGACGAACGTCTGTTGAAGCGCTGCCTCACACCTACAAAGGCAGGTTAAAGTTTTACATAAAAACAACAACTTTTAACCATTATTTTGAGTTTTGCCTGGTTTGTTATAAAACACGCAATAGTTTTGCGAGAAGGATCCTTGAATGGAAACCATGAGCAAACAAAAGACCACGAGGCCGGCCTCCAAAGCGATTGGTTGACGACATCAGAGGACAAGCGGGACACAACTGGATGACGGAGGCGCAAAACCGGACCCAGTGGAAGAATTTTGGAGAGGCCTATTTCCAGAAATGGACCCAAAGAGGCTAATGATGATGATGATGATTTTATAACAGTAGGAGGTACAGTGAAGTGACAAAATAAACAATAATTACTTTTGTAGTGCGATATTTAACCGTGCGAGTGTTTAGTGACAAATATTTTTTGCTGTTAATAACGCAAGGATTTTATATCTACTGTGTACTATAAGGACTGTAAGAGTAGTATGTTACCTCAAATGACTGTATCGTGTACCGAATAAAGCTAATTTTATTAATGTACATAATTTTCTTTCAGTTTCTTTTAAGTTTGGTCTGTCATCAAAATATCTGTTGTTTTACTGCATGAACGTTTCATTAGTTTTTTCCCGACATGCCAAATTTTTCCCCACTGCACTGCAAGTAACAATGGTACAAACGACAACATATCAAACTACACATTTATAGTATGAGCTGACATTGTAATATATAGGCTTTAAGTACAGTCACAGGAGCTAAAATATTTTGTTGCAGGTACCAATTTAAACGACGCATATTAAGCTACTTATATATTTTCAGTATAAGCTGACCTGTAACTCACAGTTCAGCTTATACTGAAAATATATAAGTAGCTTCATATATGTCTTTTAAATTGGTACCTGCAATATAGTATTTTAGCTATGGTTACCCAATAAACCCGCCTAAAAATACAAAGTAACTTGGCTAAATATACTAATCTTAATTGACTAAAAAGAACAGAGTATATTATTTGTACTTACCCAATGAACACGATTGACAGTACACAGTAACTTGGCTACATATACCAAATTGAATTGAGTAGAAGTAACAAAGTAGATTGGCTGTCCCTACCTAATATACATAATTAACATTATTCAAGCTACTTAGCTAGTTTTACGAAGCAAAATATTTGAGCCTACTGAATTACTTTGCTAAACACAACAAAGCACGTTGGCTGTAGTGACAGTTGTGTTTATTTCTATAACCAAGTTAGTTGTTGCAGTTACCGATTGAATTGATTTGTAATACTAAGAAGCTTGGGTATTGTTAACAGAGTAACTCGATTCACTATAGTAAATAGGTTTGCTAAGTTTACTGAGTGAATAGGTTAGAAGCAACCAACCTTGGATACCTGTTTTTTGACCAACTTACTGGGTTTATATTACCAACATACGTTAACAAAGTTGACTTGTATAATTTTAGCAACAAACATTGCAGGCTCCCTCCGAAGCGAGTTACTCGGTTGTAAATAGCAGTAACTTGTTTAATTATAGCCGTTACGTTTTTTCAGTGTACTTTTTTTTCGCGATTTCAGAGTTAGTCCCATAGTAAAAGTTGTTCAGTTTTATGGCTATCTACCATATAAGGGTTTTTTGTAACACGTTGTATAAATCGATCCTAAGAAAAGCAACCCCAAAATCTTAGCTAACTACTCATTTAAATGTCCTAAATATGGTAGGTACCTATTTGTACTTCATCCAATTAACATTTCACATAAATATCCGCCCCGTAATTAGGACTCATTGCTACAACACATCGACGCGACATAAATCAGTTAACGACACCCATTGATTTACAGCCATGCTGCGTAAATCTGTCGCGTGCGCAACTCGGAAGCTAACGCGCAATATAGCAAAAACATATTTTATCGAGCGTGACGAGGAATTTGGGAAATGTGAGCGAATGGGTTTTAGGATAAATTGGTTGGGTGTCTTGAAAATATTGAGCTAACACCAGTTGACTAGTAAAAAAATACTTAATTTTGAAGAAGAATTCAAGGTTTTGGTGTAATTTTTCCGATATGGATACGATATGCCGAATATGGTAGATAGGGACCATCAAACTGAACAACTTTTACTATGGGACCAACAGCTCTGAAACCGCAAAAAAAAATCGGCTATTTCATACAAAAAATATTAAAATGTATGAAACAGATGTTTTTTTCAGTATTTCAGAGTTGGTCCCATAGTAAAAGTTGTTCTATTTGATGGTCCCCCTATATTCGGTATTAGGGGTTATTTTTAACCGACTTCCAAAAAAGGAGGAGGTTCTATGTTCGTCTGTATTTTTGCTTTTTTTTTGTGTGTATGTCCACTGATTACTCGAAGACGGCTGGAGCGATTGAAATGATTCAAACGTTATTACATTAGGTACACTCCCAAGTTGGTCCCATTTTTTAAAATTTGGAAATCGGTTCAGTACTTTTCAAGTAATTTTGAAAAAAGCACGAAAATAGTATGATTTTGTGTGAATTACCTCGATGATTGGTCGTATTACTTCTTTGTTTATGAACTGAATAAGATAATTATTTTTCTGTTGGAAGAGGGATATCTTAAGTGTAGTTTTTTAACCGACTTAAAAAAGGAGGTTCTCAGTTTGACCCGTATTTAAGTATGTTTCTCCGCGATTATCTTACGTTTGGCTGAGCCGATTTTTCTACATATATAATATACCTTACATACAAGGTACCAAGGTACCAATATACCTTACACTAAAAATAAAAAAATAAAAAATTGATTAAAAAAAACAAAAAACCGACTTCAAAAACCTACCTCTAAAAAGCAAGAAATAATATTCGTCATAATAAAAATACGTCTATTGAAGTCGGGTGGGGCTTTCAGAATAAAAAAAAGGAATTTGTACTCCAGCCCCACCCGACTTCAATAGACGTATTTTTATTATGACGAATATTATTTCTTGCTTTTTAGAGGTAGGTTTTTTGAAGTCGGTTTTTTGTTTTTTTTAAACAATTTTGTAACACGTAGTATATAAAAAGAGAAGAAAACTTTTTTCTTTGTATCTTTTTTTAAATAATTTCCAACCTTTTCCAACACAAGTTTCATAGTTAATTAGAAAATGAACCTTGACCGCTCCTCGCCTCGATCACAACACTCCACACTAACTGCTTATTAACGCCATTTTCCTATATTAAGGAGTCGTGTAATTAAAAAAAACCTAACTGTAAAAGCCACACCCTACAATTTGAAAGACATTATTATATCCCCTAATGACTTATTAACACGTGTATAAAATTACGATATACACAATATATGTATGTAATTACTGTAAAGATATCATAAAAATGTACCTAATATAAATATATTTTTTATCTTTATTGCATAGAAAACTTTAATTTGTTAACTTAAAAACTAAACTCTACAAAGTAAGATAAAATTAAGCATAATCTTAAAATACCTGCATCTTCTAAAAGTCGACCAAACAAATTACATGAAATAGAATGACAATGTATGGAATTGACAAGAGCTAAGCGTTAGCTTTGGGACGAGACAATTAGTGTATGAAGACTATATTAAAAAAACAAAAGCTTTTTATGCTACAGGTCAACCTACTATATAATGTAGCAATTTGACCCTAAAATCACACCTACCATAAACACCAGAGGGCAGAGGGCCTACTCAAATGGTCATTCTACTAAAACGAACGCTAGTAGAATAGAATCACAATGTATGGGATCGACATAAACTAAGCGTTAGCTTTGGGACGAGATAATTGATGTATGAAGTCGCGTAATATAATAATAATAAAAAACAAGAGCTTTTTATGCTACAGCTCTACTGTATAATGTAGCTGTTTGCCCCTAAAATCACACCTACCCCATAACGACGAGATAGCTTGGTGACCGCCACCCCGCCGCTGTCAGTCCGGCGTAAGCTGTATTTTTCTTCCACTCCCCTCCAATTACCATTACCTACGCGCCTAACAGTATGGAAGAAACTCAAATTATTTTTAGGGAAAGTGCACAGCTAAGAAGCGAGAGCTAAGCTATTTTAGAACTCGACAGCTTTCCAACAAACTTGGCGATAAATTATGCTGTGGCGATAGTGCTTTACCACAGGATATAGGTATGTATAATTCTTTACTATCATGCTCGATTATAACATTCGTCAACTTTTATATCAATATCAATACATTTTGCAAAAATATTTCAACAAGTTTTCAGTTTATGTAAGTAATTAAAATACCGGTATTACAAAAACCATCGGAAAGTCCATATTCTAGTCTATCTACTATTACATTTTCACCGCACGCGAACTACAAAATTAATTTTAGTAGTATCGAATGGAGCCAAAAAAGTGATGAGCGTAACTAATTAAATTAACAAGAATTATACGCCTACGTTCCTAATTATTTGGGTGTACCATGGGATGGGTATTTTCACACCTACCTATTTTATCTAAGAGTATATATTCTGTGTCTACGTCGACCGAGTCACAGAATACCGAGTTGCATCGACCGTGGTCACGAGCTAACTGGAGATGCGGTGGAGTCTTGGTAGTAGTGGAAACTGTTCGACGGTGCTCGAAGTCTCCGCCGCAGAGGAGGCGTAACACCACACAGTAAACCCGTGACCACGGCCTAAGTAACTTGGTCGAAACGTCGGGAAAATAGGTAGGTGTGAAAATTATACCTATCTTTAGTAACGTACGCGTTTAATTCCTGGTTTTTTAATTAAGTACAATGCAACGCGAAAGTTTATGATCGACTAGGTAGCTCGTTTGCTCTCTTTAATGGCAACCTGCTGAGCATATTTGAAAAGCATAGTCAGATTTTTTTTAATATAGCCCTATTTATTAAGTTTTCCTGAATTAATTATTGTATAAGGCTCCACAGAATACCAGCAGTTGCAGGTGTTTACCATGCTGCAACTCGATGCTGAGTGGTGACCTTTTCGGTTTCATAATGTACCTGTATAGCATAAGCTCTGCTACTTATCCTGTACCCACCCATAATTGTGGAATCGAATAAAGTTTTTTGCATTTGTATTTATTGAGGCCGAAAACTCGTCTAAGAAATAAAATAATAATTATTATATTGACCTACATAATTTGTATACAAAAAATAAATTACGTTAAAACTTAGCTTTGCGTACAGCACATGCCTTAGCGTTAGTTATTTTGCGTGAGGGCACACGATATATACGATATTTTTGTTCATGGCGTTTAATAATAGAGTGCGGTGGAGTTAGGGTCGGAGGATCGATCCGAGGATCGCCTTGCCATGTTTATCAATAATGTCCCCGTTCCGAAAGTTTACTATGAATAAATATGAAGCAACGTCATTTTTTTACCAAGTGGAAAAAGGCAGGCCTATTTTTTGTATAAATGATTTCTAAGTTTTGTGGATAATCTATAAAGAGATATTGCACTATGATTATAGTACATTTAGTCTTAGATTTTAGTGTGATGTAAGATGGTGATTATTTTGAATCTTATGCCTAGTGGCTCTGTGAGTTGTAGTCGCGCGTTGTTGTACTCGCGTTTGTGACATTTTTTATCATTTTTCGAAATGGTTAAAATATGATATTTTTTTATTAAATTTTGAAGAACTGATTCGACAAAAAAAATTTGTTAAAACGAACCTGCTCACAAAATTTCAAGAAAACAGCCGGACAGCCGGACAGACATACAAAATCATTTTAGCTAAGCTAAAACGAAGACGCTTCGCGCTTGTTAATAATTGCTATATTCTGTGGCAAAGTGCCATTAAAGAGACAGCACAAAAAAAACAGAGACCTCTACCACTGAAAAGCTATCTACAACATAGAAACTGAGAAACGACGAAATCATATTTGTGTTGTATTTCTCTGTGTTCTAACTAATTTATCTCCGATATTGTAAAATAGTGTTTATATTTAATGTGTAGCTGCATATAAGCCGTCCTCCCACGCTGCAATCTGCGTTGCATAGTTTAATCGCATTGGGCGTTCCTGTAATTCAATTAATATGTAATCGGCTAACGATGGAACGGCGCGCAGGGTATGGGCAATTTACTCATGTACAACGTATTTTTTTATTTCAGCTGTTCTTATATAAATTAGAACTGTAAAAATACCTATAATAATATGACCCACAAAGACTTTTATATGGTGTTTGGTGGAGAACAAATATAACACTTTTTGGTACGTGGTCATTATCGTAATAAAAATGATAATAATAAATGTATCTTGTCACGCTAATTCGAGCTCAAAATGGTAAACCGTTGGATAGTCGTAATTGGCCTACACAATTGTTAAATGTGTTTGTAACTTTAAATTATATCGTGCTGTGTACTGTCCCTAACAAATAAAAAAAAACAATATTATCATTTATTTATTTATTTATTTCAAATAGCAACACTAACATTATGTTTATCATACATTATACAGAGATCTTATAGCAATTTAGTTTTTAACCTATAAATTATATCATATTTTATGATTGCATTCTACTTTTTGATGTTTATGTTAACCTTTTATTTTATATAAAAGGTTATAAAAGGTTATTTTATATAAAAGGTTAAAACATAATTTCTGAATTTAGCTCCAAAAATCGAAAGATAACATTCCATTGTATCTCATAGAGAAATATGGGCTAAATATCCAGCATTATTTTCCTAAAAACTCTCTTAAACCAGATAGAGTGGGGAGTTTTATGAAATATGGGGTGCGATCAGCAGGCCGAATTTATCTTTCTATCGATGGATGGATCGGCGTTTTTGCAGTAGAGAATTATTGCTGGGCTTGGTCATATGGAATGGACCCATGAAGATGGTTGGGGGATTTTCCATCATAAAATGAATAAAAAGTTACTGAATAAATCAAATAACTAACAAATAACCTATACCATCTGTCACAGTTTTAAGCTTTTTTTCTCGCTAGTGAATGCAGACTACGTCCAATAATTTATTTCCTAATACGACGAGCGGCGCATCTGTCTAGAAAACACATACTTACCTAGTTTTATATCTGCTGATGTTGATACGACTATGCATGCATGGTGCAAGAAAACATGGTTTAGCAGACTGGCATTCCGGAAGTAACACAGGCTTACGTCACTATCCAGTTGCGCGACTTTAGAGTAACAAGCAAAGAATGGAGGATTTTTTTCTGTCACTCAATATTGACCGAGCGAACGTGAAGCGCGAGCGAGACGTCTGTACTTCAGCTTGGGCAAAAATGTTTTCGTATGTCTGTCCGTTTGTTTTCCTCTACAGGTTACATTTTTAATCCGATTCTCGTGAAATTTTGTGAGCAAGTTACTATAAAATATTTTTTTTTTGTCGTAATTACCAGTTTTACGAAATTTTTGAAAAAATTACTCATTTCAGCTATTTTGAAAAATGCTCAAAATGTCACAAACGCGAGGTCTACAGCACACCGAGCCACTAGTTATAGTGCATGTTAATTATGATTTGTTTCTCTTAGCAAACGTAACAGTTCAATAAAAAAATAATAAACGTTATTTTCAATACCGATAGCGGAGATGACGTAAGCTTGAGTTGACCACGTCACTTCCTCTATCTCGGAGTGCTATACTTACCTGGCGTAGTATATTATTGTACCATGTATCCACTATGTAGATATTGATTATCGTATTACCAAACCTTGCGCCAAAATCAAGTGGGAGGCAGCATTTGCGTCGATGCATTCGCCATTTTTCATAAAACGACCCTCTCCATCAGGTTTAAGTGGGTTTTTGGGAAAATATCTGAATTTTTCAGTGTCCGCATCAGATACATCGGCGCAATTTGCTGGCTCCGACGAAAATGTATGAGGTTTTTCAACCGAGAACGGTTTTCAGTTGGTAAACTACAGAAAAAATGTTTTAGTCACACTGAAAACGAAAATGCCTTACTACCAGCTACTGTAACAAATTTAATTCTGTCATCGACATTAAGTAATGCTATGTTTTGAATAAAATTTTCGTGTGGAAATGTTTTTAGCCTTATCGCCAAGATGTAAAAGAAATTTTCAGAGTTCTAGAATAACTAATGTTACTAAATTTTTTAATTTAATCATTTGCCTGAATAATAGTTCAGGAAAAGATAGAGTTAACACAATTTGTTTATAAGCAACGCTAATCCCTAGCGTTAGGGCTGCCAACAAAAACAAAAGAGCGTAGACGTTCGAATTGAGCACGCAGTCTACTCCGCGCACCTACGGCTACAACACTTCTATTCGATAGTGATGTACCGGTAACTACACTAATAAATAGTTGAAAATGTCGATAAAATATAAAGATGTGCAATTTTTTTAATATAAATAATAATAATAATTTATTTTAACCAACTTTGGATCATAATAATTGTACTCGTACATATAAGTACAGTTTCTAAAATAATATAACAAAAATATCACTTTCCATCTCCATGCACTTCGACGGCCTCCGTGGCCCGGTGGCTCGTAAACTGGTTTTCAAGGTTTCGTCATCTCTGAGGTTCCGGGTTCGATGCCCGGCTGGGTTAATTTAAAAAACTAACTTTTCTATATTGACCCAGGTCTGTCCAGGGGCCCAAATCGCGCTAATTTTCAACGATAAAACCAAAGCTTACCGTTGCAGTTTCGTTTACAGAAAAATACTCGCTTTAAGTTTTCTTAAAATTGTTGAAAGTTATGCCTAGGGGGCCTAGGCCTAATCTTAGGCAATTTAATTGAGAATAAAGCTAAACCAAAGATTTTATTTTAAGAAAGAAGAAAGGCCTATACCCAGCAGTGGGTGTCGTGCGGCTGACATGATGAAAGATTTTTAGGAATATATCACCTGAAGTCGGTAATGACAACGTAACGGTTTTGGTTTTATCGTTCGTTAAGACAAAATATTATGATATACCTAGGAATTGGATTTAAGTTAGATGGGTGGTATCTTCGATCAAGCATTGACATGTTTTCATTTTTTACAAGGTCATTAATTAAGACTCTACCGCGTAAGGCTTAACACCCACCAATCGCGGCGTTAATCGCGGGGATAATCGCCCGCGAAATGACTCTACAAAGGTGTTACTTAGCCAGCGACAAAAAAACGCCGCGATTATCGCAGCTATAAAAAGTCGCTCTTGTGGGCGTTTACGTATTGAACTCTGCATGTTCTAATCTCGGCGACAAAAAATCGCTCAGCATTCAAACACTCGTGGGTGGTAACCGTTTTACATGAACTTAGGCAAGTTTAGAACCAACAGCTGTTAAGAATGTCGACGTCTCTTCAAAATGTCGAGGTTTACCAGCACATCACTACCAGCCGACCAATTTCGCCAGCACGTGAGATCAGGGGAACGTTCCTACGTGATGCGGTTACTTAACAACCAGCCACTTTACCCAGACCTCCCTCGCCACTTCCGCAACACAAGCCTCGAACGACTCCTCGAATCTCCAGAGGTCGTCGCTAATTGGACAAGGTGTAAGAATAAGTTTTAAACTGTACCACGGTGTCGGGCTAACGCCGAAATTGAGCGGAATTGTCGAACTTCGCCGGAATTAAGGCGCGATTGTTTTTTAAACGCGTAAATCGTACGGTTTATTTTTATTAAGGCTACGCTTTTTGAATGGGTGTTGGTACTTAAGGTTGTACTTCAACACGATTTAGTGGGTACCTCGTTTTTGCCAGATTCGTTTTAGGTGCTAATATAGGTATATACAGCTGTACACACTTATATATACTTTACACTTGTGCATTATTTTTAACCCCCGATCAGTTGTGAGGTTATGACCAGTGCTACATTATACCTATATATAACACAGGTGTGGACGTGTATCTGTGTGTCTGTATCTCTGTAGTTTGTTATAATCCATAGTACATTCACAAAGTACCTATATATGCTGAGAATGGCTAAGGAGTGACATACGAGTACCTACACTGTTTTTTTATTTCTTTCACTAACGGAGCTCAATCGGTGTAAAACGGAAAATGCTCTAAGTTATTCTTTAGTTTAATGTACATACCTACCTACTTAATAAAATTTTAATAAACAGTACACTGTTGTTTCAATTTTATTTATCCACCACTGGATATAGTGCTTGGCCTTCACCTCACCTGTGTCCCTACCATGAGTTGATGCAAACTTTTTTCGCCACCGTAAACTATCTTTTTCTCTCTTTCACACGCATTGACTGTGAGCAGTATATCCGATAGATTACCGTAGCGAAAACAGTTTACATCAACTCATGGTAGAGCTACTGATGTTAAGTGCCGATAAGGCCGAAAGTGTAAGCGCACTACACCTGGAATCCTAACCACTAAGGAACTGGCTATCTTACCTATAACTGCCGGAACACAACAATTTTTTAATTGTACCCATGGCGTCAAACTTAGGTAAGATGGTTGTAGCTAGCCAGGCGGACTTGAAATAAGCCCTGCCACCATACTAAACCAAGTACCCAAAGAATTTAAAAGCTAGGGCCTAGCTTTAGCCTAGCTAGGACCTAGATTTAGCCTGGCTGCTAAGCCATTACGTAAGTATTACATAGGTAAACACAACGTAAAAAATTATAAGCCATTTTGTCCAAGAAAAACACGATTCCTTCGTACAAGGAAACAGTAAAATTTTAATACGAAGGAAGCTATTAGTCGTGTATGACTTGACGACAAATAATAATTTATTTATTATTAGATCAAAGGCAATAACGATTGGCTCCCCCTGTAGGCTCAGCTAGAGCAAACAACGATGTACAGGATGATTTAAATGTTTTAATACCTATTTTGTTAAATTTCGTACATTTATGTTTTTCGTTTCGGGAAAATACTATATACAATAATAGGTAGTTAGAATAGCGCAGTTCTCTTCACCGCGGAGTGCTGAACTAAAACTTCTTATAAGCAGGTAAGTAAGAAAGTAGTTTTCAAAAGAGCTATTAAAACAAAATATAGTTCAAAAGTTTATTTTGTTATATTCAAGTAATTTTTTCTTGTTACATAATATAAAAGTTAATGTTTGTATTTGACGACCTCCGTGGTCGTGGTCCCAGGTTCGATCCCCGGCTGGATCAATTTAGAAAATGAACTTTCTTTTATTGTCACACGTGGTAGGTGCTTGTGGTGACGTATTTTTTTTATTTCCCTAAGACAATGTGATATACCACTTACTTTGGAATCGGTATTCTTTTAGCACTTCTTCAAGTTTCGACTATACATTTCAAAAATGGCGTATACCTCTCGTATTATTATTCGTATTTTTTTAACTATTAAGTAGTGTTTTTTTATTTCAGTTTGAGGATCATCATCATCCCCTACCCTTATCCCAATCTATTTGGGGTCGGTGCAGTACGTCCTTCACTTCCATTCCACTCGTCATCTCCTCACCCACTCTCATCACATTCATATCATTTCGCACACAATCCATCCATCTTTTCTGTGGTTTTCCTCTCACTTTTAAGCCATCAACATCCATATCCATATTACTCTTCTAGTAACATGCCTTTCATCCCTTCTCATAACTTGCCCAATAAAATAAAATGAATAAAATACCCATACCAAACCAGACGATTCCCTTTCAACTTTTCTGTCACTAGTGCTACTTTCGATTATTTCAGTTTGATGATGTAACAAATAAAAACACACCCTGTATAAACGCCCACAGTTCCGCTGATGACAACCTCATATTAAAGCAATTTGTTTGTTTGTGGAACTCCGAGAATCTTCCACTAAAATTGGTGAGCAAGCAAATTTTGTTAATGTGTAATGGGCAATATCTATCTACGATATAATATTATGTATTTTGAATGTTTATTTGTACTAACCAAAGTCGACAGCGGTATTTAAATATGTTGCAAATAGTCTTAGAAAAATAAATTGCTGGAAAGGTATATTTTTACAGGTATAGGTTTACAGCTCTCAATACAGTTTAGAATGGAAGATAAAAACTAAAAGCCCATATTACATACCTCCACAGGTATATATATTTGCCAAAAGATTATAAAAAACTTTACTTCAAAACAATATCATAGATGACAAAATACGCGTACCTAGTAATCCATGTGTTGCCATTGCCATACAATAAAACTAATGACAAAAAACTACAAAAAATATAGCTCCCTCATGAATTTCTATACTTTTTGCCAAGCAAATGCGTGGCAAGGCATAACTATGGTTCAAATTCTGTTTATTAAGTCCCTTACACCAAGTTACCGCTTAGCCAGTGTAAAAAAAACTTGATTCGTTATCCAGAATTATTATTTTTTCGAATAAAGAATAAAATAGAAATAGAAAGCACATTTCCTTTTCGCAACTCCTTCGTTTCCAAACGAAGTTCTTTGTACGTTTTCCTAGAAATCAACTTAGAGGCGAGAAAATTCCCTGTCGTCGTACACGCTCCTATAAATACGATAATTATAAAAAACGTATACGGCGAAAATATCCGTTACACAAGCAAACATGAATGTGTCTTAACGAGCTACTGTGAAGGGGAGGCGCAAAAGCAACTACGTTTACAACCCACGATCCGATTCCGATACGATTGTTTGGTTACTCTTTGCTGTTGTTTTCTTTTCTAAAACATCTTGTACGAATAATAGTTATTTGTTATACAAGTGACCAAAATCAATTTGTGCTGCGAGTTCCGACTTTAAATCACGAACTAGCGAAGTAGTCTAGAATTGAATCACGAGCGTAGCGAGTGATTCTATAATATAGACTACTGAGCACAGTGAGTGATTTAAAGTCACGAGGCAGAACAAAATTTTGGTCTCGTGTAAAACATACAACTTTTCACGTCTACCAGCGAGAAAATTTTCACGTGACTTTCTTAGTAAAAAGCTAAATGCAGCATTAGACACATGTTCACTCAACTATTTTGGAGTTAGACAACTATCTTCATCGTTGGACGCACGTTTATTTTTTGTAATTTATCACAAAAATAGTTCGATCAATCCTATGCTGAAAATGTTTATTCAGAAAGATTCCCGTCGTTTTGTTTTAAATTACTTTGTGTTTGTCTCTTATTCATTAATATCCTATCTTATTTATTTAGCCATAATCCTAAAACACTAATTTGTTAATAAATTTCCTTTTTTTTCTTATTTTATATTTATTTCATAATACGACCTCATTTCGTCCATACTCTTTATTTCGAGTTATCAACCTTCTTTTTTAACAATCCTTATTTAATATAATCCTTGGTATATCCGTGCATTTTATTTTTTTACTTTTAAATCCATGTAGGACACCATAAAGCACTCTATCTATCCTTTTCTGACATATCAATTTTACAAGCCTCATCTTTGTCACTTTATTTTTTTTTCTTTATTATTTTAAAAGTTGGTGTTAGAAATTAAAAAAGCACTTTGCCTCACGCTCGCAGCAAAAATCGATTTTGCTGCGAGTTTTTACGCGCCAAAAGCGCCCTTTTCGTGCTGGAGAGGTGAAAATATTTTTGCCTCGAGATTCTCCGAACCTCGACATTGTTGAAAATCCTAAGTTTTTATAACATTTTCTATTACTTTGTTAATTATACGGTTTCTTTCTTTCTTTGTATAATCATGGTGCTATACTTTCTGATTCCATTGCCTCCACTTAACGTATCCTTTGCATAACTTTTCCTATACTACCAGTTTATTACCGTATTTAACATATTTATGACATAATTAATTTTGTGCTAGCGACTTCCCTATGCAAAAATATAAAAATAAAACATGAATTAGAAAAAATCAACGGGCTCACTCGGTGTAGCTATGTGACAATTATTTATTTTTTGTAAAATATGGATTGATTTGATACCGGTTGTAAACTAAACACAGTGGGGCGGTTTCAATACGGTTTCTTAATTCTTTCTATAGGTATAACTTACATACAGAACATACAGATCTTACCCTGTAAATGTCTTCTGTGGGGGGTTATTTCGTAGCAATTACAGACCACGCGCCAATAAGGCGGACTAACGAACGAGCACAGTCGCTATCGGGATAATAATTTTATAACCTCCGACTCCGACTGGTGATAGAAATACGGAAACGGCAAACGGCACCACGTTATTAGTAGATACTTTCCGAATGATGTCATCTTTGTAAGGAGCAAACAACATCGATATTTATATGTACGTCGTTTTGGTGTAAGGTACTTATAATAGCTAGATCGATTCGTTTCGTTGAATCATGACATGAAAAATGACTCATTTCGCATTATATAATTATTGTTATGTACTAATTCATTAGTAGTGTCAAGTAAACATCATCGTTACTGCTTGGAAATGTAATGAATAAATTAAATTAAGTACTTAATTTGGGCTTCAGCTTAGCAATCCGGTGAGAAATATCAAAGGAGCTATTCATTTTAAAAAAAATAAGTAATTCTAAATTCTACTAATACTATACCTAATATTGGGTCCCCCCACCTATGAAGTTGGCGTTTTATTTCTCACAAATAGAGAACCTCGTCACATCCTATGATTTAAAATATTCATCAGTTGTTATAATCAGTAGTTGTTAGCAGAAATTACCATTATTAATTAGAAAAAGTGAAAGTTTTGATGATTGGATGTTGGTAACTCAATCACGCAAAAACGGCTGAACGGATTTGGATGATTTTTGGCACACAGATAGTTTATAGCCTGGATTAAAACATAGAACTCTTTTTATCCCCGTCAAAGGTTTCCTAAAATTTCCTCAAATATCCGCGCGGGAGCTAGTTTTTTTTTATTTTTTATTTATTTATCAAAAATAAAACATTACATTGATGTTACGCGCACCAAAAATCACGTAGATTTGTCCGGTGCGGTGTGATAAGAGTACGTATGATAACAGTTACTAGGTACGTATATATATTTTAGAACGGTTATTAAAATCTCAATTACTACTAGTCTAAGTAAAAACTTATTATACTGCTGCAGTAGGTAAAGTCTACATAAAAGGCTATTCATTTAGATGATGATGATGATGAAAGATCTAACAGTCATAACTATTATGACGTCCTTATCTAGAAGCTACCTTAGCTATTTAAAAAACAGTAAACATAACAAGATACAAACTAAAGGAAATAGAGTTTCCGCTAACAAAATCATAACTGCAAAGAAACCGTACCCATTGCGAGCCACTTCCCGTGCATCATATATTTATAGCCTCTAGGGCTGTACTTACAAAAAAAAAGTAAAGTAAAAATGAATCAAATCAATAGGTAAATAAAAATGAAGTTTAAATAAAAAACAATAAACGAAAACTTTTAGATCAAGTTGAAGTTCTACAAATGTCTTTATAAATCAAACTTTTGCACAATTTGAGAAAAATAGACGTTTTATTATGCTTTAAAAACAGCTGAATAGTTCTAGTTACTTTGTTTGAGACTAGCTGGCTACATTCGGTAATAGGTAATACTTTCTCGATGTTCGACAGAATAACGATATTATCAAGTTAACTACTCGTAGATTGTGAACATCTCTAAGGGATAGATTGTTTGAATACACAAAAATTGTATCGTATCGAGTCATCTGTTCTGTTCTAGAGAACAGAATAAATTAAAATAGAGAACACAAGTGAGTTCATTATTGAACTTGAAATTATTTTAGTGGCGGTAGATAGTAGGCAACCCTAATAGATACCCCACCCTCGCGGCATCAATAGAGGTAATTTAGTTTCCTATGTAAATATACCGGTGGCAAAAATCGCTGCAGATTCATCCCTTGAATATTTACCGTTCCGCCGAGAGCGTATCGCTGGCTTTTCTGTACATTACTCTTTTTCTTTGAATTCTCTATTTCAACAATCAATAGTTTTGGTGATTGCATACAATACAAAGACGAAACATCACCTTATTTATTTACATATTTTGAAAGATCAGAACACGAAGTGAAGTGAGTGACGATCTGAAGAGAAATCACTAATCTTCTTGAAGAAATGTCGTAATTATTATGTCACCCCGCCCTATGTTTTCTCCCAAAAATGATTTACGCGGGAGCGCTTACAAATTGATTACCTTATTTTGTTATTCTGTGTTGGCTAAAGTAATTTCTTCTTTCTGCTAAGTTCACCTGCCTAGCTTCTAAGCTTCCCTAAGGTGCCATCAAATTAGTGGTGTGAAGAAACGTTACGGTGGCGAGACAATATTTAGCAATAACTTAGCAAAAATAAATATTTAGCAATAAACTTCCATACTTGATTTCTTGTGCCATAATAAATTTAACGTAACATGTGTTACGCTCGTGTAAGCAAACTCACGTTTTAATTATTATTGGATCATAATACTCGAGTTCTGGATATAAATTGGAACCTATTTAATCATTAGCTGTTTCTTATTCTGTGACTTATATTCATTTCTTTTGCCAATATTTTCTCCAATATTAGAAGTTTATAAATTCTTAAGTTTCAATGGCTATAGCCAAGTTTTTCTTAATCTCAGACAACGCAAACTAACTAAATAAAATGGTTGAGCTATGTAATAGAAATACAATTATCAACAGCTTAAAGTCACCATGAGGGAATTGAACCCAGGGTCTTCAAAGATGGTTACTTGAGAACTGAAGTACTAACCATTCAACTATTCGATCAGTTAAGTTCCTGAGTGAAAGTTGCATTTTTGTAGGTGTTTAGAAAAAGCAATGTTTGATATCTTTTGTGTTCTGCTTACATTGGGGATCCATTTAAGTTAGTCTAGTATATTTTAGTTTTAAACTAACTCACTAAACCAGCAATGGTTTGCAAACACAACAATACGTTTCCCAGGTGGGATCTACATTACATACTTTGGGATCTATTCCGGTTTGTACACACGGCAGCGTATCACGTATTACGCTTTGATACGCCAACCATAAATACATGGGTTTTGTTTATTTTATACACGGCGCATGAGGATTGCCTTTTCCTTATCATGATAAGGATATACGTGCGAGCGGAGATATAAAACACGAATGAAAATTATTGTGATATTTTTGAAATCGTCATAACTAAATGCTTAATAATATTTAAAATGTTAGAGTTATATTATAACTTTTGTCAATATGCTAATTCCATTTTTAAACTAGTTAATACTTTGTTCGGTAAATACAATTGTACGCGTAGGTATTTTGTTAAATAAGCATCCATTATAAAAAATATTTTTTTGTAAATGGGTCGATTCTCGATACCTTTTGTCATACTTTCGTAATACGTCAGCGATAACGGAGGTATACCTACGTAAACCTTTTATTGGTTGACGTTAACAGTAAATTTCAAAGCAATAAACTATTAACACAGTCACGTTTCACTTAGGGTACTTTAGAAGGATTTTCTTCTTAGTTAGCCCTAAGAGTCAAGACAGACGGAAAACTAAGTGATGAGTTCTGTTTTACACGCATATTTATGTGTGAAATGAACAAAACGGCGAAAAGGCTAAGGTTACTTACGCAACTGGTATCCCAACGAGCGTCGGGAGACGGTCACGCGCGCCTATGAATCACTTCCTGGGATAATCAAATGCGCGTGGACTACGCACCACAGGGGTGAGAGGTTTGAAAACATCGATATCGACGATATCGATTAAAGAAAATTCCATCATACTCGTATTTCATTGATTATAAAAAGTACTAGCCATAATTTTCATAAGCTTTTTATAAGCGCAGTGGTTTAGAGCCTGGCCCAGCGATTGAGGAGGTTAATCAATTTTAGCAAGGGTAGGTCATGGGATGGCTGACCAAAAATTTTTTATCTCAAGCTCCTCCGTGCTTCATAAGGCACGTTAAGCTGTTGGTCCCGGGTGCATTTGCAGTCGTTAACACCCACCAATCTGCATTGGGCCCGTGTGGTGGGTTATGGCCCATCCTTATTATCCACCCATTAGAGAGGCCTGTGCCTCAGCAGTGGGGACATTAAAAATGGCTGATGGTTACTCAGCCATAATTTTGTAGGGTCATTCAGCATCGAATAAAAATTCACAGAGTTAACATGGTGGTTGTTGTTTTCGATCAGCCAACACTTTGTGTGATTTGCTTAAGATAAAAGGCCGCTTAAGTATTCACAAATCTTTAACTAGCATAGGAAAAGTTTTATTGAAATTTCAAGTCATCAAATGAAGCTGTTAATGTCTTGAGGCAGATTTTTGGTTTTCCTACCTTTGATGATTCGTCAAAGCCTAAGAATACTAGCGAATCCAGAATAATAACATTAGTTACGCTGAATCCATCCCTTAGGACCTTAACAACCCTTTCTATATATTATTTTTTTTATATTTAAACATCGATATTCCCCAAACATTAAGCCATAACAGCTGTCATATCATCTTCTCAGAAATGGAACGCCCTAAATCCTAATCGAGTGAGCGTCACGCGTGTATCGATATGTCCAATCGAGTCAACAGCGCATCCCGAGTTCAGACACGTTCGGGATCTTCTCATTACCGGTAATTGTCGGGAAGAGCTGACGTCAGGGGATGCCTTTTGGCGATGCGAGGGATCGATTGAATAACATATCGATTCTATTCCCCTTCCTGTGTTGACAAACTATTTATCGGCAGTTGGTGAAATATCGGCTTTTTAACGTTGTACATTTTACTTGCTCGCGCTTTTACCGCTCTCTGCTTGGTATTTTATTGGCTTCTCTAAGGATGCTCTTTTAGAATGAATTTTAAGTAGGTAGTCTGTGCACGAGTACCTATTTCCATAATGTTTCATTAGCATAATTGGCTTCATTGGTAAGCAATAAAACATACAGTTACTTTCACATTAAAAATACGTTTTTGTGTAAAAAAATAAGATATAGGTACATGATATTATTACTGGTTTTTCCTATCAGATATTAATTTCAGATTTGCTTTAAATACAGCTACATTTGCAGGGTTGATAATGCTAAGGGCGTAGTATTGCTTGTTTGCTTTTTTTTAAAGAATAGTGATCCATTATTTTAGATACCTATCTTCTCCACCAACTTTAAACGTATTTTTTTTTCATAGAACACATTATACCATTCTTCAGTTTTAACCCTGTTTTCCTTATACGTCACATTGTAACTTATGAACACCATTGTCGCCGTGATCGGCTTTAAGGCCCATTACACACTGCAGCCTCACTCCATCTTATCTTATCTCATCGCACGCAGCTCACGTCTCACTCGCGCCGATATGCACCGCGATTTACCTAAATCAAGCGCTGACATACCAAGGGTTACTTTATATTCTCCAAAAAATATTGCACTTTTTTTATCACACTCCAAAGCTGGAAATGGGCATTTTGTTACCAACCATCAGGAATCTTCCTTGATAATTACCCAATAAATATTCTTAATTTTACAGATTTACTTATTCAATCTCATTGGAGAGAAGACTTTCAAATCACCACTCGGTTTTTGCTTTCAAAATAATCATACTATCTTACTAATATTATAAATATGTCAATGTTTGGATGTTTTTACTCAATTAAGCAAAAATGTTTAAACGGATTTAGATTAGGCACACATATTTTTATACCCTTTGATTAAAACATACTATACTTTTCATCACGGTCATCGGCCACTTGATAAGACACGACAAATTTATTACAAACATTATAGAGGGAAAAATAGAGGGAAAGAGCGTAAGAGGAAGACCAAGAAGAGCCTATATGGAACAGATCAAAGAGAAGGTGAACGTAGTGTCTTATCAAGAAACCAAGGAACTGGCTTTGGACAGAAACGAGTGGAGGAAGCTACACAGATAAGAGCGCGGCTCTTAAGTTGAAAAGAAGTGAAAGGGTCCATAGGGATATTCCAGTTGCATGAATAACGGGTGGAAGCTAAATAGGTATTTATTTAAAAAAATCCGATCCGTTCATTGAAAAACATACTTACTGATTTTATAAAAAGAATTTGGAGACCTGTGTATTCATTATTGTGTTTTTTTATAAGTTTCTAATGACAGAAAAAAAAACAATTATTAGCGCTGGATTCGCAAAAGGTCGGATTCTCATTTTGCCGGAAAAAACTATTACTATACTTACATTCTGGTAATAAATATTTTGTATCTTGCGAACCGCTTTTCGGTGAGGATGGACGTGACCTTTCCGTCCCGGGTCATATTCCCGACACGTCGGGAGCATCGTTAAAAAGCGATAGTTGCCCGAATCAGATTCCCCGATACATGCGTCACGTCACGGTGCCCGGGAGCCGGCCGGCACGCATTCTACTCACGTCGCTGATAACTTAAGTGATAATGTGCATGTTCCTTAATGTTAGGAAATGTACTTTTTTTCTTGGTTTCGGCTCAAGAAAGCTAGGAAGAAGTTAAGGTTAACAAGCGCCGCCCACATTTAATTTTATAGAAGTTAAACGATAAGGGGTTTATTTGCAAACTCTCAAAACTAGAGCCGCTATTTTTAATGACTCTTGGGTACTTATTATTTAATTTCAAAATCTTTCGCAATCGCTTTCAGGATATATACATTGATGCTTCTTTTTGGCACAAATAAAAACTTACCAAAGAATGTAGCAATGTGTCACATCCATCTGCCAAATGAAAGCGATTGCGATAGATTTTGAAAATTAGACAATAAATAGGTACGCAGTTACGAAACAAACAAGTTTTGTTAATACCTGTAAGATACGTCTGATCTTCTGCAAAATTGCGTTAATCCCGAGAAAAGTAGCCAGAAAGTATTCATTGCTTTCAAATAACACCGACTGTATTAATTAATAACCTTCCTTGAGATAACAAAAAAAAATATCTCACCCTAAACTCATCTTGTTTAATTTTTTTTGTTGTTCATTTTCTAATTTTATTTGTCAATTTCTAGAGACAAACTTTTCCATCAGCTACAGTGACGGCAAATGCATAAAAAACTGCTTATAATATACCAGTACCTACATTATATTTCAGCTCCAAAAGACGCAAGACTCTTTAGCCAATGTGATGATATTTTTTAAAGTGTATTTGCTGTTATTTATGGCATAGGTCATGATGAGCGTAGGACGATGCGCGGAGTCTGGGCGCTCCAGGAAACGGTAACTTAGGATTTCCGGTCGCATGATTTGTGGCTCCCAGCCGGTTTCACCCCGAAGGTTTATTCCACTGAATGTGCCAACTTTAGCCAAAGGAAGATAAGCGGCGTGTAGTTTATCTTTTAAACTTTTATTTAGTTTAACATTTTCCTTTGGATAAAAAATATTATATACTTATGCTTTTAAAAGGTTGGGTGCCATGAAAAATACAGTCTTCTAGGCTTACTTCCAAGAAACGTATTTTTGTACTAAAAGTAAACATTGAAACATTGTATCATGTTTTCTACGTAGGTATTAATAATGAGATCATTTCCAAGAAATATTAATTGAAACAAAACGTGTTATGACTACAACATAAGGTAGATACTTAATTGAAAAACACTTTATTCCTTTCCGTTGAAAACATAAACAGATGTTAAAATTAGATTGCTCTGTCCACAAAGGAGTATTAAAAAAGCCTGATGCATGACAATAACGAAAAACCTGTTACATAATTTAACAACCGCTAGTCCCAAGGTCTGTCTCGAGGTGCAAGCAATGAAAACCACATAGTTTTTTTTATTTATTCAGCATAAGTAATTTACAAAATAAGTACCCCAATAAAATTGAATTAAAAAGTTACACTTAGCTGAAATGGTCTCCAGCCTCACCTATTGCTACAGCCTGTGCGACACCGATTTTCAGGTGGAGCCAAATATTTTTAAGGCGACAATACTCGCCAAACAATGCAATAACAATACAGCAATTTATGCAAACTTAACACAACAGAGGTGATTTTTGGCACAACCGAAATATCAACGTGAAATGCTATTACAATTTTTCTGCCTGGAAAAAAAATCAGAAACTCCACTGCCGAGATGAAACATTCAGTTTCAGAAATTAAATCAAAAACGTTGCTTTTTTTTAAATTAAAAGTACCTATTGACAAAACTCAATTACTTTTAAGATCAAAGAAAATAATCTGAAATAAAAATAATGCTTCTTAACTAACTTTTTCCTGTAATTATTTCTTTTCACAAAATTCTGACCGTCTATCGGCGAAACAGAAAAACATAAAAACATTTGAATTCTATTCAAAAAGGACGAATGTCGTAATTAAAATTTGAAAAGTGACGAATCAAACGTTATGGGCGAAGAATTTCCCAGAAATAGACTTCTAGGGTAGCCAGCTCCGAGTTTTCTCACAAAGTTAATATTTTGCTCTTGATAAACTTGAGACTTTTCTGATACTTGTTGGTAATAACTATCAATTTTTTCTTACCTTTCGTTACGTAGACTAAGTTAAGTTAATAAGTTAAAGAAAATATCTGTTTCACACGAGTATTTGTGGTTTTTTTTTAACAAAATGCATTTGATTTCGTAAATCAAACGTCTAATATTAATAGATTATCATGAATTTGCGATTCTTTCTTCGTAAAGCCTTCTTGTCACTGGTGTGGAAAACAGACATTATTGTTTTTATAGTTGTATCTATAAGTCGCAGCAGCGTGGGTCGAAAACTCAAAGCAAAGGACTCTCCTTTTGAAAATAGTAATGTACTATTTTCAACAACTTTTGGATACCTGGCTTCAGTGACAACCCTACAGAAATCGTATTTCTCTCCGAGTTCGTGTAAATAATATCACTGACTGGGGCGAATTCTTCAATTTGGTTATTAAGTAACGGCTGTCATTCGGCGGAATTTAATAAAACATAACAGCCCGAGGTATCGACGCGTAATCGAGTTGGCCTCGAATCGAATAAGCAGATGATTCGATACCGAAAATCATGCGGGCGTTACTGTGGCAAGTTTGATGATTGATTTTTTAAGTTTGATGGAAATGCTAAAATTGTTTGCTACTGAACCCCTTTAGCGTAATAGTTATACACTACGGTATATAATAACAACCCTTGTCTTGTAAATTCTAATAGTTTGTCTGATTTCTTTGCTTTCATTACTAAACACTGGTGTTATTAAAAAAGATTTTTAAACGTCTGTTTAACTTAGACACTGATTAAATGTGATGCTGTCACTTTTTTGACAATATTGTTTTATAGAGACAGCATCACATTTAAACAGTGTCTAAGTTTAACAGGTGTTTAATAATCTTTTGGAATAACACCGGTTTTAAATGTTAATAATTATTATCCCACCATTAAATTCAGTAACTAAGTACTGATTATATTTTTGTCTGAAAGACCTAGCGCCTGTATTTTGTAACAGTGCACGTTGTTTTTAAAAACATACTACTTGGCTTAACTCTAAATAATCACAGAGACAGTAATTAGTAGGTAAACAGAAAGAAGTATATTGTTACCGATGTCGGCAACCTCGACACTGTATATTAACGTCAAGCGGGAACGAATTGAAACACCTTCTTGAATCACTCTGAATGCTCGTATATTGTGGTTACAAAGAAAAAATGGGTGTGCGAGCTTACAAATCGCCCTGCGTCCGCGCACCCTGAGGTAGTCTGTTGCATGATTGCAACTGGTATACTAATACACAAACTTACAATATCTAATTAAGTTGGGTACTTGATAAATCTACATTTATTTCTACCCTACGTTACAACGAGTTTGTTAACGGTGGTAGGGAGTGCGCTTCCCCCACTCCGCGCTCGCAACCAACTTGGCAGCGGTGTGAGAGGGACAGCGAAACCCCTACTCCTCTCTCTTTATGAGACTACCTACCTCATTTATTATTTAGGTACCTTTCAGTATTTACATTTTGTCTTTAGGTATTTAGGCACCTCATTACCTTTAATCAGAGACCTATACAAGAGGCCTTTATTTTACATAGTCTTACCTCTTAGTACCTCGTCAAAACCTTAGGGCTTATAGGACAAAGGCTGGCGTTTGACCTAGACACATTTCAGGTCGAAACTACCACCTCCTGGACCTATAGTACCTGGCCCATACCTCAAAACCTTTACCGGGTAATGCAATTGAAACAACAAGACTTTAAATCATTTAATGCATAGGATACCTAAATACCTAAACAATACCTATTTGAGCTAAAACCTAAATATCTCACAAACTATAAAACTTACAGCTACGCTAAATATTTCATTTTACAGCACTTTTCATAAGCTACATTTTAAAATCAAATAGAACGTTACACATTAATAAACTTCAAAGTAATTAAAAACACAAACAAATCAACTCAAATAGTTATAACAAGCTATTGCTTATGAACAAGGTACTTACATGAATATTCACAAACACAATTTTCACCACTAGTTCGCACTTAGTGTCCACTAAACTGTCTTTTTGTTAATCACTTTTTCACTGAATTAAGCTGTCCGCAACAGTCTCCCCCCGGTGCAGCACTCGCGGCACCTTCTTCTTCAGTAGGGAGGACAGCCAATCTCGTTGTCGGGCGACGAAAAACTCCTCCTCTTGTCTTAACATCAGCGTTGCGAATCTCGCCGTCTGGTCCCGGATGCACCGCCGTCACGACGCCTCGCGGCCACACATTGCGAGGCAGGCTGGAGTCGACGATGATGACGACGTCACCGGGCTTAAGTGAGCGGCCCGTGACGTCACGCGCGCCCCCGCGCGGAATGAGCTCGGGCAGGTACTCGCGCACCCAGCGGCGCCAGTACTCGTCGGCCAGCGCCTGCGCAGCACGCCACAGCTTGCGCGAAGCTGGCTCGCACGGCCCAGTGAGTGGCAGGCCGCGCGAACCGCCCAGCAGGAAGTGATTTGGGGTGAGCGCCTCTGGATCTTCTTCGCTGACTGGTACGTGGGTTAGCGGGCGAGCGTTTATGGTGTGCTCTACCTCCGCCAACAGCGTCGCTAGTACCTCTTCTCGCGGCGACTTCTCGTTCAGTGTGACTCGTAGCGCACTTTTGACTGAGCGCACGAGCCTCTCCCATGCGCCCCCTTGATGTGGTGCCCCCGGCGCTATGTAGCGCCAGTCCATACGCTCTGATAGTGCGTAATCACGTAGAGCCGGTTCCCATTCTTCTATCGCACGACGCAACTCTACGTCGGCGCCTCTGAAGTTTGTTGCATTGTCTGAATACATAAGACGCGGCCACCCGCGGCGCGCGCCCATTCTTCTTAAAGCCATGATTGCCGAGTCTGTCGATAGCGACGCCACCAACTCTATATGTATCGCTCTTGCTGCGCCCCACCGTTTCGACTCGCGTTGCAATCTCATCTCAGCCTCTTCTATGAGCTCTACATTCATCGTAGCGGCACGGTCACGACATTTGCGTACGAATAGTAATACTCTCGCCATCGCTCTCACCAAGCGTTCATATGAGGAAAAACGCTCGGCTCGGGGCATACTATCGTTTGCTTCTCCCATTGTCGTGAGCACTGTCTCTACCGTGTCTTCTTCCGTTACGATTTCACATGTGGGCCATAAAGCCTCATCTTCATATAAAAAATCAGGTCCTTTAAACCATCTGTCATTACACGTCTTCATCTCTACATTTGGGCGCGTTGCGTCGTCCGCCACATTCAGCGCTGTCGGAACCCATCTCCATTGGCTAGCGTCCGTAGTCTCGGCTATCTCTCCTAAGCGGTGCGCCACGTATGGTGTGTAGCGCACGCTATCATTACGTATCCAATGCCACACGGTACGCGAATCCGTCCAATATACAGTTTTCTCGGGTTCCCAGCCTTGCTGTCTCTTGATAGAGCTTGCCAGACGCGTCCCTATCAGGCTCGCTTGTAACTCCAACCTTGGTACGGAGAGTGGTTTCATTGGCGCTACCCGTGCTTTAGCGGCCGCTAGTGTCACTTCTATTTCACCATCTTCATTCTTGACGCGCCAGTAAGCCGCGGTCGCGTAAGCAACTTCACTTGCGTCACAAAATATATGTAGTTCTCGGCTTGGCTCTCCCCCCGTTCGAGCGTAGAGACGCGGTAATCTTAGTGTTCGTAGCTTTTCTATGTCTTTTAGCCATTGAATTATCTCTTCGGCCTCCGGCCCTGGTAGAGCCTCGTCCCACTCTACATTTAGTTTCCAAATGTTTTGTAACACAATCTTCGCTCGTATGGTGTAGTAACTTAGTAAGCCCAACGGATCGAAAACCGACATTACTGCACTCAGCGCTTCTCTTTTTGTCGGCGGTCTCGCTAACGTCTTCACTTCGGCCGGTACCCTTGCAAGCGTCGTATTGAACCCCAGTGTGTCGGTCGCCGCATCCCATAGTAGCCCCAGCGTGCGACCACAGTCATCTAGGTTGGATCCCAGTTGCTTGGGCGATGACGTAGCACGGCTCTCTAATGGCAGCTCAGCTAAGACTCTAGCTTCGTTTGAGTTGAAGCTTGTCAGCTTGAATCCTGCTCGCCTGTGCACTTCAATCACTTGCTTCATCGTAGTAATCGCCCGTTCCTTATCATCGAAACTGTCCACCCAGTCATCCATATAATGATTGTTCGTTATCGCTTGACATGCTAGCGGGTACTCATCGGCGCTCTCTCTCGCGTTCCAGTCGCGCACACTATGTGCTAAGAATGGCGAACTCTTTGCCCCAAATATCATTGACGTCATTTTATATTTTCGTGGCGGCCCGTCTCTATCACCGCCTCTCCATAAAAACATCTGTGCCGGTTGGTCTATAGGCGCAATTTTCACTTGTAAAAACATCTCTTGAATGTCGGCTGTTATTGCTATCCTTTTCTCACGGAACCGCAAAAGCAACCCATTTAAATCTTGTAATAAATCGGGCCCCTCTAATAGCTCATCATTGAGGCAAACATCATTGGCTTTTGCTGCCGCGTCGAAAACCAATCTTATCTTTCCCGGCTTGTTCACGTTGGTGACCGCGAAGTGAGGCAGGTACCATGCTCGTGGATCGTCTGTCTCTTTCCCACTACACTGCTCCGCGTAGCCTTTCGTGAATAAATTTTCTATCTGTGTTGTATAAGCTTTTTCAAAGTCGCTTGACCGATCCATCTTGCGTTCTATAGATTTCAAGCGCTTCACAGCATTATAATAACTGGGCGGTAGCGTGACGTCATCTCTCTTCCATGGTAATCGTACTTCGCACTGGCCGCCGACTCGCTTTATACTCTCATCGAACGCTTTCACCGCTTTAACTTCCATTGGGTTTTCGCGTTCCCTCCTAGCGATACCGAGTGCGTCTATTTCAAAGTAACGTTTCACCATGTCTTGTAATTCAACCTCGGGTGTGATGAGCTCCGTCTTGTAAACGTTAGACGCGCCCTCTAGCGCCGTAATTCGAGGCGCCGTTCCATGTATGACCCACCCTAGCTTCGTGAGCGACGCTACCGGTTGTCTTCTGTTGCCCATTAACAACTTTCGTGACACAATCAAATGCCAATTATCGGCCCCGATCAGTAAACGTGGTTTCACTCTGTCATAACACACGTCACTAGCCGCTAATCTTCTTAAGTGTGCGTACTGTAAGCAATCTTCACTAACTGTTTGATGATTGAGCGTCAAACTTGTCATCGTTTTGGCGCGAACATGATGGGTGCTTTCATCTCTTGCTACTAACACTAGGTTTACGTCTTCACTGTTCGCTACGCTCCCTTGCGCATTTATACTACATATGCTCAATTCGCTTACAGGCCCTTTCGCACCTATTTCGTCCGCCAGGTCATGATCAACGATCGTCACTGTCGAACCCTCGTCCAGCAGCGCGTATGTCTGTACGGCGCCGCCGGGTCCTTTTACTGTCACTGGACACACCTTTAACATGACTTTCGCCGCGACGTTGGCCCTATTAATCGTGGCGATCGTCTCAGTCTGCGACTCTCGCACCAACGTCTCTTCATTACTGGCGGCACGGTCCTTATGCCACGTAGCGTGGTGACGCGCATTACAGTTGTTCACCCCGCATAGTTTGTGTGTACAGCGGAACCTCCGGTGCTTATTGTTCACACACCGAAAGCACACTCCATTGTTTCTTGCCCACTGCCATCTCTCATCTACCGTCATGGCTTTGTACTTAGTACAGTGGGGTACTTCATGATCGTTTCCACATAGTAAACACGGCGCAGGCGGCGTCTCTTTCTGGCCCAAAGTGTATATTCTTGCTACATTTTTCTTCTTATCGGTGCGTTTCTCGCTACGGTTTTTTACAGCGACGTTCTCTCTTTGCTGTGACGTAGTCGGTACGTATGCAAAACGCAGCGCGCAGTCGGCCTCTTTCATGAGAAATCGAGATAAAATAATTATGTCAGGTTCACTCGATTCATTCTTCTCGGCGTAGGCGACCCAGTTCGATAACAAATGCGGGCTGAGCTTCTTTATCACCTCTCGAACCAATAGCGGATTTCGTAGGTACCCTCGGTCATCAACCGCTTGAATAACGCAAACTATATTTTGCAATTTCACAGCGAGGGCATTCAACTCGGCAGCACTCGTACCTGAACGCGGTAAGCTTTTCAAATCTTCGAGCGCTCTATCTATAAGCACTTCAGGGCGGCCGTAGCATTGTTCTAATGTGGTCATGATACGATCGGGGTCGGTCGCACTCCATAATAGCGCCGACACACTCTCTTTCGCCTCCCCTTTCAAGCTCACGCGTAATCTTGCTAGATTTTCCTCTGCAGTGAACTTGTATAATCGTGTGGAATCACGCACTGCGGCCTTGAATAACAACCATTCATTCGGTGAACCACTAAACACGGGCAACTCTTGCGCGTACCGCGGCATCGGTCGTCTAGTTAGAACCCTGTCCAATGTTTCAGCGAGGTTTTCCACCCCGTAGCCCTTTTTCGTATCGACTACGGGCCTCGCGTCAGTCTCCATTGGATTTACACAAAAAGTTCGGTTTTTATCCATTTCTAAGGCACGCGCCTCATTGCGCTTCATATCCCTGTCTCTGTCTTGCACGATAACGGGAGCGATATCTCTGTCTCTGTCTTGTGAAACGACAGGGACGATATCTCTGTCTCTCTCTAAATTTTCATCTACCCGACACCGAGGATCGGCTGTGGTATCCAACCATTCTTTCAGCCTCTCTGGAACGCTCTCGGCGGGTAAGCTCGCACGGGTTTCTTCTTCCAAAATAGTATCCATTTCAACTTGTAACCTTTGTTGAATTAATTCACGTTCTAGTTCCATTTCTTTTCTCTTAATCTCGGCCAACTGTTCCGCGGCCCGAAGTTGCGCCTGCCGGACGCGCGCAGCTACACTCGACGAACACACTGACGGCGGGTTACGTCTCAAAGCCTCAGTGTCGGTGGCGGCGGCGGCGGCGGCGTTGCCATCGTCAACTTCCTTGGTGGGCGGCGGCGGTAACGGTCTCTCTGTACCACTTTCTGTGGCCTCTTCTTGCATCGTGGCTGTAGTCAATAACGGTGGTGGTGGCGGTGGCTGTGGCGCGATCGTCGAAGGTGACGCCGGTGGCTCTTCATGTGTGATTGCCCCCCTCTTCTTCCCTCCAGACTGGCTTCTTGTGATTGGCATCTTCTTCTTTCTTCTTTCTTGACGCCCTACTATACCCTACTCCTAACAATCCCGCCCGGGCACACTACCGCGGGGAGCCCAGGTGAGGATGGAGGTTGAAGCAGGAGTGGAAGGGAGGAATTACCCGGCAGAGGGGGTGTGCAACTCCGAGGTGCTCGGCCACCGGGAGGAACGCCCGGCAGCTTCGGCAGTGCCTACAGTCCGGCCCTCAGTGCGACACAACCCGTACCGGCGTAATCGGACAATTTCAGCTGCCTTGAAAAAGGCGGCTGGCAGCCGTGTCCGTTAGACTGCACCGCCTTGAACGGCGTTACTCACACTAACCACACTTGGCACCGTAAGGGTGTGGCAGTGTGAGCCGCGGTCCACCCGCGTATTGGCAACTAGTTACTGTGATTCTTCTTTTCTTCAGTGATGCTTCGCTTCTTCTAGCTTGACGCGCAGATTCTTCCTGTCCGCCGCTCTGCAGGATCACGCAGTAGATTCTTCTTATCCGCGCTGAGGATCACGAAGCAGCAGATTCTTCTTATCCGGCTCGAAGGACCACGAAGCACTGTTACCGATGTCGGCAACCTCGACACTGTATATTAACGTCAAGCGGGAACGAATTGAAACACCTTCTTGAATCACTCTGAATGCTCGTATATTGTGGTTACAAAGAAAAAATGGGTGTGCGAGCTTACAAATCGCCCTGCGTCCGCGCACCCTGAGGTAGTCTGTTGCATGATTGCAACTGGTATACTAATACACAAACTTACAATATCTAATTAAGTTGGGTACTTGATAAATCTACATTTATTTCTACCCTACGTTACAACGAGTTTGTTAACGGTGGTAGGGAGTGCGCTTCCCCCACTCCGCGCTCGCAACCAACTTGGCAGCGGTGTGAGAGGGACAGCGAAACCCCTACTCCTCTCTCTTTATGAGACTACCTACCTCATTTATTATTTAGGTACCTTTCAGTATTTACATTTTGTCTTTAGGTATTTAGGCACCTCATTACCTTTAATCAGAGACCTATACAAGAGGCCTTTATTTTACATAGTCTTACCTCTTAGTACCTCGTCAAAACCTTAGGGCTTATAGGACAAAGGCTGGCGTTTGACCTAGACACATTTCAGGTCGAAACTACCACCTCCTGGACCTATAGTACCTGGCCCATACCTCAAAACCTTTACCGGGTAATGCAATTGAAACAACAAGACTTTAAATCATTTAATGCATAGGATACCTAAATACCTAAACAATACCTATTTGAGCTAAAACCTAAATATCTCACAAACTATAAAACTTACAGCTACGCTAAATATTTCATTTTACAGCACTTTTCATAAGCTACATTTTAAAATCAAATAGAACGTTACACATTAATAAACTTCAAAGTAATTAAAAACACAAACAAATCAACTCAAATAGTTATAACAAGCTATTGCTTATGAACAAGGTACTTACATGAATATTCACAAACACAATTTTCACCACTAGTTCGCACTTAGTGTCCACTAAACTGTCTTTTTGTTAATCACTTTTTCACTGAATTAAGCTGTCCGCAACATATATAAAACTAACGAAAATAAGGAAAATCTGTACATATTATGCTCACGTCTATGGCGAATAACAACAAACATCCCCGCAATAAAACGTTAAATGATAATTTCGCAAGATGGCCGCCCGCTTCCGCGTCCGCTTCCGGTACACGCGTCGGCCATTAGCCTGCGTGACGTCATCGGCAGTGCACGCGCATTTACTAAATATTGAGGTGCTAAAGTTACCACCTCAGGTTATGTTATTCTGGTATTTCAGTAATTAAGTAGATGGATTAACTTTCCGTTTAAATATGTTTCTGTATTCGAATTATTACTATTAAATTAGTGAGATTTTAGATTTACTGGACTATAAAATGTACTAGACATATACATAATATATGGCCGCCATTTACAGATTTTCTTTATCTACACGGGTTTATAGAGATAACCATCATTCAGTGCAACGCGGAGCGTCCGTCAAGCACTGAACAACTACTTTTGTAGCGGCGGCGCAGGCGGAATTGGAATGTCTGAAACTGAAAAAATCAAATAGGCTGAATATTTTTTTATTGTTCGAATAAGTTCCCTTACTAATAGAAAAAAGTTTCTGAATTTTCAGTTGCGTGAAACAATTTAAAAAAGTTAAAGTTACTTCGTCTTCACTAATGTACGGCAGTAACTGCAGAATGGAGATTGTACCTTAGCCACCACCGGCCACCACAAACCACAACATGTATTGAAATAAAGTTTTGACACTTTGTGTCGAAACCCTTTAGTGTCTGTCAGGCTCAGGGACCGCGCGGTCCCATCACCTGACTATTCGCTGCAATAGGGATGAAAAAGATAACCTTGCTTTTAACCGAAGAATAAGAAGTATCTAATCTTTTTCTACTTGTAACAAAGAAACTATATTTTTGTGAATAATCTTTGAATGGTGGATAAATAATCTTAAAAATCTTAACACTTTAATTTTTATTTGTGATAGTTTAGCTTGGAGTTTTAGAAATGGTTCCTAAATTTGAAGGTGACAATTCATCAATATTGTTCCAATAAAAAAACAGATGATTGATCTAAGTCTATTCTGTCTATAGACTTCGTAGTCGCGCGTCCCTAAATCATCGATGTATCGATATATCGTTCGGTCGAACCCCATCACAGCGACACCTGAGTTTTGTTTGACTTTACTTTCATCAACTGCTCAGTCGCTATTGGGATCGAGTGATTGCCACCGAAATGAGAACCTCGTCCGATGCCATTTCATTTGGAAACCATCCGTACTTAGAGACGTCAATTAACTTTAATCTTATACGAATTGATTCGTCCAAGACTTTAATGCATCATTATTGGTCATGTCGTCATACTAATATTATAGTTAGGAAAGAGAGAAATAGTGCCAATTTTAGTTAAGAATACAAATTAAATGACGTCTCCGAGTGCAGCAGTACTAACAAAAAAATTAGAAAACGCCTGAATCCGTATTTTAAAAGCAGTATATCAAATTACTTTTAACTATAATTGTTTAGCATAAACTTAATATTCCATAGATTGTGTAGGTACGTAGGTACCAAGAATCTTATATTAATATTCTTGTAGGTACAAACGATTCATAGACGAAACATTTTATTTATTAAAATTAAATTTTGTCTTTGAATTCGTTTTGAAAAAACGAACATTTTTTTTATAAGTAGGTATCTGCGTTACCTACTGTCAGTTGTTTTCAGTTGGTATCAGAACTAAGTAGAAGAAAAATTGCAACCAATCCATCTTAACACTACACAAAGGCTGAATTCTAAATCCCATTCTATTCCACTTGCCGCCAAAAAGGTCAATAATTCCGTATTCTCAAATCTACATGAAAATGTATCATAAAAAGGGTGACACACAGGAAGCACTGTACGGAACACTAACGCTCGCACAAAAGTATGGGATAAATAAATTAGACAGTAAACATGAGCCAAGACTGCTATGGATTATGCTAAAGAGGCGCATTCACATACAAATATTAAAGCTGGGAAGGTTCCGCAAGGTGGTGTTTTGGGTCCAATGGGTTTTATACTGTAATAAGATATTCAATTTTTTTAAACGCTGCCTTTCTCTAGAATAGTCTTTCTGACAGTTTAGGGGAAATATTTTGAATACCAGTGGTTTATTAAACATTTAGTTGTAGACGCCTAGTATTCAAAAGATTGCAATAAACGAGTAAGTTTTCATTTACTTTTACTTTTCAGGGAATAGTTACATTTTATTTTAAATGAATATATTCCAAGATATGCGTACAAAAAATAATGTACATTACAATGTTTGATGTTTTACTTTCATTGAAAGATATATTTTTTTTATATTTATTATTATTTAAAGATATATAATTCTTTAGGTTAGTATTGATCTAAGGTTGTTTCAAACAATAAACTTTCAAACGCAAACACAGCCTATCTCACCCTCCTGAATTCAGTAACATCTTGAAATCCTTCATAAAACACGTCAGTTTCAGTAAATAGACGCACGCAGGCTGCACGTCCCATATATTATTATGCAGTTGAAGGCTGCATGCATATTTAAAGGACACGTATAAGGCTTTAAGCTGTGGCTTAATGAGCTTGGAGCAGCTCGTCAGCCTGCTAGCCTGCTGAAATACTTAGCGGGAATTTTCATGTTAATTCTAAGTTTAATTTGATTAAAATGAAGTTTTGCTTAAATGCTACCGTATTCAACAGCCTTAATTTGCGTTAAAAATGCCACTGGTTAATAAATTCTAATAGATATGTGAATTGTGAATATTCATTTAGGAATAATGTGTTAGTGAGTCTTCACATAAACTGATATAATTAAATAAGTTAAAGTCATCCCTAATCCTTCTTAGTGGATGCTTATTGCCTGTATCATTAGTAACTTTATAATGTGCAAAAATTCAACCCGATCCATCCAGAGCTTCGATGAGCTCAGCGTTTAGTCAGTCAGCCATTTTAAAAGCACCTACCTAACCCTTGATTAATTTCGTGTAGATTTGTCTCGTTATAAGGTCTCGCTACGATGACGTAGTTCACTTTATCGGATACATTTCAGTGAGTGTGCAGCGGAATTGCAAAACCTGGAGCCCAATCGCGGTAATTCTGAACGATAAAACCAAAAACATTACGTTGTCATTTAGGTTATATTTACCTAAAAATCTTTGGTTTAGCTTCATAATTTTCACTTATATTGTCCCAGATTGTAATCTTAGACTCCTTAGGTAGAGTATTCAACAATTTTAACAAAACTAAAGCAAGTATTTTTCTATAAACGAAACTGAAACGGTAACGATTTAGCTTTGGTTTTATCGTTGAAAATTAGCGCAATCAGGCCCCTGGTTTCACCATCTTCCATCGCACAACCAGACGTACGAATGCGCAGTTTATCTAGACAGAGTAAATGATTTTGAATTTGAATTCGAAACTAACAGATTTCTGACTGTCTGCTACCTGAATAAATCATAAGTTGTTGCATAATTAAATGAACAACACATGAACAAACTCTTACGTGTATCAGTAACTAGCGATCGCCCGAGGCTTCATCTGCGTGGTTAGTTATTTCCGTAGCAAGTGGACAGATTCTCAACTGGACAGATTCTCAGGTGGACGGATTAGCAACTGGACAGGACATGTACAGTCCATAACATACGACTGCTTTGTATACGTATGCTTCTATGCATGGGCGGCGCTCTCAAAAACTGTACGTTTTATGGTATAAAAAGTACGTCCTTCTCTGTGCCCCTGACAACGTGTATATGCGACATTTGCACGTTGTCAGTCAGTAGTTTAGACGTGAAGGTGTGACAAACAAACAATCTTAAATTGCTGATTTACAATAAATATAAGTACGGATAGGTAGTTAGGTCGTCGCCGCGCTGTCTGGCACTGTTGTAACCTGACTCCGGGAAGCCCTGCCCTTACGACTTTACTATACTTATGTCTAACCTTTTACGCTAATCAAGTTTAAATATTATCGTGTTATACTGGTAAGCTTTAAAACACGTATCAGGATCATTATTAGATGTTTAGCCTAGTTCAGACTCAAAAATACCAGTGTTAAGCTGCCTCATGTTTAATAAATATTATTCTTTAATATAATTTTATGAAATAAAATGCTTCAAAGTAGTTATTTCACATTAAGACAAAAAAAAACAGTATCTTTTTAAATACATTGACATAACATATGGCTAGGGTCTCCTATTAAGTAAAAACCTATGATAGAGGGCCAAAATTACAAAAGATACGTTTTTTGTTCCAATATTACATTTATGGGTAACAGCTAAACTTGGTAAATATAAACATTTTCTATTTAATTATCTATTATTATTTGAGGAAAATGACTTTCTCAGTCGGTGACATTAGAGCACAAGAGATTTAAATTATCTCTTATCAAATCGCAATTTATTTTCCAAGATTCGACATCAGTTTTCAATCAGAGTTTAAAACTTGTTCAAAACAAGATCAATTTTCAGATACGAGCTTAAGGATACTGGACTTATAGACGTGTAAGCTTGTAGAGGGCGTCTCGTCCTTTGTAAGCAATATGCTAAGCGGGACGAACAAACAGGGTTGCACTGACGCAACTAGCTTTGATATAAAACATAGCGTGTTGAACAAAAAACAGTTGGGAGTTTCAACGTTGATATACAAGTTGTTTGGTAAAAGTCTTATAAAGCCGAATATGGTAGATAGGGACCACCAAACTGAACAACTTTTACTAACGGACTAACTCTAAAATCGCGAAAAAAAACTGCTGTTTTAACAAGGATTAATTACGAAAACAGGAAAATGTATGAAACAGCAGATTTTTTTTTCGCCATTTCAGAGTTGGTCCTATAGTAAAAGTTGCTCAGTTTAATGGTCCCTATCTACCATATTCGGCTTTATAAGGCTTTTACTAAACACCTTGTAGAGTGGTACGACGTACTGGCACGTACTTGTTGTATGGTCTGTGGACCTGGCAAACCTTTTTTTCTTTATTTTAATTGTAAAACCATAATTGAATCTTGTTCTTCGTAGATAAAATAAGTACAAAGATTTTTTTTTTGACAGAAAAATTTTGATTTAATTTGTTTATGATGTCAAAGCACTCTGTGCAACGTAGTGTTGCTTTTCAGCTTCTCGGTGATTTCACTATTTTAATTTTAATTAAATTAATATTTTAAAGTTAGATTCTAAGCGCACCATTAGAGTAGTAGCAAGTGTTTAGACATCACATCAACATCAAAACATGAGGTCCAAGGCATGATTCGACCTAAGAGGCAGACTTGCATAAGTCATGATGACACAACAGTATACAACGATGTTAATATTGATAACACCATAAACTTATTTATACTATGGAATATTAAGTTAATGGATAACACCTATTATACCGACAGTACAGGTAAGGTAGATGATAAAATGTTTGAAGATTTCGAAAAAACTTTTTCGTTAATGTTTTTATGTTTCGTTTTTAATGTTAAATTACTCGTAAATCAGAAGAAAAAACCGTCCTGTCTTGAAAAAAAAGGGACAGAAAGTTTTAGTTCTACATGATTCTTCGACTTATGAAGCAATCCAAGCGAAAATGCTCCGCGGTTCACATACACCTGTCTAGCTTCTTTGCGTCCAAAGACTCCCAAAGCTCAGACTTCCAGAAATAAGATTCCATACAGACCCACTTACCCACTTACGTCACTTGCAGAAACAACCGTCTGTGCCCTTTCAGAATGGCAAAACCACATGATATGCCGCAAACAAAAAATCTCAGAGCAATTTATTTGGGCCACATTCACAATATTTACGATGCCGTTATATGCATAACAGTGACAGTTTAAGGGAAATCAGACCTACAACCGACGACAGAAAAAACCTATTCAGGAAGTTCTTACCTTTAGGGGAGGAGAGCACAGATATTTGAGCAATTCAGTAAATGTGGGTCCTACGAGATGTCGCTTTTACGGTATTCGTTTTAAGGGTGTTGGGTTGACTTCCTTTTGTTTTCCAGGCGCGGAATAAGGTTTGCAGTTATAAATCTTAAATCGCAGTTGGAGATCGTTCGTGTGGAAAGCGCGTAACTCCTAACGACGATAATTTCGAATCAACTCGGTGGAGTGTGGTGGCTGGAGATAAATTTTGGCGGTAGATTCGCGAGAAACAGATTTAAATAGGCCGTAGAGAAAATGCGTGAGCAAGCACCGATGCTTTAAGTACCTGTCCGTTGTTATCGCGGCTAATGTTCTTAGGTGCTTCGAGATTTGGGTGATCAACTCGATCAGCTTCGTGTATTTAATTCGTAAGATTGATTTTAAGGTCTTTCACAGTATTTTTGATTTGTTTATTCTTAAGTGTTTAATAGTTATTAGTATGTTTTATGATATTCCTTTTGTTTTTGTTGAAGTTGAAGGGGTTTTTAATCAGTAATCTTAATTCAGTCCAGCTTGCTTTTTCTACTTCTATGTAATAATTTTAACGCTATCTTAGTGCTTAAGACAATTTTATTACCGTTTTGGCCCGATTTAAATTTAGTTGAGTTGAGCTCTACCACTGGTATGATACAAGTAGATTTATCAAGTTCAAAACTCCATACTTTATAAAGAACCCTTTAAAAAGAATATCTAGTTAGCGCCCGCTTTGTGGCGTCTATATTTAGTTAACGTTTCAATACTTACATCATCATTTGTCTAAATATCAGTCGTATAGACAAGTTATTATATCTAATAAGCTAAACTCGCCAACCTGTCAACCGGTATCACAAAAACAAACAAGCCATCAGCGTGAATCTGCGTGCCAACTTCTAAATGGGTTCTGCCAACAAATCCTCAAACATTTTCGTTGCTGAAACTAAATGATGACCAAAGTAATTCTATAACAGTCGACAAACAATCGGCTCGTTCCGGGCCGCCGGGCCGTAGTGACCCGGTCGCCAGGTCTGGATCAAGGGGCCCTGGGGCCCATGACAAAATAAGCCAAGATTATCATAAAAGCGCACAGACCGTACATATACGTTACTAATGTCACATGATAGTATGCGTTCATATGCAATTATTGATGTAAGCCTATAGGTAAGGAAGCTCAGAAAAAAGTTATTTATTCATAAATGAAGCAGTCAATTACCGTGGCAAATGTATACCTGCATACTGATACACTGCGATTACGACCATAAGCTTTAATGTTTTAATTCTCATTTAAGCCACACAATATATAAAACTACTAGCTTCTGAAAGCGACTTCATCCGCATGGTATTCCACTTTTGTTGACGGGAACGCCAATGTCACTCAGGGACGGCACCTTCCTATTGGATTTAAAGATTTTTAAATCAAATGAGTATTTTTGAAGATAACCTCCAAACTTGCAAAACATTACTTCAATCGCTTGGCTGTCAACGATTTCATGTACAAATATTCCTTTTGATAAATCTTAAATAAGTATCTCTCACAGAATATCACTTTATTTTAAATTGAACATCTACAAGTACAAAGATAAATTAATTTTAAACGCTCTTAAGTTTCTCATAACAAGGGCCCCAGCGAGAACCAACGTCGACCCTGGCTTTCACAATTGGGTTTTCAATTAACTTCACAAATATAAGTTGACAAGCGACCTTCCTTTACCATCCAATTTATTCATTCGAGGGCCAATGATTTAAGGAGCTCGTTTTTGATACGCTGTAACTTCAGATGGAATTTATGTCGAGATTTCTGAAATTCACAAAATGACTGGCGGAAAACGTTGATCATATTATTTTTCTTATAAAAGATATTCTATTTTGTGAAAAACCAAAGAAAGAGTATTGAGAATACCTCTTACAAACGGCGATTTTTTTATAAAGGAACGTTAGTGTAAAGTAAAAATATCTATTCTACTTTAGTTAGTTACATAAATATACGAGAAACTAAACATTACTAAACCTACCTATCTCTACTCGATTTAAAATTCACTAAATGTGTGAATTGCGAAATATATTTATTTGTTTAATTTGAATACCAGTGAGTATTATAGGAATTTAACAACTAATATTCAGATCCAAACCGCATTCTCTCGAAATCCAATCCCAAGACAGTTCAATGAAATAATTTCATTCGAAACTTTCAAAACCACTCAACTGAAGAAAGAAAATGGCGCGTAAATACATATCAGATTAGTGTTGCCATTTACTTAAAAAGAAACACTTCGATCTAATCAGTGCACAGGCAGTAATATTACTGACAGTTATTTAAAAGAGCAATCGTTGTTTACGAAACGTGCGACCTCCATTAAAGTATTATTTACCAAATTAAAATAATAATATTAAAATTCGTATCAAGCCTTTTTATTAACAAGTTTATAGGATAAAAAAACTCCGATATTTATTCACAAGACGAGTTTATGAAAAACACCTAGTATATTTTTTTTAAATTAGTAGTTGATGAACTTTGAAGGTTAACAATGACGATAATGACGTAATATTTAACTTTTGTGACTGTATTGTGGTTTCCATCTATAAGATCATTACGAGTATGTTTATCTTGGATTGCAAAACTAATACAAATTTTATTACTGAATTTACATACCTATCATTTAATACCGTTTCTGGATACTAGACACATAGTAAGTATACTAAGGATGTAGTATCCTGTTACATCGAATGATACCAAATTACCAAACATGATGACCTATATAACAACATACCTAGTCAAGAGAAAACTTGTTAGCAAAAACTACGGCAAATAAATAAATAACACAACAAATCTAAGTCGAATTTATATGTATGAGGATTAAGGCCGAATGAGATGGCAGGTGGTCCGAAAGTCGTCGGAATTGAACTCAATACACGCGGGAGATACGGACGGACCCTTTGAATAACGAAAGGTAGTTGTGATGGAAAGGCCTTTTTGGCCTTTCTGGGGTGTTTGAGGCCCTATTATTTGCGTAGCTCACGATTCTAAGGCCGGATAAAGTCGACCGATGACCCTCGGCTGAGTTCTAAATTGACCTTTTTAGTGTTGGAAATGAGGAGTCATTTACTTTCCGGCCTTGAATGAGGCTGGTAAAGTTGTCTTCCGAATTACACTTGTTTATGTCTGTTATTACAGCACACAGGCTTGTACAGATATTGCTAATTTTATGTCTAAAAACTTATATAGGTAATTTATTAGGAAACAAAAGATTTTTATTACTTAATTATTTATTGACCTATTACTTAATTGTTATTTGGTAAAAAAATCTTAGTTCCAATTTCAAATTTTTGATCTTCAAATTAAAGTTTTCGATCATAAGATTTATTCAATGTTTCAGTTCGTATGAGGGTTTATACCTACAGGGTTATTTGTAAAACACCAACAACTTCGCAGGAGTAGATTACTAGAACATCATAAACAACGTTTGTTCTACGCCTGTTCTGAAAAAAATACAAAAATATATTCGAATTTCCATACAAATGTCCGAACAGCTGATTTTGTACAATTCAATATTTTATTTTGTCACTTTCGGAAAGTTATAGAACAAAGTATATTATTATGATGTTATTAATCCATTCCTGCGAGGTTGTTGGAGTTTTTCAAATAACCATTGTATGATATTTTTATTCCTGCGTGCTTAATTTTTTCCCCAGAAATATTTTAAAACCAAAAGTTGAAAATTTCTTTCAACTGTATCACTTAATGAATAAAATAAAAAAGATGATCATTAATATTATTATTATGTGACTAACATCTAATATTAACTCTTCTCCGAAATGTAGGATCCAAAGTTTCCTTAACATATTCACTAGAGAAATAAATATAACTTTCTTTTTTCAGTACCCACTTTTGAAAGCCCTTTTCAAACATTCTGTTTGTAAAAAAGGGTAGGTAATGGTAAAATGAGTTCTGTGAAGTTCAGTACATTTAAATGTATTAGGTCTAATAGTGCTCATACATAAAATTATAAATCAGAGTCTTTTACATTTAACTCATATTTAAAGCTGCTCTCTTTCTCTCAATACTTCTACAATGGACGTGATCTTTAAAATAAGCATTAAACTCAATATAACAATCTTTGAACTGTTTCACATTTTTATTTGAGGATATATTTTCAACTTTAAAAAGAATTAAAACACTTAGAAGAGACGAGAAGTATCCGTCGTAGCAGCTACGGCGTAGTAAATACATCTACGCTACGTAGATGACTTTATACTTTTACACTATGGAGATAATTTAGTATGTATTCACTATGGCTGTTGGTATTATTAAGATTAAATATATCAGAAACTATTTTCTACTGTATTATTTTATTCCATTATTTCTATATTACAAAATGTCCATATCTATGTTTTAGTAATTCAACATTTAAATTACCGATTTTAACCTGGCAACACAAAGTTTGAACGCACAATCGGGATGGGTTACAAACATAGTACTGCGGTTGGTTTCGACTTTAAGGTGTTATGTTGAGGTTCATAATGGTGTTTTGGGAACGCACACACACGTTTAATAATTTCATATTCAGCCACCGTATGGGGACTGGAGCACGCCCGTTTTTATGTTCAAATAACGTTCCTCATTTTTGGCCGCCATTACGGATTCATGCGACGTTCTTGCGAAATTAATTTGTTTATGAGAATTGTAGAAAAGGCCTCATGACATAATAATGGCATGAAATAATAATAAAAAGTTTCATATTTCAAACTTGTAGGCGCTTTGCGGCGCGATATTTGGAATTTTTAAAGAAAAAAATAACCTTTTTGTTTTACCTTAAAGGTACTTCTCATATTATATGCACAAGTTACTTAACCCACTTTCTACTCGTTATTTCCGTGGGACAGCATGTTTACCTTACATTTAACAGTTCCGGCTTGTATGTAAACATTGCTAAGTGTAGCAATCAGTACGAGTAGAGGAATAAAGAGGAGTACTTAAAAAAATAGTTAGCGCTTTATTTTTTTAAATAGATTAGCCAACAACGAAGATAATTTAAATTACAAGCATCGACAGGAGGGATATTACGTTTCATGCCCTTTTCATGTCATATTATGTCATTTTCAATAAATAATTCTTAAACGTCAACTTTAATTAGCCTAATATTAATAATTTTACATAACTTATATTATTCCCTCCAACTTTATTTATGTAATTCAAAAATAAGGCAGCCTTTCGTTGTCAGAATTAAAACATATTATTTATTTTAAATGTTGTCTGAAGTTGGTACTATAATAATAGATTAATAATAGAGAAATTAAAAAACTTACGACACAGACCGAGTATATTTGAGAAGTAAAAAAAAATATTTAATGATTTAAGTAATAAAAACGTAACTAGAAGTTATCATCTTATAAAGTTAAAAAAAAAATACTTAACGCGTTTCTCTTGTAACTTAATCTTAATTTCTCAGTGAGCCTTACTTAAGTGGCTGCGTCTAGTTTTAACTTAGCTCTTTTGACATGAGAACGTTCGTTTCACTAAATTAAACCCCTAATTGCTGAAATTAGCAAAACACTTAGCTAATATGCTCCGCAGTCGTTTTAATTAAGGCATATTATGGCTGTAATAAACATACAACTTTGGCCTTTTTTAATTCATTATGGTTTATATTTTCTTAAAGTATCTTAAGCATTTGTTAATTCATATAAAAATACTTGCGATAGTCTTTTCCATGAAACGAATGTGCATCAAACGAACGTTTATATTAATGTAATATAACTGATCAAGCTTTTTGTAATTAGTAAACTGCTTTTATTGTTCAAAATTAATAAAGCATATTGAGAATTTAAAAAAAAGGCGGAATACTAAAATTAAATATATCATTAATTAGGGGCTTACACCCTTTTGCAAATCCGTTGATGCGTCTGGTTGCATATTATTTTATCACTTTAACACAATATAGATATTCTCAGTAAAATCTCGATACGATGCCGAAAAGGCGGTAAAACGTGGATCACTTTATACTTTCGTATACATATTCCATAGCGTATGAATACGTTACGAACTTTCGCGATACGGAAAAGGGAACAGCGTAGTGTCACAAATAAATATAGTTAAAGCAGTAACGCAACTGTGTAACTGAACCTCCGAAACGGCGCGCACTCACACTAACACAGTCATGAAGACCTTAATGGGCCAACACATAAACAGGGGGTGGGCCAACACATAAACAGGGGGTCAATTCTGCTAATGTTAACGTCGAAATCATGGTTCAATGGTGTTTGAATGGTAATGCTTTTTGACACAGTTCTTGTTTTTTAAACCTAAAACACATTCCGTGTTATTACAAAAGATTTTAAACACTGTTTAACTAAACACATGTTTAAATGTAATGCTATTTCTGTCAAACAAAATTGTCAAAAAAGTGACAGCATCACATTTAAACATGTGTTTAGTTAAACAGTGTTTAAAATCTTTTGTAATAACACGGAGTGTGTTTCTTTAACCGTTCCGTACCAAAAAACGGCAATAAAAAAACACGTTTGTTGTATGGGAGCCCCACTTAAATATTTTTTTATTCTGTTTTTAGTATTTGTTGTTATAGCGGCAACAGTGTATTACTGTTGCCGTTATAACCTTCATCTGTAATAAATTTCAAGCTATGACGGTTCATGATATACAGCCTGGTGACAGACAGACAGATAGACAGACAGACAGACGGAGTCTTAGTAATAGGGTCCCGTTTTTACCCAGAGCCCCACTTAAATATTTATTTTATTCTGTTTTTATTATATATTATAATTTCAACTGTCTAGCTATCACGGTTCATTACATACAGCCTGGCGACAGACACGCAGACAGTGGAGTCTTAGTAATAGGATCCCGATTTTTTACCCTTTGGGTACGGAACCCTAAAAAGGGCTTAGTTGTGATACTGCATCAGCAACATATTTACTATGGTAGTGTGCACATCGTACAAATGTGTTTATAACAATAAATACTGCACTGCTACATTTATTCATAGGGCTGCGCGTGTCGCGGCATAATACGACCCACTGGGTGGCTGGAGATTGATTAGCAAGAAGTATAAGCGACTTTTCCGTAAATAATACGAATAAAAACTGAACTTTCATATAGAAAGTAAGCCCTTTTCTTTAGTGCCAATAAATCAGTATAACAATTTTATCAAGGGAATACATTTTTTTCTTTCTACATTCATCACTGAGACAAAGATCTTATCACACTATATGTCACATGTACAGGTCACTAATTTTCCTAACGACGAAAGAATTTTTGCCCAACTGAGACGCTTCGCTCGCACTTCGTGCTCGCTCGGTCAATGAGATAATAAAAAAAGAAAAAAATAATAATAATAAAAGTGCATTTTCTACCTTTACCTACATTACTATTACATCCGACCAATACAATTTTATAAACTGATTCTTGATTTTACTTTAATATTACGTCTATATCTTAAAACGACGGTCAAAGGTGGCACCGCCTCCCCCCAATCAGCAACAGTCACTTATTGAATTTTGTTGTGAACGAAACTTCAATAATTCCTTAGGTAGGAGAAAACTTTATCAATTTCCTTCGGGAACATATCTAGATGGGAAATTCGGGCCGAATCTGTTGAGGCGAAAACTTCTCAAAGTAACGTTTTTGTAGCTCCCTCTTTGGGACCATTTCATATTATTTTCTACAATAAACAGTTTTAATCGAAAACGCCTACGTGATAAGAAAATGTTATAACACCGTCTTTTTACATGACTTCCCCAAAAAGGAATGTATTATGTTCAAAGTTCATGTATGTAAAATAAACATGTGAGTTTCTTTTTACCTTCATTCAAGTATTTTTTATCTAAAAGTAGGTAGTTACTATTTTTTGATTTTTAGTGGACTGTTAACTTAGTTTGGTCATCAGTTTAACCCATGAAAACAACTTTGTCAAACTAAGGTTTACAAGGTCCAAAAAGTTTTAAGACTTAGCACATTTTAATCTACTCTAACGTAAAAGGACCATGTCATTGTGAGTAAAACACCGGATCAAGGCATAGGTTGGAAGGCGAGCGGGTAGCGGCGCTCAGTAAAAATAAACAGGCTCTTGTTAGAGAAATGCTGACTCGCCATGCTGGCCTTCCGTCAGAGCTATTTACAATGCACGACTTTTAGTGACGATTTTTTAAATCGTTACTTATATTATAAATGTGAAGTCAAATTGTTTGTTTCTTTATTTGTTTAGAATAGAATAGAATTCACGTCGTAACTACTCAACCGATCATTATGTTTGCACATTGTCAGGGGTACAGAGAAGGACAAAGAGTATTTTTTTTTTAATTTTCATCCAGAAAAAAGTACCGTTCTCGAGGGATAGCATGAAAAAGCTTCAAAATACTTATAACAAAATAGTATCGTTACCATTTTAATTGTGACGTAATGGGCTATTTACATGGGTCGATTTTAGTCACCTATTTCGTTCGACTATAGTCAAGCAAGTCGCTTCTAAAATTGAATCGCAGGTGATGACGTCGCTGTCGTCTATATAGTTGATAGCGTAACCTACGTAATAATAAAGCAGTTCCAGCCACCGGGTCAGATAATTTTGTTCAGTCACCTGCAGCCTAGGCCAAATTGCCATTTACACGCTCAATTTTAGCCGGGCGGCGAAAGTTGTGCGGCTTTATTCGCCCATGTAAATATCATATTAGTTAGTACTCGAATATTTTGAATAGGTACTTTAAAAATCGTGTTATGTAAAGGGTGTCAGACACGCGGCGAGTGAAAATGCCTTGTCAGCAGGCCCTGACTTATTGCTATTAAATTGATCGTTGATCGGTTTCCGAGTCCCGCCGACTTTTCACTTGTTACTCGTAACGGGCAAATTTCACGCAACAAATGTTTCTCATTACATTATGCCTTTTATTTTTCTCATGTAGATACCTACATGGACAGATTCAACTCCTACCTTTATTTATACTTTTACAACTTGATTGATATTCCTTCAGGTATCTTCACTAAGAGAATTAGGAACTAAATATAACAAAGCTTTCACCGTAGATTACCAAACAATTATTGGATTACTTTTTAACCGACTTCAAAAAAGGAAGAGGTTCTCAATTCAATTGTATTATATTCGTCATACACATCACTAGTGCTCATTAGTCTAAACTAGATAATGATAATAAATTAATAAAGAAAAAAATAGAGGACAATAAAATTGGTCCAGAAATGTAACTTCAGCGCTAGATTACCGACCATGTCGAACGACGCGGAAAGCTTTTCCTATCTACTATACAAAAAATATCAAAGAAAAACCTTATTCACTTTAAATCCACTTAGCAAATGAGTAAGCAAACTTCTAATACTTCAATTAACCTGCTAAGGTCAATACGTACTTCATAATCAATTAGGGTTAAGATGTATTTATCAATCAAAACAGAGTGCGCACTCGAAAATTATGAAGATATCGCTACAAAAATTAGGCGAGAGCGCGCTAGAGCCCCTTAGCTACAGTTGAGCGAATAAAGGCTTTTACCAAAAATTTCCTCGACAAAACCCTGGCTTTAGTGCGGAAGATTGTCGATATTTTTTATCGATTATTTCTTTGAGAAATAATAAATTATAATGCGACATATTTTAAGAGTAAAATATCAATCTTGTTTAACTTAGTATTACTTAAATTTATGAAAATTATGAAGATATCGCTACAAAAATTAGGCGAGAGCGCGCTAGAGCCCCTTAGCTACAGTTGAGCGAATAAAGGCTTTTACCAAAAATTTCCTCGACAAAACCCTGGCTTTAGTGCGGAAGATAGTCGATATTTTTTATCGATTATTTCTTTGAGAAATAATAAATTATAATGCGACATCTTTTAAGAGTAAAATATCAATCTTGTTTAACTTAGTTTTACTTAAATTTATGAAATTTAACAAAACGTTATTTGTCAAATAACATACATAACGTTTCACAAAACAATATTTAAAGCACAGATTTAATTATTTTGTGTAACAAAAAAAAGTAAGTATTTAAATAAAGGGTTACTTTCTTTGCGATAACTAGAAGTCCCCAAACTAAATAATCATGTTTACATTCTTAATACTTTAAACCAGAAAAGTAACGTCCTTGTTCGTTCAGACGAAATCAAACCCACGTCTTTCGCTAGCCAGCCAAATGTTCTGTCCACTAAGCTAGAAAGAAACGCCTTTGATCTAAACTAATAAGTACTCCGAACGCAACAAGCATCTGTCAAAGAAGAAGACCTAGAAAGTTATCGATACCTATTTCTGTATAGATACCCAACTGTAGCACATCACTGGCCGTAACAACGGGTAGGCCGGCGCGTGGCAACGGAACAGAAATCGACAGTAATGAGATACTAATAATGATTGATTATCTCCGAGAGCCCGTGTACTTTAACGAGTGCTTTGTCGGGGAAAACATCAAAATTTACACTCCAAATATTATACTTGGTTACTGAATCAATCTTTATTTTGGTAAGAAGTCATACTGGCTTCTATTTACAAACAATTTCTGAAAGCATGCTATCCCCAAGAACGTTGATCTAAACTACACAACAAGAATTGGACGCGAGCTTTATTAAAGCTTAACCTGTTACCCTTGTCGCCTTTCATAATTTTTTTTGTTTTTTAACATTAAAAATGTTTTTTCGATCGCGTTGATAGGACCCCATTTTCAACAAAAGTGCGACATCGATCTGGTGTCGTAGATTTTAAGGCTACCTGGACACTTAGGGTGTCAAAAAATGCGTCTTGGCAAGGTCTGCAAGATGATGAAAAAAATTTTGGAAAAGTCAAAAACTTTTTCGAAAAAGTGCTAAGTTTTTTCGAGTCTCGTCTCATTGAATCGACGATTTCTCGAAAATCGATATAGAAGAAATAAAAAAAGGTCTCGGGGTATTGAGTTAGACTACGTTTTGCAAAAAACGGGACGTCGCTATCTGTAGCGATCTAGATAGTAGCTTAACCTTAATGCGGCGGGGTTTTGCAGCGCGCGGAGTGTATGCGTCGCGCGCGGACTAATATGAGTTGTAACAGTAGAGTTTATGATTTTTTTGCGTGAATTAGATATTTTTAGAGTGTTTTTTTTGTGTGTAAGCGGATAAACGAATTTTGAGCAAAAGTTGAAAATAATAGAGGTGGTAGCCTCAAAATTTAAAATGAACTTTACAGTGGTTTCTCAATAAAAGTGTGAAGATGATGCCTAGGTAAATAAATATAGTTGCAATTACAATAAGAAGTGGGTTAAAATGTTATCGCACATTCGAGTGATGATGAAGTCGACGCGAGAGTGTTGCGGTCGCGGGCTGCATTTGAATTTTATTAGGTTATTTGGTGTAGAAATTCTTAATGTTTTAGTTAGTTATAGTACCTTTGTCAACCTCTTTCCCTGGCCCGGCTAAAGGCAGGGAATAGAGTGAGCAGATTTAATGTTAATAAATAAAAGAAGGAGTTTTAAGTGTATAAGTATGTATAATAGGAAAAATAAACAATGTACATGTATCTAAGCATTAAAAAGTATTAAACAGTAATCTAAAATAGGTAGTAGACCTAGTTTATCTTATTAATTTCAAAACAAATTAATGGGGTGGGTACCAAATCTTTTGCTCTTTTAAAATAAATACGGAAGATTATTTAATTGAAAAGAATTTAAAGTTATTTACTAGAGAATCGTGGTCATAAAGGGTACGATTTAATACCGTCGTCGTCGCACCGAAGTTGCAGTATTTCTTGCCAAATAAAAGTCATAAAAATTAGAACGCCCTTACTTGATGCAGACAAAAAGCTCGGATAAACTTCAGGATCAGGACGGGAGCTGCAGAACTTCGCAGATCGTTGACAGTCGCAGATCAAATTTATAAAAACAATCAATGAATTATAGGGAATCAGTCAAATAAAAATTATTATAATATCTTATCATCTATCATATCATCCCTCCTCTTTCCTCCTGGAATCGAGAGAAAAAAAGGAGTTAGTAAAAGGAAAAAATAAAAAAAGATAAATGAATACAAAGAATAGTTTAAAAAGAAATTATATAAATACGTACCCTTTAGTTATTAATCCAATTATCATGAAATTGGTATAATGCAGCGTCTTTGATTAGCCAACAAAACTTTCCAAAAACAAACAGTAGTATGAAAAGCCTAAAAACAAACGATTTTATCAATTAGGTGTAAAATTTATAAAAATCAACATTTTATTCTCTTTATAAACACTTACCCAACAATAATTTATGTGATTCTTACAAGGAATCAACAAAATTTTAACATTTGTTTTAAAATCATATCAGTGCGGAGCAAAAATAAGCTTCGCGCCGTGGAAAGTGAAAATTTCCCCAAGAAAGCGCGGGAAACGCGACGACAACGGTCAACGCCAGAAAAAAGTAAAAGAGTGAAAAGGATGAACGATGTAAAATGGCTGTGTAAGAAAAGAACAAGAATACTTGAATATTTTTAAATGTTGTCGAACATGAATTAAAAAGTTGTAAAAAATAAAATACATAGATACCAAAGAGTTTTGTACAAGGAGGTTGATAATTTGAATTTGGAGTATGGACGAAATGAGGTCGCATGTATGAAATAAATACAGACAAAGGAATATTAATGAAATATTTTAATAAATAATGTTTTATACTTGTAAATAAATAAGATGGATGGAATATTAATAAATATGAGAATGAGACGTTGTGTTCTCTTTATAGAGAAAACACAACGTTACAATTTCTTAAGTTACCTTTGAATAAAATATTAATATCTATTGTGTGTCTATTGTAATGTCTAACTATTAATTTATTAAAAATAAAATATTTACAAAAAAATCTTGTTTGCGTGAAAGGCACGAGATCTGTTTTTTTTATGGAAGATTTACAGACAAATAACATCTTTAAATAGAATTTATAAGTAAATACTATGTTATTAACAAATCCTCACAATTTTGCTCGTACACTCGTTCAATTTTAATCAAAGTGTAATGAGAGTACATGCACAGAACACAGAAACATGTTGCTACAAGTATCCGTTTGACGCGTAGCAATTTCCGTAGCAACAACAATAATGCAGTGCTACGTCGTAGCAAACAGACAATTTCAAAAATAAGACAACTCGTGGGTCATAAGTTGAAGTTGTAGTATCTTTCTTAAAGGATTCTAGTGTACACTTTGACATGTTTTAATGAACAAAATGACACGCAGACGTTACTAAAATCAAGGCTTAGTGGGTTTACAGTCACATTTAGTTATTAAGCAGACCTGACGTTACGTAATATGTTTATAAATTTTGGTTTAGGTACTTCAATACTTTATTCTTCAATGTTTTCTATACAAACAATAAAGCTAACTACTTAATAAAATAAATGTATGAGATTCCCTCGATAAAGTAGCTGAGCAGCTCCTATCACGAGATAATGTTTGCCGAAGGTTTTTTTGCTCAAAACAACAAAGATTGATCGATGCCGTGAACGCAAACAGCGTACAACGATATCACAAAATGTTTGCTCATCCGATGCACGGAAGTACTTAGTAACAACAAAGGTCTACATTTTAGTTGAAACTTTATTTTACTTTAATTGAATTAAAACACATATTACAATAATAATAGTTTTATATTTAGGTTTTAAATAAACCTAATTTGCTTATCGAGCATTCAATGGTATAACATAGGTAACTGACCGAGCGAGCGCAAAGCGCGTGCGAAGCATCTCGTCTCTGCTTCAGCTTGAGCAAAAATTATTTCGTATGTCCGGATTCCGGCTGTCCATTTGTTCTCCTCTACAGGTCGCATTTCTCAACCCATTCTCGTGAAATTTTGTGAGCAGGTTCGATAATTATATAGATTTTGTTAGTCGTTTTATAGTTTTTGGAAATTTTTCAAAAAAATTCACACTTTGAAAATGATCAAAATTAGAAGCATATAATTCTCGAATATACCAAACAGCACGCACCTACTATACACCGTTATTTTTTAAGTATATCTAAAAATGAAATGGGAATTTCAGACCACGTGAATGAACAACTTTTACTATGGAGCCAACCACGGAATCTGGAAAACAAATTCAGCTGTTCCATAGAAAAGTACAACATCGGCTCGACTATAATGTATGGAACAGCAGATTTTTTTTTCGCGATTCCGTGGTTGGTCTCATAGTAAAGGTTGTTCATTCACATGGTCTGAAATCCCCTTTTCATTTTTAGATAAACTTAAAAAATAACGGTGTATTATGTATACTTTGAAAACATCGTGGCGATGGCGACATCTATAATTTTTTTAACAACTCACAATATGAGTTAATTTTTAACACGAGGTCTACTCTACAGCTCACGGAGCCAGCCAAATAGTATATATATTTTTACTGTGATAATTTTTATTTATATGAGCAAGTAATTGTACTTTAATAATTTAAAATGTTCCATTTAAATTTTTAATCACACTAACATAGTTTTTAAGTCTCTAACAATAATGGAACTTTATCTGAAATAATTAAATTATTATTATTATGCGAGAACCCCACATCTTCCGATTAAGGATGTCCGACCAATCCGACAGCACGTTTTAAGACTCTAAAGACGTGCTGTCGTGTCGGACTGGTCAGACATCCTAAATCGGAAAGTGTGGATAACCCAAAGATATGAGAGAATCGCTCATCACCACCGCTAACTTGTAAGTTAAGCATGTTAACAGCTGCAAGATGCTCACTGCTGGGCTTAGGCACCCCCAAGGATCTCAACTAATGATGGTGACTAAAATATAAACTGTATTTAAACGATCTTTTTTTCTTTTTTTTTTAATCCGATTCCAAGGTAAGTAGCTAAAGCACCTTGATTATTTAAAAAAATATATTTTAATAAATCTCGACTTTTTGGAGGAATATCTTCTTTCCCATTTACTCCCAAGAGTTATAGTTGTGCGTTAAATCGACTCAGGGTCGTAATTTATTTTTATTTCGCCCGTTTTCGTGTACTATTAATCAATTCTGGATAATGACTGCTTTCCTCCACCTAATGACCTAAGAAATTCATACCGGATTCACGGACGGAAAGACGAATCAACATAATTGCAAATCACTGGCTGATTGATAGTTTTTCTGGAGTCAAATCTTTTTTATGAGTCATTAAAGATGGGTTATGTAATAGCCAAGTGGCTTTTTACAATTCGAATAGAATATAATTTTGTATGTAATTGACGTAAGTTGTCGCTCACCATAGACAATCGCGACGTTTTAAAATGTCAATTTCATAGTAATCGAGAAGCCAAGCGTTTGACACTAACAAGCCTAAGGGCTTGACAAGAAACTGAGGGCCTAGACAAGTCTTGTGTAGGCCCTCAGTTTCTTTTAGTCTCTGAAGACAATGTCTCAGTTGTTTTAAAATATTTTTGAAAGAAGTCGTGTCGAAAAGTTGTCTGTAGTCTTTTGAGGATCCATGTTTTCAAACTTTAAACTGTCTACTCTATAATCTATTCATTTTCTTTAGTCTGCAATTATTCTAATGAAACATAATAACATTGTTATTGGAAAGCAAGCAATTGCAATTGCTATTATTGTAATACTTATCTATCGCAGATGAGATTCTCAATTTGTTGGAAGGTTAAGAGTTATTTAAAGTTAACAACGCATAAGTAATAATACTAATAATGAGTAATAAAGTTACAACATTTTTTTTTCTTAACTATGTATAAGTAATAGCAAAAACATTTAGGACTCGTGAACAAATGCTTTACCCTGCTTTACCCATCACACAAACTCACAAGCATTTAAAAATTGTCTATATTTGGTGGAGTGTACCTCTAGCAGTACATAATAAGCGGGGCATTACCTGCGTTCCGGCGTCCTGTTGATGAGATGGGCTTAAACTGACAATAATAATTATGTACACAAGATAAAATTTCTTTATATGATATTCATATTCCAAAGGCTCGCACAGCGTTTTGCATCAAATTTTACCATCCGTACCGCTAGAGACTGGAACTCCTTGCCTGAGTCTGTGTTTCCCGATAGGTACAATCTGGGGGCCTTCAAGTCGCGAGTGAATGGGTTTCTTCTAGAATCTAGACAAACGCGTTTCATCGTACATCGCATCATCGCTTACAATCAGGCGTGATAGCGGGCACGCCCTCCCTAATATCTGTCATTAATAAAAATTTAGTAGTTATTCTACATGGTGTCATATTTTATACACAAAACACTGTACATTTGGTGGAGTGTACCTCTAAGCAGTACATAATAAACCACCGTCCCGGCGTCCGGTTGATGAAACGAGCTGAAACTGACTATAATATCTACACTAACCACATTACTAATAAAGATTGTATATCTATAGTTACACAGTGTTTTGTCACTTTTTTTTCAATGTCAAACTCAAATAGTTTGACAGAGAGTAACCATTGTGTAACTATACATCTGCTATACCATCTTTATTAGTAAGGGGGATAGAATAAAATTTATAATAGTAGCTTTTAACAGAGTGTCATTTTATATACAAAACTACAAAATAGTTTGTATTTGGTGAAGTGTACCTCTAGCAGTACATAATAAACAGGGCATTCTGTGGCATTACCTACGTCCCGGCGTCCGGTTGATGAAACGGCCGAAACTGCCGCCCCGCCACGTCAGCCCGAAGACATATCGCCTGTGCGTTTACTCGGCATTGTGTGTTTTGCTATAGAGCAGGGAAATCAGTACAACCAGTACAAGTAGTAAAAGACAATTTTATCTACACTCACAACGTAATGTTCCAAATATGAATTCAAAAAAGGTAATATAAATACGTACTTTATTTTCATGAATAGGTAAAATTAAAAAAAAAATCATTACGATGCAGTCAGCTGCATCATAAAATAACTTTTTTTCTCATTACGATACAGGGCAAATCCAAGAAGAAGGTAGTGCCGTGATATTAAAAAAAAACAACGATATTTTCCCACATACTTTCCATGAAATGCACTCTATGGTGATCGATGACTTATTGCAATTAGTTTGCAAGAATGCACTCAACTTATTTTTTTATCTATTGGAATGCGCACCATTTTAGAGCATTACAAAAAAAGTTTTGAGTTTTGATTTCAATTTTTACATTTTGTTATACTGAATTGCGTAGGTGTTTTTTATTCTTGCTTAAAAATGTAAAAAAATTGACTGCAAAATTACTTTAGATGCAGCTAAGGAAATGACTTATTACAAGGTAGTTACAAGTTATTACATAGCTAATACAACCAAAGTCTCTCTCTCTTTTCTAACGTTGATCTTTTATTTAGTAGGTTCAATCCCAAATGTATAAGTGTAGATAAAGTAGTGTATGACACTGCACATAACTAGGTTTAAAACACTCGTGTGATACTATTAAAAACCTCACCTACGGCTCAGTTTTAATACTCCTCAAAACACACACTCATGTTTTAATACCCCTCATTATGCATCAGTATCATAAACTACTATTATTGATAAGTTCATGATTACTTGTGAGATTCAGTTCCATGTTTAAATTCAATCAGATGCTCGTACAATACGGAAAGTGTAAACAGGCCCTAAGTATTTTTAATACAAAGCAATTTTGTCGTCTGTGACTTTTGTCTTAAGAATTGGGGCACAATACAATTTATTAATGTTTTAATTTACTAAGCCACGATTTTCATTACAATAAGTTTCAATACGACGACGACGGCGAGATATTATTTTTTATCTCTGTTGACAATTAATAATTTTTCGGATTTCGTGGTATGAGTATGAGGATAAGCCGAACCGTAAACAAGTAGGTACTACATTGTTCTTATTTAACCCAGCGAGAAGAATAAAGACGGAATCTGATTCGGAATTCGAAATATCGATAATGTATGAAAATTACGAACGGAAAAGCCAATGACTGATTTTGGCGCCTTTTTCCGCTGCCTGTTACATCGAGCACACTGATTTATTTAAGTTTTAAAAAATTCAACAAACACATTTTACTATGAGTACTATATTCTAAACGCAGTCCGAGTGAAGTTAAAAGGGGTTGGAAGTTTAGTAAAATGATGCAAATTACTATTTTTCAAACTTCTAATATTTATAACTCCGTTCGGACTGAGTTAAGAAGTACAGTGTACTAATAAATTTTGCTTGTTATATTATTTTCTAATTTAAAAAAATGCGCGATTGATGTAACAAAAAAAGTTAAAAAAAAGGCGCCACTGGTCCATATAAATCCGGCTTTGCCCATTACCGCATGTATCGTATATGATAGCTGGTTCATAGATTTGCATGGATTAGCTGTGTTCGGGATGATTCCCTTTCGGAATTCCGAAAAATCCTGTCTGTATGTGGCGGGCTTTACAGATGTGCAAGCAAACCTCTGTAATGGATGGGCTTGATTGTCGTACTCAACTCCAAGAAAACTGTGAAATCCAGTACATAAACTACCAGGTATAATCTGTATGTTTCTACTCTGGGCAATCACATTGGAGATCGGTAACACATACGTCAAACTGTACACAGCTAAAGGGTCCGTTTTGTGCTGCAGACTAAACGACCTCCTCCCATTCTCTGGGCACTGCCCCCTCCCCCCCCCCCCCCCCAATGCCTCCGCAATGGGAGGAGGGCATAATCGGACACTCGAAAACGTGATCAAAACCTACCCAATTTACGTACAAATGTAGTCAAAGTTCGCCCACCGTTAGTTCTAAGATCTCCAGTTAAACCTACTTGAAATTTGCCTTCAATTCTGTTTGACTAGTAACTACTACCGTCCATGCTACTATTAGAGATTATTCCGAATAGTTCTAAATTCGGACTTACAATCAAATAGCTATGCAGGGCATCTTAACTAAGTAGACACTATTTTTGGACATCATCATCATTAGGGAAGAAACGTACGTACCTACCAAGCTAACGTAAAAACGAATGAACGTTTGTACTAAAATCTGCACTTCGTAAGATTCTCACTTAAAAAACCTTAAAATGTATTATTGTGATTTACATTTTAAATAAAATAATAGAAAATATACCGAATAATGTTGACAGTCAAACGCGTAGTGATAGATAATTTACGATTTTTCATATCACCGATATAAGATTGGAATTTTTCATATCACCGATAAAAGAATTAGATTTTTTCATAGCACTGATATAATTAGGAATTTTTATACTATCAATAAGATTGGTATTTTTCATACCACCGATAAAAGAATAAGGGTTTTTCATACCGCCAATAAAAGAATGCGAATCTTCAGACCACCGATATAAGAGTTAGGATTTTTTCGGACCAGCGATATAAGAATTAGGATTTTTTTCATACCACCAATATAAGAATTAGGATTTTTCATACCATCTATATAAGATTGGCAAACATACTAATTATTTAAAAATCCTTGACCTCCAAGTAGGCTGATGTACTCGCTACGAAGCCACCGCCGCGCCCCTTCAAATCCTGAATAATTAATTCCCAATTTTCACAAGAACTCCTTGTTGCACAGGCAGACTTTGACCGCCATGAAATATTGTTGTTGATTTATCGATACTTTTTATCGACGTTTTTATTTTCGACATTTATGTTATGGTCACTTCTAATATCTTTAATGATCTAGATTCTAGTGGTTATTAACCGCCTCTGCGGTGTAGTGGTTAGCCCACCCATGTAAGACGCAGGGGTTCCGGGTACGATTCCCAGGAGAGGTACAATTTGTTCGGTTTGGTTGGTGGTAGGGCTTATTTTAAGACCGCTGCAATTTTTTTTCCGTGTACTTTGAGTGCAATTAATATTCTAACTTTGAAGAAAGTTCACCTTTTAAAATGATGTTTTGCCATAGTAAGATAACATGCTAGGAATTTTAATTAAGGTTGACTTAGTATATGTACCTACTTGGTACAACAATCTTATTTGATATGGCAATAGAAATGACATTTTTATTGAGGAAACTCAGTAGGCTAGGCTAGTAATTAAAACGAACAAAAATGTAGGCTCTCCAGAGGTTTTCTCCACACATCACTATCAAGAAACATTTACTTTACTGTTTTAACTAATAAAGGGAATGTACGTCTAAAATTTCAACTTCTTACTTTGCAAGTTTCCCTAAACTCAAAGCGCCGACTTGAAGAAAATCTTGCTCTACAATCTTGTAAGTTGGGATGTTTGGCTGAAGGTAGGAATTATTAAGTGAATTTATTATTAATAAAGAGTTGCCTCTTCAAATAGCTGCTAATTACGATGATAAACGATTCATCTATTTAGCTATCTATCTAAATATATGATAACTAGCTAAACCAGTTTTTTTTAATTTATTTTTATGTTTGGGATTCCAAATCTTCTTAAGACGTTGCGACTCCAAGGTTATCGAGTTGATAGCCTAGCCCCTATAATAGCCAACTTTCAATTCTTTCGGTAACTTAAAGTTTAAAATTAAGCAATAAACTATTAAATAACGTGTTGTAAGCTTATCAATTCTATACAATAGACCAATATAATCATGTGACTTACACCCGTTTGCACTAACACTTTCAATCGCCTTTACAATTCGACCAAATTCAAAAGGTGTCATAAATTTAGCTGTCACACAGATGTCATGTGCCGTAATTATCTAAGTCAAAGTGTCTTTATTCAAATATAAACTTAATAATTAAGCACTTTTGAATCGTCTATATTTTCCTACCACCCGTTCCAGACTTAACTCACAAAAAGAACGTGCGCAAGAAACTTATCCGCTTTAAATAAAAATAAAATTTTATCTTAGTCGAGTTGTAGTTAGAAAAAGACTAAGCCGATTCTTGAGTTTAGTGCAAACGGGTGTTAATTGTCTAATTACACACACAGTTTAATAAACTAGTAAAATTTTATTTCTACCATTCCAACATAATGTGAACAATTTTTTAATTTGAGGTTTTTGCATTTCCAATGCTTTTTTTATACAATACTAAATATACTATAAAAAGCGGCCAAGTGCGTGTCGGGCCACGAGCCGTAGGGTTCCGTAGTTACCTTATACCATACCATATTTAATACCTCTATCATTTTTCGTCTGTAAAAATAACTTTGTTTTTCAGTGTTGGTATGAATGACAAAGTTATATTTGCGGTTTTGGAAAATATGATATATTTCGAAAACTAATTACTATATATCGTTCAAACCAATTTTTACAATTTTAAAGTTTCTACTAAGATCTGTAGCATATATTTTTTTTTAGATTGTTCACTCTCTTATTTCTGAATTTTGGGGGGGTGGGGGGCACACATTTTACCACTTTGGCAGTGTCTTTCAAACGGTCAAAATTGTCCTAGGAACCTATTGTTATTTTTAAAGATCTATCTATAGACATCCCGGTATGATGAAAACATTTTTTTTCAGTTTCAGTTCCATGTATCCCCCAACATGGAACTGAAACTGAAAATTATTATTTTTTCAGTTTAAAAAAAAACCAAAAATCGACATATTGTTTCCGATTTGGTTTTAAGAAACACAATGTGTTTCGGTTTTGGGTTTAAGAAACAAGAACTGTGTTAAAAAGCATTACCATTCAAACACCATTGAAACACGCTTTTGACGAAATCATTAGCAGACTTGACCCCCGGGGGCCAGGTGAAATGTGCTAAGCCACTACGCCATAGAGCTCCTCACCATCAGTCATAACAATGAATAAAAAGTCCAGATTCATGTAACATGCATTTCATAGTAGGTACTTAATTAAAAATTAAACAAACTTTTGTATTCACCTGTGAGTCGATATCTCGAAATTCATTATCTTCACAAAAAGGTTGGCGACAGTCGGGCGACTAAGCGAGTGTCTTATACCAATGCCGCCAGTCGCGGCCGCGGCGACAATTAGTCGCGTTTATTGCTTATTTGCCTCGAGTGACACTCCCAGCCTTGGATATCGGTTGTAGGCGCACTGAGAGCAAAGTATTCAACACTTGTAGCATTCTGTAAAAATAGATAATTCATTTCACTTAGATACATTAAAACTACATACCAATAATATAATAATTGTAAAAGTAGGTAACTGTTTGTCTGTTACATTTTCACGCCTAAAACTCTAATCTTGCCATAGAACTGAAGTGAGCCTTAGAGTATGTCACGAAAATTAATAATAAAGGGAATGTAATAGGAAAAGATAGATGGTATGGGCATAAAAGCATAATGGCATGGGACCTTCTTTTGTACAATTACTCATGAACTTTTATTCAACGCATCCTGGTCGCATCCTCGCAATCGCAACTCACATGGCTTTAATAATACTATGATGCCTTTACTCCTCACAAACATCTTTAGTTTGATGGAAAACAAAAACGAAATTGTTATGGTAAAAAAGTTTCTTAAATAAAAATACAAGGTACATAAAATATTGCAAAAAACTTCAAGTAAAGTGATTGACCATTCACCTAATCTTATTTTAAGTAAAGATTGCCCCTTTCCTTGAGCCATATGTGACAGCAGCTTACAAGCAGTAGTGCGCAGTGAGTGCGAAATTATTGTGTCATTACTTACGACGTAAAGTCAGCGGCAGACAGCGTGACGTACCACGCTGTAATCTACGTGGCAAGGTTACATACCTACAGTTCTTCAAGGAGATGGCGTAAGTTCTTTGACATTCACTTCTGCTTGTACAGGGCCTAGACTTCGCGTTAGTTCTGTGCCTAGACTGAAAACATTTGTAATAATGACAATTGGAAACAACGGTGACGTGTAAAATAACCGATTTCTATTTTACTATTACTCTCTTCGATCAGATAACCTGATTACTCTCAAAAATGGCTAAGATGGTATAATCTCAATGTTTTGGTCCTATTTATCAAACGTAGTCATAATATTAACAGCGATCCCGCGACCACCACCATAGTCAGAGGGGCTAATAAAAAAAAGAATCACGATAATCGGACGATGTTCGTCTTTCGTTTGTAACTACTGCAATGCTTTTTATGTAACAGGCCTCCAGTTCACACAAATACTAAAGTCTTGCAGGCATAATTTGATAGTACAGTCGACTAGGTTCAGCTACTTCGGTAGGTTGACCGTACTATCACCGTACAGGTTGACCGTACTTTAGTACTGTTTCGCATCAAAATTATTGCGTGAGCGTTACAGTTACAGTTGAGAAGTCCCAATCTGCTCTGCTATGTCTGAGGCCAACTGTACTAGATTAGATATACTATCCACCACAAATCTTAGCAAAGGCGTGTCGACACAGATGTCGCTACTATTTATTTTTTTGATCGCCGGCTTCGCGTTTTTACGATCGCATAACATCTGACTTACGGGCGCCATAAATCTACGGTTTAATTATTAATATGGCGGCGAACAATCCGACCACATGTGTCCCGAGTGTGACAGCCATAATAGATATTGTGTAAGCAGTAAAATATCTATAGCTGATGTCTTGAATCGGGAAAATAAAAGAATATGAAAAAATAGAGAATTCAGAGAATGATTGTAAAACTTTTATGGAATTCTTGCATTAGACTGATGTTGGCATGGGACTCATGGGACCAGAACCATTCCGCTCCAACGGCCATCGGTTCTTCTCGCTATGTGTCCTGCCCACTGCCACTTCAGCTGAGCGATCTTTCGAGCGATATCGGTTACTTTAGTTCTCTTACGGATCAACTCATTTCTGATTCGACCACTCAAGGAAACGCCGAGCATGGCTCTCTCCATTGCACGCTGGGTGACTTTGATCCTCCTTATGAATTTTTTATATTATGCCAATCAACTATGTACTTGTTACTTATATTCTGATATACTGTGTGTATACCGACTGTGCCGCAATGTGATTCGTTGTTATTCATTACCGGGTCAAACACGGAGTTGTTTAAAAGATTTACACACGGTCACATAAAACATTTATTTGGTCCATAAAACGAATGCGTAACTTACATCTGTGGAACTGTACCGCGCTGTGTCGTGCGTGACTAGTGGCCTTATGGTAGTAGCTTTAAAACTTTATATTTCAAAGTCGAAAAGACATAATAATCTTTATTTAACACAAAACAATTAAGTGCTTTATCTTCGATGAAGGCTTTTATAATATAAATTCAATATATTATATTTTAAATTGAAAGAAATGTTCATCAAATCAGACGAGAGGTTACTTGGTATATCGTTTTTTGAATTTAAATAACCTTTTTCTATATTGAGCAAGGTCTGTGTATGCATTGGATAATTTAGTTGTACTATGGCGTTTTTGTAAGATATATTTACCAACCTTAACACGAAAAACATCAATAAAATATGCCTGTATATAGCAGGACTTGAAGCGCAGTTTTAAAGGACCGTTACAAACAGCTAAAGCAAATTTTTTTTCTTACCTAATTTTGTAAATAAATTACATCATTTTGATATAACTCATAGGTAAATTTTAATAATAGGTACCGTTCTTCCTCTCGTATACGGGTTCCATAAAGACGGCAGGCACATAGACTACTAATAGCTCTATAACTCCGCCGTACCTGCTGGTAACAACTCGGCTGTAATATAGGATATTATTGTACCCTGTGGCACAACTGTAACTGCTTTGCGTTACGTAACCCTACTGCCTTTGAAAACATAAATTAAGTTTTATACTCACCGATGTCACCAATATGGATTATGTTCCTTGCCAAATTCACAAATAGATACCGAAAACACCCTAATCAATTTATCCTCTTATTTTCTTTACGGAAATACAGTCCTTGCTAAAATAAAATAATTTATCACAGTGGCTGGCACGTTGTCGCTACAATTTCTGGTCCTTCGAGCCGGATGAAGCCGTTATGAAAACAAATGCAAACAATTACTAGATTTGAGTATACAGGTAGAAAAAAAATAAGTAAGTTAGTAAATATTCAACAAAAGCAGCGCTCATGGCGGAACTTGACAGACAATCGTACTCGATCACGTTAAGCAACGCTCGGTCCGGCCAGGTGTCGGATGGGTGACCGTTAAAGTGGCATTACAACTGAGCGCTTCCGTGTTTCGGAGGGCACGTTAAATCGTCGGTCCCGGCTGTTGGTATCTGATCTGAACAGTTGTAAAGCCAAGTTAGAGGCCTTACAGGCGGCTTGATAAACTCTAACACCAGAGGTGGCCTTACTTATACTCATTCGATAAGAAGAAGACCATAAGCAGGATTTTAATCACTGTCTAGAACTTCCAATACTTAGCTATGCTATTGGTGCAACGCTACGCTAGCTGTTTTATTTCGTCTCCTAAATTTAGGAGGAACCTTATCTACTCAATATTGTTTTATTGCATGTCCCCACTGCACAGGCCTTCCTTATAGGTGGATAAGGAGGATGGGCCATAACCCACCACGCAGGTCCAATGCCGATTGGTGCCGACTGCAAATGCAGAAGCACAGAATGGTTATTATCTGACTGACCCTTGCGAAAGTTGCTTTTAACCTCTGCAATCGCTGGGCCGGGCACTAAACCACTGCGCCATCGAGCTCCTCACACAAAAAGTTATGGGGCATTTGTTAGTATTGAATGTTCTATTTTTGAAATGAAATTACTTTACGAGTAGGTACTTAGGTATATTTTTTTAACACTTTTGGTTTTATTACGCAACATTTCATGAAAGGGTCAAATACCCTATATACTTTTATCATACTTCATGTGCATAGCCTTCTCATGGACAAATAGAAACCCCGGTCTTTTTATTCACAAAAACGATTCCTTTACTCCCAGTCGTTATGGATACTCCTGTCGCTCGAAGCATTAATTTAGTCCTGGCACATAATAAATAATAGTACTAACGGTCCCGGTACTTTGTTAATAAGCGGAGTTTTCTCACTTTTTACTGGCGAAGCGTAGCTTCTGTTAGAAATTCATGTGGTAATTTTTTGCTAGAGAAACTGAGAAAGTACCAGTAGCGAAACACCAAATTTTGATAGTTGCTTCACTGACCTAAGTAATACTTATATATATGGCATCTTTGCCGCTGCCGTGGTCAGAGGTAATCCCTTGACCACGGCAGCGGCAAAGATGCGCATCGTCTGGAAAAACAAAAAATTAAAACAAAACTATGATTAGTTAGGTTTCGATTAGATTTTTTGTTTTTCCAGATGCTTTGGAATTATTGTCGCTGCCGTTCAATGAGTATTTCAAGTAAATGCAATACCTCCCATACAAAGTGAAAAAATAAAAAATAATATATATTTTATTATAACAGTTGAGTTGATTTGAGTTTTCGTTATATCAAAGATATCACAGATAACAACATATCCGTACCTGTAAAACTGGCTCTTAGGGTGCTTCTACAGTTCTACACGGTGCATGTAGCTTGCGCAAATTGAGGCGCGGGTTACTTGCGCGGGTGTACAATGCTATGGCACGCTATGGAGCTGGACCCGCTTAATGTGTGTCTACGGAGCATGTAACCTGCGCAAGTTGAGTGTAGCACTTGCACAGTGTAGCACTTGCACCGTGTAGACACAGTACATATATAATTTGAAAAACTTATATATGTACTGTGGTGTAGAGTAGAAGCACCCTTAAGTTGCGCGTCCGCTGCATCGGAATCGAAGCGTACGGATTCCTATGGCGCGGAAATGCCGATACAGTGCACGCAGTGCCATAGAAGTCCATACAAAGCAATAAATCCGTCCGTTTCGAATCCGATGCAGTGGACGCTCAACTTTAGTAACTCCCGATATTAAAAAGCTTTTTAAAAAAAAGAAAAACTGCCTTCAAAAACCAAAAAAAAAAACAAAAACAGCTTTAAAATCAAATGACTCTAAAAAGCAAGAAATAATATTAAAACCACCAATACGCATAGATAATATCAATATTAATAAAAAAAAACGGTCAAGCAAGAGCGAGTCGAACTCGCACACCAAGGGTTTCCGTACCATCATAATAAATACACTGCAGAGCTGTAGAATAATAAAATTATTATTGCAGTATGAGGTCAGCACCATCTCTTGGCCGATAGTGGAACTTTTTTCTTTTCTTAGGCCAGCGCCATCTCTTGACCGATAGTAGAACTAAATAATTTTTTCTTAGGTCAGGGCCATCTGTTGACTGGTAGAGGAACTAAATAATTTTTTGTTTGTTTTTTGAATTTCTAAAAAAGTGTGTTATATTGAGACATCGTTTTATTTTTCCTGTAATCTTTACATAAACTTACTATAACAGAATTATTTCAGATTTTTCTCTTTTGCAAACTTCGGAGATAAAGGGGGGGAACGGTATTTTTTTACATTTTTCATTATAAGTCGAAAACTATGCGGCCTAAAAAAAAAGAAAAAAATATTTTAAAATGTGCAAACGGCGCTCTTTTGCCCACATGCCCTAGTCGCCCCACTTAAAATTTTTAAGACCCCTTTTCAGTCCCTGTTGTAAAAAAACTATTTATTTTTTATTTCTTTCTTATTTGCAAAATAGTTGGACCAAGGTCATCTTTAACTATTCCAAATTTCAAGTTGATACCATTAGTAGTTCTCGAGATATCCAGCTGTGACAGACAGACAGACAGACGGACTTAGTCACAAAGGGTTCCTTTTTACCATTTTGGTACGGAACCCTAAAAACGTCTATTGAAGTCGGGTGGGGCTGGATGGAGGGCACCTTTTTTATTATTCTAAAATCCCTAGTCAGAAACCTACCAATACCTCAATCACTATACATATTATTCTATTTGAGTTTGAGGAATTCCCTTGGATATCTTCGAAGTCTAAGGTCCAATGTAAATGACATTAAAAGGACTACACTTTTAAAAAAAACATCTAATTTGGTTCATAAATAACAAAGTCGTCAAGGTAGTTTAAGCAAAGTCATAGTATTTTCAGGATTACTTCAAAACTACTGATCAGATTTAAAAAAAATGGGACCATCTCGCAAGAAAACTCAATCAAACAAAAAATAAATCATCAAAATCGGTCCATAAATGTCGAAGATACGCGCGAACAACGATAAAAAAACATACAATCGAATTGAGAACCTCCTCCTTTTTTTGAAGTCGGTTAAAAACACAAATAGATACTAACGCCAAAGATTCACATCCACGTGTCTACAAACCGCTCGAGGCAAGCGATATTGTTTGAAATAAGACGACCGCAACATCTCAATCAACCAGGAGGTTGTTTATTGTTTACGAGCTCCCTCCGATTTGCCTAAAGCCAGTGATCGGGGCCATTACGATGATTATGGGCCCGCGAAGATGGCCTCGCTACAGCTGAGTATCCATTGTTGCACGATATTTTTTTTTTATGTACTTACCTATATTTTTTATTTAAGTATAAATGAAACAATAACAGACATCAGAAAAAAACAAGAAAATTCTAAAGTATTTAGATTACATTAAGATAATTGATATAATTATTAGAAAATACTAGAAAGGAAAAAATCCTTTCGGCGCGAGGCGTCTACTTAATATCAATTAGCAAATTTCTCATCCCCGACTACTTCGCAGTTAGCCAACCTAGAAATTATAATACTTCGCATACAGTCTACTTTCAAAGCGACTACTTCGCAGACTGCCTACTTGTCAAATAATGAATAAAGTACAGTCAGCGTCATATTATTCACCCGTAGCACTTCAGACGGACGTTTAAAGTGCAAGTCTGTGCCCAATTACAATTGTGCACAAAAAATATAGAAACAAGACATACCTTGTTTGCTAACTTTAAACATGACTTGAGTAAAACTTGCAATTTTCAAATGCTTTTATAATTATATTCACATGCAATTTATAGTATAATTAATATCAGATGCAGTTTTAGTGCAGTTATTATTATTCAAGCATTAATAGAAAAATCCTTCGCCGCGCGTATCAACAAGTTCTAATAAAGACTCAATTGTATTTTTCTGTTAAACGTACCTCATTTAGTTCAAAAAAACCAGTATTTGTTGTATGGTCTGTGATTTAGCCAACAATGATACCATTAAATGTTTAATTGGTTTTTTAGAACCAATTAAAATACACACATCAACTTTGTCTAGGGATACAGGTGTTATTTTCATACAAACGAGGTAACTTTGAAGCCTTGGTTTTCCGCCAGGTATGTACCGTGCTGTGATCTGATGATGGCTATCCAGGGAGTGAATGGAGGAGATTCAGATCGCTGTACACACCTAACTGATCTGACCAGCATTCTAAAAGATCAGATCACAGCACGGTACATTCCTGGCAGAAAACCAAGGCTTCAAAGTTACCTAGTTTGTATGAAAATCTCACCTGTATCCCTAGACAAAGTTGATGAGTACATCTTTTCTGTGCTTTTATTTTATCTGACATCTGCCATGTCCATTTTTTTAATTATTTTTCTTGCAACAATGGAAACGAACACGCGGTCGGTAATGACGTTTCCAGACGGCATTTAAACTATCAATGGTATTAAATGATTTTTTATTGTCCACAATATTTTATGGTGGCTTTTGCTAATGATGCGCCGGCTAATGAACGTACCGATTTTATAGCAGTCATTTGTGCCATTTGGTAAATCAGTCCTAAGCTTTGTTCTGTGGAATCATAATTAAGATTTTTTAGTTAGTAGGTACCTAGTTAATCAATGGTAGTAGTAACTATTGCGTTATTAAATAAATAATCTTGTCCATCGGCCATTTTTAATGTCCCCACTGCTGGGGCACAGGCCTTCTTTATAGGTGGATAAGGAGGATGGGCCATAACCCACAACGCGGGACCAATGCGGATTGGTGGGTGTTAACGACTGCAAATGCACCCGGGACCATCGGCTTAACGTGCCTTCCGAAGCACGGAGGAACTCGAGATATAAAAATTTTGGTTACCTATCCCTGACCGACCCTTGCGAAAGTTGCTTAACCTCCACTATCTCTGGGCCAGGCGTTAAACCACTGCGCCATGGAGCTTCCCAAATAAATAATCATAAGGAATCTTAACATTCTTTGAGGGTATTTATTTTATCTAATACAATAAAGATAAACATTATACAACGTCAAAAACTTATTACAAAGCATTTGCATTAAATTATTTATTCATATCCATTAGGAAACTTAAAGACTAGCGACAGCGCTCAACGACAAATTGTCGCCGACTGTCGCTTGTCTGTAAGCTCCCTAAGAAATATAGTATTCAGTTGCAACTCGTCGCCTAGGGACGGAATCCAAAACGTAGATCAGTAAAATCTCTTCGTAACTCAACCCTCTCGTGCCGGCGTCGTTTTGCTTGTCAAATTAAATTTCAAATCTCAAAAGGAATAATTAATTTCTGGGAATTTATATCAAGGGGTAAAGAGACTGTTTATTAAAATAAATAATATTGCTCATGTCAAATATTGTTACAAGAAATTCAACAGAAAACACTTCGCGACAAAACTTATCTCAGGCTCAAATTTTAACCCTGAAAATAACTGTCTTGTCTTTAACCTTAAGATTTTATTTGAATAAAACTATGATATTTAGTTAATATGGTCAGTCCATCAGCCATTTTTGAATGGTATTTATGAATTCATATGGTCAGTAAAACCTATAATTTTATGTCTAGGGGGTAATAAATACTGTATTTTTTTATTAGAACTCTTGCTTTAGTAGCATAAGTATATTATCGCCATTTCATTAGAAAAACAATATGGCCCAGCAAAAATTTTGTCAGAAAAATAAAACAATTTAAGGACAGCAAACAAAAAACCTAACGAATGGATGATTTGTTGGTATGAAAGTTGCATTAGTTTTGACATAATATTTTGTAGTCACTTAAGATTCTTTAAAACACGTTGTGGCAGGTGGCATCTCTGACTACAACGAACCCGATCAGGCTGTTGGCCGCTAAAGCGATAATTGTAGATTTTTTATTGCAATTTTGTCGTAATCGACGGAAGCGCCTTCTGGTATTTGGTACACTTACATGTTCGAGTTATTGGTCAAGGAGACCGGAGATGCATCTTAAGGGTTAAAATATTAATTGAAACTAAAATTAATATATTTAAAAAAACAATAAAAGTATGTAAGTGTAGGAATATAAAACCAATATTATTTTGTATAATTTAGATTGGAGATTTGGTCGGTTCACTAATTCAGAATAAGCAGCAAAGGTACCTAGGTAATAATTCAGAAACCTTTACCTATCGGGCCGAAATAACAGTTATACATATTCGTAACATTACACACCTTCATAATTATTTTATTTAGTATGGGATGGAAATATGCTAATTTTAACCATCAAATAGACTTAATTTCATAAAAAGAGTCATTCTTTAACCACTCAAACGTCCAAGGCGCGCGGTCAAAGTAGCCCCAAACGTCCAGCCGCCGTTGATCGCGCACGAACCGTAACGTGCA